>CM042994.1:1995034-3195034 GCA_023678885.1 Pogostemon cablin | reverse complement strand
CCTCCGTCAATATCCATCGATCTTTCGAATCAAGTGTCGGTTCAAATCAGTCCCCACCGACATCCGTCAGTCCGGGGTGTCAGTGAATGTTGGTGGTCAATTTTTAATTTTTAAAATTTAAGGTATGAACATTTTTGTCTATAAATTAAAATTTGGTTAAAATTGAACACAAATTTTTAATGGTTGTCAAAGATTTTTCTTCCTATAAAAGTAGAATATTTGTCTATTGGCACATAATTTAATGTATAATGAATTGAGATATATGAGTATAATATTTTAATATGTAACAGGTAGTTGTATTAATATTGAGTATGAGTCTCATAAATAGTTAATTAAACATAAAAATATTATTTTATGGATCACATCAAAGTTTTTTTAAAAAATTCTTCATATTGAAACGGATTAAATTAACAAAATAATATTCCCTCCGTTTCACCGAAAAGTCTCCATTTTACTATATTGTCGTCTCATTTAAAAGTCCTCATTTTTCACTTTTAGTAAAAGGGCCCCACATGTGGCGAACCACTCACTACTAATATAATTACCTACTACACATAAAATAATAATACTCCTTAATTTATGCAAAAAAAACAACCGATAATGTTTAGGCGAGTGGGAGTAGTATGTATCAAGTGACGCAGAGAAGCATGTGCCAAATTGCATCGGTATTCAATGGTGTGTGGGTGATGAAATCATGAGCGTTGTGTTATTTTTTTTTTCCTTTTTCCTAAATGTAGAAGTAATTTGGGGAGATATGAAATACGCATGTAACTTCCTTTAAATCAAAATTTCGTTCTAGGATTTTTATTTTTTAATCCTTTTATATATTATTTTTAGTCTTTAATTTTTGCAACTCCATATTTTAACTTCAGATTTCTAACTTCAGATCCCACCTGACTGTCAAACAACGTGTCATTCCCAACGGTCCAGTGGGCGACAAAAAATGATGCTGGCGCTATCATTACACGCGTCATTTTCCGACTTATTATTATTAGTTATATCTATTAGCTGTATTATATTTTTATTAGGGTATTTTAGTCTATTTACTTTTCATTGTAATCCCTAATTATATATACTCTTTGTTGCATTCTATTTCATTGAGCAAGTCAATAAGAAATCTCTAGTTCCTTTTTCTCTATGTTATCATGGTATCAGAGCCACCATTCATCGATTTCTCTTTGCTTGATTGAAGAAGTTATAATCCAATCCACAACTTTCGCGGATCGAACTCTCGGTGTCGGTGTCCGTACAGTTTTTATGGTGGTATTTTCGATTTTTCCTTTGTTTATTCGTACTCTCGGTGTTAGGGTTTGAATTGGATTCGATTGATTTGGTTGGATTCTGTTGATTTGGTGTGTTCGTTGGATTTTGTTTAGTTTGTTTAGTTTCGATTTTGTTCTGTTTCATCATGGCTAGTCGTAAGGATGATTCACTTCAGTCGATTAGCGTTCAATTGGATGGTAAAAACTATACGTATTGGAGCTATGTTATAAAGAATTTCTTGCATGGAAAATCTATGTGGAGCTATGTCACAGGTGTGCGGATTAAGCCTATAGACGAGAATGAGACTAATTATGCGGCCTTGGTCGACAGTTGGGAGGCTGATAATTCGAAGATCATTACGTAGATTAACAATTCTGTTACCCACTCCATTGGTGTTCAGTTGGCTAAGTATGAGACGGCTAAAGAGGTATGGGATCATCTTGCTAGATTGTACACGCAGTCTAATTTCGCCAAGCAGTATCAGTTGGAGAAAGATATTCGTGCTCTTCAGCAGAATGATATGAGTGTTCAAGAGTTTTATTCTGCCATGTCTAATCTCTGGGATCAGTTGGCTCTCACTGAGTCCGCAGAGCTGCGAAAATTTGAACCGTATATGGCTCGTAGAGAAGAACAACGTCTGGTACAGTTTTTAATGGCTCTTCGGAATGATTTCGAGGGATTACGTGGAACAATTCTGCATCGTTCTCCTCTTCCGTCTGTTGATTCTGTGGTTAATGAACTGTTAGCAGAGGAGATTCGGCTTAAGTCTAACGCGGATAAGGTGTCTGTCACACCTACAACTCCATTTATCTTTGCTGCTTCACAACAGTCTACTCCTAGCAACCAAAATAGACCTGCCCCTAAGGTCTCTCAGGATGAATGTGCTTTCTGCAAGCAGAAGGATCATTGGAAGGCTCAGTGTCCGAAATTATTGAGTAAAAGCAAACAACCACAGCATCAACGACCACCTCAACAACAACGCCCGCCACAGACTGCTCCATGGAAGTATCGCCCACCTCAGACCAACAACGCAGTTGTTGCCCCGTCCTTGGATCCACATATGTTGGAGCAGTTTCAGCAGTTCCTCGCCTCACAGCCTCATGCCATGTCAGCCTCCTCTCATAAAGGTTTGTCCTTGTCTGATAATTCAGGTAAATCGTCTCCCATGTGGATCTTAGATTCAGGCGCTTCTCATCATATGTCTCCTGATATCGATTATTTTGTATCTGTTAATTCTGCTCCATCTTTGTCTGTCATGACCGCCGATGGCACTCCAATGCCATTGGCAGGAATTGGCTCTGTTCACACATCTCATTTGTCTCTTTCAAATGTATACCATATTCCTAGTCTAACTTTGAATCTTGCGTCTGTTGGTCAATTGTGTGATTCTGGTTTCACGGTTCTTTTTACTTCTACCAATTGTTGTGTTCAGGACCCGCGATCTCAGAAGGTGATTGGGACAGGCCGTAGGGACGGGGGACTCTATGTTTTGGATGAGCTACAAGTATCAGATGTTGCTGCCTCTACTGTGGATTTGTCGTCTTTTCGTTTGAGTCGTTCGTCTTCTGATTTTTATCTTTGGCATTCTCGTTTAGGTCATGTGTCTGGGTCTCGTTTAAAGTTTTTGGTGTCTACAGGAGTTTTAGGTCATTTGGAAAGTCATGATATTTCTGATTGTAGTGGTTGTAAACTGGCTAAATTTTCCGCATTGTCTTTTTATAAAAGTATTTCTCTTTCAATTGCACCATTTGATCTTGTGCATTCTGATGTGTGGGGACCCTCTCCTGTATCCACCAAAGGAGGTTCTAGATATTATGTTTTTTTTATTGATGATTTCACTCGTTATACGTGGGTTTATCTTATGAAACGTAGGTCTGACTTCCTTACCATATTCAGCAATTTTAGAGCTCTTGTGAAAACCCAACACTCATCTGTCATTAAGTGTTTTCGATGTGATTTGGGTGGTGAATTCACTTCTAACGATTTTTCTCAGTTACTTACTTCTGATGGGACTATCCACCAAACCTCGTGTACAGACACTCCTCAACAAAATGGTGTTGCTGAAAGAAAACATCGCCATCTTGTTGAAACTGATAGTTCGTTCATGTTGTCAGCCAACGTTCCTAGTGTGTTTTGGGGAGAAGCAATCCTTACTGCTGCTCACGTGATTAACAGAATTCCAATATCTCATAATTCAAGTTTGTCCCCGTTCAAAAAATTGCAAGGTCATTCACCTAATTATTCCTCGTTGCACGTCTTCTGTTGTACTTGTTTTGTTCTTCGACCACATGTTGAGCGTAATAAATTGTCTCTCCGGTCCGCCTTATGTGTCTTTTTGGGTTATGGTGTTGGTCAAAAGGGATATCGTTGTTTTGATCCAGTTAGCCAAAAATTGTATGTCTCGCGTCATGTTGTGTTTTTAGAGCATATTCCTTTCTTCTCTGTTCCGGCTAGTTCACATCATATGACACAGTCAGATCTAGTGCGTATTGATCCATTCGATACCGACACCGATGAAGCTCTATCTGATACTTTGGTTCATGAGGCATCCACCTCCCTTGCCCCTGCTCCTACGACTACCCAGTTGTCGGATGAGATTGCGGATGATCCTCCTCCGCGTCAGTCTACTCGCACTCTTAAGTCTACTAAACTCCCCGATTTTGAGTACTCCTATTCTACTTCATTTGCTTCCTTTGTTGCCTCTGTTCATCGTCTTTCTGAGCCTTTATCCTATAGAGAGGCAGTTCGTGATCCCCTTTGGCAGGCTGCTATGGCTGAGGAACTTACTGCTCTACACCAGACTCATACATGGGATTTGGTTTCGCTGCCATCAGGAAAACACACCATTGGTTCTCGTTGGGTCTACAAGATTAAAACCAAATCAGATGGATCCATTGAGCGATACAAGGCTCGACTTGTTGCTAAAGGTTATTCCCAGGAGTATGGTCTGGATTATGAAGAAACATTTGCCCCTGTTGCAAAAATGACGACGGTTCGCACTCTGATTGCAGTTGCTTCTGTTTGCCGATGGAGAATATCTCAGATGGATGTCAAGAATGCCTTCTTGAATGGCGATCTTCATGAAGAAGTTTATATGACGCCTCCTCCCGGTGTTGCTCATCAGCCTGGTGAAGTTTTCAAGCTTCGCAAAGCTCTTTATGGTCTCAAACAAGCACCACGTGCCTGGTTTGAGAAGTTTTCTATGGTGATCACTTCGCTTGGCTTCCTTCCTAGTCATCATGATTCAGCTTTATTTGTCAAGCGTACACCGGCAGGTCGTATTTTATTGTCCTTGTATGTTGATGACATGATCATTACGGGTGATGATTATGATGGTATTGAATCTTTGAAGTCTGAGTTGGCACGGTGCTTCGCTATGAAAGACTTGGGTATGCTACGTTATTTCTTGGGAATTGAGATTGCCTATTCTCCAAAAGGCTATCTCTTATCTCAATCAAAATATATAGCTGATTTGTTTGAGCGTGCTCGACTTACTGACAACAAGATTGTTCCTACTCCACTTGAGAACAATGCTAGATACTCTCCGTCGGATGGCACTCCTTTGGCGGATTCTGGTCTCTATCGTACCATTGTAGGCAGCCTGATTTATCTTACTGTAACTCGCCCAGACATTGCGCATGCTGTTCATGTGGTTAGTCAGTTTGTCACTTCCCCCATTACAGTTCATTGGGCTGCCGTTCTTCGTATTCTCAGGTATCTTCGGGGTACACAGTTTCATAGTCTCTTGTTTCCTTCTACATCTTCGTTAGAGCTGCGTGCTTATTCTGATGCGGATTGGGCTGGTGATCCTACGGACCGCAAGTCGACCACTGGATTTTGTATTTTCCTTGGTGATTCGCTTATTTCGTGGAAGAGCAAGAAACAATATGTCATCTCTCGGTCTTTTACAGAAGCTTAGTATCGTGCCATGACCTCTACTACCTGTGAAATTGTTTGGTTACGAAGGTTACTTGCTGATATGGGTATTTCTCTTTCTCATCATACTCCGCTACATTGTGATAACCAGAGCGCTATTCAGATTGCACGTAATTCAGTCTTTCATGAGCGAACCAAACATATCGAGATTGATTGTCATGTCACTCGCCACCACCTACAGATCGGTACCATCACATTGCCATTCGTTTCTTCTTCTCTGCAAATTGCTGATATGTTTACAAAAGCACACTCAGCTTCGCGATTTCGTTTTCTGTCTGACAAACTCTCTATGCTTATCGCTGTAGCATCGTGAGTTTGAGGGGGGATATTAGCTGTATTATATTTTTATTAGGGTATTTTAGTCTATTTACTTTTCATTGTAATCCCTAATTATATATACTCTTTGTTGTATTCTATTTCATTGAGTAAGTCAATAAGAAATCCCTAGTTCATTTTTCTCTATGTTATCAACATCATCATTAATTAATTTATGAATTATTTCTGTAATACTCCCTCCATCTCGCCAAAAGAGATGCATTTGCTTTTTCACGTACATTAAGAAATATTATTATTTTATGTAAAGTGGATAGGTGTATTAGAGAGATGTGATGAGTAGTGGTAGACCATTTTTACTAAAAGAGAAAAATATTGCAATTTGGATGAGACGTCCAATGTATAATAAAATGATGCTATTTGGGTGGGACATATGAAGTACATCCAAGTTAATAGGATAGTAATTTTTTTGATGAGTCATATGTAAACTAGATTTACATATAAATCCTATTTCTTAAAATTACTTTTTAATATATAAAAATTTTAAACTCTTTAAAGAGTAATAATTCATGTCTTTAATAAATAATTTTTCATATACTAAAAAAGAATCGATAAATCAGGGTTTACAAGAATTTGAAGAGTAATTTTTCAATTTAAAAGAGTAACAAATTCATGTGTCTAAAAAATAATTTTTTATATGTTAAAGAGTAACAGGGTCTACATATTAATAGTATAGGTAAACCCGATTTACACAAGTGTTTGTATAGTTTTTTAGGATATAAGTAATTATTTTTATTTTTAAAATTTTAATTATTTTGTTTGATTTAAAGATGGTTATAAGGTGATTTTTTAATTTAATGGTTTGTATTTACTTGCTCACCGGTACCCTAAATGCACTTTAGTTAAATATTAAAAACAAAAATATTAACTATTAAATAAAAGATGATGATAGAATTAAAAATATTATATAGATTTGAATGGTTAAAAGTAAAAAAAGAAAATTGAATTTGAAAATTATCAGGAATTTTTTAGGAATTAACTATTAATTCTAATACATGAATTTTCGATGCGGTTAATTATGTAATTTTAGACTGTGATTTTTTCATTAAAATTTATTATGCGGTCTTAGTGGTTTTACTGTTGGTTTTAGCAATTTTTTCGATTTTGTGGTTTCCCTAAAAATAGAGATAATATCTATGTACAAAGTACAACACTTATTATTAAAATCTTTAATAACCTCAAAAGTTCAAGAGTAATATTGTAAAATATTGACATTATGAAATCTTTTGATTGATACCGCTTTGATGTTGTGAGCCCGTGAATAAAAATGGGTCAATTATAAATATACGATGAGGTGGGAACATGTGTGCACTTGGATTCTAGGGTTTTTAATTAATATTTTTACAAGGCAAAAGCTCATGCGCCCCTGAATACTCCGTGTCCCCATGTGAACATAATACTCTTCCCTCCAATCCTATTTAAACATATGTATTGCTAGGGGTGTAAATTGTAAAGGGGTATAAAAATTGCAAAGGCGCACGGAATGTGATCCGTGCGCCTGGGTGCAGAGGAGCCTCACTCTTTTTACAATTTAGATTATTTGATTTTAATTCATATTTTGTAAAACTAATAAATTAATATTATGTAGAGCATATATTTGTTATGTATATGTTGTGGAATTGAGAATGTATTCTGTCAATTAAATGTAACAATATGTACTCTAATTCTAATTAATTTAGACTGTTATATAATTTTTTAACAATGCTATATATAAATATTTTATATATGTTGGTTGGTGCAGTGCGGTTCTAATAGGAAAAATAAAATTACATTGTGGCATTGCATATGCAGTGCGATTTTATAAAAAATAATTAATCACGGTTTATATAGATTAAATGCTAATTGTGGTGTGGGTTGATGTCATGTGGCGGTATAGGCAGTTATCAAATATATATTAGTAACAATAATAAATACTCTCTCCTCTATTTAATAACTTCTCACATCAAACAAACAAATACTATGCATTCTCATTTACTCTCTTAATTTATTACCTCTCACATCATAGTACACACTCTCACTCTCTATTCTAATTAATTACTATCTCTCTCAATAATTCTGCACTAACACTATCTCTTTCTTCTAATTACTTACTAATTTTTAAAAATAAATATGGAAGGGAGTAGTAGCTGTCAAGTATTATCCAGTAAATTAGATATAAAGGTTGAAATAAATGTATAATTTGCAGTGATAAACTCCTTTCTCCTAGTCATACTCGAACTAGTAAACTCAGTATAAACTTTTACTTTTGCAAAGTGATTTAATTTCTTTTCCCACATTCTGTGATTAACGTAATTTCTTTTCACATCAAACAAATAATATATACACACTCGACATGATAACAAAAAACTTATGGGAATAACTCGTTAAAACAACATTGAGTCTTGAGCTGGGTGGTTAAACGATTACAATAACGAATGGAACCGCTCCAAGCTGATGCATAGAGCTTTTCATCATTTACCTAATTAGCACGATTTCATGGTGATAATGAGTTAAGCTACTCTTGTTGCCTACGCTGCATCCGTTTCACTCGTGCAACACAACTAAAATTAAGCTAAAGCACTTACCAACATAAATATAAGGTATTCCATCACAAGGGTTGATGTTAATGGCGGTGTTATCTTTAACTACTACCTCCGACCCATTGGAGGGAGTATATGCTTACAAGAGCATAGGGTTCCCAAGATCCCTAATTTGAATGTATAAATGAAAGGACAGTATGAGTTTCTTAGGGGCAAACGAATCAAAATATTCTTTCAAAAACGACTGTAGGTCATTGAAGAAGGGTAGATGTATTTCATGGCTATGAACTGTTGAACGTTTTGTTGGGAATTTTAATGCAAGGTATATGCATCATCCTGGGCTTTTCTCTTTTTTTTTTTTTATTGTTATCTTTAATCTTGTTCACTAATTGTTTTGTTATTTTAGTTATTGACGTGGATTCCATTTGTTAGATCACTTAGTCATTTTACAACCAACTCACAAACAGAACCTATTCAAAGTATTCCACTTGAAATTCCATTACATCAAAGGCAAATCAAATTCAATGGATTGCGAAACAGCAGTTAAGAGAATAATGTTCCCAGTTAGGAATTGGATCAGCGTGAAGCTCAACGATCCCGAACTCCCCAGACAAGCGATCAAAACCCGACATATTAAGCTAGCAACAAGGATCTCCTAAGATGCATGCTGAACCTAAGAGATCCTCATTTCAAGTCATTATCCCTTTAGTAAGGCAATTGAATATATGTCGGGTTGAGCTTCAAGGAAAGAGAGATCGACTTACAAGCAACGAGGATCGGCAAACTCTCAATTAATTCACAAAACACCGTTGTGCCATAGTCTTCTTCCTCTTCTTTCATGAGTCCATGTGCATGGATAGTATTTAATTCATCTCTACATGTTAGTTCTAAACATTTTCCACCAACTGCTCAACAACACTCAAAGCAAAAATTGAGTTAGTATCCTCATGAAACTTCATAGCATCATATTTTATATATTGAATTGGATAACTTGTCCATCAAATTCCATCATGAGAGTGCCTTTACTTGCATCAATTTTTGTACGTGATGTGTTAAGAAATGGCCTTTCCAGCAAGATAGAAGTGGAATTTGAGAAGTGCTTATTCATTTTTAATACATCAAAATCAGTAGGGAAAAATAAGTTTGTTAACCTGCACAAGAACATCTTCAATGATCACGTCGGGATAAGCATGATTTCGATTGTCGAGTTGAATGACAACTTCAATTCTCCCATTCCTAGCCTATCAAAAACTGATCGTAGCATTACATTTATGGAAGCTCTAAGAACTAGCATAGCTCTCTCCACCTTTACATTTCCAATTTTGTAAGGAACACCAAACATGCCAGGAGCTTTGCGTTTCTTCGGTAGCTTCAGTTGGAAAACAGCTGAGACGTTCTCACTACTTCCACTATGTAGGAATAATATCACCAGACACCATCTAAGATCGTATTGGTAGCGTTCGTAATCTTCAAAGGACGAGGGAATCAAATCACTCTTTACTCTTATGTTGATGTTGGATATCAAACACTTTATATTGACTAAAACACAGCTCAACATTCACCACCGCTGTAATTGTCAACACCCTGGCATGTGCTCCACCCAACAATCCTATATTAAGTTTCCAAATTCTTTAAATAATATTCAACTCAAACTCCAAATCACACCCCTACTCATCCAACAAATTGACGAACAAACTAGTTTGGTCCTTAAAATTAGCTCATTCCATTCTGCAGTTTCTTTGAAAGGAAATGTAAGGCCAACACAACTGAATTTTTCCATTAATCTTAATCGGTATCATAGATTTAAAAATCCATCTTCACACCAAAGATAGAACCAGACTAACTTCCAGTCTCCACACTCTTAAAGGGAGACATAATTATGGATGACATCATTAGCATTGTCCGATCAGGTGTAAGACCACACCAGGAGATCATTTACGATATTTCATGGGAGTCGTGTAACTGATCATATACTCATCCAAGGGGGCGTAAAAACTCTTCGAACAACTTTACGTGCCGTGCCGACTTAGATTTTTTTAGAAGAAATCATGAAAAACATAAATTCTTTCACCAAAAACAAAAGTAAATTTATAAATTTAACTAACGCACAATTTTAGAACTACTGCTACCAAATATTCACAATTTTATGCCTGCTCAGGGGATAATTTGGATAAATGCATTAAGAAAGTAAATGGGAAATTGCCATTGATATCATTGATAATTCATTCTTACTTTGAGAGTGTGTAGCCTAGTGATGATGAGTCTAATCTATCTACGGTGATAGGGATTTTGTAATTGTCAATACAGATAGGCCCTATCTTTCGTTTTAAAGAATCTAAATAGTGGATTGGGTTGTTTTCAAACTTTATTGGTAAAATCATCAAATGAGTAGAGACATGAATTGCAAGCGACAAATTTAGAGACTAAAAAAGAAGTCGTTACAATTACAGTGATGTTGAATGCTGAGCTGTATTTTAGCTTATATAAAATGTTTGATATCCAACACCATCTTTAATTCCCTCCTTTGAATGTTACGAGCGTAACCGATACGATTTCGTGCCTACTGTCTGATCTGATGGATATGCTATTTCTACAAAGTGAAAAGCAACGATACAACAGTTAAGAGAATGGGAGTTCCAAGATTTGAATTTGATTTGCGGTTTATGTAATGAACTTCTTGTGGGATGCTTTGAAAAAGTTTGGAGTTTTTGAGTTGGTTGATCAAGTAATGGATACGTATCTTGCACTAGTCAGCATCAAAAAAAAAAAAAAAAAAAAATCTCCATCTTGCACTAGTCAACATCAAAAAAAATTATCTCCAAAACTAATCTTCCCTCAGGATGATTTTTCAAAAGTTTTCAAAAACATAAGAGGTTTTATACAATGGATCCATATCTGTTATTTAAATAATACTTTTGAATTGGAGGATTTTTGGAACCCCATGCCCTTGTGAGCATATATATATATTAAAAAGTTTTGACGAGGCTGAATGTGAAGAACTGAAGATAACTAACGCAATTAACGTTGACCTCTATGAAATAATAGCTAGTTAAGTAGTTAAGGTGATTAATTGAAAATACCAAACTACAACCACACTTCAATGTCAATATCAGATACCTTAATGTTTAGGGTTCTGGACTTGAATCAATTACTGAGCCAGATCCCACTACTTTGAGAGTTATTGTATCTCCCTGTTTACCTCATCTTCATTCCAAGCCATTAGCTACCTACAAGTAATATTAATTAAAAGATTAATATGCCTCATTAGTCGTAAAATCAAATCCCACGCTACACTAAAGATGCATAAAATAAGGAGAGAACAAAAAATCATGATCTAAAATGTATTAGTCTTTTATAGCGATTAAAAAACACATTAAAATCCCAAAACAAGATTATAACATTCACAATTTATGAGCTTCACCAAAATAGATGCTTCAGTTGACTTGTGCAACTTTGACCACCAAATTAATAATGTATTGCAAATCATAATTGAATGTTGAAAGCTTTACACAACTAGCAAAAGAAGCAGAGGAAAAACCTCAGTTCTAAGTTTATAAAATATATTTATATTGAATTTTTAAATCGGTTGATTTTTTTTTAAATAATCCATTTCAATATGCATTTAAAGAAAAAAAGAAAAAGAAAAAAGAGCCTTAATGTATTACTCATAGGAGTAACTACTTTTTTTTTTTCTTTCTGGTCATGAAAAAAAAATGAAAATGCATCTACCTTGTCACTGAAATTTCTAAAAAAGCCTTAAAGGTAGAGATGCATATTATGGCTTAACTATAGATCCATGTATCCACATAAAATAGGTCAAATGATTGCAATATTAGGCAGACTAAAAAAAATGAAAGAGTGAAACGAAAGAGTTGGATGCATACAGTGAACAACCCCCCATTCAGCTGTGTTTCCTATTGTTATCATATATCTCGAAATCCCTCTTATCACCGAAGGCTCATCCACTCCCATTATCAACAATTGCCAACTTGATTGTTTGTCGATACAGGGTAGATACAGACAAGTACTATATGGTCAAGACTTGACAGGAGGAGTGGGGGAATGGGGGGGGGGGGGGGGGTGGTTGGGATTGCGATGAAGAATGAAATAATACAACTGGGCGGCGATTCCTTTGGATACTTTGTCTCTGTGTTGGTTTCCCAGCATGATTTAACTTCAGATTTAGAGTTTGTATTTTGAATTTTGAATTAGAAAGTCTTGATTGTTGTCAAGACGTTTTCCTATTCACATTTTAAGGTGTTACTTTTAATCTCAGTTTTAGAGTTTGTCATTCGACACTTCAAGTTGCTGTAAAAACCTTGTTTAGAAAATTGTGCTTCTTGTCAAGATACTTTCTTGTTCGACCGACACTTAAATAAACGACTTTTCTTATGAACTATTCCCTCCATACTTCAAGGTAATTTACATTTTTTTTTTTCATCCGTCCCACAAAGTATTTTACTTTATTTTTTACTAAAAATGATAAAAAATATACTATAATATTACCTACTTTTTACATATATCCCAATATAATACTCACTTTTTCATGCATTCCATTAACTTTATACACTCTTTTCATTAAATTAATTAAAATACTTCTTTTCTTTCTTACTTTATACATAAAATACAAACCTTTTCATTAAATTAATTAAAATACTTCTTTTCTTTCTTATTTTATACATAAAATAATAATTTTTCTTAAACTCCGCGCACAACAATATTAAGAAGTATTATTATTTAATGTGTATTGTTTAGTTGTATTAGTGGGAGTATGCACCCATATTTTAGTTTTATTAATGAGTGTGGGTGGATCTCATGTGTGTAAAAAATGAAATGACCCTCTTTGGAACGGACGACCAAAATGGAAAAATGATCCTCTTTCGAGCGGAGAGAGAGAGTATTTTGGTAATATATCACTCCAAAAGTATTTCAACAAAAGTAAACCATTAGTAAGTATTTTGTACTCACGAACCATACACCATCGAATTCATTAAGAAAATGCAAAAAAATGGGTTCATCCTGTTACGAGACTAACACCATTAAGTTTATCAATATATTTGATAAATTCTTCAAACATAGAGCATTCTTCTCCTGGTGTAATAACAATAACAAAAATGAAAATTTTATTTTATACATGAAAAAAAATTAATAAAAAAAAAACTTAAAACTAGCTGTACCCTCAAGAGTTTTATCACTATCATCTACATTGGTGGAATTACATTAATGTCAATAACTGCATTATGTCGAATACCCACCTGCAGTATCAGCTATTCATATGACTCCTGCAGCTGAATGCAGTATTTACGCCGTTGTACATACAATGTGTTGCTTAATGCCAGAAAACATCATGACATAACACCTAAGACATTTAATAATAACAAGGCATTCAAAACGAGCAATCGCACATTGGATCCACAAGAACAAAGATGATTTCAAAATTTTGCACTATTTCTAATTTTCTAGTGGAAAAAGCACTATAAAATGAACATTCAAGTTAGTCCTGACTAAATCACAGCAACATTCTGAACAACTGTTCTTCAAACACAAATGTAAGATAGATAGACTCTCAAAGTCAAAGCACAACAAATATAATACAGTAATCAATAATAAGACCTATGACAATTGAGTATAATTCATTACTTTTGCATGCCATTTATTATCATAAAACACTCTAAAGTAGGAAAATTCAAAGGCTTCTTAACCATTTAAGTGACCAATTTGAGGACATCAGACACACCATCTTCACCTAGGAATCCATGTAAATTTGAATTAACATATAAAACTTTCTGCACAGATTCTACAACAGCCCAAACCAGAAACAAGTCACTCTTTTCTCAAGAACTAACTGATGCTCCAATTCAACCACTTTTTTCATTTTTGCAACTCCCCCCACCATATACAAGGCTCACTGAAATAGTGCATCAAATGAGATATGGAGTATAGCTCAAAAGACAAGGACATTATCACCTACACCTATAGAAACACAGAAAAGTAAGACATAAATTCGTAAAACAAAAATGAGTCTAATTATATTTAACGTTGGAAGCCTGAAGCCTCAAGGTTCTATATCCTGAAGTTGTGGTTTGGATAAACTTTAGATAAGAATCAAGAGAAAATTAAGTAGTCCGGTGTAGGTTCTGGCAATAACAACTAATACTATACCTATTACAGTAAGATTAAACAATAACTGAGCAAGATAGATTAATGTAAATTAGAGGAAAAACACCTTTATGAACATTTTGTAACAGATTCAATCACATATTTTCAAAATGACATCGATCCCATCAAATCTCATTAGCAAGATAACAATGATTACATGATGCCTTTACTAAATCAGTTCATTATCAATTCCTGTAAAGATTCTCAAGTATTACAATTTGCCCATAAAAAGTAAACAGGCTATAAAACCAGTCAATGAAAAGAGAGCAAGAACATATAAAATCAGATGAACAGATGGTCATCACAATTAACATCCACCATCATCCTCCCCTAGTAATTTGATCCACAAGAATTCATTTCTCACGAGAGAAAGAATAGCTAAGTCCAGAAAGCAATTACATTTCAAAACTGGGGTACCTCATATCCTCGTGCACGATGCATCAAAATCATCTGGAGCCACTCTTGCAATCCAAGTACCGAGTGTCTTTTTGGTGTCAGCATGGTTCACATATGCCAACTCATACATGCTACACATGTTCACAACAAGTGTTTCGTTCAACGCCACCGTCGGAATCCTCTCCAATGCACTCTCCAACACCTTAATTGAATCAGATAAATCCCTCAAATACATCAAACAAAGAGCTTTATTGTTTATAGCTACAGCATCGGATCCATCCCTCTCTATACACTCATCATACTCCCTCACAGCTGATACATAATCTTTTCCCACCAGATACATCAATGCCTTGTTCCTACTCACTAGATTCTTTAAGCTCACATCTTCATTCTCACTCCCCTCCATCGCTTTTTCCACCATTTCAAAGCTCTGCTTCGCCCCATCGAGATTACCGTATTGCATCTGCACATACCCTAATTTCGACACCAAGAATGGATCCTCATTCTCACTGATCTCCGCCTTCAACAAGTGTAAACACACTTTGAATTCTTTCTGGCTCAAATGATGGCTTATAATGGAATTAATCACAAAACTCTCACGCTTCTTCCAAAGGGTTAGCGAAACCTCACCAATTGAATCTCGATTCCGAGACAATTTTGATTCGCGGATAAATTGCAGGAGGATGTAAAGGCGATCGAGGGATAACTGGCGATCACCCAGAGTAAAAGGCAAGTGAGAGTGCAACCAACGGAGAGCGAACGGAATCATGGATCCAGGCTTATGAGTCGGATAATGATCGGGATAGGATTCGAATTGATATTGCTTGGATTCGAAATCATCGTCTAGGGTTTGGAGCTCTTGCTGCGCGTCGGAGTAGCGGCGGAGCTTGACTAGGGCGAGGACGTTGAAAGTGAGGTAAATTAGATGCTCGTGAGGCTTGGAAAGAAGGGAGTGTGAACGCGAACGCGCCACCTTGTCGAGAATGGTCCGCCACGCGCCGCGACAAGCGAGGTCCTGAAGGGTAGAGAGTTCGAAGCAATGAGAGTTCAGAGACGAGTATGGAGTGGACAGTGGGTCATCCGCCGCATCGCCGGTGGCGGTTGTGATCGGAGAAGAGTTTCCAGGTTGTATTGGCGACTCAGGTTCGTCCATGGCCGACGGAACGCTATTGTGCGCCAGTAGTGAAACGTATAACTATTATCTGACCTCATTTGGGCTTGATATTCTTGGATTGGACCAGACAGTAGGCCCAAATTTAATGGGCCTAAATTAAATAAAATCACAAAATCTTCAAGAAATACTACTTTTTTTTCTTTATTTTTTTTCCTTGTCATACTTATTTGAGTCAGACGTTTAGCCGAAAAACCTCAAGAGTAAACTATTAAAGTGTGGTGGATATTGCAGTAAACTTTGAAAGAGTAGTTCCACAATGGTTTCAAACAATGCCCACATACTAAAAACATCAGTGCGCTGGGTGTAATACTACATAACTACCATTATTTTGACATACAATGCTTACAAAAAGATGGGTGGTAATACATAACTACCATTATTCATCAATTACATACATTTACGTAATTTTTTTAATATGAATATTTTCCATACTTTACGTATTAATTGATAATGAGGTTAATTCAAAAATATTAATTAAAAATAATAAATAAATATTATTATCATAAATGAGATCCATGTAATCAAAATTATTAAATGGACAATAAAATTAAAATGGAATGATTTCTAAATGCAGTAAAATTGAAAAGTGAGAGAAAAATTTATGATAAAAATAAAATTTCTTTGTTATTAAAGAATTTTTGTAAGAGTAATTCATAACAATTTTAAATAATGGAAAATGAATTTGTAAAAAGCGCTAGAGCTGCCAAGATTCATGCTTACATAATTAGCGTTTGAACTTATACGTTGCACGGGACTAAGGTGTTTTGATGTTATTTAAAGCACAGGAGGAGAAGCTTAAATCATGTCTTTTAGATAAACCATTCTATCTCTACTTTTTTATAAAATAAATATATCTTCACATAGAATTTATTTGGAATTTTTTTATATAATACAATTCTTCAATCCATGCTAGTATGTTCATTTTTAGCCGTAAGAAGACTAAGAAAAAGTTTATTTTGAATATATAACGAAAGAACGTACTGGTAAATATTGAGAGTTTTTATAAAATAATTATATATTTTTTAACATAATAAATAATTATTTTTATTAATTATGTAAGATACTTGTTTATTTCGTAATACACGTACCCATGTATAAATAAATAATTTCAAACCGTTTATCAATACTCGTTGATTACAAATACCCATTTAAAATTATTAAGATATTATGACTAATAATATTAATTCAAAATTATTAATAATGAAGAAAATAATTTAATAATGAATTAATTGTTACGTACTCGTATCAAATTTAAATATAAAATACTCATATTAGTACCCAATACCCATTTCATTAAAAAATATATTATGATACCCAAACACGTTTATTAATACCCGTTGATTACACATACCCATTTTAAATTATTTTTTGATCATAATAAATAATTATGTTTATTAATTATGTTAGATACTTGCTTATTTCATAATACTTGTACTCATGTATAAATAAATATTATTTAAAAATTAATATTTTAAAATTTTATTACAATATTTGTATCAGTTTCAAAGCCTTTTATCATTTTCCGAAAATTACTCATACCCATTAAATAATTTTTTAAAGTTTTTTTTATTGATTAAAATTAATATTTTAAACCAACTTATACTATTACTAATTAAATATAAAATAAATATAATATAATTCTATCACAAAAATATGATAGAAAATTTATAATTTTTGTTTAAATATATAAAATATTTCTTAATATATTAAATATATTATAATACTCATACCCGTCCCAAACTCATTTATCAATACTCGTTGATTACAAATACCCAACTTAAGATGAAAAAATAATATTCAGCACACATATAAGAAATCATTTTAAATAATATATTATCTTAAATTAATGAATGGATGAGATTAATAATGTGATGAATGGATGAGATTAAAAAAGAATTAATAATTAAAATCAATGGTGTATATTAAAAATTAGTTCAATTTTGACTTTTTACTTTGTTATTATATTACTTTAGATTAGATTAGTTATTGGGTGGATAATCTTGATAGTGTTTTTGGAAAGTTATATATCTAACATTTTTCCTCTCATCTGTGTGTTCATGATTTGAAATGTGCTAAAACAGGTTCAAAAAGAATTTCATCTTAGAATTTTCAATTTTTGCAAATTTGAAGAATTTTAAAGTATTTAGTAAATTTTAATGATTTTTCAGTTTTCGCAATATTTATAATATTTGATTTCCATTAAACTGGTTGAACCGAATTTAACATCAGAATATAAATAATTTTTTCTTTACCTTCTGAAAATGCTCTAGGAATAAAATTGTCATCGACAGAATACGATTAATGCATGATGAATCCAAAATTTACTGGGTAATTATTTACTGGATAGTGAATGCATGTATTTGGATATTATTGACAAAAGAATGATCATGAATATAATGAATTGCCATGAAAAATTATACTATATCATTGGTATACTGCGTGAAGTGTAATATATGATTGAAGAAATTGAACCAGAATATGATGTACATGATGGTTTTGAGAATGTTTGAGGTGAGAGAGGGGGTGGTGGTGGAAGGAATATGTGGGAGCAAAGTATGTATTCTTATTCAAAGTATGCTTGGCAATGATATTGTTAGCTTTGTGGCTCTGGTTCTGTTCCAACAGAAATAAAATTAACACTTGCACATTATGTGTATGCTTCGCAATGATATTGTTAGCTTTGTGGCTCTGGTTCTATTCCAACAGAAATAAAATTAACACTTGCACATTATGTGATTGGAATTACAACTAATCCAATTATTTATTACTCATAGGAAATGGCTTGGAATAGCAACGGGCAATATACAACCAAATATAAGTTCTTGACTGGAGAAGGGTCTATTCGTGACACTGACACAGACATAGATATTAAAGTGTATGAGACAGACGATATTAAAGTGTATGAGACAGACGTTGAAAGCTTTAATAGAACTGTTGCTCTATCCATTAGTCATCCAAACGTCCAGGGGAAAAGCTTTCTACACCTGCAAAAATGCCTGATACTTTAATTTCTGTTGAAACAGAGTTTTTATAGATTTAATATAGTATTAATTTTCATAAAAATGATATTTTATCGATAAAAATAATATAAATTATTATTTGGACTTATTTCACTAATAATTACAAAATAGATAAAGAGTGACATCAATGATAACACGAGATGTCTTATAACACTTTGGTGTGATATCTTCTATAACATATTTATGATTTGAAATGTGCTAAAACGGTTCAAAGAGAATTTCATCCTAGAATTTTCAGTTTTCGCAAATTTAAAGAATTTTCAAGTATTTAGTAAATTTTGACAATTTTTCAGTTTACGCATTTTTTTGCCTTCTCCATCTAATCATCTACCCGATATACTAACCCATCCAAAACACTATTTCGCAATTTCAGATATGACGGATCTGTTGGAGTAATATATATATATATATATATATATATATATATATATATATATATATATATATATATATATATATATATATATAAGGTAGAGAATATTGTAATATTATCATAAATCTTATTATCTCAAAAGAGAGAACAGATATGTTTTATTTTTATATATTCTAAATGATACGAAAAGTACAATTTTTATAGAAGAGAAGAGATTAACTAGCTATGGTGATATAGCCAACTAATTAGCTCTGAATCAATTCTGCTTAATTTGAGTCCACTAATTACTCTTTCTCAATTTATTATGTTAACTAATTAGCGTGAATGATAACCTAGATATTATGTAGCATGACTTCATTGCTATTAATGATTTACTTCCAATACCCCCTCCTCAAGTTGGAGAAGGAAGAAACGACTTCATTCCCAACTTGCAAATGAATTTAGCAAACTGTGGACTGCTCAAAATTTTAGTGAATCCATCAGCAACCTGCAAAGAAGAAGGAACAAAGCAAGGATTGACAAAACCCGCTTTAAATTTATCTCGAACCAAATGACAATCGATCTCAAGATGTTTGGTACGCTCATGAAAAACCGGATTGGCTGTAATATGAAGAGCCGCTTTGTTATCACAATGAAATGGAATAGGAAGAGAGACTGACTGTCCTAGATCTTGCAAGAGATAATATATCATTGAAGCTCACAAACAGTTGAACCCAAATCTCTATATTCTGCCTCCGTAGATGATCTGGAAATGGTAGTTTGCTTCTTGCTTATAAAAGAAATCAAAGAACCTCCAAAAAATATGGAATACCCTGTGATCGACCGTCTGCTGTCCTTGCATGCTGCCCAATCCGTATCGTAGTAAGCCTCTAGAGTAATATCATGGCAAGAAGGGTAGAATAAACCAAGAGAACAAGTACCCTTAAGATATCGTAAAACATGCACGGCATAATTCCAATGTGTTAAAGTGGGGGAAATAACAAATTAACTGAGTTGTTGCACACAATATGTGATATCGGGCCTCGTCATGTTCAAATAAAGCAACCTACCTACCAACCTTCGATATTGATCTGGATTCTCAAGAGGTGATCCATCTGTGGAGGTAAGATGAAGACCATGTGGGAGTGGGGTGGAAACAGGTTTACAATCATTCATATTTGCATCTGCCAAAATATCCACAACATATTTTCTTTGGCAAAGAAAGATACCATCTTTATCTCTAGAAATTTCAACACCCAAAAAATAATTAGCCAACTCAAGATCCTTGATGGTATAAGCCTGATGAAGAAAATCTTTTAGAGCAAAAATCATTTCAACGTCAGAACCCGTAACCAAGATGTCATCAACATAAACTAACATGGCCAAGAACAAACCACCCATGTGCATGGTGAATAGACAGTGATCATGTGGAGATTGAATCAGGCCAAAAACTGAAAGTTTTTTACACAATTCAATATTCCACTCCCTTGAAGCCTGTTTTAAACCATAGAGGCTTTTGACCAATTTACAAACTTGTCCAGGTTTTGCTTTCATGTAACCTTGAGGAGGCTGCATATATACTTCCTCAGTAAGGTGCTCGTGTAGGAAGGCATTATTAACATCCAATTGATGCAATCCCCAATCGTTCATCGATGCAATAGAAAGAAGAAGTCTCACTATTACGAGTTTAGCAACGGGAGAGAACACTTCAAAATAATCTACACCTTCTTGTTGAGTGTATCCTTTTGCCACAAGTCTTGTCTTGTAAATGTCTATAGTTCCATCCTGTCTTCTTTTAATTTTGTATACTCACTTGCATCCAATAGCATTATTTCCTGGAGGCAACTCAGTAAGGATCCAGGTATGATTGCTTTCAAGAGCATCTAATTCGATCTTCATTGGCTTAACCCAAACTTTCTCCTTTGCTGCCTGTTTGTAAAATTGAGGTTCCTTGCTAAGGTAAAGATTAGCTAAGAAAGCTTGAGACGTGGAGATGTCAGTATGACAAACAAAATCTTTTGTCCATGGTGGAGGTTGGACAACCCTACCACTTCTTGTAGTCACCACAGGAGTAAGAGTTATTTCTAGAGAAGAAATAATCGATGATGATTGTTGTAACTCTGAATCAGATTCAAAATTTTCAGAAGGAATACAAGTCTCATGTGGATGATCAGAGGCTCTAACGATATCAAGCGTGCTCGGTATCCTTGACGGTAAAATATGAGATGTAGAAGAAGAATAAGGAAAGATGTGTTCCTTAAAGATAACATCTCTTGAAACAAGAAACTGAGCATGATCAATATCAAAAAGTTTATTTTTTTGGCCTGGTTCATAACCAATAAAAATACACTTTAAATGCCTTGTTGTAAATTTTCTGCGGATGTGGTACTGCTGCACACACCAAACAACCGAGAGGTTTTAGCCTGGAAAAGTCAGGTGGTTTTCCATAAAGCTTCTCAAAAGGAGTGTGCCAATTTAAAATTGCTAAAGGGAGCCTATTGATTATATGTGTAGCAGCAAGGATGCAAAATGGCCAAAAAGCAACTGGTAATTTTGCTTGAAATAGAAACCCCCTATCAACCTCCAATAAATGTCTATGCTTCCTTTCCACCACCCCATTCTGTTGTGGAGTATACACACATGATTTCTCATGCAATATCCCTTGAGAAGAAAAAAATTCTGAACATTCTTTCCCAAAAATTCCACTACATTATCAAACCTATCCTATTTTACTTTATGATTGAACTGTCTTTCAACCATGATAATAAATCTTTGCAATATAGCAGCAACATCTGACTTTAGTTTCATCAAAAACACCAAAGTGTATCTACTAAAATCATCCACCAGAGTCAAGAGATAAGGTGTGTTAGTATAACACTCATCTTTGCAGGGCCCCCATATATCAACATGAATGAGATCAAAACAAGATGTAGTATGTATTGAACTCTTTCCAAAAGGCAAACGATGTTGTTTTGCTTTATAACAAGTTTCACAAGAAGTTATAGCTTCTGAGGCAGAAGAATTACAAGCAATTTTCAAAAAACTCAAATGACTCAAAGTACTAAGAGATGCATGACCAAGAGTTTTATGCCAAGTCTCTAATGAAACATTGCAAACTTTATTCTTAATAGTCTTATTCTTCAAGAAATATAGATTCCCATTTAGTTCTCCTTCGGCAAGTGTGGCACTATTCCGAAGGTCCTGAAAAAAACATGTGGAAGCAAGAAAAATGCACTTCAAATCTGAATCTCTGCAAAGTTGCATGACTGATAACAGATTGTATTTAAAACTTGGGATATATAAGACCTCATTCAATATGATTTCTGGAGATAGAACCACTTCTCCAACAAAGTTAACCTCTTTGATACTTCCATCAGAAAAAAAAAGTGTAGTTCAACTTTGCACATGGGTTAAATGACACATCAAAGTGGATTAAGCACACATATGCTTACTGGCACCCGTATCAATTATCCAATCCTTTGAACAACCAGTATCAACAAAAGATAAAGCATAATGAATGGTATGAGATTCATTACCTGCATAATCTGCAAACTGGGCAAAGTTTATTCCATTTCCTTCCTTATTCTTTCCTTCCATGAAGATAGTCATCTACTTCATGAAATTTTGGAAATCGGATGAAAACCCTCTTGTGGCATGATTCTCCTTTTGAACATTATTCTCCTCAAGACTAAGAGTGTGAGCAAAATTCTTATTCTTCTTCTCTTTGAGTTCTTTATACCAGGCGGGCATCTCATGCTTCTTGAAATAAGTATTCATTTCATGTCCAGGAAGCCCACAATGATCACAAATTAATTTAGCCTTTTCCTCTTTTGTGTATCGAGTGAAGCTTCCACCCCTTCCTCTATTCCATCCCATAGTTTGTATTCCACCGCCCTTAAAAGTGTTACCCCTTCCAAAATTGGAGGATTTTGCCACCATATCCACCGAATTCATCTCAGAGGCTGCTACATGAACAGAACGCTGCCTCTCTGCAGCAAGTAATATAGAGAAAGCCTTGTCAACGGAAGATAGAGGATCCATGAGCATCATCTGATTTGTCACAGGATCATAACTGTCATTGAGCCCCATGAGAAATTGCATAAGTTTGTCATTCTGATAACGTCGAGACAGAACCTTTCCTGCTTCACAAGTACAATTCACCTCTGGCTCCAGATTACATACTTCATCCTATTGAAATATTCAATGATAATGTTATTTCCTTGCGTCATAGTACTGATATCTCTTTTCACCTTGTATATAAGCGGACCATTGTTTTCTCCATAATGCCGCTCGATTGCATCCCAAAGTTCTTTCACAGATTTAGCATAAACAAATGTGTCACTCAATTCCTTAGATAGAGTGTTGAGAATCCATGATATAATTGTCCAATCCACCTTTCTCCATAAATCATATGTAACATCTCCTTTAGATGGCATTTTGAGATCACCATTTATGAACTGCAACTTTGATTTTGCACCGAGAGCAACTTTCATGGCCCGTTTCCATGGAAGATAGTTAGATCTCGTAAGTAGATGGGGAATTAAAATAAGACCAGGATGATCTGCACTATGGAGATGGAGAGCACCATCAATAGAGCCAGTAGTAGTCGAAGAACTAGAGGTTGCCGTGGAAGTCACCGCAGAAGTCGCCGTTAACAACGACCAATTGTTATCACGATCAGTATCCCGAGTATTCATCGGAAAATAGTAATCGTGCTCCCCCAAAAAAACTTAGATCATTTTATGAACCTGCTCTAGATATCATGTAGAGAATACTGTAACATTATCATAAATCTTATTATCTCAAAAGAGAGAACAAGGATGTTTTATTTTTATATATTCTAAATGATATGAAAAGTATAACTTTTATAGAAGAGAAGAGATTAACTAGCTATGGTGATTGAGCCAACTAATTAGCTCTAAATCAATTCTGCTCAATTTGAGTCCACTAATTACTCTTTCTCAATTTATTATGATAACTAATTAGCGTGAATGATAACCCACATATTCTGCAGCATGACTTCATTGCTATTAATGATTTATTTCCAATATATACCACAGTTCAATCTATTCAATTATTTTTATTTTTAGGATGGAAGTTGAGTCTGTGAGGACCATTTTTGGAGGATGCGGGATAATTGATATTGCATTATGCCTTCTAGGAGGCTTTATTTCTATGTCCATGAAATCAAGCTTTATTTCTATGTCCATGAAATCAAGCTTTGTACGTATACAGACAAAACAAACTGATGTCGAATATCCCTACAAGGAACTGATACGTACATTCAACAGCTATATACATTCAATAGTTGAATGGATTAAGGGTCTTTGATCTTCATTGCATCTCACACAACTTTACATATATGTATTATACTCATAACTACTTTTTTTTCCCTTATGAGTTGCATTAATTAATTAATATATCTACAATAAAATTAATAAATAATAAATGCCATGAATTTTTTACAACTCTTAATTGTTGTTGATTATGAGTGAATATTAATGATATTTAAATTCCCATAAATGTCATGCATCAATTTTTATAAAATAGGCAAAATTGGTTGTGAGGATGCATACAAATAGATAGGTGGACATGAATGGATTAAGTGTGTTCGATCATTATTGCATCTCACACAATATTGAAGGTAATCTTTTTAATTGTATTTGTAAATAAATAAATATATTGTATAACTCATATGGTCACATATATCAACATTATTATATAACTCATATAATTATTTCACATTTAAAACTTCTTAAAGTCTTGTTTGGTTTAGATAAAGAAAATTTAAAATAAACTTCATTAAATTTAATTCATAAAAATCGATTAAATAAGTATGCAAGTTATAAACGATTACGTGATAAATAGTAATCACATGTAAAATTCCTCATGATTACATCAATGTAACCTTTGCCAAACATGACTTAAGATATTTTGATGTAATGATGTTTTACATCATTTAGCTTTTGCTCACACATGGCAAAAGTGATTATTTTCGATTAATGATTATGGGATTCTCATATGGTCGAGAAGATAATTATGAATTTAGGAGTCATTATGACTGATAATATTGATGATTAATTTCATGCTAATTAACTTCACAAATTAAACTATCCCTCTATTAGACGATGTAACAAAATGTCAAGTCAATATCGAAATCACAGATGGTTGGGTCGACGTTGATGTTGCATTTCTTGCATTTTCACCTTCGATCGAGTTAGAATGTTCAGCAACGAACGAAGGAACCATGGCTCCCACTACAAAAAAAACTACTCCCTCAATCACATAA
Organism: Pogostemon cablin; assembly: GCA_023678885.1. Taxonomy (NCBI): domain Eukaryota; kingdom Viridiplantae; phylum Streptophyta; class Magnoliopsida; order Lamiales; family Lamiaceae; genus Pogostemon; species Pogostemon cablin. The sequence goes on along the minus strand of CM042994.1, from coordinate 3,169,593 downwards.
TACTTTTCACGTTTACTGTTACATGTTGTTTAAGAAAAGTGACACTTTTTGACAAACTCTACTGACTTTGGAGGGTATTATAGTATTTTTAGGTAGTAAAAAGTATAAAATAATGATATACGTGTGAAAAATGAGTGACAAATTTGAAATTAAATAAACTTTTGAGGTTTTTAGATAAAGTGATTTTTTTTGTGTGAAAAGTTTTGTGGGACAAAAAAAATGAAGAAAGTATGAAAAGTATTATAGGAAGGAGAGAATATTTTTTAGCAACGAAAGAAGGATCATGTATTTCGGAAATATCATGCATTAATTTATGTATTATTATTTTTTTCTAAAAATAAATTCTTATTGATGGACAAGATTAAAGATGTGCTTCAACGTTATGTTAACTACTAGCATAAACTAGAATTTAGTGGTTGACGTCATGGGATGTATTCACATAAATTATATTGAAGTATATTAATTTATATATCCATAATATATATTATTATGTTTTTTTCCATAATGAAGAACAAATTGGAGAGGCTTCATGATCTCAATCATATCAAGAATGACACCAACAAGCTACAATATTTGGGCAAACAGATACATAAATAGATATATAATACTCCCTTTTCTTAGTAATTACAATATTATTCCAATTATAATGGTATGATAATTAGAAAAAATCATGAAGAGCAACTGATCTCATGTTAATAAGGGAAGACCAAAAAAAAAAGTCTTTAATTAAAGAGAAATAGTTTTTATTTTAAAATATAGAAGTGTTTATAAATATGCAACCTCAAAGGTAAAAAATATAGAAGGCTGACTAATCACAGACAGAGGCTGTGAGGATTTTGCACTATCATTCTTATTTCTTAATCAAATACAATAGAATTGGATCCTACATTAATATTTACTAATCTATTATACTAATGCATCATGAAAATTCAAAGAGAAATCCTTGCAGGAAGCTGCATTGGTATCTAAGTTGCTCGATTGCTAAAACGAATCGGCTCGATTTGGTGATAGAGTTGTGTTTATGGCGAATGATGGAGGAGAGTTTTTGTTTGTTTGTTTCTTGTCAACATAGCAGACCGATTAATTTCAATGATAAAATCTAAATGTTGATGAAAATTTAGATGTATAATTGGTGAGTTGTGTCTTATAGATGAAGTTCACTAGATGGTAAATGGTGGGTTTGTGATGGTAAGAAGATGTTTTGTTGGTCTAGTGCAGCAGTAGAGCTCTCCAGTAAATCCTGCATGCATGCATGTTAATGTTAATTAATTAATAAGAATAATAGTAATAATAATCAATTAATCAATAAAATAGTATAAGAATATAATTAATAAAATGAAAATAAAGAATATATTACTTTGATGAAAGAAGTGGAGGGGTGTGGAGGGAGCAAAGAAGAGTAGAGATCTGAGGAAGAGTGGAAATGGTGAAAAGCTGCTTCATCATTGTTTGGACATCCTTCCACTGTTTGACCATTCTCATTCCCACTTAATGTTTGAGAAACTGACTCATATACAGTTGCTGTTGGTGAATGCTTCCTTTAACATCATAATATATAATTTATCCATTAATTATAATTAAAATTAAAATAAAAGCAGCAGAACAATCAATTTTCTTTCCCTTTAAGATGAAGAATTAACTAAGAAAGAAAATGGAAAAGAAAAAAAATCTTGAAAAATGTTGTACTCCACCATTAGGAGGCCCCACCGTCCCTATTATGGGAGCCGGTGGAGGAGGTAAATTGTAAGATGTGCCTTAAATGACTTATTAAGAGGGTTTACAAGGACTAAATTCATATCAAAAATAGAATTCAAACTATCATTCTGCAGCTGTCAGCTCAGTTAGAAGACCTTTTTATCTTTCCGTCTGGGCCTCTACTAGCTATTCTTCCATTGGATTAATCATGTTTAATGTTTATATTTAGGATGTCCTCTCTCAGTCCCACCGAAAGATCCTCATTTTACTATACTGAACGTCCTATTCAAATGTCCACATTTTCCCATTTTAGTATAAGAGCCCCACATATGGCTCACTACTCACTACTAATACAACTATTCACCACACATAAAATAATAATACTCCTTAACCTACGCACAAAAAGTAAATGAAGACTTTTGCCTGAGACGGAGAGAGTAGAATATTTATGATCTTTTCAACTCGTAAATAAGGAGGGTTGAGTTGGTGTTACCTTAGTGTAGCAGAAGAGGCATCAGATCCAAAGGTGATATGATCATTAATAGTATTGTTTAAATGATGATGATCATCGTTCTCCAGCAAGGCTTCTGCTCCATGTGCTTCCGCCTCACTTATGTACTGAACCACCGTATTTATTTGCTTTTCAAAATTCACAATATATACCCACGTTAATTAATATTTCAATTCTTTTTTAAATTAACTCCAAATAATTAACCAATTATATAGTAGATTAATTGTTACCTGTATGGTGTCCTCATAACTTGATTGCTGCCCCACTTTATTGACCAGGAATTTCTGTATATACATGTGACATAAATAAAACAATTTCACAAGTTTGAATTAATAATTAATTAATTAACCTTTCTTTGTGTGACACGTCTTAGAGCTTCCACAAGTCGCACCTCGCACGATTGAAATTCTGCTAAAGATGTAAACTTGTCTGAATCTGGTTCAAATACTCTGTCAATAAATTACAAATTAAGTATATTTACTATTGATTTTACTAATATTATTAATAACAGATTAGATGCCTACCTAAGTTGTTCTTCAGCGCTCTCAACTTGATTTTGCAAATCTAAAATCTCCTTTTGTATTTCCTGTAAAATGTTAGCAAATATTTTTATATGTGCTGACTACTTAAATAAATAAAATGTAGTATGTTTTAATTAAGGCTTAAATAATCATTTTAATTACCTCGGTATCAGAGCCAGGAGTTGCAGCACTGGTCAAAATGCTAAAATATTTTAATTAATGCTACTCAAAAGGAGGGAAAAAAACTCTCTTCCTTTTTAAATTAAAAATTATAATAATAATTACATGAATGGAAACATCTGTTTAATTTTTGTATTCCATTATCTGATTCCGTTAACTTAGAAAAAAAAACTGAGGGAGGAAGAGAGTGTGTATGTGAAATTACTTTTTTTTTTTTGAAGTTAAAGCACTTGTTAGGTGTTTGAATTATGAAATAAGAAAAATAAAACAGATGATTCCATTGGAAGGGGAGACAGAATTAATAGAAATTAGTCTTCACTCATGTGAAATCGTACAAAATGTCTTTCATTAGATGGAGAACAAGTGATAATATTTCAATAAAAGAGTAGTTTTTAATTGATGAAAAGTGATAATGGTACTGTAAATTATTTTATGAATAATTTATAATATAAATGAAAAGTGATAATATTTTTAATAAAAAATTATAATTAATTATAAAAGTGTAAAATAATTTCACCATGTGACGGTCTTACACAATTGCCCTGGAACTAATTAAGTTAGAATCAAGGAATTAAATTGTGGAGAAATTACCTTTGCATAGCAAGCTCCTTATCGGTTTTAATTTTGGTTAAAGTGTTCACTATTTGCTGCATGGAATATGTATCATTACATGTAATTTAACTGCATCAATTTGATGAATGTGTCATTAAACAAACATACCTCTCTATTTGCAATTATCCTGAAAAAAAAAGGTTATGATGAAATACTATGATTTAATCAAGAAAACGAGGACTAAAATAAATTAAGTAGAAATTAAGGAATACCCTCCACTATCTCGATCGGAGAGATTAATATACCGATATATCACATCTTCCACCCTAATATCATTAAAGAAAACGATCAATTTCAAAATCAAAAAGATTAATCTAACATGATTAATTAATTACGATTAATTTTATATAGAAATAAATAAAAATGTAACCTTTTCCGACCAGAGAAATGGCTGAGGCGACCGGAGGGAGAGAGCATGATGAGAGTTAGGTCAATATCACAAAGAACTGCAATCTCATAAGCTTTTTTTATGAGGCCATATCGACGTTTAGAGAACGTGACTTGAAGATTCGTCGTGTTCTCGATTTTCTTGATTGGAAGTTTGCTTCGTCCCATTTTGATTTTGAGCTCGATATGATTGTAACGATTGAAATGTGACTAACGGTAGATGGGTTTAGGGGGGGGTGAAATTAATGAGGTTGGCAAAGGGGAGATTGGGGGTGAAAAGGATGAATGTATAGTTGTTGAGGAATGGAAGGTTGGTAGGAAGAAGAGGTCATGGTATGGTCAGAAGAGTTTGTTATGGTAAAAACTAGTTTTCACCGTACCATGAAGAGTGGAGAGATAGGCAAAACTATGCTCCAATTCTACGACATTCACTCTCTTTTTTCCAACTAATCGTCTCACTAATTCATCTTACGCGTATGTAAACATATCAAATTATTGTTTCGATTTATGTTACAAATGTTGGTGTTCTCCAAATAGTTAGATAAATAACGCGTAATATATAATAAAATTTATATTATTAATGGAAATATTAATAATAGACAGTCTTTTAAAGAAGATGTCAGATTTTTATGTGTCACAAATAGTAATACAAAAATATATAATAACAACCACTCAATTTTAATTCTTTTATCATTTTTTTTACCAGCCCCTTTATTCTTCATCTCAGACGCCCCCACATGCTGATCGAGCATGTAATGGAGGTTAATCATCAATGGCGAATGCATGGGTACAAGAGGGTACGGCTATACCCAAAACCCCCCAACCCCCTACCCTCACCCCTAAATTTTTTTAATTTTTTTATATATATTTATATGTATAAATATATATATTAATTAATTTGTACCCTAATTATTTAAATAAGAGTGCACCCGGGTGCAATGGTGCACACATATGTGTATAACTTTTTATTCTATTTTGTATACATGTTATACTATTTTATATACGTGTTTCTTAATAATTGTATACTTTTTAACATTAAATTTTTCATTAAAAAAACTAGCATCCATATGTATAACTTTTTATTCAATAGTGAATACATGTTTTTTAATAATTGTATATTTTGTTACACTCAATTTTTCATTAAAAAAACTAACAATTAAATTGTATACATTTTTATTCATAATTGTATATGTTTTTGTTTATATTTGTATACGTTTTTAAAGTTGGTGCACTCTATCTTAGGGTGCATCCGGGTGCACAATATAATTAGCCTTTAATTAATACAAATTTATACACTATTCATTACTATTTTAATAATTTAAATTATAAATTCATGATAATAATGTCTTATATTGCTTTTTACAAATAAAAATTAGACGGTGTCAATAATAATTATAATTTTAGAGTGTTATTTATTTATTATACAATTTTGTATTGTCCCTCTAATTATTCCACACTTTTCTTTTGATCCACCTTAATATAAATGTACATTTCTAAAAATGATAGAAATGCATCTCAATTTTTTTTAAAAAAAATTCAGAATCCGCCACTGTGATTAATTACGGTATTCATAATGACACCATTTAGTACATGATGTAGATGGAATGATGCCAAAATATTACTCCCTCCTATTTTTTTCACCAGTATTATGTCCCGTGCACTACAAGGGAAAAAGTGAGGCTCATGTGCACCCGAGCGTACGGAGCACATTTCGTGTGCCTTTACAATTGTCATGCCTCTTTTTAATTTAAACACCTAACAATACATAGGTTTAAATAGAATTGGAGGGAGAGAATTGTGTTCACATGGCTCTGTGTCCCCGGGGCGCAGGAACTTTTGCCCATGGAAAAATACATTAATTCTAAATTAAATTAATATGATTTTTTAAATTTAAATAAATAAAAGAAATTAAAAATATAATATATACATATTGTTTAATAATAATAATTTTGACCACATGATAATTTAATAAAATTAATTAATAAATTTTATACTCCCTCTGTCCGCCCGAAAGGTGGACATTTTGGCATTTTAGGCGTCCGCACCAAATGTCCACGTTTTCCTTTTTAAACACATGAGACACACACACATCACTAATACAATAAATTTATGGGAGTCATACACCCCACTAATATAACTATCAACTACACATTAAATAATAATACTCCTTAATCCACGTGCAAAAAGCAAATGTCCACCTTTGAGGCGGACGGATGGAGTAATAATTAAATAATTTTCATAAAACAAATTATTTTAAGAACTTATCACATAATAAATTAAATTTTATTTTTTTAATTTATATATTATTACTCCTTCTAAAATTTCTAAAATTATTATTTTTATAACAAAAAACATTATTATTCATCTTCAAATTTATTATGAATAAAAATTTATATGAGATCGTCTCATAGAAAAAATTTTTTAAGACGAATAAAAAATGATAATATTTTAATAAAAAAAATTAATAAAAGATAAAAGACTTGCCCGAGACGTCTCACAAATTTTGCTTCGTGAGACTAGTCCCAGAATACTCAGTTAAAGCATGTTGACCCGCACTTGATCCGTGAAACGGATCCTAAAATACCCGTTTAAGAATATCTCTAAAAGCATCTTTATTATAATTTGAAGAGGAATTGGTGTGATATAGAGAATATTTAAAATTTAAAGAGTTATATTTTATATCTCCTCCAACACTTTCTTTATATTTTATTTAATGTGTTATCTTCCCAAAAATTATTAATTATTTTTTTATATTATTATCTTCTACTTTGTTTTATTATGGATGTGAATTAATTATAATATATTTTGTGGACATTTCAAGAAAAGAATATGTTGTATATGATGAAATAGTTAATGTAATAAATTTTAAAGAGTTGTTTTGGCTCTTTAAATTTAAAGAGCCAAAATCATCATGTAAATTTTTTTATTATTTTGAAGAGACTATTAGAGATGAATTTTTATGTTTGACTTTTTAAATTTTAACTACTCCGTATTTTTTACTTTAAAAAAGCTTTAGGAGATGATGCAAGGCATGTTGACCCGCGCTACATGCCAACTTGATTCTTTTGTTACATTTTCCATGTTTCATTGATATTTTATAAAGTAATAAAACTATACCCTACAATTTACTATTAAACCCTCAGGGCAAGTATTAAATTTTGGATATTGTAATACGTGTCAAGATTTTAATATATGGAATATTAGATGAAAGTAACCGGTGATCTCATTTGGCTACTGTCATTTATTAAGAAAACTAATTATGCAACACCGCAACAATCTCACGTATATATTTCTTTTTCTTTATTTATTTCTTTTAACGTTTTCATTTTTCGTATTATATTATTTTTTGTGTTTTCTTATTATTAAAAATGTAACGATTAATTTTCTCATACTTTTTAATTTAATTCTCAATTTAAATATTATAAATTTATAAAAAAAAGTGATAATATTTTTTAAAATAATAATAATATTATTAGTAAAAGTGATATCCGGTTAAAGAAAAGTGATAATTATATACTTAAATTATTCTGTAAAATTCATAAATAAAATGATAATATTTTTAATGAAAAGTGACATTTAAATTAGAACAGGTGATTTAGAGGATGATAAAAAAAGTGATAGCATTCTTGTTAAAATGTGATGTCTAAATTTTTTTTGATATTCATCTAATTGAATGAATAATTTGCAGATAGATAAAAGATGATAACATTTCTAATAAAAAATTATTATATGATAAAAGAAAAGTGATAATCGTTCAATCAAACATTTTTTATGAATAATTTTTATAACGATTAAAAAGTGATAAAAATTTAAATTAAAAGTAACATTCAATCAAGAAAGTGATAACCAAGCAACTGAATTATGAATAATTAACTGGATGAATAAAAGTGATAATTTTTTAACTAAAAGTGATAACTAATTAATAAAAAGTGATAATCATTTAATCACACTATATTTTGAGTAATTTGTTAAATAAAAAATTATAACATTTTAAATAAAAGTAGGGTAGGTCTTGCGTGAGATCGTCTCACGTGAGACAATTTTTCATTTTTTAAAATAGTTATCACTTTCGCTATAAAACATTGTCACTTTTGTTATAAACTGTTATCACTTTTTGTTTATACTATAAATTGTTCATGAAATAGCATTATTACTTTTCATTAATTTATTATTACTTTTCTATATAAAAGTTATCATTTTTTAACCGTCCCATGTAAGCTCTTATGTGAGGGACCCAAGTTTTGCCATAAAAGTAATACTATTATGAATAACTGATATTAAAAATAATATTAAATAATATTTTTTAAAATTTAAAAATAAAACAAAAAAATATTAATAAGCAAAGTTAACTGCTTCTCAGCGTTGAAGTCCATGTATTAGACATATAGACGCGCACATTTTTGTTCTCTTGACTAAATAGATAATTTGTCTAGACAATCTCGCCAAGGCTCAACCATGATAAAAAAGTGATAGCGGTGGTATTGATTATTTCATGAATAAATATTAAAATAAATAATATTTATAGAATTCATAAATATAGAAATAATTAATTTATAAATTTAAATTTCTTGCTTCACATATTTCAAACTAATATAAAAGTAGTCTTATTTACTCTCATAAATTTAAACATATAATCGAAGTAATAATATTAATAAAGTAAATTAATGATATTTAATTAAGAAATTGATTAATAGTGATATAAATTATTATTTATATAAAAATATTAAACACAATAAATAAAAATAGCACCAATCATGATAAATAAACATTAAAAATATGATAATTTGCAAAAAAGTTCTTCAAATATTCAAAATTTTCAAAACTATCTTAAGAACAATAAAAAAAATAAAAATCATAAAATATTGACATGTAAGATGTGTTTTACGGAGAAGACGACATGTGAAGTATAAAAATTCCCAAATAGTACTATATTTAAGATATGTCGTTTTCAAGCCATGAGGAAGTAAGAAATTATTTTTATATCCAAATTAACCCTAATTAAAGATAGATGACAGAATCAAGATTTTACATTATCAATATACATCGAATACTCAGTCATTAAAATTAAATTCACCTCGCACAAAAAATTATACTATTTTGATTCTTCTCTCTGTCACATAAAATTAAAATAAATGGGGGATTTCAATTAATATTGAAAATAAAAATTAACATCTCCCACAAAAACTATTTTAATTTCTTTAGTTCTTTCTTCCATAACCAAATAAACTAGCACAGTGTGGAAAACATTTTTTTTAGTTCTTTCTTCCATAACCAAATAAACTAGCACGGTATGGCAAACATTTTTGAGAAATCTGATTTTGGTTATCATAATCATTCATATTTGGACCCTATCAAAATTTTTAAAAAAATTAATAAATCAAAATGAATTATATACATCTAAAAAAAATTATGTTTAAGTAAAACATATATAACAAAAAAAATAAAAATAATGATACAATTTATGTAAAAATTAAACCTATGAAATGAATATATAGTTGCTAAATTTGAAAAAAAATTAAAGAAAATATTGATATCGATATGAAAAAAAATACACATACAAATTTTCAACTAATATTAATTTTTTATTCTCCAACCTCAATGATATATAAATGAAAAATCAAGTGAGTATAAGATGAGAAATTCATGCAAAGTTTATGGAGAAGAAACAAAAAAAAATACAAACATTATTCATAAAAAAACTGATCAATAAATTTTATAAAAAGATATAAAACTAAGTATTTGTTTACATATGTAGATAAAATTTTATACAAACATATAGAATTAAGTGAAATTCACGTTAAAAAGTATAACTAGGGTGATTTGAAAATTTTTAAATGTAGTTTAGTATATCCTACTATCACAAACCTTCTTTCTTGACTTCCTTAGCTTCTTCCTCTTCTTTCTTGACTTCCTTTGGCTTCTTCCTCTTCTTCCTTTCCCTATGACTGAATCTTCCTTTATTCACTTCCTTGACTTCTTCATTTACTTCGGCTTCTTCCTTTCTCATTAGGCCAGTGATAAGTGAGTTTAACATTGCCAGATATGTAGATAAAAAAATTATACAAACATATAGATTAAGTGAAATTCACGTTACAAGTATAACTAAGGAGGTGGTGTAAATTGTAAATTTTTAAAAAAAAAGTTGATACGAGAAGACTATAATAATTAGTGAAAAAAGTATAAATAAATAAAAAAAAACATCCAAAACAACATATAATATAAATAGGAGAGTTAGTATGTTTTTTGAGTGATAACATTTTATACAACAACGAATAAATTTAAATGAATTATTATCTGTATTTATCTTGAATTAAATTTGATCAACAAATCTCATAACAATAACCCTAAACTTATTTCAGTACTATATCAAATTAAGTGAAGCCCCTAGTCTATTTTAAATCGTAAAGAAAAAATTTATGCAAGGAAACCCATTGTACCAGCAAAATAAACTATCAATGTAAGAAAACAAACCTAACAATTTATTCTATTTTAATACGAAAATTAAATTATATCATATCATAATTTATTACAGTAATTCATTCATTACTAGTTAATACTCCCTAAATCCCACACATTTCATCCTATATTAAATTTCATCATAAGAAAAATAAAAAACAACACATCACATTACTGTTCCATCTTAAAATGTATCTTAATTAATTACAAATTAATTTAATATTCACATCTAACTCATATAACATAATTTATAATTTATTCATATAACATAATTTATAATTTATTTATTATCTAAAAAGAATACGTTATCCTAAAAAATCATAAAATGTATCATAAAACAACTTCTTTGTAATAGCTAGGAGTATATCAAATAAAATTGATAAATCTAATTGAAATAAAACAGAGGAAAATGAAGGTGGGCGCCATGTATCCAGGTATTAATCTTTATTTCTTTTTAACCTTTTACTTTTTCTTGCAAATATTTTTCCAAAAGGAAAGGGGAATGCTTTATTTCAAATTATATATTTATTGAAATCTTTTAGGAGCCTTAAATTTAGGAATAACGAGTTGCAACCCCTTTATTTTTTTAAATTCAAGATTTTATTTGAATGTAGAATATTTGAATGTCATGTAATTGAAAATTCTCTCTAATTTTTTGTGAATTGTAAAAGGTAAGAGATACCGACGATATTTTCATATTAAAAAAAAGGTGGGGTTCTTATGCGCACGGACACACAGATTTAGATTTATGTCCCTTTGTAATTTTCGTGCTTTGTCCCTGATGGCATAGGAACTTTTGCAAAAAAATTGTGTTGGTTGGTAAAACATGTGGGAAGATTCTCAATTTGAATTACCCGTACAACTTTTTACATGTCAACTACAAATTATGTTTATATTTGCTAATTTATTCCTTTAAACTATAATATTTTAAATTAAAAAAACACTGCAATATTACTGGAATATTTTTAAATTGATTATATATATATATATATATATATATATATATATATATATATATATTTATAACACTATATTAAAGATGTGGTAATTTCATCTCTTGAGTGTTGGTAGTGTTCATTTTAGATATACCTGAAACAAATAAAAAATATAATAATAAAAAGATAATCCAATTAATGAAAAGAAATAATGGTGAATTAATTGTTTCACGAATAATTTGAAGCATAAACATAAAGTAAAATCATTCTTTTAACTATTTTGAAATACAAATTGAAACATAGTATCTTGGAACAGGAAATCGAACGGCAATCCTTGTTAACTCATATACGCATTGTCTACGTCGATCAGAGATTTTTTGTGATCAAGATACATTGTTCATATTAAAAGAATTTATGTTCCAAGATTCAATTACATTAAAATAAATAAATGAAGTTATTCCCCGTTGTTAAATTAAGTTGCGGTTTAGTATTTAACTCCAAAAAAAAAAAAGTTCCATAAAACAAAATTGATTCAATTCTCATAAACTAAACATTACAACCAACCATCGAAAAAAACTAGACAAAAGAAAACCAATTAAGCAAACAAAAATCCTACACAAGGCATCAAATTATTTAATTAAGGAGGTGGTGATGACGCCAGAATTAATAATAATTACATGATGGAGCATGCATTTGGATTTTCATCACTGAACAGGGCAGAATAAGGAACATCAAATTTTGCAATGGTTGGTGGATGATCAACTTTCCTGACGAATCCAGGCGGCGCCTTCTTGTCGTACGCCTGAGGGGCGTACGGCTGCGCCACCAGATTGTACGGCACGTACGGCCACATCTCCGCCTTCTTCCCCGTTGCCTTGGCCTTCTTCAACACCTTGTTCGCCTCCACGTACCCCGTCACCGTCACCTTCTGCTGTTTCCTGTTTATCTCCACAGACTTCACCCCTGCAAATGTATATATACATTACACACACTGATACACATCCAGTTTGATGTGTGTGAGAGAGGGGGGAAAATATTAAAATTCGTTCTTTAAGTTTAAGCATGATCATTCCAATTTTAGTCATTTTCAAGTTTGAACTTTTTTTTTTTCGATTTTAGTCGTTTTATCAAATTTAGTCTTTTTGTCACAATTTTGAATCAAATTTGTACAAATTCTGACATTAAGGACTAAATTTAGACAAAAATGATCAAAAAATTGAACAAAAAATAACCAAAATTGAAAATTAAAAAAAATATATGACTAAAATTAAAATCTATAATAATTAAAGGACGAATTTTGATATTTTCTATCAACAGAATAGTATATAAATGTATACCACTTAAAGAGGAGAGGGCATTCTTGACTTTAAGCTCACAGCCATCACAGTCCATTCTGACCTTGAGATTCACAGTTTGATACTGCTTCTTCTTCTTGTGTTTGTGGCCACTACTCATCAGCTCAGATATGTACTCAAGAGTCCCTGAAACACCCATTTTTCTTCTTTTGTCTGAAAACAAAGTGGCTATGTATGTATGTATGTTGTAATATGAGTTTCACAGTGTTATAAATATATACTTAGTTGAAGCTTTTGATTAAGGGATCAAAGGTATAAATAAATCACAGAAAAGGAAACCCTTTTGAGCAAGAATGTGAAAAGCTGGAAGTGAGAGAAGAAGCTTCCTTGTAGGAATTGGATTATTCGTTTCTTGTTGAGAGAGAGAGAGAGAGAGAGAGTGATAGTAGTTTTGAAGTATTTCTTCAAACATCTTACTTTCATATATAGACCACATTTCTGCTCTGTTGTGTAGTACACTATTGATTCTAATATGGGATTAATTTATTCATGTTCATATTATGATTATTATTATTATTTAATTATGCATGTATGATGATGTAATTAAGGTTTTCTTTTACTACATCGAAAATGACCGAAAGTGAGTAAAGAGGTGTTTATAAAAGTCGCAAATTATTGGACCATAAAGTCCACATGCCCTAACAATTGGGTCACCCTTTTTTCTTGCTTACTAACACCCATAAAACCGATTTAAATATTGGAACTATCAAGCAACTATATTGTAAAATGCTAAAAATTTAAACATATAGCTACTATTCTTTTCATCACATAAAATCCTTTCTTTTTTTTGTTTATTTACCTCACAACACTTTACACATTTAAAATATTCAATTTATTCAATAACATTATAATATACTTTAATTTTTAAATTAGTCATTTCCATACAACGCACATAACATGCATTTTATTTTATTCGTTACCTTAAAATATTAGGATTAAATTACTAAAAAAAAACTTAAACAAGTAGGAACATTAATTAACGTTGTCACGTTACACAAGGGGATAATTAAGTGCAATGTCCAAGATATTGATAGGATCATTGTTATCTAAAATCAATAATAACTATATATACTCCATGTAAAATTATTAAATCATTGCCACAATATTATCGACAAGGATAAAATTTCTCTTACCAATTTAATAAATACTTACTACAAATTTAGAATAATGTACAACACTATATTAATTGGAGAAATTTCGAAATAAAAATAAAAGAGAATAGGTAGCAATAGCATGGTTATGGTTGAGAGTTAGAAAGGAATAGCTAGTGGTCATAATAGAGAGTAGAAGCCACGTTCCATGAGACACGTGGCTTAATCGGTGGCATCTGGTGTCAATCCAACGGTGGGAAAAGAATAAACATAAGGCGGTGTTGGTTTCATAACTCATAAGGCGTGGTTTGTGTTTGATGAGTTGTTTCTTTCTGTTGAGGAGCGTTTTATGAAAGAGATACGCCAAAGTTGCTTTTTCTTTCCAACCTCTAAAAGCGCGTTTACCTCAATCTTGCTGTGGCATAAGTATAAGCCTAGCGTATTTCCTTTTTCCATTTAGAGGGGAACTGGAAATCTATAATAGGAATCAACTTTAAAATATTTGGATTTAATAGCATTTCTAAATTTCAAAATTGAAAATCGAATAAAATTAATATTTCGATTTAGCTTAATCGATTGGTTCGATTTTATCCGAATTTTGTACACCCCTATCCCTAAAATAGGGGTGATGAGTTAATTAGAGACTGTATTTTGCTGGTGACATACTTGTGATAAAACTTATTACTAACTCTAATGACAGATATATTTTCAATTTAATTACTCTTTTAATTAACTTTAGTCAAATCCATTTAGTCCTATGATTTTTACCAGTTTTAATTTTAATACTTTATGTCAATTTTAGGCATATAATTTTTCAAATTTTCAATTTAGTCCTTTCACAAAAACATTGCAAGTACTAGAAGTTTAACATTTTTTTAAATGACTAAAATTAAAAATATAAAAAATTACAGAGTTAAAATTAATGTAAAATGACTAATATTAAAAGTGTAAAAACTTTAAGAACTAAAATTGAATTGATAAAGAATTACATGACAAATTTTAATATTTTCATTCTAAGAATACAATAACAAATTAATCATTTACTTGCTTTTAAATTTGTGTATTCGGATTCAATCAAAGTAAACAGTATCACAACGTAATATCATACTCTGTTCGTCCTGTTTCAATGTTTACGTTTCTATTTTGCGCGTCTCATTTCAATGTTTATGTTTTTCTTTTTGGAATATGGGACCCACCTAAAACAATTAATATATCATCCAACACTAATACATCTACCCACTTTGCATTAAATATTAGTATATTTTTTTCATCCTCTATCTATTAAAATATTATACTCCTTAATCAACGTGCAAAAAGCAAACGTAAACATTGAAACAGGACGAAGGGACTACTATATTAATTCAAGTACTATTGATAAATGTCACCCCATTATACTTTGACATGCATTTGAAATCATCCTCAAATCCCTTAATCCGAACATGGTCTAAAATTTTTACCTATAAAATATGATACACTTATATACACTCCATCCATTCGGCTACAATAAAGAACACGTTTTTTTTTTCTTTTTGAGAGATGCAGTTCACATAAAAAATCAATACCTTAAAAGTTCTAAAATATTTCACAATTTTCTATCAATTCAAAGTTATAAGTAAAAATTATAAAATTACAATTATAACATACTCTCTATCCCAAAGACCATTTATCTACGTACAAGTGGGAAACATAAACCTTCCTCATCAAAATGGAGGGTGCATACATTTAATCATACTTTTCAGTAATATAGATGGAATCTTCAGACAAAATAGTAGAAGTAGTATTTCCTTATACAGCATTATATACTTCCTAATATTATTGTAGTAATACTATATTATTCAGAGTGGATCGATCTACTTGCATATAACTTGTATCTATGTAACTAGAACACTCTTTCCGTTTAATGTATTCTTCAGCCATATATACAGCGCATTGCTTTGTTTTCTTAGTGGGATCAACTCATTTACAGGGACCATAAATTCTTACTAGGCAGCACTCATCCACTTATTAGAGATATCAAAACTAGGGCTAGCCAAGGACCACTGTAACCTATTAAAGTCATTGGTGTAGTATATTAGTAGAGTCGAGCTGATTGATTGAAGAGTTGTTCAAGTTTTTTTTTAAATATATGAAGCTTCAAAATAGATGTTTGAGAATTTAGCTTGTTTGATAAGTAATCGAATCGAGCCTAGATAAGCTTTTATTGAGTCAAACACTAGTCGAGCTCAAATAGTTTCATATATGGTTTTAAACTTACTTTATCTATTTCATGAATCGAGCTCGAACTCAAGCCGAATTTTTAATTTTATCAAACATAAAAATTTATTCAAGCTTGTCTGATATTTTTATCAAATTGAGCTCAAACTAGACTCGAGTATAAAGTAGTTTGATTTGATTTTCACATTTGTGAGTCATTACAAATTGAGTTATAAGTGGGACTAATTATTAAATGAATCTGGTCATTTGTAGAGTGGAGATTCATAAGGCATTGTAAGTTAGTTGTGGATGGTGGACATAACTAATTTTTATATTTTAAAGTAAAATTTACAATCTTTATAAAAATAAATCGATAAAATGAGCAAATAGATTCATAATTCATAAAAATGAAGCGATAGGAGTAACCCATTTTGAAGTATATTTTTGTGATGATTTTTTTTTCTTGGGTCAAAGTTCATTAATATTTTTTCTGCTTGCAATTGTGTCCTTACATGTCCAGTAAAGCCAATAATTCAGAATCCTGTTTAAACATATAAGTACATGCATGCATCATATTAGGGTCCCTAACCTAGGTAGTCACATGCATATCATCTAACTGTACTTTAAGATGACCTATACTCTCTCTGTCCTATCCAAATACCACCATTTTACTATATAGAGCGTCCCAAATTGTATCATTTTTTTTTAGTAAAAATAATTCACTAATGACACACCATTACACATCACATCTCTTTAATATACTTATTCATTTTACATAAAATAATAATATTTCTTAATTTACGTGCAAAAAGCAAATGATGTTGTTTCACATAAACGGAGGGAGTATTTTGTTTAAAGAAAGAAATTGCAAGCAGTACCCTCCGGAATTCAAACAATTTTTTCACCCAAAAAATTTCAAATTAATGATGCATTCTGAGTTAATGTTTTTCGAGCAATTGATTTGAGTAAATACAGTTTTGGGTAAATGTTCTCGAATTAATAATTCTTGTACATGTAATTTTCAAGTAATTGCGAATTAAGTGTTTTTCGAGTAGTGATTTTTCATTAACAATTAGATTAAATATAATTTTGGGTAAATGTTTTTTTAGTTAAATGATTCAAGTGAACATAATTTTCAAATAATGCAAATTAAAGGTTTTGAGTCGAATGATTTTGAATTAATATTTTTCGAGTTTAATATTTGGAAAAAAACGAATAATTTACTCGCAATTGCATTTACTCAAATCAATTACTCAAAAAATATTAAGTCGAATACATTAACTCGAAATTAACTTTACTCAAATTTTAAGTTAGTATTATTTTTCACTTTATCATTTCTTGACTCAAATATATTATCCGACTATATAATTTGAATATATTCGAGTAAGATTTTTTTCATCAATTTGGACATAAAATACTTATCTTTATAAATATAATATAAAAGTATTTTGTTATAGGCCGAAGGTAATGTGATAATTTTCTGGATAATTTATGCATACGTTGTCGTCTCCTGCATGTACCGTTGTTGCCCAATAACTTCGAAGTTCAACAATCTAATCTTTTTCCTTTTAACAGATGAATTCATTTAATAAATTAACAAAATAGGTTTGATGTGTCAAGTGTGTAACTAGTTCATAATTACTTTTATAAGCATTAATGGATAATGACACCTGCTTTCTTTCTAAATATTTTAATTGCGATGATTGTTGATGGGTTGATTTCGTTCTTGACCTCATGCCCAATCCCCATTATTTTTTGAGTTAGATATCTTGTATACGTCGTTCTTAATAAATAAAAGTAATTTTTTTATATTTCATTTTTCATTAAAAAATTCACTAATTAAATATATAAATTCTTATTCTTGGTGTATAATTACTAAATGTAAATGTACGAATTTAAACTTTCGGATGCACATGAGAAATTTGTCATATTTTTTTCTGAATAATTGATTTTACACTTTTATATTAAAAAAAGGGAAAAAAACACTTGGAATGTATTTCAGGAAAAATATTCTAAAATCAAGCCAATTAACTAGGCCTAAAGTGCCAAAAATGACCCTGTATAAGAAGTCTTTTTCAAGAAAACATAATTACTTTTGAAATTGGAATTGGAACTTAAAAGCAACTAAAGCATTCTTTTTTAATGACTGCCAAAACAGGACAAAATCCTCCCACTAGAAAAGAAAAAAAATAAACAATGACCATTCTAAGTTGCTATATTTCATAACTCAAAATCATTGCAAGTTATGGAAATACCCCCATAATAAATATCAGGGTTGGGTAGTCTATTCCATTATTGATCATTGACCAGCCTGTCATTTTCAAATTGCAAACAATTTGAAATAGATGGTCATTCAAAATTAAAAATTGGGGCAACTTTGAATAATATAAACAAGGTGTTTCAGTTACAATACAAGACAAATATGAGAACACAGGCTGTCAAATTTGGACCAAGTATAAAGTTTCAGGAAGGACTAATTAAACATTAAACAGAATATATAATGCTTCCTTAGATTGAGAACATACCTCCATCAATACTAAAGCTTGTTAGGTGATTATTAGGAATCTTTCCTTAATTTGCTGCAGAAATAAAAATATCTGCGACATAAATAACTTTAATTACTTGTTAAAATAAAAGGTTTACCTGTCTTCCAGCTACACACAGTATGGAGTATAGCATGATTTGTTGCCCTCAGGGCATAGCTCAAGTGGTAGAGGGGAGGGTGGAAAGACCTTCTAACTGAGCTTGGTTGCTGCAGGGTGGGGATTCGAATTCTGTAAGCCTTCTCTATAAGCCACTTGAGGCACTTCCTGCGATTTACCTCCTCCACCAATCCTCAGGGCAGGGGCGATGGGGACCTCTAATGGTGGGGTACCACTTTTTTTATAGCATGATTTGAGAGAAATCTTACCTCAAAACTTACCTCAAAACCTACCCATTCAACTGATGAGACAGATCGCCTATTGTTGGAACGTTGGCTTACAATACGGATTTTGATGTAAAATTATTGCAACTAGTGTTCCAACAAAAGTAGCAAAAAGTGCAATAATACAAGATTTTAAACCAGACAGAGAGTTGAAACACCTCTAGACTACATAATGAAGAGAGAATTGGACATAAATATATGAGTGTCAAGAATGGCTGATGTAATAGACAACCAAAATCGCAGAGTTACATACATGCCTAGCTAGGAAGAGAAATTTTACGGGATACACACAACAATAACGTGGAAAACGGTAATCAAAGAAAAGGGGTAAATAGTACTCTATGCATCACCACCCTAATTCAATGCCTAAAAAGAGAACTCGAGATGGTGAATAACGACAGGAGGGGGAGGGGAAGAATTGCCAAAGACTAATAGACTACGATACTAGGATTAAGAATTTACATTGAACTACAAATCATTTTTAATTTTATAATTTAGGAGATACGGGTGATGAGCAGCAATAAGAAGAACTTCACTAAACACGAGAGGCATGTGGTGGAGGAGGATTTGGAAGGCGTCCTTCCCCCAACTGCAGGAGCAACTGCATGACTGTTAGGCGAACTCTGCTGCTCAGCTGTCGGCAGTGAATTGGAAGAGTTGCTAGTACCTGATGGATTTAAAGGGTTTCTATCTCCGTTATCGAGATCCTTACCTACATTATCAAATTCAAAGACATTAAGGATTTAATAAAGCCTCTATGTTCATAACTACATTTTAGCACAGGTCTAAACACAGAGCATAGTAGAGAGGTAATTATGAAATTTTAGTAGATTGCCACATTCAAACCTTAAAATGAAGTCAATCTTGAGAAATTACGCAGAAAATCTTTGATAATGTTTTGATTATTAGCCATGCAAAGCAATATATGATGTATTGACAACGATAGCTTCATTTATTTGGAGATTCTCATGTAGTCAAGTTAGTGTTTTATTCACTCATATGCAGTAGGAACTAGAATGAGTTTATTCAACCAAGTAAAATATATTCACAAGCATGAGGTTTCTGGAAGATGCACAGAAACAGCCATGAAAATTAAACTTTATGGTATAATATGCTTAAAATGGAAAAAGATTCGGGCAGAGGCTCAGAGCTACTCACAATTTGAATTTGACCAGCCCAGCTTGAAGTTCTCCCTATCAAATACAATTTGGTATCCAGTCATGAAGTTCTCTGCAAGAGGGGATCATTTCAGCAAGATAGTATACACATTACCACACGTAAATTGATTAAATTTCTTATTTTTATAGAATGAAGACATAAAACTCATGGCTCATTATAGAAGTTGGAAGTATGTGGTCTTACGTCCAATTGTCCCGATATCCCCATCTATGAGCTGCACTGCTAAACAAAATCCAACAGCACCCTGTACCATAAAGACACCATTCAGAGATTTGGCATGTTAAGCATCCTAAGTAACATTATTCGCATACAAAAATGCAAAACCACCCATAACCACGGAGTTAAAGTATTGGCCACATTTTTAAAATGCTTTCAAGGACATATCTAGAAACCTGCATAATTTATATGATAAGGTATTATCAAAGTAGTGTCAGTGTTTCAAAAAGACAATTAAGTTCAAATATGTTAGAAACATGGATTTCAAATGCGTGAGTAAAGACATTTGAACCCAAGTAAGGTACCTTAAATGTGGCTAGCAATTTAAAGACCTAGATTTGTGTTATATTGTTCTCAGAAACCTCAACCTTTTAGATTCTTTTCGTCCGCCTCAATTTATGTTAGTTCAACAGGTCAAGCTTCAGGCACCATAAACTAAACAGCCTATTAATTATTCTGTAAACCATAGAATTTTCAATATTATTTTAACCAAATAACAAGTTAGAGCCAAAAGGGCTCAAAATGAATGTTTTAAGAAAAAATAAGTAGGTGCTGTTACACAACAGAAGGATTGCTGAAGAAAAAAACCTGGGTCCCATAGATCACAAAAACAGGATTGCTAATCACAAAACTGTTGGTTTTTCCGAACTTCAAAGTGAAAGAAGGAATACTGGGCATCCCATTAGAACTGTTACAACACAATATTACCACGTCACATAGATAAATAAATAAATATAAGTGGTTTTGAAACACAGTTAAGACAAGCAAATACCTGGATTTATAGCAATATTGCCATGGATATCCTTCAAAGGTATATTTTGAAGTATTTACTTGCCTGTCAAACTATGACCAAACCAATAAATGAAAACAAAACTCATTCGATCTAACAGAAGGGGGTGCCATTAATTTTTTTTTTATTATTTTTTTTTTAAAAGGCGACAATAAAAGGGGTTACCTCATCAACCACTTTCTCATAGATTTTAGCTGGAAGAAATGTGAATGACGATCCACTATCAACCAGAATCTGGAAGTTAGTATTATCAACACATGAACTCCCAACGCAGCACACATCAACTCCAACAATATAAGTTAAACTGTTCCATTGAGCAAATGTACATCAGTGCACAGTTAAAATATTAAAGAGTTAGAAGCTATGAATATAACCTACTTTTTCCCATTCAATGGCAAGAATGGAGTAGTTTGTTGGCTAGCTATTCCCTGGTCCCCAAAAAGTAGCCTCCCAGAATCATCTTCATTGAAACATAGAGAAAAAGAGTTTCGTATATATCCAGCTTTTGCAAGAAAGCTTGGGACAGAAATTTCTCCAAGTCCCAGACCCAATAGGCCGTCCGGTGCAACTCCATTCAGGTAACCACCAGTTTGTTTACTACCACATCTAAAATTAAAAAACAAGTAAGCATTATGATAAAAATACAGTGTGTTTCTTTATTGTAATTCTAGTACATTACAAGCATGAGCAATAAACAACATACCCAAAAACAACTGAAGCCCTCACAGATTTGTTAGATATATCAGAAGGGCCTGACACAAGATGAAGAACATCTTCAACCAGAAATCCAGAAGTAGAGGTATCATCTGAGTAGTAGTTGACCGTGTAGGGACATTGCTGATTAGAGTTCTGACAATTTGGGCCTAATGCACATAACTGATGACCGCAAGAGACAGTTTTGCTAGTGCTAGAGCCAGAAGGGCTGTATTCGTTTAAATCTCTATCCTGCAGAATTGATGCCCCAAAGACGAGGGGGCACCTGCCAATCAATCATTTCGAATAAGTGATAAACAAGTTGCTAATTGGCTAGACCTTTACAGCTCTTTCGGAAACACAAATTTTTTTTTTCATAATCACAAACAACAAACCCAAAGAATTGGAGTCCCCCACCCCCACCCACACACACACCACCTAAGTATACTACATGAAAATTCTTTCACAATTTTGTGAATTGTTTAGTTTTGCTTACCCAAGCAAATTCAGTTTATGGAATATCACCTAGTTCACCTTGCAACCTACTGCATTACTCCCTCAAACAACTGACAAGTAGATCTATTTTGCAGAATAAAATTGTTTATCCCCAATGGAAAATTAAGCAATGGCATATGTAAAAAAATGAAAGTATTCTGGCCAATAATCCAGTTTAACTTGAAGTTTCGAAGTTTTGTTAATTATTATAGGTCCTCAAATTATATCTGAGGGCAAAGAGATTTTCTATTACAAATAGAGTCAAGAAGTTGCACAGAGGTTTCAGGAAATAAATCAAACTGGTCAGAGCTTCTCTGAGAACCTTGAAAATAATAAATATCAGATAGTATAAACAACAACCATCAGAAAAATATGAATTCAATAAATACAAAAGGCCTATCTTGACCAAACTTTAAGAGGCTACCCATTATTAGTCAGATAATTAGCATACAGCAGCAGAAGCTAAGAAGATAAGAATCGGGCTTGATCATACTTACTTCCATTTGCATGAAAGATTCAACAAGAATAACAGAACAAGTTAAGTTAATTCCCAGAAACCACCCTCCCTTCCCACCATCCCAACCCTCCACTCCCACCCCATCACCTTTTTGAAAACCCCAAATCCAGAAATAAAAAGGCATATATATCTCTTGTGGTACGATAGTGCAACAAAATCTGAGATGGAGATATAAAAAGAGTCAAAAGACAGAAGTCATAGAACCCTAAATTACACCAGGAAGACACAGGGGAATTACATATTTTTCTATATTAAAAGGGAGAAAAGACAAGTTAGATTCACCATCAAAGTTCAACCTCTAGAAATCAAAGGATAAGATAAATTTTTGAGATTTCAGGCCGGATATTTAGCATCATGAAACTGCGCGACTGAGTCTATATGGGTAACAGCTGCTGATCATAGAGTTTTATTCTGTGTGACAAAGCACCATGAATAACACATCAAAATTTTAAGTTATTTTAAGCGCTCATGGATAAGTGAAAAGAATGCAAGCATACCAGACTACTGTAGTAATTGGATGATAAAGGAGCACACTGAACACAATCACAGGGAACCCAAAATATATCACTTCCAGCATCCAAAGCCACAAGAAAAGATACTTTTGGAGTGCCAATGTCAATCCACATATAATGTAACCTGATTGAAATAAAGCAAAATCAAATCAGCCCCATTAATCTTCAACAGTATTACTAGCAAAAGAAACCAAGTATTTTATGAAAATCATATAGATAAGTTGTGATATACTTTTCCATTTATGTGAAATAACTAACTGTTTCATCCAACATTATTACACCATAAAAATCTAAAACAGGATGCTAGGCCTCAAAATTATATAAACTCAGAATATAGAACAGTTCACGGGTAATGAGTTGCTCCGGCAATTCACTTATAGTTCTATTTTTTTGTTCTAATTAATCTTTGCCTTTTTCCTTGGATCAAACACATCAAACGAGGTGCAACCAACAATACATTACTATGAAAAAAAGACGACACTTAAATAAACCAAAATCATTATCAGTTAAATGTAATTTCATATACCAATCCAGTATTTTTTTTTAATCCTTCACACCAAGTGTCATTAAAAACAAATGCTAATTGAGCTCAGTGAACCTATAAACATGAAGTAACATATAAGAGCCAAATTAAAACAAAGCGATATACAGCGGAGATTGGAGAGAGAGATACCATCCGAAGCTATTTCCAAGGGGTAATGTGGCGCTGCCCTGAGTAGGGTAGAGAAATTGGAACTGAGGATTCAGTTTAAGCGTCTGGCGCTGCAAATCGCTGCTCAACAACCGCCGGTAATACTCCAAGCTCCGCCGTCGCGGCCAAACACCGGCACCAGCTCCGGTTTGCAAAGCCCTAACACCTCGGTGCGCCTTCGCTTCATCCGAAAACTTATGCACCAGCCTAGCAGAATAAACAATTGGCTCCGCCAATCCACCCTTAATGCATAGAATTAATAAAAAAGGCAATAAAGTTAACCGAATCTCCATAAACAAAAGGAGATCAGAGAAAAGGAAGATTTGGGTGTCAGAGCGAGAGGTATAAATATATACACGTTGTACAAATACAAAATGTACAGCACTGGATTGGGAGTTGGTACGGGTAGAATAGGAAAAGTAAATGCTGGAGTGAGTGGGAGGTGAACTGACGAGAGAGAGAGAGTGTGTGGGGCTAACTTACGCCTGGGTGACGGATAGAGAGGGTTGGGTGAAGGAGAGAGAAAGTGGAGTGGTGAGTTGCAATTGGGAGGGACGAGGAGCGAGGAAGAAGACGGAGGAGGCAGAGCAGAGATGCGTATAGTGCGCACCGTGGCGCATTGTAAGACGCACCGAAAAAGGCAACTGAGATAATTACCTTCCCCCCTTTCTTGTCTTTTTAGTTTTTAATTATTACTTATATATATAATTTTTTATTCAATATTATATACTTCATTCGAATCGCGTTAATATTCACGTTCATTTTTATACGAAGATTAAGAGATATAATATTTTAATATGTAGTGAGACGAGAGAAATAATATTTAATATAAAGTGATTAGTTGTATTAATGTTGTGTGTAGGCCCTACATGAAATAATTAATTGTTTTGTGTGGGCCCAACATGAAAAAAAAATGTAAACCTTACCTTTGGACAATCCAAAATGAAAAACTTAAATCTTAACATGAGACAGAGGGAGTACATGTTTCTTAATAATTTTATATATTTTTATATTTAATTTTTTTATTAAAAAACTAACACCCTTATATGTATAACTTTTTATTCTTAATAATTACTATATACTTTTTATACTCAATTTTTTATTAAAAAAGCTAATAGAAAATTCACTATACATTTTTTGTCTATAAGTGTATATATTTTTATTCATAATCTTAATATATATATTTATAAAGTAGTTTCCTTATTTGAATTTTTTGAAAACACACATGTTGCAATTTTGTTCTTATCAAAATAAAATTTTATATGTGTTTTGTTTCTATTGGTTGAGTGTTTATGATTATATATATTTACTAGTATTGAGCTCGTGCGATGCACGGATTAATTAAATTATTTAATTTTTTAATAATAATTTTTATTTTAAAATATTTTTAAAAAATATTTATATTTAAAAATTATTTTATTTACTAATTTAATATGAGGAAACATTTAATATGTATCATAGTATTTTTTTTATAGACTTTACATTGTAAATTTATATATTATTTTATATATTTTCATAATTTTACTCCCCCTGTCTTTTTTTGATGAGATACTTTTCATTTTGGGTTATTCCACAAATGTTTGGCCTCCCTAAAATGGTAAAAATTCAAACAAAATTATCCTTCCCCCATACACTTTATTTAAAAAAACAGTCTCTATCTAACACACTTAACATATTTTATAATTTATTCATTACAAAAAAAATCATAATATCTATAAAAGTTATCATTTTTTTAATATCTGTGTCGGATGAAGGGTGAAAACATAAATGGTACAGAGGGAGTATATTATATATTAATTTTTGGGTTAATTGCAAAAAAAGCCACGAACTTTACTCTGATTGTAAATTAATCCTCTCTTTTGAAAAATTTAAAAAAAATCTTTAATTATTATTGCAAAACGCACCCAATTTCTAATTAAAAAATTGTGGTTTTAATTTTTTTGTAATTTCTTAAAAGTGAGAATTAATTTGAAATATGAGTAAATTTTGTGATTTTTTTAATTAATCATTAATTTTTTAATTATCATCATGAACTGCCAATAATAAAATTTGATTCCACACATAGTAATAATGTACTCAAAATTAATTTAATAAAAAATTCCCAAATCATGATAATTATGTTTTAAATAGAATATATATAGACTAAAACAATTACATATGCAAATGTATGAAGAACAATATCATATTTTATTGATTTAATCTTTGAAATATATGTAATTCTTTAAAGCATAACCATATTTTATTGATTTAATCTTATAAATATTTATAAAAAATTAATTTTAAATAAGGAAATAACATGTTATTTCCAACACCAATTTATATAAATCATTAATTTTTGTAGCGCAAAAAAAATCATATTATCAACTAATTCATCTCACGTTAAGGTTTACGCTTTCCAAAACCCACACCGTAAAGTTTACATCTCTTTTTTTTGTCAAATTGGACACACATAAAACAATTAATTATTTCATGTAGGAATCACACACAACACTAATACAACTACCAAATTTACATTAAATATTATTTCTCTCACCTCACAACACATTAAAATATTATATCTCTTAATCTCCGTGTAAGAAGCAAACATCAACATTAACGCGGCACGGAGAGTATATAAACAGAATTTTCACAATCACATCTATTAAATATTAATTCTCTCACCTCATAATACATTAAAATATTATATTTCTTAATCTCCATGCAAAAAGCAAACGTCAACTTTAACACGGCACGGAGAGTATACAAACAAAATTTTCACAATCACATCTATTAAATATTATTTCTCTCACCTCATAACACATTAAAATATTATATATTTTAATCTTCGTGCAAAAAATAAATGTCAACATTAACGCGGCACAGAAAGTATATAAACAAAATTTTTACAATCACATCTATAAAGAAAAATATAAAAGGATAAAAGTATGTAAGACATTTAATTTAATAAAAATTAAAATTATTAAAAGATCATATTTCTATACATATTCTATCAAAATAAACCTTTAACCTTCTAATAGAATAAAATTACCATACATTGATTGAAATTAGTAAAGAAAAAAGAAATTAAAATTATGCAAGTAAGTTTTGTTATAAAAAAAATCAAATTAATATAAAAATAACAGTTCATCAAGAATGATGTATAGAGTGCCACGTCAGTATAAAAAAAACTTTCAAATATGTATATAAAGATATATGGAAATATAAATTATATTAATTTAAGATGAATAATTAAATTTAAAATGAACATCATAATAAATAATATTATTTAAACACTAATGAGTTGATTACTGCACATTCGAATGTATATGTGCATTTATATAGTATAAATAATATTTTATTCAATAGTGTATATTCCCTCCGTCTCATTTCAGATAACATACTTTTTATTTGGACTATTCCAAAAAGTTTGCATATTTCAAAAAAATAATAATAAAAAGAAAAAACAACCACCCTTCCTTTACATTTAATTTAAAAAAAAAAACTATTTCTACCTAATATATTTTATTATTTATTTTTTTAAAAAAATATCATTATACCCCTAAAAGTTATCACTTTCTTAATATCTGTGTCGAAATTAGAGGTGTAATCTTTCGTAGGACGGAGGCAGTATATGTTTCTTAAAATTTGTATAATAATTTTTAACACTTAGTTTTTCATTAAAATATTAATTGAAAATTTGTTAACAAAGTATATATATATATTTATTTGTTAGTATATATTTTATCCATAAGTGTTTAAGTTTCTTAAAGTGTGTGCATAGAATAACTTGCAAACACTAATAGTATAATTAGACTTATCAGCGAAATAATTAAAGAATACATAATTTTTAATTAAAATATAACTGGAATTTTATCTAAGATTCAAAATATTGAATTATCGCCCTTACTAAATACTTCCTTTGTTTCATAACAATGGATATATATGTATTTTCAATTTGAGCGTCTCAATACAATAGTTACGTTTTTTTAGTAAATGAGACTCACATAGAATAATTTATATATCTCTATGTGGCTCATACACAATATTAATACAACTATTTACTTTATATTAAAATATTAATTAAAATATTATTTCTCTTATCTCATTATATATTAAAATATTATATTCATCAATTTACATAAAAAAACAAATGTAATCATTATTCAGAAAGGATGGAGTACTGAAAAAACAAACGTAATCATTATTCCGAAAGGAGGGAGTACTAATTGACTTATAATTATATTAAAGAAAGGGTGTATATTGGGTGCAGCTGGGTGGAAGAGTGCACCATATGTGTATAACTTTTTGTTCTATTTTGTATACATATTATTCTATTTTGTATACGTGTTTTATAATAATTGTATATTTTTTTCACACTAAATTTTTCATTTAAAAAACTAGCATCCATACGTGGGTGCACCTGGGTGCACACTATAATTAGCCTTTAAAGAAAATTTAATATTCACATTTTTACCTATTCATCAGTATTTCCTTATCAAAATCTAAATTAAATTATAATACTTCTTTTAATTTAAATTTACAATATTTAATTTTTAAACTGATGGTTTCAAAAGATAATAAAACCATGAAATTCTAAATCACTTCTTCAAAACACACCAATATTCTTAATGCTCTTAAAGAAAAATAAATAAATTCTTAAATGTCAAAATAAAAAAAGTAATTAATATCAAAACCAAATTCTTAATTGATAAATTATGAGTGCAAAATAATAATGTGAGGAATAGTTACTAAAATGTAAATGAATTAAATTGTTAAAGTAAAATAAAAAAAATTAATTCATTAGTTCTCTATCCTCCTTAAACTAACAAATCAAAGTTGAGAACAATAAATTAATATTAATAAATGAATATAAATAATTAAAAATTAATGTAATTTAAAATTTATTTAAAATGATTGAAAACTAATAAATTGAGTAATTAATTAAAATTAATGTAATATTTACTTAGCATTGATTGATAAAAAGATTAAGTTCAACTGAAACAAAAGATAACACTCATAATTCGAGCCTTGAATGGATAAAATTCTAATAAATATTTTATGGAATAGAGTTAGAACTTAAACAAAGAAAACCATTCAATTTTATATTAAAATAAGATAAAAGAAGATACTGTATGAAAGTTAAATTATGGAATATTATTAAATAACTTAATTTAATACAATTAACATAAATCATGGAATAGGGTAAAAAATAATTTATTTAATTTCTTTTTAAATCATGGAATAAATGAAACCCAATTATTATTATTATTATTTCATTATCATTGTAATTATTATTGGATAATCAAGTATTTAAATAATGTATAAAATATTTTATCCCTTTATTCTGTTTGAATATTTTATGATTGGTTTATGTTTATGGTAATTTTTTTTCTTTAATGCAAGATTTAATGTGGTCCTTAACTAAAATCTAGATAAAATATATTGCATGGTCACGTATTTCAATCAACTAGATAAATCATAATCAATCAATCAATGTGCAATACAACAATAATCATAATTCAAAGCATTTATTCATATTTAATGGATAATAATCATTAATTGAAAAAAAGGAAGGAAATGTTATAATTAATTTATGAAATTTAATGTTTTTATTTTAATTATAAAATATTAGTTATAAAGGAATTTAACGCTTGAATTCATTTGATTTATAGTTCTTTATATCGAAGTAATTGATAGAAGTTATAAAATAATTGAAAGTAATTAATTTTGAAATTGAATTTGATTATATAATTTTATATATGAAAGAATAATTAATAAAAGGTAGTTGATAATACGTTTAACGGAATTAAGTATAGTATATACGAATCAATAAATAAGATGTTAAAATTTAATTTTAAATATAGCTTATGTATATTTTTTTTCTTTAGATGAAAATGAGTACTGTACTTAATTGTGTCCCATTTTTTTAATTTTATTATTAATTAGAAAGAAAATTTAAATATGTAGGTCTATACTCTATCATACAAAATTGATCATATAAATTCTGAACAATTCTTATAAATAATCATGGGTAAATATAATCCAATCATACTAAAAAAATACTTTAATTTATTTTAGTTTAAATTAAAATATATATAGTCTATTTTAACATGCACTTCATATTCTAATTAACCACTTCATAAATATGACATTATATTTTAATAAAAATAATTTTCAATTTTGGAATCAATACAATTTAGAAACTTATATTATATTATATATATAATTAAATAAAAGTATATTCTTTAAAATAAAACATACTATAATATGAAAACATTAATTTGAATGTTAGAATGAACTTTTAATAAAAATGATTTTGTTGAATTTGTTAAGATATGTAATTACATAATTTAGATGGGAGATCAAATTTATTTATAATGCATACATATATTTAATTATGTTTACTTATTCATAAAAAAAAACTTTAAAAAATTTTGTTTTGAGTTGATACCATATAATATAAATATGTAATTAACCAATTTTTCAAGAATCTTAATTCATAATAAATCATTCATAAGTAATTTAATTAAATTATTTAATCACAGAACCATCATCATTCATAATAAATTATAATGATAGATCGTAACTTACAATTACATCTGTTCTTACATTTAATCTCTCCCTTCCACACTTTTTTGTAATCATCACAACACAATTAATTAAAATAAAAATACATCACAAAAAAATAAAAAAACACATCTACGATTATTTTAATTCCTTGTTCGTTGACGTCCTCCATATTCAATCTCATCAAACGCATAGTCTTCCGATACGGATCTATAGTTGAAGGTAAGAATGATTATAACTTTTCCACAACAAATCTTATTCATTAAAATGAAATAGAGAATAGAGGGAGAGAATGAAAGCACAAAATTACAGATGTCTTACCCCATACGTTCATTCTATATTCGTTGTTCACCACTTAATCAATTCGTTGTCCACCACTCTATTCCATCGTCTCAATTCCATCAAACACATCATCTTTTTTCGACACTGCTCACCAAATTAAATATTGTTTATGAAGGAGGAGAGAAACATAAGATTGAAAAATGAGTGAGCAAATGAGGTTTATATAAAAAGATATACAATTCTTTATTCAATGAGATTTAATGCCACAAAGAATAAAAATAAAAAATAAGTATAGAAGGTTAGAAAAGGTAGGCGGAATTAAAAAATAACATACAAAAGATTAAGAATTATAATGAAAGTAGAAAGAAAAAAAAAGTAAAAAAAATAAAGTTAAAATGAAAAGTGATGTGAATTATTTCCTCCTGCTGAGGAGAAGGATACTCTATTCAGAAAAAAAAAATTGTGAAATAGATGTTTCAAGATTGTGTTTTAATACATATAATGAGTATCTTACCTTTGATACATATAATATTTTTTATAAATAAAAAAAGCATACAACATAAATTTTGCCTTACCAAATTATTTTATCGTGATCTCTACAATTATTAATTAATTATACATTCACTTTCCAAATTAATTATTAAACGAAATTCATACTTTAAGGTAATTAGTTGATTCATATTTATTATAATTATAATTAAATGATTTAAAATATACTGAATTTTACTCCCTCTTAATTGGTAAACCAAGTATTTTAATAATGTTGCTTTGTTTGATCCTGTTTTCAAAGTTACTTGCGAGAAGGAAACATGAAAAATTAAGGTCAAGTGTTTAATAGTTTGGAAATCGTTTGCGGATGATACAGATTAAAAGATACATATTGATCTTATTTTGATGGATGAGGAGGTTGATGCTAATTCTTTAAATTTAATATTTATGATATGCGTATTTTATTTCTAACAATCTTAACATATGTATTATTGATTGAAGGGCACAATATCTTGCACTTTCAAGGGTTAAAAGCAGGAATGATTTAAAAAAATTGTGCCTAGATGAAGAAGGCAAAACAAGCAAGACAACCGTTAATGTCGTATATGATGAAGTATTTAGAAATTTGAAATAATTCTTGTATTACGGTAAAATTATTTTATTTTTAATAATAGATAAAAATTCTAATACTATCCAATAATGAGACACCAATAGAAATACAAATAAATATACAATCAAATAATTTAAATGTCAAATAATTATTTAAAGATAACACAAAATATACTCAATTTGTTAAAAATATATAATAATAATAAAATATTAATTCCCGTGTCACACGGGTATCACATTAGTTATATTTTTTTTTGAAAGTGAATGCACAGTGTCACATTACAAAGGAGAATTAGCCTAAGAAAATTAAAATAATCATTTTCAAAATGTAAATATGTAGTCTTTTTTACCATGTAACTCTTTTTTTTTAAGTACACGTAAAATTAAAAATGAACTTATAAATGGTGAACACATGTGATTACTCAACTCTCTCCTTATTGTTCCTCCTCCACGTTTATTTTATTTTTTTTATTTAACGTATCTGTCGGTATGAAGATTGAAAAAATATTTAAAAATAGTATTTTAAAAGATAAAAAGTGAAGGGTAGAAGTGAATAAAATTACAGTTTAAACAAAAATAGATGTACTCCCATTTTTTATAAAAAAAACCAGTGTACCGCATACATAAAGAATTAAGTGACAATATTAATTTTACTTTAATTTTATTAATTTTAAATTCATTCAATATAATCAGTTAATTCGAATTATTAAAGAAAAAAAAATCAACTTGAGTCTTGAAACTTGAGAGTAGGTAGAGGGTAGGGTGGGGTAAAATCAATGATGATTATAGAGTCCAAAATTTTAGGAATAAGTGAGATGTAGGCATGATGGTTTTCTTTGACTCAAAGCATTGTATTATTCAGACGTGCAAGCAAAACTGCATAATCAACATTTATTATTAATCACATGAATTTACAGTTTATTTATCTTATAAATTAATTACATAATTATTTACTTATATACTTTCGAATTTCATCATTTTATATTTATATAGTTCAATTTCTAACTTTGCTCGTATACTTTTAATCTGGTTTAACTTTTATCTCATTATTCCAAAACTTTATGTTATATACATCCTCATAAGGCTACATTAACTTTTATATGGCTTTATTTTTATATTAGTTTCATTACCACGTCAATATCCTTGATTGTCTAACGCTCTTCAAACATACTTTTGTGTAATATGTTGCAATGAGTTGTGAGATAAACTCAACTTATACAGAAGAAGTACATTAACTTACTTCGAATTTGATCCTTTTCTTTATTTTTTTATTCATAAACTGTGTGCCTCTGTAAGATATTTCTACATCTCATTATTTTTAAGCACCGACCTTTTATTTTTAATAGATTTAATTATGGAATAGTTCATTTTTAGAAAAAGTTTGTATCTCTTGTGTCACATAATTATATGGAGTATATTATATTGAAAATTACACAATTCAATTATTACGATATTTTCTTATGCAGCATAATTATGATTGTTTAACATGATTTACAATTCACTTCATTTATATTTAATTTATAAAAATACAAATTAATAAGCAGATATAAATAACACACTCGAAATACTTCACTAATTATAACACATACCACCTCCTCTTCTGGAAAGTAGAAAGACTTGCAATTTCAAATGAATACTAAACTATCATCATGTTTTGGAAAATCCTTTTAAGTGTTGAAATTTAATTGCATCCTCCCTCAAAAGACATTCGACAAAAGTCTGAACTTCTTCATTGTTCTGTTAAATAGTTAACAACCTAGATTTTTTTTGTATTTTTTTTTAAATTAACAAATGTATTTTTCTTGAATAATTTAATCTATAATAATCAATTGATAGGCATATTTATTTAACACAACAAGCGAAAGACTATAAATTATCAGAATAATTTATTTATTAAAAAAAAACCTCCCTCCATCCATTATTTTTTAAAAAAATATCAAAATGCGCAAATGAAAATGTCAAAAGAGAAATGATTTATTTAATCCCACGGACATTCAAAATAATGACTGCAGAAAAGGACATGCATTGCCGAGTACCATCCTATCGACTAATTCGTCGTCTAGCCACATGAATTAAAAAATAGGAAAATTTCCAGAAATGCCATTTTCACTAATTTTTTTTTTTAAAATTGTCACCCATCATAAAAAAAAAATTAGAAAAATACCACTCTTGAATTATTTTAGACATAATTGTCTCCAGGGCATAACTCAAGTGGTAGATGGGAGGGTGAAAAGATCTTCCAACTGAGCTTGTTGCTGCAGGGTGGGGGTTTGAATCCAAAGGCAGGATTCGAACCCATTGCAAGAACAAGTTAAACAGTAAGCCCTCTCTATAAGCCACTTGAGACACATGTTACGATTTACCTCATCCATCAATCCATAGGGAAAGGGCGGTGGGGCCTAATGGTGGGGTACACCATTTAGAAAAAGGGGTATTGAAAAGTTAAAACCTGCCTCCGTCCTCTCCCATCTACCTAATGCGAATTTATCGCAAGGAGCCCATGCCCTCTTCTGGATGTACGTCGGGATCCTGTCATTCAGCCCTCCAAGGATGTTCGCGCTGGAGGATATTCTCGATGTTGGCCGCATCAACTCTATCTCGGATTTGCGGCTTTTCACGACAAATATGAGCCCTCCTAGATGCCGTCGTCTTCTCCGCTGCCTAGGGCAGTCATCTAACCGTTGCCGTCTTCACCACCGGCGTGTGGTTCTCGCCTTGTGCGATTTTTCGACAGGACTCTATCGATCTATTGACGCCTATTCATGTAAAATCGGCCGCTGCAGCTTCCGTCCTGGGCTCTCTCAGTTCGTGATTGCCGTTCATGAATGTCACCAACTCTCCTGCTGGTGCGTGTCCATCCCAATGTGCACTTAGCCGTTACTTTCACTCCGACATTTGGCCTATCCATTCAATGCCACCATCTAGTGGTTCCCCAAAGGTTCCTTAAAGCAAAAAAAGTGAGTCTCGTTCATTTTTTTCTTTCATTTTCTCTAAGAAATGAAGTGTCGGTGAAGTTTCTACAATATTGTTTTCAATTTTGGTAGTCTTTCTGAGATTATTGTCCTGATTAAACTCTTGTGCATTAGTTATAAAGGTGGAAATACTGAAGCCCTTTCTAAGTTTGTGAACAATGAAGGAGGTAAAATATTTTTTTATGCGTGTAATTTTCTATTTGAACATTTGAACAACTAAGTTCTGGGAAGTTCTAATTGGAGCTAAATAAAAATTAAATAAAATTAATGCTCTCTATTATTTTCCAAAAAGGTTCAACAATGTTTGATTGATTATGTTTTATTGATGATCACATAACTGGTCTTGGTTTAAGCGACGTGTAGTATTAATTTGAGTTTTCTTATTCCATGTGTTTTTATGTACCATGTGGCCATTGTTCAGGTTATGTGGATCCACACTGACTTGAGTTTTTTTTTTACCTATATGCTTTATTTAGAGCCATGGTGAATAATTATTTCTCTACTTATTCCCTCATTAATGTCTTCTTTCTTCAGGAACTAATGTCATGATTGTTGTCATCCCATCTAGTGTTGTTGCATTGACTCTAGAGAATTTTGATGAGATTGTATTAAATCCCTTCAATGTCGGCGGTCGAGCATCGACTGCCTTGTTTAGTCAAAGTTTATTAGTCGGCTTTTGATTCAGTGCCCCCGCTGTTTCGTTGGGTGTGTTTTTTTGAAGCGAGTAATCTTCTCAAAGTCTTTTAAGGATTCCAATTTCTGTCCTATTTACTCCTTCTGATTTCGCTTGTGTTTGTTGATGGATGGACTCTTGAGGGATTGAAGCGGGTAATCACAGTAGACCTCTTAGCTCGATGGATCGATTTTTGATTGAATTATTTCTTATAGAGCCTTTGCGTTTCAATTTTGATAATCTTGGTTTGATCCATTGTTATGTGATTACTTACGTTCCATTGGCCACCAGGACTTACCATTCTGCAAAAAGGTAAGAAAAAACATGTTCTACTAGTGTTGCAATAGTGCTCTCGACTCTATGGGTTGGAGTGCTTTTGGTTTTTGATTGCTTTAATTCTCTTATTATAGGCCTTTGCCTATTTTGGTTTTATGAGAATGCTTAGATTTATTGCTGCACAATTGTATTAGACTATTTAGGTTGCCTTCATTGGCCTTCTATAGATTATCTCTTAGTATAATCTAAGTTTTTATGGCCACCTATTAGCCTCTTTAAAATTATCTGTTTGGCTTATACTTTTGACTTTGTCAATTTTTACATCTTATACCCGTTTCTCTCTCCCTTTTTTTATTTTTATTTTCCCTTTAATAAAACACAACTTATTGGTTTTATTTCAAAGACAAAAGTTCAAATGATATAATCGCATAATTGGTCATATAAACAGTCGCAAGAAAAGTTATACAATACCATGCGACCAACTGTGCTACCCTTTATGCGAACTTTTGTGCGACCAAGTGCGTTATCCTGTACGCGACCTTGTGTGCGACCTTTTGTGCGATCCCATACGCGACCTTTTGTGCGACCCTACATGCGATCTTCGTGCGACCAACTACGTGATCTATTATGCGACTAAATTGCATTTCAAGCACACACGTGACCCTACATGCGAATGGTTGTGCAATTAACCTTGCAACTACTCAATAAAACATAAGTATATAATATTGTGAAGTAAACAAACATAATAAATTTTAAAGTCTCAAATTAGATTGTCAATACAAACTGAACATATAAATGACAAAATAGATGTCAACATACTAAGTTCATACAAAGTCTATGGTGGATGTAAATGTGTGTGATTTTTGCATGTTTTTCGATTATGCACAGTCTGATGGCAACGCGAGCAAAATCTTTTCACCACCTCTTCTCCTTGAGACAATATTCGTTGTTTCTTCTGTCGACCTGTTAAGACACGCATTTTGGTTGGAAGCACAATAATGTCTTTAATTTGGTCGGGGATATCCTATTATTCTTCATTCCCAACGGAGAACACAGGTTCAACATATGATAATATAAGTGCATTTGTGCTATAAAACTTTGATGACAACTCAGATGGAGAAAAATTGTTATTCAAACCAATAGCTAATGCATGTGAACAAGGAAAATGTTATAGTTGGAAAATCTTACAGCCACATTCTTTAGTTCTTAGGTTAACCTGCGTGTGTAGCTCACCATCACAAACATAGTATATACTATTATCCACGGATGTAACATCCATAAGCAGAAGTCTACCTTAAATGTCGTACAAAAGGTCGTGTATAGAGTTGCACAATTGGACGTACAAAAAGTCGCGTATAGGGTCGTACAGAGGGTCGCACAAAAAATCATATATAGGGTCACACAAAACGTCGAGTATAGGATCGCACAGTTGATTATATGGTATTGTATTACCTTTCTTGGGACTGTTTGTGTGACCAATTATGCAAATATATGTTTCTGCCTATAGTCGCACAAGTGGTCGCATGCAGGATGCGCACAAGAGATCACATGCAGGGTCGCACATAAGGTCGCATAGATGATCGCGTGTGTTGTCTCGTAAGCAGTTGCATAATTGGTTTCACAAGAAGTTGCTTATACTTGAAGCGTATAGTTTACAATAGTTCGCACAAACAGTCGCAAGTAGGGGCTTATGTAATTGAAGGGGTATTTGGGTCAAAATAAATTAAAAAGTGGCACATTTAAAAAAAAATTATTGTGAGTGGCATTTTAAAAAAAAAATGTATTGAAAGTGACATTCTTGAAAATTTTCCTAAAAAATATTACTCCCTTCATCCCAAATTTAAATTCACATTTATTGTAGATACGGAGTTTAAGAAAAGTTACTTTTTGACTTACTTTTGAGGGTAGTATGATATTTTTAGGTAATAAATAAATTATAAAGTATATTATATGTATTAAAAAGATAATAACAAATTTGAAATTAAAGTATGTTAGAGAGATATTAGTTTGTTGTTTTTTCCTTTTATGGAAGTGTGAAGTTAAATTTGGAACGGAGGAAGTACTAGATAGTTATATTAGTATTATTTAACATAAGTGGTAAGTAGTTAGTTATATTAATATCATTTAATATAAGTGGTAAGTAGTTATTTATAATCGTGAGAATCTTATATTTTAATTATATTAATAATTTGTGTAAATCTTATACGTCTAAAAAAGAAAATGAGATGAAATCCTTTGAGACCAACGCTCAAAACGGCATAATGAGGCCCAGCGGCGGACTGAGTATTAATTTTGCTGACTATACAAGAAACGAGAATTACATCAAGTTAAATATACACACAAACGTATGTACATGCTAGTTTTGATATAGGAGTACAAAAGAATCAATGAAAAGTTCCATGTAAAATCAATATCAGCATAAATTATTTGCAAATGTAACAAGAAAAGGCACTCAATTTAGTACTTTTAACTCCAATTTAATACCACTAACTATTGAAGAGAGAGAGAGAATTTGATTGACACACAATCTTAAAAGTTAAAACATAACTCTGATTAAGAAAAAACGATCAACGTTTTCGAATCGATCAAACTGATTGCACAGGACTAATATACATCTACAGAATCACAATTGCATTATTTTATCCAACATTTGAACAAACTGAATAAACCACAAAAAATATGACATACAAAGATTAAGGAGAAAAAAAAAAGAATGTCACACTTAGAAAAGGAAGATGACTCAAAACTATAAAAGAATACAACCCCATGGAAAAGGAAGAATTGCTACAAAAGATTGCAGATACTATATACACTAGCACGATAAATATTAGAGTTAAAAAAAGATCAAATTGTGTGTGTATAACTTTTTACTTGATAGCAAAATTGCTAGTACCTCAGTAGTGCTTCTGCTACTTGTTAGACCACTGGAATTCTATTTCCAAATTCCTCGATGGCCCACTCTTGCTTTCAGGCAGTAGCGTATACTCACCCGCAACTGCACCTAGCATCACTACTCGATCGATTTGGATGGTGACCTTTCCAAATGAGCTCTGTCATTAAAGTAAGTGATAGGCGTAAGAGAACTACTCCTATATCATAAGCAAATGATCGCGTATGTTTGATAGGAAATGTTGACGCTTAAGCTCATTTACCTTCCCCATTTTGCTCTTGTTCTTGCATGAAATGTGAAGCTTCTGGCCTTTAGGAGGGCTTTCAAATGACCATGAGAAGCTCTCATCCCACTCGGGATTAGGGCCGGTTGATACAACCTTAACCGTGAAATACATTATCAGTAAAACATCACTGAAAAGGCAGAATTGGAAGAGATGAGTTCAGTAATGACTACAAGTTCATACCTTAGTTAGTTGAGGGGTTGTATGACCGAGGGTTAACTTGCAAAAGACGCTAGGGTTCCCAACAGATTGTCTCATATTGTTTCCTCGTTTAATTATCACAACCAGAGTACCGGGCAAACACTGCAGTAAAAACTCAGCTTTCTCCTGGAACCGTGGGGGTCCTGATTGTATCAAGTATTGTAAAAGGGGTATAGCGTCAGCAGCAGCAATGGATTGCGCTCGAGAAACTTCAGCTGGACATGCCGACCAGGCTTGCCTTAGAAGAAACAATGCATCCAAAGCAGCTTCTTGAGTTGCCTCTGATCCTGTCTTGAGAGAGGTAACAAGATGAGGAATGCTTAGAGTGGCAGGTTCAGTGGCTCTAAGACGGGGAAAGTTGCCAAAGAGTGCATTCAGAGCCTTCAGATACTCTTCGCGTACAGTGCCAGTAGCCCACAAGTCTTTCTCAATTGCAGCTAGAAGAGAAGTAGATCAATAAGATATTTGACTATAATCATCAAGTAATCAAAACTTGCAGTGAGGGATAGAGATTTTACCTGTTATAGCTCTCACAGTTTCGCTTGAAGCATATTCTTGAATGGTGTTGTTAGAGAAAAGAAGTTTGACAAAAATTGCTGCCTGCATTGATGTTTCTGGCTCACTAGAACTAATCAGATCCAGCACAACTTGAACACCACCAGCTTCAGCAACTGCTCTTTTATTTGATCGGCTATACATTACCAGGTTCTGTAGAGCACATATAGCTACTACTTTCATTTCTTCAGTAGGTTGATCTTCAAGAAGATTCACTAATGCTCGACAAGCTGATACAGCATCTGATGACCGAGCAAGAGTCTCGTTCTGGAATATGTCACCCAGAGCAAGGGTTGCTAGTAACCTTGCCTGTTGACCTTGCGTTTGAGGATCCAAAAGGTACTGGGACAAGGGCAAAATTGCCGATTTGGTAGCTTTAGACTCCCTGATCTTCACGTTATTCAACAACACCTCAAGTAGTCTAGCAGCTGTTTCCTCAGACTGATGACTTCTAAGAAGGTCGAGAAGTGCCTCAATTGCTCCACTTTCAGCCATTGCTTCAGCACTGGTAGAGTCATCACTCTCCAACACCAGAAGAGCATTCAGGGCACCAACAACTGTGCTCTCCGATCCTGATCGAAGCAATCTAACCAAAACTGCTACAGGCACTTCCAAATAGTACTCAGAACTAAACTGCAGAATACTAGATAACACTGAAGCAGCAAACTCCCATAAAGCATGAGGGAGTAAAGGATCAGCCTGTAGAATGACTTTGGACAGCTGGCTTACTCCACCCTCTTTTGCAATTTCATTCGGCCAAACGGTGGCAAGATTAACTAGAGCTCGTACAGCTCTCTGTTGCAAAATAGCAATACCAGAACCAAGAATGCTTACCAATGGACCAATCACTTGTTGTGTCAGTGGATCTCTCTGAAGATGCTCCTCCAAAAGCAAGTGAGATAGAAGCTCTGCAGCCAACTGTTGCACCGTTGACGCAGGAGAGTCAAGCAAAGGTAGAAGGGGTTCTATAGCTTGCTGTGATGTGAGGGTATAATCACCACGACATTGTGGATGCTCTAGAATATTTACGAGTACCTGCAATGCACTATGTTGTCCATCAGGCCCAAACTCCGATTTTGTCAGCAATAGGAACAGTGGCTCAACCACTTTTGCTGCTGATGAACCTTTCGCAATGGTTGCGTTGTTTGTTAGTATTCTTAGTAATTCAGCAAATGCA
This sequence comes from Pogostemon cablin, assembly GCA_023678885.1. Taxonomy (NCBI): domain Eukaryota; kingdom Viridiplantae; phylum Streptophyta; class Magnoliopsida; order Lamiales; family Lamiaceae; genus Pogostemon; species Pogostemon cablin. The sequence goes on along the minus strand of CM042994.1, from coordinate 3,128,685 downwards.
GCACAAAGGAAATCCGGTGCTTCATGAAGTATATCTAGCACACACTCTATCACTCCAGCTTTCACCATTTCCATCTTACAAGATGGCCTATCTTTACCTAATTTTACAAGAGCTCTTGATATAGCCTCGTGAAGCAAATAATTGCGACCATAGAGAAGGGCTACGAGAGGTACAACGGCACCATGCGCCGCTATGAGTTCTGCCAGCTGTTCATCATCCAGAAGCCTATCTAATGCACGAACAACGGAATGGTGTGCTGGACCATATTCGGTAACAAGCAGAGATACTAATGGCTCAACACAACGGGCTGCTGCCAGAGTAGATCTTATTCTCGTGTTTCCGAAAAGTACATAGCACAGTTCAGCAGCATCACCCTTCAGCTCCATCGAGTAATTTGATGAAAGAATTCTGCATAAAACATCAACAGCATTCATCTCAACATCAGCTACTGCAAGGGCCTTTGATGGGTTCTCATTTAGAAGTCTAATCAAAGCAGCAATAGCAGCTTGTTGCTCCTTCTCCAAACCCGTACTTAGAATTTCCACTAAAGGCTGAACAGCTTGCCGGGCAGAGTCAGCATTCCTTACATGATCAGCAGAAAATAAGTTTTCCAAGGCTTTAGCAGCACTATAGCGTGCTGGTCTACCACCCAAGCGTAAAACTGCAATGAGTTGAGTAACCGCACCTAATGCAGATTCATGCTTTCTTATTTCAGCCGTGCTAAACATAATGCCTAGTAAATCAGTAGCAGCTTCCTCATAAGCATCTTGGGGGCTGAGAGAGAGATATTTAGTCAACCCTTCCAAGGCTCCCGACTCTACCATAGCAATCTGATTAGTAGGGCAATCAGTAGCTAGTTGTATTAGAAGTCCCAGAGCAAGAAAGGGTGCTCCAGGGCGATCAGGAATAGGTTTAAGCAAATCCACTAATGCGGGTATAGCTTTTCTGGAAGTAGCTCCAAGCCTGATGTCGTCAACCCTAAAAAATCTCTCAAGGGCCACTTGATCAGGATAGTGAACCAAAGAGAACTCCTCAGCCAATTCCAAAAGGTCGCGTATGTCTTCATCAGCACAACCAAGCATGGAAATGAGTCCTCCAGCTGCACCTGAATTGGCAACAGAAAGAAGAGTTCCCCTGCTACCATTACAGACAAGACTGGCCACAGCTTGGGCAGCAAAATACCTATTTGCTCCCTCTTCCGACCTCGAAAGATTAGCCAGAACTGTAATCGCTTTCATAGTTGCATTTGAGCGTATAATATCTCTTTCTTGAAATAAGATTGCCAATAATAAAGCACAGATCCATATGCTACCGTCCTCTTTATAATCAGCCTGTAATAATATAAAAATGAACACCAATTATGCTTAAAGAATATGCCAGCATATTCTGAGAATCATTGCTAAACTGGAATCACGAGTAAATATCAAGATGGGAAAATTTCATGACGCAATTTTTGAAATATTAAGAATTTCTTCACAATTCCAAAGACAAGGTGAGAGTAACACATTCAAAGAAAAGCAATTTTTTTTTTGGGGGGGTGGGGGTGGGGGGGGGGGTATCCTTGAAGAAATTATTAATCATAAACAAATCGTTTATACAAATAAGATAATTCTCCCAATTGTATACCTGTGTTTGCTGATAAAAGAACTCAGAAATTCTGTCAGTAAGAACTTCAATTGCACCAGCTTCCATAATATCAGCTTTACTCTTTTCATCACGACTAGCAAGGGCACAAAGAAGCCATGCCGCTATATTGGAACCGCTAATGACTGATGTACTTCTCACAGAGTCTTGTGCAACTGCTTCTTCTTCAGTTACTCTGGAGATACTTACAACATCCTCATGACCCTGATCTCCAATTTGAGAGGACTCAGAAGAAGTTAACATTTCAACAAGAGAATGGATGAGTGAAGCACCCATATTAGATCCATTTAGATCTTCAACTACTCTTTGATGATTGACTATTTCAGTGCAGACAATAAGAGCAGCTCCTCCAATTTTAACCCTCGCATTGGAGGAACTTATCACCCGTCTTGTAATCTGTGAAATGCATCCAGTGGCACTGGCAATTGTGTTACCAAGAATTAGGGGCTGAGCCACGCATAACCGAGATAATATTTCTATAGCCTTATCCTGCAACAGTGGTGTGGCATCAGCAATACATAAAACTATCGGAGCAATGCTGCTTGGAAATTCAGCAAGAACAGTCCAAGCAGGTTTTATTTGCCCAATATCTCCAACAGATCTTGAAAGAAAAGAAAGCGCATCTAATGCTTCTGATGTAGCAACAGATTTACTGTCAACATTTTCTAGAAATGAAACAATAGCAAGTACTGTTCCATTACGATTTACACATTCAGTTAAAGCAGAATCTATCTGACGAGAATGGAGAAGACGAGCAATTGCTGCTGCTGCATGGGTCTTCCCAACATTTGAGCCTTCATGCAGAACTCTTGTAGCAGGTAAAATAATTTCTTCTGAGACAGCTTGTTCTGAAGTTTCACTGTCTAAAAGAAGATTTGCTAGAGCACAAACTGCCTGCTCTGCCACCTGCAGCACCGAAGAGTTAGCAAGCACCACCAATAATGGCAATGCATCTTTAGAAACAGCAGCAACATCGCGGTTTTCTTTAACTGAGAGAAAAATAGCAGCGAGGCATCGACAGGCTTCCACTAAGATGTTTTCTGATTCGGAGTTTAAAAGTTTCATGACTGACAAAAGAGTCTTGATAGCAATGTTGGTTTCACGCAAGTCCTTCCTCAGATCAAAGATTCCTGCAAGAGCTAGTGCCGACTTCGCTTGAGTCTCTTCCTTTGTAGAGCTTAATATTTTTATCATCGTCTCAATTGCATCATTTGCTGCACTACCTTCGCGTACCATATCATTTTGAGGAGCCACACAGAGCAAGCTTTTCAATGCATCTAATACATAAACTTTCGATTCAGGCAGGTAGCTGACTAATAAAGCAGTGAGTTGGCTGATTGTTGCTGTATCGGACTTGTGAATCAAATGATTCAAAGTCTTAGCAGCAATTTCTTTCCCATTGGAGCTTCCATTCTTTAGGAGCCAGAGTAAAGCCGGTACAGCATCAGCACTTTCAACACAGGCACGTATATCCTCACTATGATTACAGAGGTTTCCAAGGATTGTCGCAGAATCTTCTTTAGCTTTTGCAGACCCGGTTTCTAAAATTTGAACAAGTGGGGGTATACCACCAGCAGCAGTAATAGCCCACTTGCATTCATCATTTTCATGTGACATAAGGCAAAGTAACGCAACAGCACACTCTTGTTGCTGCTCCGATGAAAGACCAAGGTGGGAGATTAAAAGCTGAATTCCCTCACGACCTTGAAGGGCCTGCCACAAACTACCTTGATTGTTACAGAGAACAAGAAGGGATCTTACCAACTCTTCCTGAACTTCATTTGTGGCCATTGTAATTAAACCAACTAACAGCCTCTTTGCATCAGAATTCGCAAGTTTGCCTGCTAGCACTCCATTCCCATACAAACTGGCAAGGGCTTCTATTGTACGCTCCTGGATCAGAAAGGGTAGCTGAGGTTTGAACTGCTGTAACAATGTCTTCTCAACCTCAGTGGGATCTGATGGTCTGGCAGATTCAGCGTTATTGTCGTATATCATTAGAGCAGAAGCCAATGCACCTAATGTGTCAGCCACTTGTGCAGGAGAGGAACACGACTCAAGACTCTGACCAAGACTTGAAATAACATTTGACAAGCCTCCAGATATGTTTGCAAGAGCACACATCGCATTCTCTTGCAAAGCTTGGGCAAACTCGCCCTGCATGAATTCTTTAGAAGGAGCTATTGTAGCATTTATAAGAATAGGAATACCATTGGCAGTAGCAATTTCCCGCCTAGCTTCTTTGCATTGTGCAGAAAGAGATTTAAGAGCAGATGCAGCTTCTGCTCTTACTGAAGCTTCATTTTCTGATCCAAGAAGCTTAAGGAGCAGTTTAGTAGCTTCTGCAGCCAAGATTTTAGGGCAAACAGATGCATCTTCCATCATCATGCATGACAAGAGAAAACATACATTTGCTTGAGTACTTGATTGGCCAGTTGTAAGCAATTTGACAAGTACATCAACTCCTCCAGCTTGAATTGTGGCAGGCCAAAATCCCTCGGTGCTGCTAGACAGATTCTGTAATGCTCCTGTTAACAAGTCATCGACCACATTCCCAGCCTTAAGCCCCTTCTGAAGTTGTCCCCACAACACAGGGACAACTCCTTCTGTAGAAAAGATTTTTGAGCCGACATGATCTTTAGAACCACCTTGAGAAACAGCATATATGGTCTTGGCTGCTGCAATTTGACCCTCTCTTGAGTTTGACTTGAGAAGACCAAGCAACGGTGGGATGCAACCTCCAAGTAATACTTTAACCCGTAATTCATTCTCTTTGCAGAGAGAACCTAACACTGTAGCAGCCTGCATCTTTATCCCAAGAGACACCGACCGAAGAAGAGACACAAGAACTGGAACTGCTTGGGAATGAGACCCAACTGCACCAAAAGCACTTTCTCGTGTATTAATTAGATCAAGTAATTGCCCTAAGCAATTCTCTTTTTCCTGCGATGATGAGGAACTCTGCCGTAATAGCTCAATACATTGTGCAACACTTCCTAAGGTCCCATCTGGGTCCTCCATGCTACTCCTATCTCTGCAGGTCAAGGCACAATAAAATAGAATGGCAAGGAGTTAACAGGCTGTCACCTTGGTAGAAATAAGAAAAACTTCCATCCACTTATTAAACTTATATACATTATATTATTGTTAGCTCCACTAATCCTATTTAGAAAAGAAAAAAAGAAAAAAAAGGTAATAAAGGAGGGTTGTGAACAACATACAAATCCCACAATGTCGATTCCATGGACATGGATAGATCTAGTTGAGAAAATTTTAATTAACTTCCAGGTATGTATTAATAATTTAATAGGTTGTTTGAAGGATTCCAACCCTGGATAACTAAATTTGCTATTGATCTTTATACCAGATTTCTATAAATACATTGTTTGTGAGTTTTTTCATTTTCTAATCACTTAAAATGTACTACAAATATTATAAACAGATTTTGAGCAGTTGTGGATCAAATGTACTTTTCTTTAATTTATTCTTTAAACTTAATCATGTACACAAGGCAAAGTTAGATACTGACTGACCTTGAACTCATTTTCATGAGTGAGTTGGGGGTTGGAGGCTCTAATTCATGCGCTCTTGTTTCCCCATTTCTCTCCTAAAACAAACAGAACAACACGCACAAACTTATAATAAGAGATAATTCAGAAAAGTCAGTCAAAGAAATGGAACAGAATAGAGAGATTGCTTGATATGAAACCATTGTCCCAAGAAAAAATTAACTGTACAAAGAACAGTAAAATCTACACATTACTAATTTTAAAAATAGTTCACAAGCCACTCAGGATCTCCTAATGATATATTTGAAAGAAACAAGAACTGGTAGCTCTAAGAGCAAGAGCAACAAGAGGAGGAAATGTGCAACCACGAGGTGCAAACCAATCTAGATCCTCAAGTAGAATTCATGAAAAGGGAGATATGAAGGATCAAAGATAGCCTACTATCTTCTCAACCTACACAACATGTATAGCATAAATAATCGCAACAACCGAAAATCAAACCCCAACATGAACACTAACTATGAGTAGCACATGTGATCTGAACAAAACAAAATCAGAAAATAATTCATCGGATTCAGCCAGTTCATCAGGTTTCAATATAACAGAGTAGATATACTATTTACAACTAATTCTTTAAAGTAGACTTACCAAGTCATTGGGAGGAATGGTGCTGCCATTGGCGGCAGCAGCCCTCCAAGTCAGTGTCGCCGCCAGCTTTCTTGACTTCGAGGCCTTTTCTTCAGATCAAATCGTCTCTAGAAAACGGTAAACGCCAGCAGCAACGTTTTGTTGAAGTGATGAGTCAATCACAGTACATAGCAAGTCAAACTGACAGCATTAGACAAGCTTCACGAATCTACAATTTGAAGGAATAAAGCTCTTCACTAATCTAATCCTATAACAGAAAATCGTCAAGAATCTGAACTCCAAAACAAGAAACCTTAGGCCCATGTTCGGAGATCAATTAAACGATGGATGAAATAGAAATATTTATAGTAAGTCGTAACCAATTACAATTATAAATATTTGAACCCGACAAATCATCTCAATTAGATTTGAAACAAATTCGAGCTCTCAATCCAATAAACAGAAACTGAATAGCATAAAAAAATGACCATTCATATATACCGCAAAATGCTTCAAGAGATCAGTAGATCAAATGTTCCCAGATCACAACTTTTATGAGGAAAAGATAAATGAAGGAAAACCAAATACAATGCACAGACTAGCAGGAATCCGCTAAGAAACAGTAAGATCTACCGGAAATGGCGAAACCTTTGATTAAATTCAGGGGAGGCCAAGATATCTTTCTTCAGCGTAATGGTGTTGGTAAGCTATTAATGTAGAGACGGACAGGAGAGAATGGACTGAAAGGGGACTCCCTCCCTCTCTCTCTCTCTCCTCTCAGTCTCGGAGAATTGCAAAATTGAGAGTTTCGTAGCTAACAAGCGAGGAAGATAAAATGCTTAGAGAGAGAAAGAGTGTACGTATTGTGTATGTATCACAATGTGTGAGAATGAACAAGAGTGACAGTGTGTGTGGCAGAGAGAGAAAGCGTTGGTGGGGTGAGGAGGTGGTCCACCGACAGCCACTGTAACTGCGGCTTCTTGGCTTCAACAGCTGGCTTCGTTTTTTATTTTATTTTACTTTCTTTCAGAAACTCCCCGTATTTTTACTAACATGTTATATAACACGAGAAAATATCACAAAATGTTACCCTAAGTATTATCAAATCTACAATTAATTAATCTTGTATTTTTTGAAATATTAATTTAATTTTTTAATTCAAATTTGCTTCAAATTAGAATTTAAAAGGGTGATGTGTATTGTCATGTAGACATTGCAAAAGGATGAAGTGTGTTGCCACGGACAGAGCTGTCGGCAGAACACAAGCTCCGATGAAAATGAAAGAGTAATTTTAATTCAGATCAAAATTGAATTAAAAATAGTAAAATTAATCAAATAGGATTAAATTGAATTAAAAATGATTAAAATTAAAATTTAATTGTGAATTTAGTAATACTTGACGAATAATTTCTATTACCTAAACTATAGAGCATTTCCAAAATTTTGAAGAGAATTTTTAATAAAAAAGTAGGTTTTAAGACATTTTTTATTTTAATATTTAAGTTTAACACCCTTCATAGTTTATTGATTAAATATTATTTTATTTTAACTTAAGAAAGAAGGCTATAATAAAACGTTAAAAAATGACCCATTATTAAAGTATAATACTTTAAAAATATATTTTAATTCATTAATCTACATATTTTTGTACATAAAAATTTATTTTTCTTAAATTTCAATTGAAAAAAATACGTGCTTAATTTCATGAAATTGAGGGTATATACTTAAATAATAAATCCCAATAAAATAAAAATATTTTGGTGTTAATTGAAATATTCTTCTACTCCTACATAACTGTGTTATCTGCGGTTGCCCAGTCGATATACTTGTGTTGACTTTGCAAGTCAAGCCGACTGTCACGCTGGCTTGGGTATTACTACCTAAATAATTGTCATATCACTATACCATATGCGTAACACAGCGGTATGTGTGTATATAAAACAAGACACGCCTAATTAAGAGGGGGTAAACCTAATTAATTAATTATATTTTAACAGGTAATTTTGTATTTATCGGCTCAATTATGAGTAACGTTCATTCTCGCATGCGGTTAACAAGTCAAAATCAAAACAAACATGGGACTCCACATTAATATATGAAAGAAATCCATCAGTATCCCTTTCCACCCAAATTAAAGCTGTCATTTGATTTTCCTTAACTGACATTTAAACCTGATTAAGGATGTGGAGCTATAAGCCTATAAGTAATGATAATTAGTTATTTAAATGATTTTTATACAAAAAAATATGTGTATACTAATTTCTTTTTTTATTTTTCTTCGAAATACCCTATCAATTCATCCATGAATTTCATGACTCAATTCACTAATCTGGCAATAAGATTAGTATATAATAACAAAAATAAGAATATGCCTGCTATAAGATATTTTGGGGGAATGTCACAACAATTTATAATAGTATAAGAAAATTGCCATTTTTCTGAAAAGCGTCACATGTTTAGTTGCAGTGTGAAATACTGATCTATATATTTTATCGGCCAATTGATTATATTATCATTTTTATTTAAAAAATGGACAATAAACCTCTTAATAAAAAATTTATTTAATTAACAAATACTCCCTCTGTCACTGGTTGCTTTTTATAAGTAGATTAAGAAATATTATTATTTTATGTGTAATGGGTAGTCGTATTAGTAGTGATTAGTTGGACACATGTGGTACCTTTTTACTAAAAGTGAGAAATGAGGACATTTGGATGAGATGCCCAATATAGTAAAATGATGACTTTCGGTGGAATGGATGAAGTACATACGTGTATAGTCGACAATTATTTATCTACCCAATTTACAAGTCCTATCGAATGGTTTGACTTGAACTAAATCAAGTATTGGATGATATTTTCCCATGATATAGATCAATCAACAACACTTGTTAGATTAGGTGAGACATCTATGCTATGTTGAAAGAATAGTTTCATCATTAAATAAATTGATGAATAAATATACATATATGATATACCAAGTAGGCCTGGAAATGGAATATTACAAGCATTGTGCAAATTTCTATCGCTATCACAACCATTCGAGAAAATCAGCAAAAGATGGAAATCAAGAAAGTTTAACACATTATGGAATGATGATGGAGACTCCTCAACAAGTTATTAATGTATAACACAACAGCAAAACGTACCTTTTATTGTGTCTCCATAGGTCGATTTGTCATTGAATAAACATGACAATGATACATACAACCACATCGCTTCCGTGTTTGGCATCATCAAATCTCTCGAACTAAAAACAATCGAACGTGCCCCTTGTGAGGAATAAAGTGTTTTCTCTTTTATGGAAAAATCTAGGAATTTTCATTTTCTTGATGGATACATCAGTACAGTGGCTAAAAAAGGATTGCTCGGCTGCTTTTAGAATTTCATGAATTCTTTGAGCCCAAAATTAGTATAAAACCTGTGACTTACCCTCATCCATAGCTAAGAACAACATTATGCTAGGCTGATGGAAGTTGCGTAGGATTGCAAAAGGGTCAAAGCTTGCTCTGTGATAGCCCGGTTCCTGGCCCGCCTGACCCACTCGTCAACAACCTCTGCTGCTTGGCTGCCTTTAACTCCATTCTCAAGAGTATCTGCAGCTTCACATATTTTTCCTTGAGCTAACAGACTCTCGACTCTATTTATGAGAGATTCAATTCCATCACCTGTTTCATCAACCTCCTTAACCTGCACTAAGAACAAAATCTTCAGAACTGTAAAGTTATCTTTAATTCAAAGTGCTATGTGGGGAGGAAAGAGAATATACCTTCAACAAAGAAGCAATACGAGCCAATGAATGAGAAAGTATCCCACCACCACCAGATGGAATTAGACCGAAGTGCCTCAATGTCCCCTTCAATGCATCAAACTGTAAAGATTGAAGATTCAGTAACTTGGTTATAGTGCAGAAGAATGTCTCTGAATATCTTCTCTTTTCTCCATGAATGTCAAATTAATACTTTAACATATATTAAGACAGAACCAAAGGCAACTTATAGAATCACCCAAATCCTCCTTGCCAGCTGAATTTTTCCTAGGTTTAAATATTTTCTAGATTTACCAATTTCCACTTCATTAAAAATATTCAACGTCATTATTCTCAGCCTTCCATCTGCAGACTACAATAAAATGCTGATCTAGTGTTGTAATCTATTTTCTCCTACTCTTTTCTTTTCAGATCTCTTCAAATGGGTCCACACCATAGTGCCTTTTTCAGTGCTTGAGATTATGTGCACCACCAAGAAGAAAAGGCATTTTATGTAGTTGAAGAAAAGGAAAATGTCACAGAGATAAAAGTAACTTGCCTTATGATTCAATTGGAACAACGTATCAGTTCCATGCTTTTGGGTGTCTTCAGGGAGTGAGGATAGAACCAACGCTATCAGTGAATCTTTGTCAATGCCTCTGAGATGATTACGAACAGCTTCTATTTCCTTTTGAATTGGCAGCCCTTTGGATAGTGCATCTTCCAATGCCAATGCACCCTGCAACACATGAGAGATTAGATGCAACTCATCGAACAGATTCAATCATATGCTTATATCCATTAAAAATTTTATGAAATATTATGTATCTGAGTTAAACAACAGTTCTTGGCATCATACGAAACATTTTTAGGAGAACTTCTGCCATATATGTTTCCCGTGTATAAATTCCCTAATCAAATCACTCTGTAACCATTAGATACCAAGAAAGATTTCATTCATAAAGTCATTAATTTCAAGTTTCTGCATATCATCTTCTACTCCTACTCTTTCCAGAAGTCATATTGTAACAACCCATACAATTTTATACATGAATCCAATTGTGGCCCAACTCTAAGAGGCCCAATATAAGCATAAATATTGGTCCAGCCCAATTGTTATTCAAACCCTGTCAATAAAGAAGAAGAAACAGATTTAGATACTTCCCTCATTAATAGGAAAGAATCCTTCTGTTCAAAAGAACATCAAATCACGACCATTATGCAGGGGAGTTTCCCTGCAATCATTCCCAAAAATTCATTCTCACAATTATGGAAAGTTTGACCAACCTTAGCGTCAATTTCTGGAATTTTAATTCAGCCGTTCAATGCATAAATTAAACCCTTCTCTTCATTATCACACACCATCTACAGTTCCTCCTCACGCTGCTGCACTTGTATCAAGAGAGAAGGGTAACAGTACCTTCAGTCTCCTTCTTTTCTCCTTTTGTTGTCATCGATCAAAGTTCTAGCCTATTCCTTTTAATTTTTTTTTCTACCCTCATTCTATTTGAATTATTTCGTAAACATATCATGTCATGGGTAGTAACGTATAGTTATATGATTCTAGGTTTCGAGGGATCTTGATCGCGACGTTCATTACTCGAATCCAAGGTTTTTACGTGGTTAAAAGGTGGGGATTTCTCTCATCTTGTATATGTGAAATATTTCATGTGTGATAGTTTATTGTAAATGAAATATTATCATCATCTTGTTGTGATCTGGAATTGGATTATGTGAATCATATGTGCAATACGAGTTGGGACTATTGTGGTGCCTTGCTATTATCACGGGTAACGAATCGATGTCGTATCTTATAAGTCACGAATAAAGGACCAAAAAGGTGCCTTATCAATATGTCAGGAATGTTTCGTAAGTGAATTTAAATTATTGTATATGAATTATTTTTACTTGTATAAGCATGAGTAAAATTCGCACTGAGCTTGTGGTTGCTCACCCCAACAAATTACCTTCCTTTCAGATTAAAGCGAGGCGTTAGCGTACGAGCGGGGATGTGTCGAGCAAGAGGAGATTACATGAAAAATTTTAATAAGTTTGCAGTCCCTGTACTACTTTCATTTTATTCATGGCTTGACAACTTTAATTTGAGATTTTGTTGGTTTACTTATCACAAGCAAGTTTCGTGTTGATATCTTATGATGGGAATTTGCAATCATTTGTGATTACTTGCAATAAATTAGTATCATATGTTATTGACTGTCAAATTTTCATATTTTGGTTACTGTTGAATTTGCAAAAATGAGATAAAATTTTGGGTTGTCTCCTTTTCTTGAAAATTTGTTCTCCTATATATTGCAACTGGGATGTGGTATAAAATGGTGGAGTAAATTATTATGCACAGTCGGTGGAAATAATGTGATGAATTGAATGAATTGTCTGTCGGATTCTTCTCGTGATTTTGCCATAGGGAATAAACTGATTGAAGTCGAGTTTCGAATGCGAGACTTTTGTGTTGTCCTTTGAGTCGGTCACATGTCGGGTTGTGGTTGAATTATTTTTGGTGATTTCGAGTAGATACGGCATGTGAAGAAGAAGGCTCCTGTTAGAGTTTTTCTTGTAGGGTGATTTAAAATAAAATAAAATATTCATATATCTTATACGCATTTAGAGATTATAGCATTTTTTTTTATTTCCTTTATTATGGTTATATACGGCAGATTGTGTGTATGTGTAGTATAGTGGATGCCTTATTCTTTAGTTAAGTTTTAATTAATAGTTGGTTATTCAGTACATTAAAATCTGATTTGGCATTTTCATTTAAATAAATAAAATTTCAAATTGATTCGTGGGCAGGTTTTAAATTATACTGCAGAAATTTGCTTAAACTTACAGAATCTATTCTTATAAAATTTTCCTTCATTCTGCTAAAATTACATTATTGTATTTTTTTTTTGTTGCATAATAGGTTTTATTTATTTATTTATTGTTATTATTATTTTAATTTAATTGATTAGTCCCGTAAGTTATGAATTTATTTGTTATAAACTTGGAAATAAACTTGTAGTCCTTTTCCTTAAAGGCTTTTTGCAAATTATTCTTCTTAAAATAAAATAGCAAGAACTTATAGGACTAAATTCTTAATAAGTTCCTTATATTTGCCTTAATCGTTTAAAGTTTAATGAAACTTATGGGACTTGTCCCTTATTTTTAACTCCTTTATCTTAGGATACTCATTTATTTATTTTTTTTTCAATAACTAAAAGCATTTTTATCACGCCTTACTTAATGTTCTATTTATGAAATAAAATGGGAACTTCTTTATTTAGAAAATTGGGGTGTGACACATATTCTCATCATGATTAATAAGTAAAGATGCAATTCACAAGCTAGATCAATTAACAGACATAAAAAGCTGTCAATAATGTTGAACTAGAATTGAACCTCAAAAGGTTCATGGTTAAACAAAGAGCATTAAGCAGTAATCAAGGAAGTCAAAGAGATTACCAAGGCAAGCTTGTGAACAGAATCACTCTGGCGAGCTTCTTCAGACCGTGCATAAAATGCCATGCACAACGCATTAATCTGCAAAACCAAAACCAAGGCTTAAACACTGCCCAAATACTACAAAAAATCAGCATCTCCGAATGTAACTCCTTGATTCAATAAAATCATTACTTCATTCACTTCATGTTTAAACTTTGTCCAGAAAATATTCTACCAGAATTATTTATTTGTGTTGTCTGGAAAACTTTCTTACAAGATTTGATTAAGTACTTCAATCAGATTGTGTTAATTTTGCATAGTAATGTCAGTTTTCTTGTAGAGGGTATTAGGAACTCCACTATGAAATCCAAATTAGCAGGTATTATACATGAAGATTCGCTTCAGCCATTTTCTCGATCTGGGAAGCTTTTTCACTTGCAATTGCTGCAGCCAGTTCAGCTTTGGCGATATTCTGCATTTCCTTCAGTTTTTCTTCTACTTCCATTTCCTGCATCAAGAAATTACAGAATTTGAACAGGTAAGTTAACATAGTTGAGTGACATAAATTGAGAAAAGTGACTATCAAATCATATTTGTACCTTCTGCACAAGTTCTGTTTTGAGTTTTTCTTCAAGTGCTTCTTGAAGAGATTTCAGAGCTGCTGCTGCTTTAATTCTTTCTTTAGTTAATTCCTGAGAAAATAATCATAACATTATCTGACAATAGATATTTATGCTTCCATTCAAATTGAGTGCTCATATTTTCATTTGTGTTGCCAGAAGGTATTTCTCCAAAGTTTCCTTCAGCTAAATTAACAATATTCTTTTATTTTCAACCAATACATAAGAGCCAAGAGAAAGGATACATTAAGGTTGCATTTTCAATGCTGAAAATATCCACATCAACTGAAAATTGAACTTCCAAATTTGGACTGCAGAAGGGAGAAAAAGAAAAAACAACAGTAATTTGTACACATGCATCCGCCCAAAATAAATCAGGAGATTTATATAAGTATAAAACACATCTACTGCTTACATGACATATATAAGGTAGACAGAGAGGAAATGTTAATACAGTAATTCCACCAGATTGACGATGCCAAATAGAACAATGATGAATGAGTATCAGGTACACTGAGTAACATGCGACATGCAAATGGTGACCATAGGCAAAGAAAGATGTTAAAAACCTTATCCAGAATTGCTTCCCTCTCAGCATACATGAGTTCTCTGACCCTTGCATCCTTGAGTTCCTTCTCATACTTCTCCTGAAAAATTCATGACTATGTTAGCAAAAACCCATGAACATGATTATACAACCCATGCTACACTATCATGAAAAAAATTCCTCCAATAGTGTAACAGAAATGTGAATATTAAATCAATTACTGAACCTCCTATAATTTTTCTTCCTATAATGGACAAAGAAAAAGAATGAGTTATCAATGAACCTTCATTGCTTTAATCTCTTTTGTAAAAAAACGAGCATCCAACTCAGCTTGCCTTTCTTCAGCAGCATGTATGGCTTGCAGGAAATCAAGAATCAATTTCCCATCCTTCGTTATGTAATCATCGTGGGCGTCTACATTTGCGGAACTTGTATTCTTCCATATCAGAAACAAAAAATTAGTCGTGAAACAGATTATTCAGCCAATATGAATGATAACAGTATTTATTAGTATAATTATTTAAATAACAACCTTATTATTGTTCGAGGAAGAAGTAGAAAATTCTTCAAGCATGTCTCTTAAAAGGTAATCATCAAGGAGGGAACTATCTTTTTCCGTTCCAATATCCCGAACCTAACAAAATTTGTTTGCTCATATAGAAACAGACTACTAATGACCCAAGAGAAATTTAACATTTCAATAGACTCATATCTAACCTCTTTCATGTCTTCACTGGTGGTTTGATCCCTTGTCACAGAGTTGATCTCAGTCTCAGCAGGAGGTTTTTCTACTGAAGTAAAGGTTTGTGGCTGTGCATCAAGCTCCTCCCCTGGGTCCTTTAGGTCAAGACTTTCCTCAGCTGGTTTAGTGGCATCATTGTCAGATGACATGCTGGTTTGCGGAACATCAGGCACATCAACATGATCAACATGCTCTACTGTCACAGCTGTGGCATCTGTCGCCTGAAAGCTTTTATCATTTTCATCTTCTGGAACACTTATTGTTTCAATATCTTGTTTAACATGGTCTGCACCATAACTTGAAACATCTGAATCCTCTGAGCGATTCGTTTCACTAACTACCCTGTTCTGATGGTTTATACTTTGTTGTTCTGGTGATTTCTCAAAATTCACATCGTCTATCCGTGTTTTGGTGTACTGACCAATGCTTTGCTGCTGTTTCCCAATATAACTATCAAGAATCCCGTAATAGTAAGCAGCAAGAAATACAGATCCCACTGCAAGACCACCAGTGATAAATTTTGGTAAACGACTCTGAGATTCTTGGGCACTGCTGCCCCCATCAAACTTTTTGGGTCCATTATTCTGAGAAACAGAAAACGCCCTTCTGGAAGAAAGATACGACGGTATCTGCAAAATTACCCCAATTTAAAATGTATATATTATGTTAATAAATCAATATATGATTTGATTGCATAAAAATATTATTAATATATGTGTCACTCCATATACACTATCAGATCCTCTCCTATACGGGATTCAATGCCCCATGACAAATATTTCACTGTTCATGTGAACAGTGAAATCAATGTTCATGTGAGGGGAATTCTCTCCCATAAATGGAGAGGATCCTCATCCGTCCAAATACACATAAGCCATCATTCACAACTAATGCATTTCCTAAACTGCAGTACAAACTATCTTTATCCATCACAATGAACATTAAGTGACTAAGGATAAAAAAAGAAAAACAACAACCAAATCCAGCATCTGAAATTTTTATTTTCTTTCTTTCTGTATCGAAGAAATTAGATCATCGCCACTTTAACCTTATTAAGAATCTGAAGCATTAACTACCCAATTCCAACAATGGCATAATGAAGCACCAAATAAACAACTATTTCGATATTGCTAACTGCTCAAATGCATCAGTCCATCCACAAGCATACGAATATACATATATATACATATATACTCTAACAACAACATTAAAGGATGCCTGAGTTGTAGTCCGCACTGGAACTCTATAAACTGAACTACGAGATGCAAGCTGTAAAATGGACCTGCAAAAGTTATTGCCCAGAAATTGCAAAATAAATAAACAAAAACCCTCGATTCAATCAAATCGAAAAAATCTAAATTTTCATAATCAGCAAATACATGTGTATCCTTAGGTATTGATTCGCATGTTACCTGCGTAACATTGTGAATTTGGGTTCCGGAGACGATTTTAAATCCCCGAATTATAACGACGGAGCCAAAATTAGGAAAAGGGGGTAATTTTCAAGGAAAACAGTAATCGTCAAAATAATCAACACGCTTTTCTTTATTTAATTCTTTGTTTGCATAATCGGGTTCTTTATGATAAATATCAATTTTAGTGTCGTATTTTTTACGAAATTCAATTTTAGTCCTATAACTTTTAGTATTTTCAATCATAGTCCTTTATTCAATTTTAGTCATATATCTTTTAAAATTTTAATTTTAGCCATATTAATTTCAAAATTAGTCTAATATCTTTTTGAATTATCAAATTAGTCCAATAATTTTTGAATTAGAATATAATTTATAAAAGTACTAATTTTAATGATTAAAAAAGATATATGACTAATTTTAAAATTAATATGACTAAAATTGAAAATTTTAAAAATATGGTATCAAAATTAAAACTTAAAAAATTAAAATTGAAAATACTAAAAATTTCATAACTAAAATTGGATTTGATAAAATATACGTACTAAAATTAATATTTTCTCGATTGTTTATATTCTACTGAACTTTTCTTTATAATTAGTAGGAGTATATTATTTGAGAGGTTAATTGAGAGTTTTTTTTTTACCCGCAGTCTTCAAATGCAATTTCGCGAGCAAATATTTATACACAAGTTTGATGGGAAACACAGTAGAATTTGTGTAAATTAGTTCATCCTGCATTATATTTTTTTAAAATTAATTTTTATTTCATTTCTATAAAGAAGTAATTTTTTATGTATTAAAATTAATTTTTATAAAATTAAAATGACCGGTGCACTACCAAGTTCATTTGCCATTTTTACTTGTTAGGAGTTTATTTCGTTTAAGACCTGAAATTTTAGTAAAATATCAATTTAATTATTTTATCTGCTAAGCAAGAATTTGAAATATATAAAACTATGGATTAAGGTTTGAATTTAGACCTAAATTAGAAAACCATATATGACAAATTTAAAAATCCAACAAATGCGCTTAGTTGGATTAATTTTAAATTTGATTTTTATTATTAAATAAAATAATATAATTAATTAAAAAAACTATCCACTAACCTCACTTTTTACATTATATAAATAAATCTAGAGTGCAATCTAAAATCACACCAAATTTAAGCTTGAATGGATAAATTAACACTCCTTTTTAGACTCTAAATGATTGAAAAAATAATTAATTATCAATTTTTCATGGATTGAATCGAAAAACATAACCTCATTGCAACTTTAAAAAATTTATTAAAAAAATACACACAAATTAATTTGTTTTATAAAAAGAATACACACAAATTAATTTGTTGTTTTTTACTCACTCATTCATTCGTTCATTCACTACAAACATTAGTATTAATATTAATGGAGTAATTAATATATATATTAATAATAATAATAATAATAATAAATCAAGCAGCTACTTCATTGCTCAGGGGCCGAGGGAAAATTGACACCAAGAACCGCAAACATGGGTCACAACAAGCAGAGGCGATTCAAGAAAGACAATCACCGTCATCATTCCCATGGACCATCTAATCAACTCCACAAGTAAGCTGTCTTGTTTCTCTTATTCCAACTTCACAGCAACACAAACTTCAAAATTTTAATTTCGCATGTACACACACACATATATTTTTTATTTTTATTTTTTGTGATGTTTAATTGGATGGATTAAAAATTAATTAGGGCTGAAGCTGATGGATCTTTGCCGACTGATCCAGGTACATTAATGCTGCCACCTTCTACGGTTTTTTGCTGTTGCGTAGGGTTGGATTTTGGTGTTTTTTTTTTTTTTGAAAATTATGCAGTCAACGTGTTTGATGTATTGCTCATGAGTTTATACAAGGAAAGGCGTGTTGAATGATTGAATCTCATACGTTGATAAAAAAGTTTTCTTTTTTGTCGCAGCAGCTGAAGTGGAGGACGAGCAAATTCGCCCTGCCGTGCAGCTTGCTATGTGGGTATGTGTGTGCTTGTTTTACTGTATGCAGATGAAATTCCTTTGTCGGTTAGAATAGAATGGACACCATTTGGGTGATGGCATGTGCGTTGCTTTCCTTATTCTGATTGTTTTTTGTGGGTTCAGGATTTTGGTCAGTGTGATGCAAAGAGGTGTACAGGGCGTAAGCTGTCAAGATTTGGATTGTTGAAAGAAAGTATCCGACTGTCTGACTTGTTATTTCATTCAGCCAAAAAAAAATTCCTTTGCTTAACATCTATATAATGTATAATCTGTAAGATTAAATTCAAGTTTAAAAACTTTCGCAGGAATTGCGAGTTAATAGTGGATTTGGAGGAGTTGTTTTGAGGTAACTAAATACAGATTTCTATTAGATACACTTCTGATGTGTGCATTTTTTGTTCTTTCCGTAATATGGTATCTTGTTTGTGATGCTGATGATTAATCTGTTCATTATTCACAGATGTCTTTTTTGACATATGTCATAAAAAAAAGGTGAATGGATTTTAAATGGTTCTGACTTTGTTGGAAAAAATATAAGCTTGTTTCTTTAATTTAGATAAGAAAGCAATATATGAAGTTGAAAACATCTTCTTCAGCACCTTTAAAAAAATTGAGTTTCAGAGCTTTATTGGAGTGTAGCTCTTATACATTTTATCCACTATAGAGACACAACTCTGGACAAGATAGTTAACTCTATGAATATACTGGTTAAAATTAAGTGTCATAATGCAAACACTTAAATCATCATGTTCTGCCTAATAATATTTTTTCTTCAGTTCTTTATTTTCTTGTTTTAATGCGTTTGACATTGTTTAGTCAGTACAGACTAATATTGCTGATTTTTTAAAAAATTTTTTAATTATCGAATAATTTGTTTAATCTCCGCTCAATCTATATAATACTTCTATTAGAGTACCATGTGTTGCTTTGAATTTGTTCTCATTCAAATGTTAATGCTAGTCTGTGTTTTGGCTGTAAGTGGTTTGCATGATATTTTGTATTCTTTAGTTTGCTCTCTGGAATATAACTGATTTACTGATAGTACTATTTTCATGTATCAGTCCAACTGGTACACAATGCGTCTCCCAAGAGGATCTTGAATTAATTAAGAAGAGAGGTTTAGCCGTCGTTGATTGCTCATGGGCACGTCTGCAGGATGTGCCTTTCACAAAGCTGCGCTGTGCCGCTCCACGTCTTTGTATGGCCTTAAAAGTATTCTGATTATTAGGAATAACTTGGAATTTCTTTTTGTATAATTACTTAAATGCTTAAATATACTGTTGTTTATGTACTTTAGACAACTTGGGAGCCTTATCTGTATGCTGCATCATATAACCTTTTTTGTGCTGAAGAATATAATTCTTGATATTGTGGATGAGGTAGTTTATCTCTAAATCACTAAATGGTAAATCTCCCAACCACAAAGGCTGTCAAATTGTTACGCAGATATAAGTAAACATTCATTTTTTAAGTTCTGTTAGCTGTCTATTTTAATGAAAACTGCCAGAAATTTGTATTGAAAAATTGGTTTGAAAACTTTAGGTAAATTTCCTCCATTTATAGAGGAGAAAATTTAAATTATTTCAATGCCTGGTTTAGAATCCTATATAATAAGAGGTTTTATATACATCATAAGAAGTTCTTGGAATTAAATGCTCATGAATAAGATTCGCCTGAATTCTTCAATATTTGTGTCATTCAAAGCATCTTCGACATTTATACATATGCCTTAGAAAATGAGGGGACTGGACTCTTGAGAGATTGGATTCCTAGTTGTTGATTTAATTGGCTTTATTAGTTTTGGTAGTATACTATGTTTGATTTCACCCATAGGTCATAATTGTTTGGTTGTTCTAAATTGCTTTCTCCTTGAAATTTTGTTAGACTCATTTTATGTAAGTTGAATTGCAGTACCTTGGTTGGTAGCAGCAAATCCTGTAAATTATGGTCGACCTTGTGAGCTCTCATGCGTCGAGGCACTAGCAGCAGCTTTGATCATATGGTAATAAAACCTGAGCCTTTATGTACCATAATTTCATCTTTACAGTTCCTTTTTGTTGAAATAGTCTCCCGGATAATAATGCAAGCAGTTAATTTATGAAGTAGCATAATTGAAGTTTCAAATTACATTTGTTTACTTCAGTTATAAGTTATAACTTCAATTTGATTACTATGTTTGCGCTTTAAATTTCAAATTGCTCAGGTTTTGTAGTATTACTCTGTCATAGTTTCTTTTTTCAAATCGTTAGGTACTGCTTAATTTGTAGTGCATGTAGCATGGAGTCTACATAAACCCTAAACCATCATTTTCCCTTTCATCATCTTCTCTATCGTATTAGTGCCTCAAAGCAGATTGTGATATTCCAAATTTTTTTATGAACAGTGGCGAAGAAGAAACTGGGAATCTATTGCTTAGCAAATTCAAGTGGGGTCATGCTTTCTTGACCCTGAACAGGTAATTATGGTCCTACCCATTGTGTTTGGAGGTGTATACAATCCAATACTGGGAAAGCTAACAATCTGTTTCCAAGTGTTCAGAACTTCACAAAATTAACTTCTGGCAATGAATGTAGGGAACTTCTCAAGGCATATTCTAAATGTCAAAATGGTGCTGATATGATCGTAATCCAGAACGAGTGGCTCTCACAGCAAAAATCACAAATTTCTGATGACTTCACTGATAGAAAAGGTAATCCAACATTTCTTTCCTCAAGCTTTTTAGAATGAGAAAAAAAGCCAGAGTATCTCCTGCATCTAGAAAGGAATATTGCTCTTGCTTTTTTATGAACTGAACCAAAACTATGCTCCAAAAGAGCAAAGACTTAAGTTGTAACGATTCCATCAACATTTTAGGAGACCATTCAGAGGCTGACGATGACAACAGCGATGGCTCATCCAGTTGTTCGGAAGATGGGTTGCCTCCACTCGAAAGAAACATGAATCACTTGAGCTTGGAGGAAAGCGATGAAGAAAGTGAATGAACCACTTTTCTTTGATAATTTGTGCGATCCTGCAGCTTGCTAGCTCCCTACTTGTCTACCTATGGTTATCGATCATAAAAAAATCTGGTGTATCAGTGTATGCTAGCACTTCATCGCTATTGCATCCATTTCGTTTGTTCCTTTTTAGTTCTTTCCATTTCCATTAATTTAATGCAAGCCTTTTAAGTTTCAGCTTTCAATCTCATTTTCGCTCGTCT
Organism: Pogostemon cablin; assembly: GCA_023678885.1. Taxonomy (NCBI): domain Eukaryota; kingdom Viridiplantae; phylum Streptophyta; class Magnoliopsida; order Lamiales; family Lamiaceae; genus Pogostemon; species Pogostemon cablin. The sequence continues at coordinate 3,107,191 of CM042994.1, read as the reverse complement.
TGAGGCTTTGAAAAACTCAATAAATATATATCGTTAAAATTCAATTGTTTTTCAAAATTCATGATTTTTAAATTAAAGTTTCAAAATCGGTATAAAACTCATAAACATTACCCTTTTATAAAACAGAAAAAATATATAAATAAAGATCACAAGACACCTCCTCCTAATAGTCTACACCACTCGTGCAAAGTAATTGTCTTGTATGAACAAAATAAAATCTTACAATCTTTAATCCAATTTTTTTTATATAATAATTAAGTCAATTATTAGTATATAAAATTACTAAATTAAATATGAAGCTACGTTTTTTTTTTTTTTTTTTTTTTGGGAAAGAAAAATGAACTATGTTAAACAGTATTATGGGCTATAATCTCACAGATTAAATGCTAACTAATCTGGGATAACCGGACTGGAGAATTTCTTGCAGAAAATATTGGCCCAACTACTAATTTAAATGGACAGCTCCCACAGGCCCACTTAAAAAAGGAATGGTTAAAAATGTAATTTCATTTTGTTTCACCATTATAAGATCTCGACCTGTGCCAGTGTCAGCCGTCGTACAGCGGAGAAGCCCTAGCCCTAATTTAATCGAGAATCAAAATGGTGGCGGCGAAGAAAACGGTAAGAATCCTCTTCCCAATTCCTGTGATGCCCACATCTCCCCTTAATTTCGTGATTGTTCATCTCCCTTATTTTCTTGATTGTTTATTTCTGAAATCGCGGATTAATTTGTGTTTAAATGGTTTATCTATGAACAGAAGAAGACTCATGAGAGTATCAACAACAGGCTAGCTCTGGTGATGAAGAGCGGAAAATACACCCTTGGTTACAAGACCGTTCTTAAAAGTCTTCGCAACTCCAAGGGTATTTGGTGTTATTCATTCGTTTTTGGTTTCTTTTTGGCTGGATTTATTCTTATTGATTATCCGTATGTTTGTTTTAATTCGTAATGTTTAGGGAAATTGATTATTATCTCGAACAACTGCCCGCCGTTGAGGAAATCCGAGATTGAGTATTACGCTATGCTCGCGAAAGTTGGGGTTCATCACTACAATGGAAGTGAGTCACTTATTTCGAGTTTTGCCTTTTCTGAGCTTTGGAAAATTTTACGTAATCGATGTTTTGATTTTGTGCATGAGTATGTTGGGTTTGGGAATGTTCTGTATTTCATTAATGCTATATGGGATTTCAAAATATCAGTGTCTATATTCTTCTGGATTACATTTTTGCTGCTGAGCTAGTGAGTACTTTGTACCAAAGATACAATGCTTCTATATGTAACTATGTTGATCTTGGTAACATTATTGTTGTATATATGTTGGAAATTTTGAATTTTTATCGCATTGAAAACGTAGTTATGAGTTAAAATTCCTTCATGAAGTCTTCTGAAGCATATTAGTTGCATAATGGCGTTATGCAAAATATAGATTCTGGTATATTTCTGTTGGGGCAGAAGTCTTGCACTGGTTTAATTATCCTTGTTTCCTTTATGACAAAAGCTCCTGCGTCCGCGGGACACCGTGTCCCCAACCCTCCCCCTCCATGTTCTATTGCAAAGGGGCACGGTGTCCCGGGGCACAAGAGCCTCACTCTTCCTTTATTTACCTCTGATATACACTGTGTCCTTTACCCTCAGACTATTTTTTTATTGTCTCTGGAATTTGAGGAACATTTACTTCCATGTCATTTTCAGAAGTTCCATAATGGAAGTTAAATCGTATACTTCTATATGTAACAGTCAGTTAACTGAACTTTTATATATATATATATATATATATATATATATATATGATATGATATGATGTGTTGCAATCATCTCTCATTTGATTATATCACTAAGATCTCCTTACAGTAGAAGGAATGAAAATGTAAATGGAAGTTTTATCATTTTTTCCCCTTTGACTCCACATTTGACATGCACCAGATAATGTTGATTTGGGCACAGCTTGTGGAAAATACTATCGTGTTTCATGCCTCAGCATTATTGATCCAGGTGTGATAAGTTTTATTTTTTTTCCTTAGTTAATTTTTTTCACTCTATCAAATTCTCTTTAGTTTGAGAAATTCTCCCTAAAATGCAGGTGACTCGGATATCATCAAGTCATTGCCTGGTGAACATTGAGAGGAGCAGTTGCATTTGATTTTCTATTTCTTGAAGTGAATCTTATTTTTATTTGTAGAACACATCAGAGTAAAAGTTTTTGACCATGAATTCATGGGTTGTTAGCACTGAAAGGTCAATTCAGGCAATTAATTGTCGAACAGTGCATTTCTTTTAATTATTGAACTTGGTTGGATATATTTAAGGGTAAAATTTTTCAAAACCCAAATGGATTTCACGATTTTTTTTTTGCCATATTTTTGTTATAAATTTATAAATGCCCTAAAGACTAACAGATCCCGATGGTGATTCAATTTAAAATTTTAACAAGGCTCATCAATCTAGTCATAAAGATACATACAATCGAGTTATTTATTTTTTACCGAGTCAAGGGTTACAAACACTCGGTCGGTGTAAACCTAATGATTTATTTATATAATCACAAACACTCACAAAAGACTATTTTTAATAAAACTAAAATAGTGATCTGATAATTATTTTAATGCGTTCAAATTAGAAATTATTTTCCCATTCGTTTCTTTGGTAATGAACTTTTAGATAGGAATGATTACATACAAAATAATAATAAAATAAATAGAGTGCTTTGAATGGAACTAAATAAGAAAATTTTGGATGTAAGAAAAAAAACCCTGACAGAATAAATTATTAGAGAGTAAGTATCTTGAAATATAAATATGAATCCAAAACTTTTACCGAGTAAATGGTATGATGCAAATTAGCCGTGAAATAATGCTATCAAACATTCTTAAGCATGATTTTTAAAAAAAGATAATATTTGATCCCAAAATTTATATGTTTTCTAATCTAGAAATGAAGAGTTACTTCGAAATTTTAATATAAAGAGAGATATCACAACATGCTTCACACCATAATAAACTCCAAAAGAAGAAGCTAGAATATATAATTCTCAAAATATTTTAAACAAAAATAATTTATTCATAAAAGAAGTAAAAATGAATAAATAATAAAAAGCACATCATGAGTAGAGAAAATGGAAAATCTACCCGAATACATGCTTCATGAGAAAGTCAGAAATGCTAAATAACATCTTCCATCAGTCCTTCAAACAATAAAATATAGGTGGGAAAATAAATAAAAGACATCTAATGCATGTAATTAAACTGAAGTAAAATCATGATTCTCAAATGTTTTCAAGAGAATGAAAATTATGGAGTAGAAAATATGAAAAAATGTTGACAGGGAAATTCATGAAACAGAAATCACCTTATTGATTCTACAAATCCCTTCAATAGTTTCAATCTTTTAATATCCAATAAACATGCATAAGTTTGAAAAAAGATACAACAACCATAAAATTTGACAAAAAAATTAAAGTGGAATCGACTCCATAATGTCATACATCACTAATATTATTAAGATTCATGTGATTTTTTTTTTCCCTCTCAATAACACTCTTTATCTCTTCTACTCACGTAAACACTCAAAAAAATTAGATAAATTAGCACAGGCAGAAAAAACAGTGTAGATAGTAGGTCTATCTTCACATGCGTCCTTACTCCCCGTTCTATGAGTCATCCACCAAAGCTTGAAGCACATAAACCGGACTTCCCTTATTATAGAAAAATATAGTTTCCATAAGCAAATTACAATCATGCTTCAATAACTCATTTGCTATTTAATGTGTTAAAAGGGTCAAATTACAAACTACGAAACGAGGCAAACACCACGCCATCCATCTCAATCAATCTTAATGTCAACAAGCTCACATCCTGCAAAAGGTTCAAAACAAGCTCACATCCTGCAAAAGGTAGTCAGTAAATAAAAATAAAATCTTAGCAAAAGGTAGTGTCAATCAATCTTAATAAGATTAGAATCATATGACATAGCAAAAATGAGAGACTATTACTTGATGCCCATTAGGAACCTTGGAACCCGACAAAGCGACAAAGTACACATAGGCATGAGAAAGTTTATGGTAATTGTTGTACTGGTGCACTCCCCCCCAGATACTATAATTCTCATCATCACCCCTCTCCCCACCCTCACCTAAAAGGAGGGACTGAATTATCGATGAGAAGAAAAGCAATCTCCCATCTGGGATACCAACTGCCCTAGGAAATCTTTTCCGATAAAGCATGGAAGCCCTATATATCATCATAGACTCTTCCAACACAAGACTACAACCGGGCCGAAGAAACTCCTCATTTAACTCTTAACTCTAGCGTGCAGAAGAAAACAGGTAGAGAGTAGATTCTTTAACCAAAAACAATTGAATTTGAACTTTCGACTTACACGCAATTGAATCAAATACAAAGAAGAGCATCATGAATGCCAACGTGGCAAGGAATGCACAACCAATTAGGCTTTTTCGAAGGTATCTCTGGGGTCATCAGGAGGAAATTAGGGGTTCACCCTTCTTCGCGAAACGAAAACAGCGATCAACGGTTGTAGGGTTTGTTGATTGAAATTGAATGAATTAATGGAAAGTTAATTTGTGACTAATTTATTTATCCATATTAATTAAATATACTAGTTTTGAAAAATTTTTAATTAAATATTGTCATTGCATGAAAGTTTATGGTAATTGTTGTACCGGTGCACTCGAAAATTTATAGAGTAAATGTGGTAGTTAGTGGATGATTTTTGTTTTTAATTTTAATTACTTTATTTTATTTAGTGGTTAAAATTAAATATATTTATGATTTAATGACTTAAATTATTTAGATGTACCGGTGAACTGCAGTTAGACTCGAAAGTTTAACCATATACTTCCTCCGTCCCGGCGTAAGAGGGACATTTTCTTTTTTACACGTAGATTAAGAAGTATTATTATTTAATGTGTAGTGGGTAGTTGTATTAGTGGGAGTGTGTGCCCTATATTTTAATTGTATTAGAGGAGGTGTGTGAGTCCATGTGTGTAAAAAAAATGAGACTCTTTGAGTGGGACGACTAAAATAAAAAAAATGACCCTCTTAAACTAGGACGGAAAGAGTATAAGGGAAGTGAAGGGTGCCTCTTACAAAAACGCCACTGGAAGGGAAGGGGCGACTTTATAGAGTTTGGTCATGATCCACTAATTAATGCACATTCCATACTAATTAATGCACCTGATTAATTTTTTTAAAAAAAATCACCAAATGCCGGCAAATTTAATAAAAATATTGTTTTTTTCAAAATTTTAATTAAATTAATTGATCTGATTGCATGGGTTTGTGTGTTCAATGTTCATTGATCTTGTACTGGACCTTTTTCTCAACTTACTAGTTGGGTCTCCCACACCTCTATAGGGAAACGACCACATGGCCCATGGCTTGAACGGGTCGGCCCAGATGGATCCTCCAGACCATATCATAAATTCTGCGGGTGGTCTAGTACTCCCCCCAACTCTATGAATCTTTTGCTGGATTTAGGGGTGGACGGTATGATATACCAAAAATTTTCATGCATATCGTATATCGTACCGAAATTTTTGGTATCAGAAAATGTATATCGTTATCGTACCGATAATTTCGGTATACCGAAAATCGGTATATCGAAATTTTCGATAAGCTAATTGTCGATACCGAATTTTACCAAAATACCGAAACATTACTTAATATCAATATACTGAAAAAATACCGAAAAAAATACTGAATTAAAAAAAAATGATGTTGTTCATCAAACACCTAAAAAGGAAGTAATACAATTCAAATAACATAATAATCAAAGCTAAACAAATTCACAATAACAAGTTAACAACCAAGTTTAAATTAAAAAAAGTAACACAACCAAATTCAACACAATATACTTCTTCTTGGATTCATGTCATTTCCAATGACACATTAAACAACAACAAATACATATTAAAATCTGGTCAAGAACCCAATACTCCACGACAATCTAGTTAAGAACTTCATGTAATAAGTGAAATCAGCAGCAAACAGAGTTGGCAACTCAAAGTCTCAAACCTATAACGCATAATGGATTAATGATGCATAATGAATTAATAGTGTGGTGGTAGATGCATAATGAACTCTTGATTGATGTTACTTACTCTTCAAGTCAAAAGTGTGGTGGTCGTAGCTATAGAGACCCTGTAAAATAAATAAATACAAAATTATGATGGGTATATATGCTTTATGTTAGATAAAATAAATATAGAATAATACCTCTTTCAATTTCTTCAATTTCCTTGTATAAATCTATGTCATCATCAGTTGGATCCTTATAAAAGTTTATTCCCTCTGCTCTTAGCCAATCATTGGTGCAAACCAATGCTTCCACCATCTTAGGACTCAAACAGCTCCTAAAAGGATCTACGATCCTTTTACCAAAACTAAACGCAGATTCACTTGCAACCGTTGAACTTGGAATTGCAAATATATCTTTTGCAATAAGTGTAAGGACTGGATACCTAGTTCCACTTCCCTTCCACCACTCCAAAAGATTGAAATATGGATTAGATCGTTTCTCAATCTCATTTGCAAAGAACTTTTCCACTTCATTAGATATCTCTTGAAGTTGTTCCTTTTCATTTTGTGCATCAACAAATCCTAGTGCATCGGCGTAGATATCATCATCACAACCACCTCCTCGACCACTAATATTTCCACCATCACACTCCATTTACATATTTTGCCCCTCAATATTGAATGTATCACTCATATTTTTGTACTCCACCCATAAAGTCACCAAACTTTTCTTTACCTTTTCAAAAAAGGTTTCATCATTGATAGAAGTACCTCCTAATTTATCAAGGGTGGCTTTAATTATTTGAAGCTTACTCCTAGGGTCTAACACATTTGCAATGAAAATCAAAGGATTCAACTCATTCCAATTCCCCCAATACTTGTCAAATTTTGTCTTCATTGTCTTTGCAACCTTTTGAAGAACTTTATCAGATTCATCCTTAACTTTTTTCTCAATCTCAATTTGTATTGCAATCATTGATTGATAATCATTTGAGATGTGGGAGTTTTTGATGCACTTAGATCTAGAGTGGAATAATAAATTTCTTCAAGAAGTTTATAAAAGCTTTTACATCTTCCCAGTTATCTTCATTTGGAGGCCCTATCATTTCCTTACCCTTTTCAGTTTTTTCACTAAAATAATTCATGTAAGGCACCCACTCTTCAGTCATTCTATGAAAAACCCTCTTGTACTTCAATACAACAACAGTTCCATCTAGTTTTGACATCCATAGAAATTGTAAGCCCACTAGGAAAGCTCTCTAAAGCAACAAAATCTTTAAACTTATTCAACCTTGAAGGGGAGGAATGAATGAAAACTACAACATTTCTTATGGATTTAGTAGCTGCATTTAGCTCCTTCAAACCTTCCTTAACAATTAAGTTAAGTATATGACATGCACACCTTAAATGCAAATATTTCCCATCAAGAAATAATGTTTTTTTACTTTTCATTCTTTTCTTCAAGTAATCAATAGCAGTTTTATTAGAAGAAGCATTGTCTTCTACTATTGAAAGCACTTTTTCTATTCCACATTCTAACAAACAAAGCTCAATCAATTTCCCAATTTCTTCCCCAACATGACTAGTTATTTTTTTGAAATTGATAATTCGCTTATGCAAGTTCTAATCACTATCCAAAAAATGACAGTAATGACCATGTAATTTAATGTCCAATTATCAGTTGTGATACTCACCCTTTCACCACTAATCACACTTTTAATCTTAGCTTTCTCAACAAGGAATAAGTCATAAACCATACCTGCAATTTTCTTTCTACCAGGGATTCTGAGGCTGTAACTCACGTACGAGGCTCACAAATCATTTTCCTTCAATAGCCCTAAATGACATCTCATCGAAAATTACCCACTCAGCAAGCTTCAATTCACTATGCTTCTGATTAAACATATGAGACACTAAAGTACTTCCTTGACCCATACTCTCGCTAGTCAATATCGGTTGGGTTTTCTCACTCAAACTCTCCTTATATAATGGACTTGACTTACACCTCCTTACTAAGTGGTTTTTTAACCCACTAGTACTCCCATAAGTAACTGGGATCTCAGCTTTACAATAATTGCATATTCCAATTTGCTCCAAACTATCATCACTCAACTTTCTTGTTCCTCTCTGACAATGCCCCCAATACGGACTTCTTGGTTGTTTAGGAATTTTGGGAGGCTTTGTTGAAGTGCTCTTGTTCGTTTTCGACTTGTAGATATTTCATGTGTTTCAAACTCCAGTGTATTTGGAGTTTCAGATGGATTTGGAAGTGAATGAGAGGATTCAGATTCCACTCTGAAAAAATAGTATATAAAAAATGAAGTTAAAAGAATATTAATATTAATATTAATATAAGTGCAAATAATTAAACATATAGTTAATAATAGATAGTCTTTGAACATTAATAGAGAGAATGAAACAGAAAAAAAGTAAATATTAATTAGATAGGACACTCTGAGCAGAATAACCAAATTGTTATTTCACATAACATACGCACTTTCTTTACTGTAATGAAGAGGACAGTAGGCAAAAGGTTGCTGGAAACTAAAATAATTAAATCCTATTATAAAAACATTCCATTCAACTCCATTTTTTTACTGATTAATATTATTAATTATGCTTATTTAAAAGATTATCATGTAAATCTAGTGGTAGACTAGCTATGACTCAATTACTTATAATGTGTGGGTGCGCATTTTATACACCCTCCTGTCTCGTTTTAATTTTTGCAATTGGTTATTACGTGGAGCTAAAAAATATAATTATAATTTATATTAGATAGTTATAGAGTATTAGTTTTACGTGTGTATATAAATTCTATTAAAATATGAATAGAGTATTAATTTTGTGTGTCCATCTAAACAAAGAGAAATATAAAAATGGAAAAGTGGTGTTCCAGCATTGCTTCATCCAAGAAACAGCGAAAGCTTGTCGGATACAGCAGGGGGAAGCGGCGACCATCGGATATGGCGACGGCAAGGAGAAACGACCCCCAGGTATTGGGTGACTAACTACCGGAGATTGATACCCATCGATTTGAAATGGCGCTGAACGTCTGTAAGGACGAACACCAGTGGAGTCCGAGATCTTTACCGACGATGCCCAGATCGGGAAAGCAGGGTCTGTCTCTAAAAGGCCCGCGACAGTACCCTAAAAGAAAGACGGCGGTTGAAGTGAGACAGCTGTGCGGCGATGTGCGATACCGAGAACACAGCCAATGGGTGGAATTAGGTGGAATCGTCAACACCGATTCGAGTGGAAATTAAAGTGGTGTGTGTGCTCACTGTAAGGCCATTCAGGTGCCCAACTAATATTGAGTATACACTACACTATATATGCATCTATGTATATATAAAAAATAGACATCAAGGAAAGAGGAGGTACTCGATCGAGAACAGAGAGGACGTGGAGGCCGGAGAAGGGAGGGAATTGATCTCTTGGTCTTGCAACGGCTGCTACTGCTAGGGTTCACAGAATCACAAGCTGCACACCCTTATATATGTATTAATTTTATAATTATTTAATTAATATATAATTATTTATAATTAATATTAATATTAATTTAATTAAAATTTTAGTATACCGGTATATATTAGTATATATCAAAATACCGATATTTTTTTTGGTATTTCGGTATATACCGATATACCGAAATTTAAAATTTTTCATAACAATACCAAACTGAAAAAATCGGTACGGTATCATGCCGTATCAAAAATTCCGGTATGCTGAAATTTTCGACATGTGCATTATTTTGCGGTACGATAACTGCGGTATACCGATTTTGCGGTAATTTCGTTCACCCATAGGTGGATTCCCCCTTTGTAATATTATTGTGAATGCACACATATTATATTTGTATAATCCACATAATATGTATAGTATATTTTTTCTATTAATGGAACGTATATAAATACTTGAAATACTTCAAAACAAAATGTGAATAAATATGTTTGACGGAGCTGAGTAATAAATTTCAATTTACAGTAGCATTAAATAGAGATCCTTAGTTAGGAACAAGATAGGGGATGGAGAGAGAATTGATATGAGCATACCCTTCTAAAGGTAGTTTAATCAATCTTAATTAACTCTATGAATTAGCTGTCATAATCCAAACACTTAAATGAAACATTAGAATTGATACGAGTATTTTTTTTTTCTTGTTTTAATGCGTTGGCATTGTTTAGTCAGCACACACTAATGTTGCTGAATTTTTTTATTTTTTATTTTTAAAATTTTTATAGAATAATTCGTTTAATCTCCATTAATTTAGACTATACGAGTAGAGCTGTCAAAATGAGTTGAGCTCATTCGCCAATCTGCCCCAACCCAACTTAACTCACCAATTTCTCAATTCAAAATTAACCCTCCCTATAAAATTTTTATTATTTAAATATTAAAATTTAAAATTAAAAAAAATTTGTGGGGTGGGTGGGTGGGTGGGGATAGGTATGGTGTAGGGTTGGGTGATAATATTTTTATTATTTAAATATTAAAACTTAAAATATTTTTAAAAAAAAAAATTTTTTGGGGTAGGTGGTGGGTGGGGAGAGGGGTGGGTAGGTCATAGGTGGTTAGGGGTAGAATGTGGGCTGACCTGCGGACCGCCCCACCAGTGGCCCGCCCCACCGGTAACCCACACTGCAAATGACCCGCCCCACTTGAGCCCATCAAAAGGTGGGTTGTGGTGAGTTGTGGGATAAACTGCTCCACCAACCCATTCTGACAGCTCTATATATGAGTTGCTATGAATTTGTTCTCAATATTCAAATGTTAATGCTAGTCCGTGTTTTGGATGGAAGTGGTCAGTATTATATTTTGTACTCTCTCTGTCTTACAAGATGATTCATTTTTACTGTACCGTGTGTTATATGTGGAAAGAATGAATGACATTTTTGAAATAAATTGTATTTAAGGTGTTAGATTAAAAGGGTATTTTCTTTTGAGGATTAATCATTATATGAGACAAACAAATGAGGAAAGCGTAAACGATCTTAAGGGACGGAGGGAGTGGTATTCTTTTAATTGCTCATGGTACTATGGGTCTCCCAATAGGATCTTGAATCAAGAAGTGTGTTAAATCTCCCAACCACAAATTATTCATGCAGATATCAGTAAACATTCATTTTTTAAGATGGGTTAGTTGTCAAATTTAATGAAAACTACCAGAAATTTGTATTGAAAAAATGGTTAGAAAACTCTAGGTAAATTTCCTACCAGGTGAAAAGATTAAACTCTTAGGAAGTTAGGATATGTATTTTAGCTTAACAAAGGCATCAACAAATCCAATAGAAATGACTTTTTACAATGCAAACTTGTTTGTGTCCAAGATCATCAACACATCCAAACAATAAGAAACCTCGTAAAGTCAGAACCACAAGAATCACATCCAAACTCAACAAGACTTTCCCTGCCAACCCTCCATCCACAATCGCTGTAGACATAATCTCCACCACCTTCCCACACCACACACAACTTCCCATCCAAATTCACCATTGTCCAACTACACAACAACTTGGGTAACCCCTTCACCACCCCTCTCAATGCCTTCCACACATCATATCCTCGAATCTTCCCCAAGTAATTTTAGCTTTTAACAAATTATATCCACTAAGTGAGGAAATAATAAATGACCTACAGAATTTATGACACTTGTTGATGCCATTGTTAATAAATTTATACCAGATTGTCGTTTAATTCACCTAGATTTTGTGTCGTTTTTATGTGTCTTTTTATTACCTTATTCCATATTTTTGCATCTTTTGTATATAGTATTTTGGAAAATTGATGATGATGATTTTCATGTCTTTGAATAGGTGATTATGAAGATATGTGGTGATAAAAAGCATGAAGAAAAGAGAAAGTTGAAGAAAATAGAAAATTTGCCAAAATACATAAAAACATGCTCGTATTTTTATGTAGTGCCCGTGTTTTTCTGCAGGGACCAAAATATACAGAATGTTGAAATTTTGCAAAAAACAAGATCAAGTGAAGGAAAACACGCCCGTGTTTTCTTGCACTTTGGCCAAAAGTTGTGTTTTTCTCCTTTATGCGATTTTCAGGTGTATTGGGGGTATTTATACCCCCAACATCAACATTTGGAGGGAGATTTTTGCAAGGGGGAGATTCCAAGAACACACCACACACACTATTCTCTACATTTTATACCTTCATCATCATCCATCCACCATCCTACCATCCATCCTCTTCATTTTCTTTATCTCTTCACCACTATTCTATTGAGGATTGAGATTGGAAGCTTGCAAAGTGAAGGAAGACATCCAACCTACCTCAAGAAGGGAAGATAGTTTGCTTTTCTTTTGTAATCTTTTTGGTTTGTGATGAAACAATGAATATATTTGAGCATTTTGGGGATGTTTTGATAATGTTTATTGTTGGCTAGACCTCTAGTGAGGCTAGCCACAATATGGATTAAGGTTTTGTGGATTTGTTGAATTTTAAATGATAGTTTATATGATATTTGGTTTTTCTTACATGATTCACTTTACTTGTATTATGACTTGTGTGATTGAAATTTCTATTTATGATATTAGGAAAGTCATTCCGATATTATAACTAGGGTTTTGATTGAATCATGTTATAGTATGAATAGTGTATGTTAGTATGTGAAGTATGTGGTAGCATCTTTATATACTTAGAACATTCATGTGAGGACACTTAGTTAATGGATCTAGATAGGTTATTAATTGAGTGAGAGGAACCAATCTTATAATCATAGTATCCTTGAGAGAATTGAGAGTAAAGGACACTCTTTTGTGCTTAAAACTTGTAATGAGTTAAGAACCTAATTACCTTGGCCATAGGGATTAGAGGAACCTTTGTGATTGCTTCTAGTACATTTATCATTGATACTTGTCATTTGAATCTAACAAGTCTATATAATACCCTTAATCTTGAATGTGGTTAACCTTGCTCCTCTTTAGATTACTCACCTTTCACTTCATTTTCATTCTTGGTTATTTGTCTCTTGCATCAATCTCATTTAGTTGTTATTTAGTTTATTTTCTACTTGAGTAGATAATTTGTCTTTTTATTCTAAAACTCACAATCCCGATCATTCCTATAAAGTATGATTAAAAACAAATACGGATACACCTCAGATTGAACTCTCCCTTTGATCGATATTAAACTGGGTCAAACTACACACGATAAGGTACGCTTACCTTGCGTAATTATATCAAAATTGGCTCTAAGTTCATGGCGTCGTTGCTTGGGGAGAGTTAAATATTGAGAGTAACGAGTTCACGTTTAATTAGCTTTGCTAGGAGTACTTTTACTTGCTTTCTTTTTATTTGCTTTTATTTTGGTTGTTTTGTGATCTAACTTGGTAAATCTTGTAGGTGTATGCATACTCGTTCAAAGTCTCAATCTATCGAGCCTTTGGATTTGGAGTTAGAGACTACCTTACGAAGAAAAAAGAGAGAGTTATTATATCCAACAGAGGAAGAAATGGATCATGGATTGGAAGAAGCTAATGGCAATGGTGTTGATGAAGAGGGGAATAGACAAAATTTCCAGCATGGTGTGGAAAATGCTCAAGATGTTCAAGTAAATCCGGAGCCTATGCAACAAATAAATTTCCACCAAGTGCACTTACACAATCAACAGTTGCAAGCAATTATCCAACAATTGCTAGCACAACAAGAGATTAGAAATATTCCACAAGCTCCTCCGGTAGTGCAACAACCCTCAAGTTCAAGGACGTCATGGAGGTATGAATATTGGAGATCATTTCCAACCACAAGTGGGAAATTATGTTATGGGGCCGCCATTGAATATCAATAATTTTGAGATCAAAATGGGGTTGATCAATATGGTGCAAGCAAATCAGTTTGGGAACGGTGCAATAGAAGACCCAAATGCCCATTTATCTCAATTTGTGGAGGTAGCCAACACCATCAAGATCAATGGAGTGAGCGATGATGTTGTGAAGATGAGGCTTTTCTCTTTCTCTCTCCGTGACAATGCACGAGCTTAGTATAACATAATCCCTAGGGGAGCATGTAATACATGGAATGATCTAGCCCAAAGGTTCTTGAACAAATACTTCCCACCATCTAAGATGCTACACTTGAAAAACTTGATCATACAATTCAAGCTATTGCCAATGGAGACATTTAGTGAGACATGAGATCAATTCCAAGATATGTTGAGACAATGTCCTCGACATGGGTTTCCTCTTGATTAACAAATTGGATCTTTTTATGCGGGATTAGATGGGAATTTGATGATTTTACTTGATGCATCCGCAGGGAGGTCTATCTTGGGGCAAACACCGGAACGAGCCATGGCTATATGTGAGGAGATTGCTTTAAATTCGGGACAGTGGCCTATGAACCGTGTAACGGGAAGTTATGAAATGGAAAGGATAGCTAAGATGGAGGAGATTTGCATGCAACAAGTAAAACAAGTGGAAGCACCGAAGGAAGATGTGATGGAGAAGGCAATCATGGAATACTTAAGAGAATGAATGTCAATATGCAAGTATCTCCAAGTTCGTTGCCTATGATGAATCAACCTACTCAAAGCTCAATGAGTAAATTGTCTCTCCAAATGCCTCAGCAAGGATCTTTGTCTAGTATGGGAGGTCAAGAGAATTGGGTCCAAACCGAGATTTCACTTGAGGAAGTTGTCTTCATGCAAGGAAGGAACTTTCAAGAAAATTATGGAGGGAATTTTGGGCACCAAGGAGGAGGATACCCACCTAGGCAAGGTGGATTTGGTCAAGGGAATTTTGGTGGCAATTTTCAACAACCTCGGAGGTTTGATAACTTGTCATATGAAAATCAAAGTAATGCTCTTACACTTCCACTGGGAATCAATCCGAGAGCTAAGGCTCAAAACAATGAAGGAAAGCTTACGGTTGAGGATCAATTGAGCAAAATGTTTGAATTCATTAAGCAAGATAGGGAAGAGAGAAGGCAAAAGGATGAAGTGAATGATAGGAGGTTTAAAGCACTAGAGACACAAATGAGTCAAATGGCAAGTGAAAAGGGGGATGTTCATCAACAAGGGAAGTTTACGTCTACTACTATTACCAATCCTAAGGAGCAATGCAAGGCTATCGTGCTTTGAAGTGGAACAAAATATGATGAGCCTCCGATGCCAAAGGAAGATGATGAGGTAGATTGAAAACAAGAGCCCATGGTAGTTGAGCTTGAAAAAGAGAAAGAGACTTATGATGCTAAGAATGATGAAGCGATCCCTCCACTTAATAAAGAGGAAATGAAATCTCCTAAGAAATGAGAAAAGTGCAAGGAAGCAAAGAGAAAAAAATTTAACAACAAGACTCGTATGAAATTCAACGAGTTTGGATTAGAGTTCTTAAGAAAAAAAATTTAATGGTAAAAGGTCAAGGAAAGGTACTCAAATAATTTAATATTTAAAATTATTATTCTCTAAGCAACTGTTTTTTTATCAAGGCTGACAATTTTTTTAAATGGGCCTCGGTTCAAAACAAAGTGATGCAAATAATGGGCCTTTGTGTGTTAGTGGATGATCAGTAAAGTTATTTGGGCTATTTTTTGTGTTGTGGACCTGATTACTTTCATTTCCATATGGAATATCACTCCTCAAATTTGGTTGATTGGTGATTTTGTAGTTGAGATTATGGAATAGTTTCAAACTTTTAGTGGCTGATTTCTTAATAGTTTGTCTGTGTATCTAGGACATTTTGTGTGATATTTTCAATGGCAAATACTTCATCATGATCCTCCTTCCAATACTATTATATTTTATGTATTGATAGGATTTAAATTAAAATGGAATACTAGGGTTTGCATCATAAATTCAGTTTACAAGAGATTAATTCATTTTAATAAGTATTATTTTATTATATGAGCAAAAAAGATGAATTTTTTTCTTAATGCACATATATTTAATCTTCAAATGACTAATTCTACAGAAGTAAGAACCCACCATTCACTAATAAGATTTCTAAAGTACGTCATTCAATCTAAAAAGTGAAGTGAAGTGATAACCATATGCATGCATACAAAAGTAAACAAAGTTTAACCTTAAAAAAATTACTGTTAGGATTTTTACTATTTCACTTTTGTATTCGACTTTACTTAACTCGCATAATAAATAATATGTTGAAGGCAGAGCAAATTTAAAGCCTAAAAAAAATCGTAAAATAAGAAATTTAAAAGTTCTTTTCTTTTATTTTATGAAACATGACTTTCTCCTTCAAATTTAAAGAGTGAAGCAAGGGGAGGTTTGACCTTGCAAGTCCTCATTGTTTTTATGCTTTTACAATTTCAAAGAGTGAATGAAGAAAGGGGATGTTTGATTTTGCAAGTTAACAAAGTCATGCAATTAAATAGAATTTCAAGGAAAATTGTGTAATTGAATTTAATACTATAATGTTTTGATTAGCAACAGTAGTTTAATACTTTCTCCATTTTCTACATTAATGATTAATGTTGTTCAGAAGAAAAAAAAAAACAAATTGTGATCTTTTTATGCCATACTTCTTTTTCTCTCCAACTCAACTCACACTTTCTATTTTCATATTTCTCGTTTCATCTTCACACTCATTAAAAAAAATTACACAACAAAACTAACTTCCTTATAATATAATTTAATTTCACATTTGTCATACGATTATTACATGGACTACTTCATAATTTATTTCTTATTTTAAATTACCAAATTACTCCTAACAATAAATTAGAAGACAACATTTCTTAATGGCAGTGAAAATCAAGACGGATAGATAAATTGAGAAATTTAAATTACCAAATTACTCCTAACAATAAATTGAGAAGACAACTTTATAATGTTTTATTACATGGACTACTTCATAATTTATTTCTTATTTTAAATTACCAAATTACTCCTAACAATAAATTAGAAGACAACATTTCTTAATGGCAGTGAAAATCAAGACGGATAGATAAATTGGAGATGAAGGAATATTAATTAAATGATGAAGATATATACGTTAGGTGGATACAAAATATTAAATTTGAGGATATAATGTAAATTTTACAATAAAAAATATGGGTATATAATGATAATACAATTTATATATAAAAAAATCCATAAGAAATAGTGATATTTTTGTAAGTTGGGGGTATGACAGTACCCTTGTTCTACTATCTGCCCCATGAGAGTGACATTTAAAAGATGGAGAATTTATTTATTTTAAAACTTTTGTTATTGTTTTAACTTTTAGGGCAGAGTATAATGGGAGTATTATTATCAGTATTATTTTTTTAACAGAAAATAACTTATTAAGAAGCTAATGGAAGAGACATATCATATTATCATCTTTAATAGTGGCATTATTCTTCTTTGATTTAACCTAACTCAATCTGTCAATCATCTGCCAAACCAACAGAGTTTGACAATTTCGCACCACATAAACAATCACTTTGGATGCTACAAACAAGAAAATTAAGACAAAATTGATCGAAAAGAAAAAAAAATTCAAGAAAAGCCACAAACAACACTCTCCTTCAGGATCTCAATATATATAATATTTATAAAATAAAACAAAGGTACTCCATAAACTAGGAAATAACTTACAGCTCTGAAATTGAACCAGAGATACAGTACTCAATATACATATAACATAAATAAAATTAGGAAAAATTTTAAAATTCTAAGCAGAAAAGACACCATTTGTAGCAGCAACACTCATCTGAGATTTGGATTGGTTTAATTTGACCAAATTAATTTCCTCCATTGCAAGAAACTTGCCTTTAATCCAAGAAGAAGATGATCCTTTAAATTTCTGCCCCAAAACTCCCACACAAGAAAGCAACTCAATATCTTCACCATTTTTTCTTGAAATCTTCACCCTCCTCTCATACTCCTCTGCAACCAAAATTGCTATGTCTGCCATTCTCTCTCCTCTTTCTTTCTCTCTCTACAAGTTCTTGATGATGGATAATGGTGTGTTTTGGGTATTAAAGGGGTGGAAAAGCAATGGATAAGGTTGCTGGATTTTTTTATGCAAGAAATTTGGTACTCTCTCCGTCCCGTCCATATTGCTACATTTACTGTAATTTTTGTGAGAATTTTATGCAATCCTGTCCATATTGCTACATTTACTGTAATTTTTGTGAGAGTTTTATGCAGTCAAACGATGCAGTTTAATCGGAACAGAGGGAGTATTTCATATTTGGTGGAATTTTCCATTTTTATAATGACAAAAATGTGTGCCTTTTTGTTGTTTTACTCTGTGCACTGCCGACCATTTCTAGTGATCCAATTAATTTGAAGTCGTAATTATAAATTAATAGTAATTAATAATTTATTATTACTCCCTTCGTTCACTTGAAATGTCCACATTTTGTCATTTTGTGCGTCCACACAAAGTCTATATTTTCCTTTTTAAATATATGAGACTCACACACATCACTAATACAATAAATTTATGGGATCCATACACCCCACTAATATAATTACCAACTACATTTTAAATAATAATACTCCTTAATCCATATGAAAAAAGATGGAGGGAGTATGATTTATAATGCGGATGGAACCTACTTTTGGGAGAATTAATAAAATAATTATTGAATTTGGGTGCAAGTTTCACCCATAATAATGACGACGAACAAGCGAATTATAGTTGAGTATACTCCTTTTTAAATCATTTTAGGTTCTTATTTATATTGTACTTTAATATTTTCACTTATTGAAACTTCCTTTTAAATTATTATTAGTATTATTTTTTTTTTCATGATGGAGATTTAGAAAAATCACTTGTTGACAAATGTTAATGACTTTTATAATAATAATAATGTACTATTTTTTTTAAGTAATAAATAAAATTAATGTAAAATATGTTGTGCATGTCAAAATGAGATATACTAATTTTAAAATTAAAATGCATTATGATATAACCGTCTTAAATATTTTATCATATACGTATTGTTTATAACTTAAGAGTAACAAATGAAAATGAAAATTATTCACAATTTGAAGAGGTAGAAGAAATTATCCCTCAGTTGAATGTGTGCCATTTGTTTTTTTACGTATATTAAAGAGTATTATTATATAATGTGAAGTAGATAGTTGTATTAGTGGGTGTGTGAGCCACATATTTTAATTGTATTAATGAATATATGTGGATCCGGCCATGTATATAAAAAAGAAAATGAGACTATTTGAGAGACACCCAAAATAAAAAAAAAATGGACTCTTTCAAGCAGAGGATGAGAATAATAATTTTGAGTGTAATGATTTTTTTGTGGGTAAGAAATTGACACGATGGCCTAAAACACATACTCCTTCTGTCCGCCACTAATATATACATTTGCTTTTTGCATGCGAATTAAGAAGTATTATTATTTAATGTGTGGTAGATAGTTGTATTAGTAGAATGTGTGAGTCTCATTATTAAATGTATTAGTGATACGTGTGAGTCTCATGTGTTTAAAAAGAGAAATGTATAACTTTGATGTGGATGCCCAAAATAGCAAAATGTATACGTTTCCGGCAGACGGATGAAGTAATATCATTCAGGGTAATAATTTTGACATTTTTTGTGTCTAGTGTAAGTGTTTTTTTAAAGTAAAATTGACTTATACATAACACGCCACCTACTATTAATATAACTATTTATTTTATATAAAATAATATTAGTTTCTTTTAATTTACGTTTAAAATATAAATAAATAATTTATCGATTCACGAAGAGAGTATAAATTTATTTGATTTATACAACAATGAATCGTTCACAATTTTAGTGGTATACTTAAAAAAAAGTTTTAAAAAATCATATATTAAATCTTTAGTCATTCATGTGTGAAGTTATTAATACATTGTTACTTTGTACTCAATCAAGCAAGCAATTAGTGGAGTAAATTCAAACAGCTACGAATAGTGCTAATTAATTATAAAATCCACGTGCGTAATTGAAAAAATCTATGGATCTTTCTTAGAAGTTTTGATTAGTGTGTGCAATATTACAGTGTTTTTTTTATTTATACATTTACAGAGTTAATGTTCCAAGCTATTTCAATTAATATATTCAAAATTCTAACTTGGAACACATAATAAAATTACTAAAAATAAATAATTTCATTTATTAAAAAAAGTTAAAATAACTACCTGCTTTCTAATGATGGGGTGGACCCTCCCACAGAATGAGTAAATTTATACTTGCATGGCAAAGAGGATTCAAGTATTCGAGTTACCTGATAAATCAAGACAATTATATGAATAAATGTTAATTTAATATAGGCAAAAAAAAGAGGATTCAGGTATTCGAGTTACCCGATAAATCAAGACAATTATGAATAAATGTTAATTTAATATAGGCAAAAATTTTCGTGAGGTACTGCCATTAAAATTGATAACATTTTATTTAAAAAGTAATATACAAAATGATAAAAAAGTGATAACACAACTGAATTATTTCATTAATAATTCTATGAATTATTTCATTAATAATTCTTAATAAAATTATGAAAATATTTTTTATTAAAAAGTAATACTCCCTCCGTCCCGTTTCAAATGTTTACGTTTGTTTTTTGCACGTTGATGAAGGAGTATAATATTTTAATAGATAGTGGATGAAAAGATATAATATTTTATGTAAAGTGGGTATGTGTATTAGTGTTGGATGATATATTAATTATTTTAGGTGAGTCCCATATTCCAAAAAAACGTAAACATTGAAATAAGACGCGCAAAATAGAAACGTAAACATTGAAACGGGACGGAGGGAGTAGTATTTTGAGCCACTATCTTGTGAAACGGGTTTTTTTAGACGAGTCGACCCACTACTAAAATATGCTTATTATATAGGTAAAGTATGTTTATTTATAGTTAAAATATGTCAATAATAAATCATATTATAACACCATAAAATCATACTTTAATTAATCATCATATTTTAAAAAAACATATTTTAACACAATTAGACGCATACTTTATCTATATAATAGGTATCTTACATATATAATGTCTCACAAGAGAATTTTTCTAATATTTTTAATACTAATAAAACATACTAGTATCTAAAACATAAAATTACCTTACACGGTCTTCCTTATCCGGTGAGACGGATTCATGCAATTAATCTGTCATCACCGAATCATGATTTCCGCCGTTGCATCACATATTTTAGATTTTTAGTTTTAATTAATTTGAATATATTATGCGTTAATTAAATAATGATACCGTACAAATTAAAATAAAGAATGGTGGCCGTACAAATGAGCCTCCAACACGGTAGGTCGCTACTATTATTATATGGACATTAATTAGCCCGTTTAACATAATTAAACTTTGCGTACAAAATAAGCAAGTTGATTAACAATATTAACATAATCCATATTTAATTAGGAGTAATCTTTATGAAATGTCACAAGATTATCTTAAATATGAACACTTCAAATTTTGCATAACAGTAAAAATGAAATTTGGTGGGGCCGGGTCGGGTGCAGGTGACAATGATATTAAACGTCGACGTAACAAACCACGTTGGAATTTGTAAGTGATTCGGTGGACGGTGGTAATGCGGAACCTGCGGCGTAACAAAGGTACAACTACTATAGCCCATTGTACTCTTTCCACATGGTTTACATTCACGATTATTTATTTACTTCTATTATTATATCTGTATTCTAAACCACATAAAAAACTTAGAAAAAGAAAATTACATGTCTAGTTTTTTATTTATTTATAAAGTTAAGCTTAAAAAAAATTTATTAGAAAACTAGAGTAACTTTAAATCATAACAAATTTTACATATGGAGTTCCAACCAAGATTTAGAACAACCAAACTTAAGAATAAGTCAAACCTTAAATTAAAAAACAATCTACAATATAAAAGCCCATTTTTATTTTTTAACAATTTCTACTCAGATGTATCTTACAAAATTCCCCCTTTTCTTTTCCCAAATGCATGCATGTAGATTGGTCTAATGCATTTCTAGTAAATTAAAAAAATTAAATTAGAAGGTAACTAGAAAGTAGTAAGGATGGATAATAAAGAGTTACATAATGCACATGGGGGCAATGGGAACATCAAACTAGACTCCAAAATATCACCAGCAACATTTTTCTCAATATGTCAAATCACATCAATTTCAGTATTATTTAGTACATAATTTTACATGTGATATATTCTAACAAACAAATTAAATATGTCAATTCATATTACATGGAATTATTCACTTTCTCAGTACTTTTATTTAAAAAAAAAAAAAAACCCAACATCCACTCTTACACTATTCTGTAACAAAGAAATACTCCCTCCATCATGATATATCTTGCACCGGTCCTTTTTACAATTCCTTTGTAATTTAGGTCATATTTGTGTAGGTTCTAAAATCCAAATAAAAATAAAATAAAATAAAATAAAATCTTCCATGTTTGTTTTTGGTTCAGAAATTTTGAATTATTTAAATCCTGTCTATCTTTTAGACACATTACATTCTACTCTCTCAACACACATTACCCCTACTTTTACACATTGATTTACATATCCTAAATCTAAATTTTTTATTTGTACTTAAACCCAAAACAAACAAACAAAAGCTACAAGATATTTCAGGATTGAAAGAGTATATATTATTATCTATTTATTTATTTATTTCAAATATACATACTGGAGTAAAATGTGTAAACAGAATTTACAGATGATTGATGATCCATTCAGTGTGACATCTACAACGCTTATATTCAGACAAATTTGTGGACATTTAAAAAAATATAAGGAAAATGAAACTAAAAAAATATAGATGTCCACGGATCGAATACCCGTGCATTACCTCGATGAATCACATGATATTTGCAGAAAATAACCCCTACTATGACCGATTTCATGAGAATCTGCCGAATTTAGATTACATATTATTGCACAACTAGATCAGACAACAACCACAAGATGCAAAAGAGCATTTGATGGTTAATGAAAAACATGTAGAAAGGACAATCATAAGATTTCTTTTTCACTTGGGAGTAACTCATGTAATCAATTCTTTGTCACAACATACAATGTAAGATGTTAATGTAATGAGTTATAGAGTTGCTTCTTATCACCCCAGATTACGATCATAATCAACTAACATCAACCGCATAGCTCAATATTGATTTCTTGTAATTTAAAGCATGGACTTACATCCTTGCTGAGCTTAGCTTATTTACCCGGTTATAGAAGCCCTAGCAATTTCAATTGCTGAACGTGCTCAGGGGGTAGAGGCGGGGGTGACCATTCGGCTCCAGTCATCTCGTCATCGACATCCTCAACAACGTATTCCTATTATAAGAATGGCCATTCACAAGACAGAAATACCAGATTACGAAATAACCTTATAGATTAAAAGTTAAAGAAACACACAAACAGAGGGAGATTAAGAGGGTCACTTTTGTTAGCATTCTTTTCGCGAGTATGTGGTAGTGCCGCTGCCAAATCCTTTGCCCCACCATTGTGGCAACCAAGATAGTATAGAATATACCAATGATGGTAAATAAACCGAGCGCTATAACAGCCACAATTAATAATAATGGCAATCCAGCTTCACCAGCACCTCCCAGACAACCACATTCAGTAGCAGCACCAGCACAAGTCTCGAAGCATGTGGTGCAATCGGTCCACATGCAAAGAGTCCCAGGCAAAT
The DNA here is from genome assembly GCA_023678885.1 of Pogostemon cablin. Classification (NCBI taxonomy): domain Eukaryota; kingdom Viridiplantae; phylum Streptophyta; class Magnoliopsida; order Lamiales; family Lamiaceae; genus Pogostemon; species Pogostemon cablin. The sequence continues at coordinate 3,083,552 of CM042994.1, read as the reverse complement.
GACAATCGGCACACACGCTGCAGGAATGAGGAAACTAAGAAGTTATATTTGAATTTGATTCATGGAATGTTGATAGTTTATGACTTGTAGGAAACAGCCATAAATAAGTTGGTGAAAGTGTAGTAACTCGTAACACTGAAACTGGTATATATTTGGAACTATATATGCAAGGATCGAAATACGAATGATCATAACATGAAGTCAAAGCAAGATAACTAAAAGTCGGGTTGATCTCTAGAGGTCTATATTAATGCCAGAAATATTAATAAGGAAATTACATCTGGCCAGGCAATGATGCTACATGTAAATTTACTAGAATTACGTATGAGCTCAAATTGATCAATTAACCAATATATGACTTTCTTGAGGTTCAAACTTCACAGTGATGTAATAAGAGAAGGAACTAAGATTTTATAAGGATGAAAAAGTCCTCTCACTTTTAAAAACAAAGATTGGACTACGGACCATTTCTAAACACATGTCTGCAAACAAATTTTCAAACTTTGCGATGAAAAGACAGCTATCATGAAGAGCATGCAATCACTGAAATGTTACTATTACTGTATCACAAGAAACTGAGACAAGAAAAAGTATTCAAATTCATATTTTCAAGGAAAAATGTCACAGAACATATTTGTACCCAGAATGACAACAACAAAGACACAATTCTCGACATGGCTGAGCTAGATCATTGCGCACTCTTCTGTCATAACAAGTAATAAAGCACCCAGACAAACCCAGTAAAGCGAAAAACATTAATGCCCCTGCAAAAAGAAAAAAAGGTTGGATCGCTTTGACATATTAATATAAAAATTTAAGCACCAAATAAGAACTTGCAATAGATGTCCTTCCTAGTTATTTAAAGCGCAAACTTCCTTAGCACTCTAAGCGCAAAGAACAAAAGAAGCAATTGAGGCACACCATTCTTCAAACATCATTAATACAATAAATTATCATATTACATGCACCAAAAATCTCAGGGTGTTTTAATCTCAGAGGCAGGCTGCTTGTGCCTTTCTCAGGGAAAGATGCTAACATGGCCTATAACAAATTTATTGTTCAAATTGGTTGGGATTGATAAGCGTAGACAATGCATACTTATACAAACTAGGGGGAGGTGGTTTACAATATCCCACGAAACGAATGAGAAATTAAGGGAATACTCATGCTCATACCTTGTCTAGCACATTTACAAGTTTTATTAATTCACATATTAACTTAACACAGTCATAGGGTTTATAGTCACTCTTGCATGAAGTTAACTTTTGCCTCGACTCTGATCAAAAAAAAAAAAAAAAAACTTTTACCTCGACTAACTTCAGGTAATTGAAGAAAAGAAAATACTCCATACTCAATCAGGCAAAAATTAAAGGGAAAACTTTTAGATAAAATGATAATCTATGCATCCAAGACCATCAAGAAGCTCAAAATGTTTTACCACATATGTAGTAAAAGCTAAGTTCGTTTTCAAAACCCCAGGCCAAACGGAGCCAATATTTCTGGTAACCATCAACAAGATACACCAAATATGCCAACATAGCAATAACCTGGAAAAAGAAATATGCATGTCATTTGCAGAAACACAAAGGTATTGAATATGTAGTCATTACAATTTTCATTAAAGAACACAAAGGGTGAGCATAATGGAAAATAATTTACATCAACCAAATCATAGTGAAAGGCCTACCAGCTGCACGGCAAGAAAGATAAATAATATATCTCTAGTGACAAAAAATCGGAACTTCAATGTCCGCCATTTCCTATCAGCAATGCCATGAACTCTTATATAATAAGGAGATTTGCAAGTTGTGCAATGAGCAAAGGCAAGCCCTTCCTGCAGGAAGGAAAATTAGATCAATGGTCCAGCACCTCCAGGAAAGTAAGTTTTTTGATTAGAAAACAAAGAACTTTTAGCTGTGAGCATAAACCAGCTAAGAATAAGAGAAAGACCCTGTAACCCAACTTGAGCGACTTAATATCTTGGCATTTTAGCTTTAAAAAAAACAATGCTTAATGAAAATGCATCCACCCCATAAAGGAAAAATCACAAGAGCATCAGCAGATAACGTTAAGCACACCACATTCACAAGAATCCACAAGTATAGGTGAAAAAATTCAGAACATAGTTCACTTCTCAATATCAAGGAATATATTTACCTTCACTGCACGCCAATGATCGAGACACTCTCTGTGGACATATTTCGCGGTACCTTTGCACTTGCAAGGAGCAATGAAATCCCTACCTGATCAACAACAAGAGATGTAAGGCTAGAACCATCTTGTTTGAAATAAATTAACTGCAGGAGCAGCAATACACATGGCTAATAAACATTTGGCAAGTTGCATCAAAACACAAGACACAACCGAAATCCATAACTTTTTCAAACATTCCACAGTGAAAATGTCATCATGTCTGCAGAAAAACTGCACCTAGCAATCAAAGAACAAAAATGGGTTTCAAAGAACCAAGTTAAGCAACATAAAATTTGCGATCATTAAAAGTTTTACACTACAGAGAACTTTAAAGCACAATTCGCAAACCCTAAATCGACTTTCACCACAAATTCCCAGCAAGATAACGTTTTTGAACTATAGCAATAAACTATGAATTATTTAAAGCAACAAGGACTTTTTTTTACCGTCGGTTTCGAGGCAAATTCGGCACTGAATTTGCTCATCAGGACCCGCTTCGAGGTCAATCTCAGAGGGGTCTGCCATGGGCTTCGGCGGCACCAGTGGTGAAGAATCCGATTCCTCACCACCCATCGTTACACAATTAGATGATAAATTTCAGCTGCTGAATTTGATGTCATACAGAAGAACAAATAAAACCTTCATTCCTCAATGCAAAACAATTAGGGCATCAACTGAACCAATATTTGCAGAAAAACTTTCAAAATCACCGTTGAAAACCAGGGGGTTATGCTTTCGGTGAAGATCGAAGGGCAAGTAGAGGAATGATTCAACTTTCAGGACAATCAATCTAAAAACTAGAAAAAGAAAGTCTTTGCAGTAATTGTGGGTTTTCAAATCCCATATTTACCCTGGACTGAGGAGTAACAACTGTCGAATTACATTTACTGGAGCTACCGTTCTCCAACATTATTACCGCACATTTAATTCAAAAAAAAAAAATTATATTATTTTTATAAATGATAAATTATAAATACTTGCCAATTTAAAATGCATAATTCAAAATTACATGCGTGAGATCGTGTTTAATTCTTCCATGGAAATTTATTCATATTTTAATCTCATACTCTGAACTCTAATTTTGTTTCACTTGGTTGTATAAGATGCGTTGGTTTGAACTATATATTAATATATGTAACAAATAGAGGTATATTTTACTTTTATAATTCTTTTTTAAAAAAATATTTATTTAATTGATAATTAAGTTAGCTCTGCAAGTCTTATGAAACTACTCCCTCCGTCCCAAATTCAAGTTCACGTTTACTGTAAATACGGAGTTTAAGAAATGTCTTGGGTTGGAATCGGGGACCTCTAGTGTATAAGACTAGTGTGATAACCGACTACACCACCTAGACAACTAATTTTTGATGAAAATGATAAATTTTTTTACATATTTATATTAATTATTTTAAAAGAAAGAACTCCATGAAGCTTATAGATTCTGAGCGAGTTAATGCAATTTCAGACTAGAGTTCACCTATAAGGCAAACTTGGTAAATCAAAATCAAGTTAATTAATTACATACGCAGTCCGAATCTATCAAATTAATAAGAGTAATGGTAAACATTAAACTCTGAACAAACTTTACATGTTTTTAAACCTAATTCTTATTAATGATTGATGTGCCTAGGGTGATGAAAATGGAAGGAAATTGATGTCCACATGGCATAGCTCAAGTGGTAGAGGGGATGGTGGAAAGACCTTCTAATTGAGCTTGGTTGTTGCAGGGTGGGGTTCGAATCCTGATTAATGATTGATGTGATTAGGTAATGAAAATGGAAGGAAGTTGATGTACACAGGGCATAGCTCAAGTGGTAGAGGAGAGGGTGGAAAGACCTTCCAATTGAGCTTGGTTGCTGCATGGTGGGGGTTCGAATCCTGCCTTTGACATGATTTGACCCCTTGCAAACACAAGTTAAACAGTGATTCATCTCTATAAGCCACTTGAGGCACATCGACCTCCTCCACCAATTCCCAGGCCAGGGGAGGTGGGACCCTAAATTGATTCTATTTTTTTACTAGGTAATGAGAATACAACTATTTCACCTACTTCAACTTCTCCATTACAATCAAATAATGATTTTCACTATCATTCTCTTTTTGAAATTTTAATATAGTGACTCTTGAGTCTATTAACTCGATTTTGCCATGCAATGTCGCAGATGTTTCTCGACTTCACCTTGTCAATCAGTATAATGTCGCGACTTCACCTTGTCAATCAGTGCTGAAAATCATTTCCAATCGCAAAGATATTAAGATAGTAAGAAGAGTAACTAAAGTCAAAAATTTCTTAATTGGGAATTCTTTATAGCCACAAGGAACTAATCAAATTACACGTCATGGATGAAATGAAACATGAGCGGTCCTAAACAAACCTCCTCTACTGCTCATAAACAAAAGCTGTAATGTCTGAAATTCAAGTCATAAACATAGACTACCAGCTAGAGGAGGAAACATACTACATTTAATTAAGGCAGTAGTCTTATTTCACTTCTTCCTTTTCTTGGGAGGCTGTAGGGCTTCCTCGTCTTCGTCGTCCTCTTCTTCCTCATTTTCATCATCTTCTCCCTCTTCGTCCTCTTCCTCAACACCGTCTTCGTCGTCATCCTCCTCTTCCTCATCATCATCATCTCCGTCGTCGTCGTCATCATCGTCGTTGTCATTATCATTAGCCTCTTCTCCAAGGCCTTGATCATCATCATCTTCCTCTTCGCCATTTTCTTCACCACCACCCGGACTATTTTTGGCACCAGACTTGTCGCCTTCAGTAGGGTTTCCCTCTTCCTCAGTCTCGCCCTCTTCGTCTTCGTCATCATTGTCGTCGACATCCTCAACATCCACCGGCTTGCTAGGGCAAGATAGGTTTTGATCTCCTCTCAACTTAGGTTGGTTGGTTAGGAGCTTCATGTATTCCTACAGTTCCAAAGTGTTAACAGTGATAAAAGACTCAACACGACAAGATTTTCAACACTATGATGCAACTTCTATTTTTTTTACATTTTCAAATTTTTAGATTACACACATACATTTGAATCAATTTTAAAGGAAAACACGAAATTACAAATAAACTCAAAATTAAAAGTATTAAACCTTAATGACAAAACTTTAGATTTAGACGAGTTAATCCATCTATTATACATAGATTTAGATGAGATAATTCATCTATTATAACTAACTAGATTTAATAGAGTTAACTAAATCGTTCCCCCTCCTATATTTCCAATGTTTACAAATTTAAGCTTGTAGTATATTTAAAACATGTTATATATGTCTGATAATCTCACAAAATGTAATATTTCTACAAAAAAAATTATTTAAGCTAAATTTTTTCTATTATAAAAAATGATTGCTACAAAATATCATTTAGAAAAAAAAAACCCTAAAGAATAATATATTGATATTTTGTCACAGAATCCATAACATAACATACATCCTAACAGGCCCATCTTTTGTTTAAAATGAAATAATGGATTTTATCTTGGAAAACCCACTTAATTAGGGCCCAAATAGGCCCATTGTAGTATTGTTGTACTCCCTCGTCCCATGTATTTTTACCCACTTACCATTTTGGGGTGTCCCACGTATTTTTATTCATTCTATTTTTGGCAAAAATACATAATATTTTATTACCTACTTTTTACAATCCCAACAACTTTAATTACTTTTTTACACTTTATTCACCATTCCCAATAACTTTATTTACTTTTTCTTTTTAAATTACTAATTTATCTCTACTTTCTCTTACGTTATATATTAAAAAAATAAAACGTCTTAATCTCCGTGTCCGTACAAATGGGTAAAAATATCCGGGACGAAGGGAGTATGTTACTTGTTAGGGTACGTAGACGGAATAAGCCAGAGGAATATTCTAATGACGTCAAATCCAACAACACCAATTTTTTAATCTACTTTACTGATATTTACTCCAAATAAAAATAAATAATTCCAGTGTAATATTCAGAAAAACCTTGAATATTCAGTCTACTGCGTTAAAAATACAAAAATACTTTGTTAAAAGAAAAAAAAAATCAATTAATTGATTATTTGTATTCTTAAAAAAGAAAAAAAAATTACTTTTGAATTACAAATTTCCCAACTTAAAATTGTTTTACATATACTATATTGGTAATTCATGATAATATTTTATGATATTAGATGGAGTATTAAAAGTAATAGATATATTAGAAAAATACATAAGAATAGAAAGATTAACAAAGAAATTAATTATTTCAATTCATAAAATTAAAAATAAAATAAAAATTTTAAAATCATTCTAGATCTGATTAGGAAAAAACAACACATTAACAAAAATAGGGTCATACTTTCAAACTTCTGATAATATTTAAAAATGTTTTGATGAAACTAATTATGAGAAAAATCATAAATTAATCAGATTTTATTTTTTTTAAAGAGAGTGGAGTGAGTTTTATTACCTGAGAAAGGACTGATGCAACATACTGAGCTTTGACCAGCGCGCAGACCAACGATGCCGTTAAAGCCGTTTCGCCACAGGCGCACGTTAGCAGGCTCTGTTTAAGCGTGGTTAAGTTAACTGAACCGCAGTTAATCTCCATCTTTTCGCTTGCAGCTGCGGAGAAACCACGACCGTTAGATCTGTAAAATCATTCTCCAGTAACAATTAAAAAAAATCGACAAGCTATAGAAGACGGCAGAAATTAACTTTTTCTGTAAAACAATTAAAAAATTCAGTTATCAGTATTAAGAAATGAGCAAAGAATTATACAGCAGAGAAAGAAGAAAAAAAACAGTAATTCCCCCAGAAAATATGCTGAGATTATATGGTTTTATCAATAAAAAATTAAAATATAGTCGGAGCTTAGAAAAATGCAAAAAATAAATTAATAATTAACTGGTAGATCCAGATCCGAGATGATTTTACAGAAATCTGAAGTCAACTGCAACTTAAACTCGAGAATCTGTCTAAAATAATGGAAAATTCTGTGAAACTCAGTCTGATGTATTTTTGATCGAAGAAAGAAATTAAAATTAAGTAAATAGAAGAAAATCGAGTGACGGCGGAGAGGAAAACAAACCGGAAGATCAGATCCGTTGATGGATGGGGTAGAGTTGAGAATCTGGAGAGCTAAAAATCGGAGGAGAAGAGATCTGAGATGCCTTTCATTTTGGACCGTTGATCAAGCGGAGAAATCTATAGAGACAATTGGATGTAAATATAATTGCAGGAAAGAAGATGAATGAGTTGAGGTGAATGGTGATGATTCTTGGGGGAGCTGACCGTAATCTCTTCCAGAGAGGGTTCGGGCAGTGCGGGCAGCGTTTAGATCAAGCCATAATATCCAGGGCTACGTGCTGCATGGTCATTCGACAAAAAAACTTTAATTTACATTAAAATTTAATAATGATCTTGGTAATAATGACGATGATGATGATAATAAAAAATAAAAAAAAAAAAGAAAAGAAAAGGAAAGAGATAGTATATCAAAAAAGAGATTGTGCTGCTGACCAGCCTGACCTATCTGTTTGTGGTGGGCTTTTTGTATTTCATTATTTGAAGTTTCGGAGAAGCCCACACTTGACCCAGTTATCTGGCCCAATGCTTATAACCTACACAAGTGAATATGAAATGAATAAATACACATATAATGGAAAACATTGAAAATTTTAATTGGAATAATAAAATTCAGTTTGGGTATTGAAATTGTTCCTTCTATTCTTTTGATTTGATTCCAATTTCATACACTTATAATTCGATTAATTAGTTCAGTTATAAATTTAGACAAAATAGACCAAAATAAGTTGATGCTTGCAATTATAAACAGTGTGTCCAATCCTGAAGCTGTACAGAGTGCATCTAGAGTTGTACTTCAGCACTTGTACCTCATAATTATGCTACAAAGCCAATTCAGGAATTGTTGGGCAAAAGAACCGAATCCCACTAGTATGATCTTCCAATTCAAGAGGGGAAAGTATCGAGGACAATATAATTTAGTCAATTCTATACAGTAAATAAATAAATGTTGAACGGTATTTAAATTTAGAGTACGACTGCTGTACACCTAATGCATCGGTGTACTTGGACAATCTTAACAGTTAAATTATATTTTTATTTAAATTCTATCATTAAATAAAATAAAATAATTAATTTGTTTTAAAAAAAAAACTGCCCACCCCCAACCCCCTCCTAATTTTATACCACTAACAACAGGTACACCGCAGAACAACCCTTAAATTTATCATATTTTACTGATGATTAATACATACTCTTCCGTCTCATCCTAATGGTTACATATTTCCTTTTTGAGCGTCTCATTCTAATGGTTACATTTCCCTATTTAGCATATGTGACCCACACAAATTAATTACTTATCTCTCAATAGGCACACACATCACACTAATACACCTATCCACTTTACGTTAAAATATTATTTCTCTTATCTCAATACACATTAAAATATATATTCATTAATCCACGTGCAAAAAGTAAACGTAACCATAAGGACGAGACGGAGGGATTACTTTTATGCAATTAATATTTTAAAATAAATTTATGTAGGGGTAAATTGCAAAATGCATTTCTCAAGTAATTCAGAGTAGATAATTCACTGTTTATTACACTTGAATTGGTTTTTTTTTTTTTTTTTTTTGTGTATTCTCAGTTAAGTTCTTCTTGAATTTTGGTGCATGGGAAGTTTCTGTGGATTCATATCCGAATTCAATCGGAATTTCTCTTCAAAGCATTCGATAGCTCAACTTTTTAATTTGCATCTAGAATGAAATCTATATATTTGTGATGATGAAGAGATTGCTTGAAGGTTTCTTGTTGTTTTGATAAATAAAAGAAATTCAATAATTGCAAATGATATTAAGCTCCTATATAATATATTTGATTCTTGTTACTTTAACTTTATTTCTAGAAATAGTTTGATTTCTTAATATAAGCTTTTTAATTTGACAATTTTGAACTTTTCAATCTAGTGTTTAAACTTTTTTACTTGGCTTCTTCCTGCTATTAAGAGGATTAGCTGCCTATATTTTTGTACATTCATTTAGTTTATTATAAAATACTTTTACCGTTTAAAATAAAAACATCATTTTTCTCCGACTCTTATCTTGAAAATGAGAATTAGATCATGAAAATACAATTCAAGTAATTTATGATAAATTACTCACTTATTATTACACTAGTAGTGGTACATTTTTAAAGAATATATAACTTTCTATATCATTGACAATTTGACATGAATGATGAATCAAACATAGTGCAGTGAATATAGTTGATGTGCAATGGATATATAAAGAGAAAAGGCAAGCAAGTGTTCAGGAAATGATGATCCAAATTTATGGGAAGAATCCAAAATGTAAAGCAGATGTTTTGGTGACGACATAATACCATCCTTAGTGGGAAAGCACTTTCCAAAGTGCAACAAGTATTGTACCCTGCTGACGTTTCTTTCTCTTATTTGTCTCAATTGGAGTGAGAAAGACATGAGAGGGAAAATCACTTCCACTTTCGAGCACACATTCCATTTGTGCCACCACAGTTATATATGCTGCCTGCCTTTACAAAAAAAAAAACACACCCAAAAACCTAAAAAAAAAAAATGAAAACAAGAAAAGAAAATAATTTTATATATTTTAGTACACTAATATAGAGAAATATAGAGTTTTAATATGCGTACCGTCTTCTTCTTCAACTTTATATAAAAAGCTATATATTGTGTCGTTTAATCAATTAAATATAATTTTGAGTTTTCGCTTATTATACAAGATTTTATTAGACAAAATTCAATTTTGCAATATCTCTTATAATAGATACTGTATTTGTAAATGATTTGCAATATACTACGTTCCTTATGGGTTTTACACTTTTCTTGTTGTTATACAATAATAACTTTAACATTCCAAAAAAAAATAATTAATTAATTACCTCAAAAGTTATTTTAATTTTAAATTTACCTTCCCTTTTTTACACTCATAATATTACTTTAAGTTACTAAAAATACTAATATGTCCTAAAAATTAATAAAATTAGTAAAAAAATTTTTTTTTTAAAAAACAATGTGGAACAATAAATGACGGCAACCAGTGATTACTTAATATAAAGGTGGATGGAGACGGTAGGTAGGGATGTAACCAAACCAAACCGTTCGCGAACTATTCGAGTCTCGGTTTGATTAAATGTTCGTTCGAACTCGTTGGTTAACCTTAACGAGCCAAACCAAACTTGAATTTTGGATTCGAATAGTTTATCAAACCAAACTCAAACCTAAGGGTGTTCGGCTCGAAAGCTCGCGAACATATTCGTTTATAGGCTCGCTAATTGCTCACAAACGCGTTCGTAAATTTTATAGTTATTCTTTATAATTATATATTATTATTTATTTATTAATATTCAATATTTAAATATTTTATATTAAACCACACAAATATGATAATAACTTAAGTGATTGTTTAAATATTTAAATACTTTTTACCGTTTATAATTATATTTTGTTAGTTGTTTATTTAATATTATGAATAACATTAAATGTTTATAAACGAAACATTCTTTTAATATCCAGGCACAAAATTATTTAAATGTTCATGAAAATATATTCATAAACAAGTTACTTTATGTGTTCGTAAACATGTTCGCGAGTCTTAACAAATAGTTTGAATTCGAGCTCGAGTTCGATATTTTTTTTCTTGACGAGTTCATGCTCGGGCTCGAGTTCGATAATTTCTTAACAAATGATCCTCAAACCTAGTAGTGTTCGACTCGACTCGGTTCGATTACATCTCTAAAGGTAGGGTTGGTGAGGGCACGAGTTACGTTGGCCGATCTGGTGTTGTTCATGTATTTTAATTTGATTATTCATATATTAATGCTATTTTCTTATAAGTTATGTGTTATTTTATTCTTTAAATTTAATAGATAAATGTGTTCTCAATTTATAATTAAAAAGATTTATGTAAATTATGTTTCACGTACATCTATAATATCAATATCATATAATATTCTACCTTCCGTTATTAGGTCTACTTGACCATTTCAAGTAATATTTGTTTATCTTTTGAAATGATGGACCATTTCCAGTGTTGACAATCGAAAAAGGGCCAATCATGATTTTGGAACATGAGGAAGCACGTGAACCAAATGTTGATTTCCACTTTGAGATTTAATTTATCAATAATCATTTCTTAATTCAACATTTATTGTAATAAAGTGTTTCGTTTATGGTTATTAATACTCCCCCATCTCTATTAAGTATGTTTAATATTTACAATAAATAAAATTTAGAGTTTTATCCAGGCCTAAATTATGGATAAATTATCAATTCGCGACCTGAATTATTTTTTTTATCAATTCAAAGCCTGAAATTTGTAAAACTATCAATCCAAGACTTGAATTTTTCAAATATCAACTTCTATTTTATCAATTTAGGGTCTAAATTTAGGCCTTGAATTGATAGTTTCACATAATTCAAGCCCCGGATTGATTAGTTTACCCATTTTTCAGGCCCTGAATTGATAAAATTCATAATTTAGTATGTTTTGTGTATATGATGAGATATTATAAAAATAGTTTATATTGAAAGATTGTTATATTTAATGTATTTTTGATTTTAGAAATATGAAAAAAATTTGTTACAAATTAAAAAAATAAAAGTGCGACAACTAAATCAGGATAGGAGTATATCTTTTAACACAAATTTATATAATTGACCATCACTAATTATTGAATTTAAAATGTGTAATTATTATGTTTACTAAATGAGCTAATTATGTGAGAACGAATGACTCCATTATCGTGTAACTTGATTCGAACTCATTTACGAATGCAGGAGTTGTACACGCGTTTATTTTATTTTGAGAAACTCTCTTGTGAGACGGATTCTTTGTGAGACGGTTGTAAGATGGGTTGACCCATTACTAAAGTATGCTTATTGTATAGGTAAATTATGTTTATTTATAGTTAAAGTATGTCAATAATGAATCATATTATACCACCCTAAAATTATACTTTAATTCATTATTTATCATATTTTAGAAAACATATTTTAACAACCTTAAGCATACTTTATTTATATAATAGACATACTTTAACATGTCTTACAAATCGTCTCACATATATAATGTCTTACAAGAAATTTGTCTTATTTTATTATTGTTACTAACTTTTTAATTTTTTTTAATATACCAATAGTGTATTTATCTCTTGTCATTAATTAGATGAGTACTTAACAGATAGCAAGTATTTTGGGTAATTTATACTTTTCTTCTATAATACTATAATTTTTTATTTTTATTAGGTGTCACTCATCTATAATACTATATGGGATGATACAATAAAATGATATAAGAAATTCAAACAGATTAATATTCCTCACAAATACAATATAACATCACTACTATATGGGATGATACAATAAAATGATATAAGAAATCCAAACAAATTAATATTCCTCACAAATACAATATAACATCACTTTTTACAGACATGCTTTATATTTATAAATCAAACCACGAGATTTAAATCACGATAAAGATCATAGAATCTCGTTTATTAATAAAGCAAGTCTCCTCTTAGGGCAAAGCTTTCTGCAATCTTAAAAGGATAACACATTAATCTTTCCAAATTGTGCTTATTATATACACAAAATTAATGAAATGGGATGTGACAACTCGAGGAAGTTGAGGTTATCATTGTCTCTAAAAGATTTGAAGAGTCATTAATTGGGACAAAAGTTGAGGTTAGGGTTGCAATTAATAGAAGGGTTGCCAACCTTTAGATCTAATTTAAACCCATTGGGGCATCCACTAATCAAGATATGCACTTAAAATATTGTACAAATAGAAAGGATGATATGGGTGGTATTAGTGTATAGAATGTGGAAGATTCATTTTATAAGAGATAAATGTTAAAGAACTCAATGGAAGTACAATTGAGATACCACATAAGGAATCATAATTAAATATTCACTACTCTATTATTGATCTCATAAAATAAATACATAAATTTGACTATTAAACCAAACTTGTAACATTTTGATTAGGTAGGTTTTAATTTTAATATAACATGGAACCGACGTTCAATGATTTAAATTATTATTAGGTAATTTATCATAATGAAATTATATATAAAATCCCTCTTAAGATTTTTAAATAATAACTAGTATTGGGTTATGATACCCATTTATGTCTTTTTATTTTTTTTAAAAAAAATGACCTCGCTTTCTAATTCAAAGTAATGTGCTCGATATTAAAAAAATAATTTATTCGGTTAATTAATTTGAAATCAAATGGATAAGAGGAGATGATTTGTGTTGTTATAATTTCAATACAAGTTGCATGATAATATCATAAAATTCAAAGTTTATTTACATGGTTCAAGATGTTTATAAACTTAAAATATTTTGAATTGATATGCTATTCCTTTATTGAGGTAATAGACCTTATGAACAAACAAATAATAAATGAATGAATGATTTTATAAATGTAGGAGCAATTTATAGAAATTTCAATCAATATATAAATTAACGAAGAAAATTGATGATTTTATTACTATGTTTTTATTTGGGTACACAGAAAATGCTTTGACTATGAGAGTAGTTTGATCACGTCACTTCACTTCCCGCGAAATGACAACTACTATTTTAAAATTCTCAAACTTTTTTTGCTCACGCGCTCTTTTAAAGCTTGTTATACACTCTCCAATAATATCTTTAATTATATGATTATTAATAACCACCACAAAAAATTATGAAAAAAAAACTATAATTGCCCCCCAACTTGCCTCATAAAAAATTCCATCAATCATGTACACCAATTGAATGAGATTACTTAACAACTTTGATGTATTTATATATTTTCACATTATAATGTTCTTGTAAAAATCATAGCAATAAACAAGTTAATTTCTTCTTGATTAAAACCAAATATTCTAAAATAGTTTAAAAGATTGTATTCCATAAAATCTAAAGTTGGGTTCAAATTGGAGTAGAAAAAAAAACTTAAAAATGCTAATTCAACTCTAGTTGAGTTCATATATATATAAAGAAACTAACATCCATAATATTATTTCAAATAAATTTCAATAATTAATTACTTGTTGGATTAATTGTGATAATGGATAGGTTAATTAGGGGGTGTTTGATAATTGATAGATTAGGTCAAGGGGCAAGTAAGGAATAAAAATAGTAGTGAGAGAGTGACCTGGTGCGCATATTCAAAGCAACCATAAACACTACAAAACAATACTTGTTTGCTTTGCTTACTTGCTGCCTCTTGTCCACTGGAAGTGTCACCTATACTATATAATTTTTACGATAAAGTCTCTCAGGAACGGTGTTTATATAAAACAGTTGATAAGGCGTGTTAAAATATAATTATTAATATAAATAAAATATATATTATTTTAGTAGTTAAAGTACGTAAGGTGTTATATCATACTTTACTTATATATAATAAATATATTTTAATAATAAATCAATTCGTAACGCAATTCATCTAATATAGTATACGTTTCACTGTAGAGTATCCCATTTCTTACTAATGACTTTCTCTCACTCACTGTAGCTTACGATAAACACATATATTAAACAAACATGATTATTAATTATATATGATATTCTTTGTTTCTCTCACCCCCACTCCATAATTGTTTGATAATATATGTGCAAAACTTTATCGTTTTTTATTTGCCATTCAAATAGAAAAATATTTGAAAAAGATGTTGCCTTTGCAATCTTATTCGATGCTTCTTCTTCACTGCATCAAGCCGAGCTTGGATGATGGGGTTTTGAGCACTACTCTACTTTGCTCTCTCTTGTGGATTGCCAACTGATCAGCTCCCAGTTAATTTCTCTCTCTCTCTCTCTCTCTCTCTCTCTCTCTCTCTCTCTCTCTCTCTCTCTCTCTCTCTCTCTCTTCAGTTGGCTCTTCATACTAGTTTCTCTCTCTAGCTAAGGTCTCTCTCTCTCCTTTCCCCATGTGTGTGCTTGTTTCAAAGTTTTTGTCTTTATGGGTAATGAGATTAACTCTGCCAGTTTCTTGGACGCCATATATGAGTGTTGTTTAGCAGATCATCACTGGTTTGATTTCTTCTTAATCATTCTCTTTCAAGATTTAGATCAAGAGAAGAATTATAAAATTCTTTTTTACTACATGAATATATATTGTTTGTGTTCTCGTATGTGTCGTTTAGTTTGTTTGTCTTATGTTAACTGTATCCACATGGCAGTGTTGCTCTTCTTGTTACAACTTCGTATCGATCGAAAAGAGGATACTGGCACTGCATTGCCTCCTCCAGTCCTCCTGATTATGGATCGTTTATTACAATGGTTTGATTGGATTAAGGATTATTAACTACTTTGATTCTTAATTAACATCTAAACCTGATGGTGAAATCGAATACTAGATCTAGTTGCCAAGATCATGCTTCCACGTCTAATCCAATTACGAAAACAGGAACATATTCTGGAAAGAATATATATACAGATAAAGCATTAATAAATCAGAAACAACATATATAGCTTTATAATCTCTCTCTCCCTCTCTCTGTTTATATATACTTTTTGTAGTATTGTTATTGTTTCCCCACCACCCTGGCCCCCACCTGCCAAACCTGAATTCCAGCCATTTATTCTATATAATCCGTTATGTGATTCCATGATCATCTTTCTTGCAATCCTAAAAATTCTGTTTTTTTCAAGATGATTTAGGTTGTAAGAGAACGTTGAGAGTGTCAATAGCAAAATGAATTCTACATCCACACAGTTTGTTCCCTCAAGAAGGATGGGCATATATGAACCAGTTCATCAAATGTCCATGTGGGGGGATTTCAGAGGAATCGACACATCTCCTCCGTTGATGGTTGAGGTGGTCAATGCTAACCTTGATAACCAGGTTCAGTTCATCGTATCGATCGAATCATTGATCATTTGTTCGTCTGATGAGGGACAGAGTTGCGTGGTCTGACTTGTGTTTTGTGTGTTTATAGTCGGAGAATACTTCACATGGAACTGTTGGAGCTTCAAATAGAACTGATCAAGAAGCTAGTAAACCAGATGATAAGGTCAGTAGTTGTAATGATCACAAATGGACAGTTCTGATTTCTCTATCATGGTTAAGTTAACATCATATGAGTTAACTGGCTCGTGTTGTAGGTGCTGAGACGGTTAGCGCAGAACCGCGAAGCTGCTCGTAAAAGCCGTCTGAGAAAAAAGGTGTGAGGTGTTAGTGTTGGTAGACAACCTGTTACAGGTTAAAACTGGTCTGAATGCAGCATGATTTTAGATGTATATGAATTCTGTTATGCAGGCTTATGTACAGCAGTTAGAGAATAGCAAATTGAGGCTTATTCAGCTGGAACAAGAGCTTGATAGAGCTAGACAACAGGTAAGAAAATCATGCTTATGTTCTTACAATTGATCAAGAATCTAAAGCAGAATTATCTTGCCACAGGGGTTGTGTGTGGGTGGTGGAATTGATACAACTCAATTTGGTTACTCTGGGAATACAAATCCAGGTTTGTGTGATCACATTTCACCAAATATATCCATAACAAGACACTGGAATTTGAAGTGTGAAAAAGATCATTCATTGTAATTGAAACATGTAGGTATTGTTACATTTGAAATGGAGTATGGACAGTGGGTGGAAGAGCAAGACAGACAGATCTCGGATTTGAAAAATGCATTGCACTGTCATGACATCGGAGACGAGGAGCTGAGCATCTTCGTTGAGGGCGGGATGAGTCATTATTACCATCTCTTTGCCATGAAGGCCATAGCTGCTCGGGCTGATGTTTTCTACGTCATGTCGGGGATGTGGAAAACATCAGCCGAGCGTTTCTTCTTGTGGATCAGTGGATTCCGGCCTTCCGAACTTCTAAAGGTGATGCAAATTTCCTTTTCTGAAACAGAGGAAATGAGGGGAGTTTAGTTTAATTAGTCACACTCAGATTAAAAAGTGGTGTGCATTTTTATCAGCAGATTCTGCTGCCACATCTAGAGACCATATCGGAGCAACAACGTTTGGAGCTTATCAATCTTACACAATCATGTCAGCAAGCAGAGGACGCTTTATCACAGGGAATGGAGAAACTGCACTGCATTCTTGCTCAAGCCATCTCGGATAGGCTGCTGGTGGACACGAACTACCTCCCTCAGCTTGATGCTGCCATGGATAAGTCCGAAGCTCTAGTCAGGTTCGTCGTTCAGGTAATACCCCCTTGGTCTTTCGTACGCGTGTTTCTGTTCTCCAGCAGTGTGAGCTAAGGTTGTTTAATTAAACAGGCTGATCATCTTCGACAAGAGACGCTGCAGCAGATATCTAGGATACTTACACCGCGGCAAGCAGCTAGTGGCCTACTTGCTCTGGGGGAGTATTTGCAGCGTCTACGGGCTTTAAGTTCGTGCTGGTTATCACGGCCACGTGAACAAGCCTAGAGACGAGATGACATGGTTGTTTTAGAGAGTGTGTAAGTCCAGAAATGAATCTCAGGTTTTCGCCCATTTTTTGAGCTGCTTCCTGTGATTGAGAAATTGTAGATATGGTCAGATTAGATTAGATAGATGTTTGTCAAGAGGAAGTGTGCTTATAATGATTTATACCCACCTGGTACTATGTCTGCAGGTTTAATTAATGTCCCTATCTAGTATGTAAAACCAACAGAACAGAACAGAACAGCATATTTAGCTTTCATCCACGTTGTTAGCTACACGCACTTCATTGCTATCTACTGATTAGAATCATAGCTAAGAGAATGAGTGAGGTGTGGAAAGCATTACTTGCTTGATGATTCTTATAACACAGCCACAGGCTTTTGACAAAGATGAGATGAACACGAATGATCATATCCGATCGACAGAGTCGTGCTCGCATATGTGATCTCAACGTACTCCAGACAACGTTTGACTGCACGATGAATTTCACTTTATAAAGAATGAGAGAGCAAAACTTTTCTAAACAAGTCAGAAAGATATTAGTATATCTTTCCACTTCTTTAGAAAAGATAAACTAAACATCGTCTAATCAGGATCTGGCGGCATTTAAAACCAACATCCTAGAAAGGAATGCAACTAATTAATTCTTACGAACAAGTATCACAATTCCGACTAGCAAAGTCAGAAACCTGATGAAATCATTTAATTTTGAGCATCAAAAAAAGTAAGACAGTTTGCAATCTTAGAGATAAACATGAGTAATTGGATCAATTTTATTGCAACTTTCACAAAGGTTGCCAATGCATAATCTCGCCATCAACTTGACAAACACATTGGTGGAATTCTGTACCTGAATTTACAATATAGTACACAATCAACACTCCAAGAAAAATCCCCCCACTAGACAAACTACCATACTTGCGTGTATATCCTTAGATACAACAAAAAAGATGAGATATTCAGCTGTTTTAAATTAACAATGACAAAATGCTTTCCTGATCCTTATGAAGGGCTCATTAAAAAAAAAGTTATATATTTCAAATTGGTGCTAGCTATAGAAGCTGCATTTTTATTTTTATTTTTATTTTTTTTGTCCCATTTATTGAAATGCAACATTTAGAATTAATTTTGGGAATTGCGTGGCAAGACCACTTACATAATACTATATAGTATATGGAAAACTTTGCCTCAGATGTAGCATAATAATAATAGAATTTTAATATATAATACTCCCTCCGTTCCATTTTAATGTTTACGTTTGCTTTATACACGTTGATTAAAGAATATAATATTTTAATAGATAGTGGGACGGATGGAGTATATCACCATGATCCCCACATTCAACACTAATACACCTATCCACTTTACATTAAATATTACTCCTATATATTTCTACTCACTATCTATTAAAATTATATACTCCTCTATCAACGTACAAAAAACAAACGTAAACATTGAAATGGAACGGAGGGAGTATAATATACTCATTCACAATTGATTTAGACATTACACAACTTCAATTATATTCGCTCCGTCCCATAAACCTTTCATACTTTTTTTATTTGTTTGTCCCACAAAACCTTTCATACCCTCAAAAAATAAAACATTACTTTCTCAATAATCTCAAAAATTACTTTAATTTCAAATTTGCCACTTCTTTTTGACACACATATTATTATTTTATATTTTTTTATTACCTAAAAATACTACATTAATATCCTCCAAAGTAAATATAGTTGGTCAAAAAGTGCACATTTTTTTTAAACATCATGAAACAATAAACGTGAAAAGTATTATAGGACAAAAGGAGTATTATAATGGTCATTTTAGGCCAGAGTTATTTTTTAATTAGTTAAATCATGTGTAAGAGTATTCTGGCAATCATTTTTGGGTCTGAGAGGATATCGCCACACCGACCAAAAACGTGCAAGCTAGCTACAACTCTTGTTGACGTATAACACAAAAATTTTAGAAGGATTCTTTCGCGTCGGCTCGACTCGAATTTCCTTTCCCCCTTTTTATAACATCTTCTGTGCCACTATATGGATCGTCGCCACATAAGATAGGAGGAACCCCTCAACTTAACGTTGTTAAATCCTCCATTTAAGAAGTTCACAAATATTAGGAAAGATGTGAGCTTAATTTTTTTTCTGGAAAGTAAAAAATCTTCATTTAAAAAAGGAATCTTTAAATTGAAACAAACAAGTGAATAAGAAAATTGCAAGAGATCATATCATTAATCTTAATCTTAATATATTAAAAAAAGAGAGAAGCAAGTGAAAAACTTTTTTGGACACTAAGTTGGCAAAAACTCCTGTGCCCCGAGGACATGGAGGGATGCTCCGTGTCCACATGTGAACATAATTCTCCCCCTCCAATCCTATTTAAACATATGTATTGCTAGAGATCTAAATTGCAAAGGGACATGGAAATCGCAAAGACGCACAAAATGTATTCGGTGCGCTCGGGAGCACAGGAGCCTCACTCCACTAAGTTTCTCTTTACATTTTTAATATTTTCAATTTTAGTACTCCCTCCGTCCCATTGGAACATACACATTTTTCCATTTTGGTCCATCTCAATACAAAGTGTGCATTTCCTTTTTTGGTAAAGAAGACCCACACATATTAATACTCCTCTTTTCATGGGCCCACATGTCATACTAATACATTTATCCACTTTACATTAATATATTATTTCTCTCTTCTTATTACACATTAAAATATTATAATCCTTAATCAACGTGTAAAAAGAAAACGCCCATGTTTCAACGAGACGGAGAGAATATTTGATAAGTACAAACTTGAGGAATAATATAAAAGAATAAAAAACCCCCCACAAAACTTCAAGTACTTCTGCAAAAAATACGCCGGAAGGTATTTCCGGCATAATCCCTCCAACGCTCAAGTCAGTAAGGTTATCTTTTTTATGAAGTATCAGTTATATAAAAAGAAATATATTAATCCTTTTTCATCGATCATATATAAGTTTGTTTTTCCTCTTGTGTCCCAACTACGCATGTCTCACTCCATGAGGACCTCAATACCTTGAGAATAGGAGCAGTTGGATCGTGGACTTAAGTAATGAGCTTCAATCTGCTTATAAAACATAATATTTAATTAAATTTCCAATTAAGCCTAAATATAAGATTGATATTAGTCCACATCAGTATTATTTTTTTATTATTAATAACTGAGTAAGGCTTGTGTGTGCCCGGGCACACGGTCGTGTACCTTTAATATTTAGTATTATAGATAAGGGTACATTATTTTGTTTTAAAGGGTATACATTTTAATTAATAAAAGTACACCATTATGTTCTAAAGAGTATACACTTTTTATTATATTTTTTATATTTCTTTAGAAAATAAAGGGCACACATCTTTATATTAAAGGATTTACAATTTAACACAAAATTCTAAAGGCACACGAAGTGTTCTTTCATGGGCTCAGATTTTACCTTATAAAATAAAGGGTACAAATTTTTATATTAAAGAATATACAATTTAACACAAAATTTTAAAAGCACACGGAATGTGTTTAATAACAAGAAAAAGATAAGAATAAGAGCAATTCCAAAAACCTCTTCAAATACAAAATAATTTAAAATTTGAACTCCAAAAGTCTCTTTAGTTTAATGGTTTTTACTATATAAATTTAAAGAGTGAAACAAACTCTTTAAAATTAAATATTTCTTGAAACTTTCAATTTATTATTTATTGTTTTACTTTATAACCAATATTATTCTTTCACTTTCACTTTGATTTTATTACTTAAAACAAATATAATGAATAGGAGTCTTGAATGATGCACCTAGTTCATGAATGTACGCTGTGACACTTATTATAGCTTTTACAATCTTCCTGAATGAATCGGGGATTCACTGACTTTTCCCAATGTATATATCATCACAGGCTGCTTCTTGTTGATCTTTAGTGTGTTGATGTATCCTTGAAGATTATCACCATCACCATCAGTCTCCCGACCCACTAAATTATCTGTCACACCACCATTGCAGGATACATTCAAATCAACATATAATGTGGGTATAATGTGAGGATGGTGCATTTGCAGCACAAAATTATGAGAAACAAGGTCACGAACTGAACTCTTACTTTGAGACCCAAGTATCAAAAAAGTAGTTAACATTGGCAGTTCTTGAATACCTAAGGTCACTCTTAACCGACTGAACTGTTACTTGGACGTCATTGATTTTCCAACTCCACTCAATAGGATCAAAAGAATAGTTAACATTGGCCGTTCTTGAATACCGCCAGTATAGTTTTCTGTATGCAATCAAAATAGTTAGTAATATATTTAATTTGAATTTCAATTATGAATATTTTGAACTGATTGTAATATTCATGATTAATATGGATATTTTGAATTTTCGACGGGTTTTTTGGGATTTGATACACAAAATTCATCGCAAATTTTATTTGGATGGCATAGCAGAAAAAACAATTTCAGAACCAAAGCATGGCATAGCAGAAAAACAATGTTATGTGGAGACTGACTTGGGAAAGCAAAGGTTTTTTTAAGATTAATTCAGCACCACTAATCATCCCAAACCAATAAAATCCTAATCCATACAACACAACCTACCACGTATTAAGAAAATCCTTGAACAAATATAGTAAAAGCAACTTCATTACTATTTTCACACACTTGGGACATAAAAAAAATATAATTATAAAAAATAGCCTAAAAAAAAAAGCAATGTGATGCTTTAAATTTTTAATATTATTTCTACGACGTTTCATTATCATCTTTCAACCATGTAACATAAAAAATACTCACTCCATGATAAAGATTCACGTTTTAAAAAAAATAATAATTAATTTTATTGAAAGATAAACATGAGAAAGTAATGCAAAACAGAACACGTAAAGAAAATAAATACACCCACTGAAAAAAGAGCGCAAAGCCGAATTCTGCCACAAAACAATAGATTGCAATTGGATACTCTTAGCATGACTCTAAAGCAGATGACTATCGCTCTTATATACGTGTTCGAAGGATTCATCCATGACTATAAAGGCCAAGGCCAAGGCCAAGGCCAAGGCCAATCCATCTACAGTTACAAGTTGAAACCCGAGGACTCTGGTTTGCTTTTAAGTAAAAGCATGATGATGAAGGTCATTGTCTATTCATTGTTAACCCCATAGATGGAAAAATGTGAAAAACTTCCACAATTAAACTGTGTGAAGGCTCTATGATTTCCTCATGTGCTTTCGTCAGCAAGTATGTCTTTCTCGTCCAGACAAAGATGAGAGATGGATATGGTCAGTTTCACCCTTGATTTAAAAGATCCCCAACATTGGAAACAATGTGTAAAACCTATGCTACAGTTTCACACTTCGATATTTGCAAAAAACATCTTCTTGACTCGGATACTTTATTTCTGAGGATGAAGTTGCTCATGGTTTTGATGAACTTCGTATGGGGAGTTATATGTACCCTGAAATCTCATCACATGACCTATTCTTTCGTTCAATGTATGGTGCCATGATGACTAGTATTATAATTTATCCAGATATGTATAGATGTGGAGCTACACCCACTTATTATTAGGATTACTGTATACAAGAAAACTTTGACTCCAAATGTAGCATAACAGAATTGTATATACTCGCTCTATCACACTGTTTACGTTTACAGAGATACAATAATTTAATAAATAGTTTGTTGAGAAATATAATACTATTTACTATGTAGTGTCTATTTGTATTAGGATGGTCTATGAGCTCTATGTGAAATAATTAATTGTTTCATATACGTCCCACCTAACAAAAAAATGTAATGCTTAATTTGTACAAATCAAAATAAAATATGTAAACATTAACTACACAATGGATGTAAGTGTAGGTCTTGCGTGAGACTGTCTCACGTGAGACTATTTTTCACCTTTTGATATAATTATTAATTTCGCTATAAAATGTTATCACTTTTTATTTATACTATAAACTGATCATAAAATAATATTATCACTTTTCATTAATTTATTATCATTTTTCTTTATAAAAGTTATCACTTTCTACCGTCTCACGTGACAACGTGTGACGGTCTCACATGATATAAATATTGCACCTCTTCTATTATAATGTAGTATATGGGTCATTTTAGGCAAGTGCGGATTTTTTCATTAGTTGAAAGCAAGTGTATATTAAAATTTAATTTTTGGATTTGAAAAGATTGTATCACATCACCCACCAAAAACGTTCAAGCAACATGCTCAGTTGGAGATAAATTCAGATTTAGTTCCGTAAGAATTGCTTAATACCAAAACGTTCATAAATTGGCAGATTTAATCCCATAGAAATTTTTTATCAAAATCTGTTAATAGTTAATGAAGTATTATGAACAGTTAGCAAGACCAAAATATCAACTTGCAGATTTGATTCTATAATTTGCAAAAATAATCCAAAAAAAAAACTAAAACAATGTTTATTGTAAAAGAAAACAGAGAGGAATTGTTGTAATGGACTATATCTATGTTGAAAGATAGGAAATAATATAAATCTGATAGTTTATAATAATATAAGTTAATTTGGGATAAAAATTTTCAAAAAATTATGTTTATAATATTCTTATGAGACCAAAACCGCTAGCTATGGGACCATTAAATTCCTACGGACTAAAATTGAATTGAACGAGAGACACATTTTACCGACTATTATAACACTATCAAAATGATCCTTTCGCATGTTATGGAAATTTATTACTTTACTCTTTGTTATACTAGAAATTAATTAATTATACCCCATTCCTTTTTCCGTGAAGATTAAGATGGAATATTTATTGTTATTAAAATTGTAATACTACTTATGTACAATGCTTCAATATATTTTCAACGACTTTTAATTAGTTCCAAAAGAAAAATATCAATTTTAATTCTTTAAAATAAACCAAATTTAATTTCAGTCCTCAAATTTGATAATTTCTTAAAAGTGATTCTCTGGTATCTAATTTTAGTCATTTTTGTCCACTTTTGGTTCTTTTTGTCCACTTTTAGTCATTTTTTCTAGGGACCTTAAGGAATTTTCCGACGAAAAAAGATCAAAAGTAGACAAAAATGACTAAAATCGGACGCCGAATAACCACTTTTGAGAAATTGCCAAACTTGATGAATGAACAGTGACGGGGCCAGGAATTAAGTTTGGGGGGCCAAAAATAATACTAAAAGATAAAATGTTCTTCTCGTCTTGTAAAATCATTCGTGTAGTTTAAGAAAAATTAACATTTTTATGAACTTTTATTGATTTTACTAAGTAAATTGATAATTTTGCATTAAAAATAAAGTATATTAATGTGCGTTAAAAATTGTGATATTTTTAAAATTAAAGTATAAGTACTTTCTAAATTTATTATACCCGCCAAAAAGCTCCAAATTTAACCCGCTGCGCATGTGGGTCTTTCCGGCAAATTAGCATTTTCAGGAGTAATTTGGCTTAAAATTGGACATAATCGGGACATAATTAGCATTATAAAGACACGTATTTCATTTACCTTATTTGTCGTCGAATTTTACGTTTTGATATTATAGTTTGATGCTACTCTTTAAACTATAATAGTCTTTTTACCTTATTAGTATATTTCTACATCACTGTATAGAAAACTAAATGCTCATTTATAAGGCCAGTTTTCAATTTGTTAAAAGTTGATGATTTGCAAATGATATTCTAGATTAAATGTAATTAACATACCAATGTATGGAGGTATAATTGGTTATACATACTTGTGGTTAGTTGTTTAACCGGTACAGTTAATCTATGTCTTGTTTAATTTTTCACCCTAATTCATGAAATTTTATTGCTCATGTTCATGTACTATTTTATTCTCAGGCTTAATCTAATTGTAAATTTGTATTTTGCCACATGTAATTCATGTACTAAAAACTTTAATTTAACCCCATCTTATTAATTTCTAGCTATATGGCTACAAGTGTCTTTACGGGCATAATTAAAAAGATTGTACGTACAATCGCTTGCACGCAATACATGTAATATCAATTAATATATAGATTTAACAGAGTGATATATATATATAGACTTTTGGAACTGTTTTATGATTGATTATAATTCATGAAAAGGATAATAATTAAACCGAAAGAAGTGCATATATACGGAAGATTAATCAGGATATAAGTTGTAGAAGAAATTATGAGAGATAAAATAGATGGGAAATAAAAGAAATACAAGACACTCGCATTTATTACCAATTAATTTCAAAAGGATTAACATAGAAGTACAAGGATGAGGACAACAATAAAAGAGAACGATGCATTGAACAGATATTACTATATATTTAGTATATATATAGTAAATATTTTTAAGTCATGAGGTGGTACAGTGGTTTTACTCCAAGCTGCTAATTTGCGTGTTCGATTGCAGCTTTGTGTGCGTTATTAGTTTTTTTTTTTTTCTTTTTATTTTGTTTGTTTTTATATTTTTTTCCTTTCCTCTTCTTTATTTCTATTTTGTAAAATTGTCTTTACTCTTTGTAGTTTTACGACTACATGAGTATATGGATTTTGAAAAGTACATTTTTAAATGAATAATATAAGAAAAAAATAAGATAATTTGGATAATTTAAAGATAAAAATAAATAAAGTTTTTGAATTGTCTTTACTCTTTGTAGTTTTACGATTACATGAGTACATGGATTTTGAAAAGTACATTTTTTAAATGAATAATATAAGAAAAAATAAGATAATTTGGATAATTTAAAGACAAAAATAAATAAAGTTTTTGAATTTACTAAGTATAAAAAGTTTTTATAATATTTTAATTCTTTAAGAACATTAGTAATGTGTAGTGTTGCTATTATTGAAAACATGGTAATAACGTAGTGGAATGGACGAAATGAAAAATTATAAAAATACAAGGGACGGATGAAATGCATTATATTTCATATAGAATTTGAATTCCCCTCGATAAAAATCCTGCATCCGCCACTGCAAGCACTGATGCAGCCAAACAGACTGTTTTGAGGTTGCGTGGGATCACAGTCATTAATGCGGGCAGTTAAAATAGCCTGGCATGAATTCAGACATGCGCCTTGTGCATCACACACACTTGCAACATAAAACACTATCGCCAAGCCAAACCTAACACAATCTTCATCAAAATGCCAAACTTCATCCTTGCTAATTTAATTTCCACTCTCTCCACTCTTTAATTTTCTTTCATAATGGATCCAGTAATAATATAATTATAAACTGCCAGAAATGATGGAATAGGAGATGGAGAAATAGAATAAGTGATCCCATCTGAGGTACACAGCTTGTACATAGAAAATTAATTTGACAAGAATATAATATAACTCCACGACTCGCTCAAGATATATGGTAATAATTGCATATTTAATTACTAGTCATGTTACACAAGTATATTCAGCTAACATCATGGAATTATTTTTTTGAATTTCAGAATTCTTTTAAAATTAAGTGATGTATTTCAAATGCTTTCTCTAATGGGAGTATAATATGTTGAGTAAATTAGTGTTTTCAATCAACGTTTTAGGCACACACATCTAGGGTTTAGATTGGGTGCCGTAGAATTCATGTTATTATTATTATTATTTTCAATATTCATCGACTCGTATAAGTATCTCTTCTATTAATCTTAATTTTTTTAATTTTTTTATTAATAATCCTTATCTGAATAACTTTTTAAACACAAAACTTTTATGCAATATATCATTATAGCAAATTTATTGAAACTGCAAGGCACATCAATTTTCCATCAAGGACTAATTCACAAACGTCCATGTTTAATTATATATAAATATAATAATATTTTATTTTATTTTAAAGTAAAAAATTGCATTGATCAATATATCGATTGATCAGTTAAAATGTCGTTCACAATTGATAAAGGAAGTGCTAAATCAAAATAAAAGGAATCAATTGAAAGGTATAAAAAGCATACTTGTCAATGAATTGGACTATTGGCCAACCCAACAAAGGAAATACGTTTGAATTTGAAACTCAATGAGATGATAACTACAATAATACCACAAAAATAGGACATATCCGGGTTTCGCTTTGTAAGGACTAAATAAGTTTTATTTAATAATATTGAATGATTTGTATTAAGAAATTTATATGTGAAATACTTTATGAGACGATAAAAAAATAAATTCTTGTGAAATTCTTCGAGGACGGAGGGAGATGACGGAAAAACTTGTATTTCTTGTGAGAAGTAATGGCGTTGACCACTGTTTGGTTTCTTCCATGAGTAGCAGATTGAAATTTCAAAAATTATTTTATACACCTACAAGGCGATGATCTCAAATATAATTTTATACCTATATAATTATTTCTCCATAATACCATTTTCGAGATTAAATCCAATTATTTCTCCATAAGCAGCATATAATATATTTTACAGTTCAGATTTGCGCTGTTTTTATAAACACAAGTAATTCATTTACCCTATTTTTCGTCAAAGTTTAAGTTTTGTTATTATAGTTTGATGCACGTCTTTATACTTTTATTGTGTTTTTACCTTATTAATTAATATATTCCTACATCACTTTATAGAAAACTAAGTGCTCATTTATAAGGTCAGTTCTCAATTTGTTAAAAGTTGATAATTTGCCCAAGATATGTGAGACGACGGAAAAACTTGTATTTCTTGTGAGAAGTGGTGGTCATGCTGGTTGACCACTGTTTGATTTCTTCCTTTTGATGAATAGTAGATTGAAATCTCAAAAATAATTTTATGCGTACAAGGCAATGATCTCAAAAATAATTTTACACCTGTACTTAATCATTTTTCGAGATTGAATCCAATTATTTGTATATTTTATTTGATTTTTCTTTATTTTTTTTAGAGTTAACGCATTGATCAAAGACCAAAATTGTACTTTTTTGGACAAAAAAAAAAGTTAATCGATTAAAATTGAAATGGGATTTTTCATACCAAAAGTGCAATTTTTCCTCGAGAATTAGGTTATAAGTTGTAGAAGAAAATAGGAAAGATTAAATAGATGGGAGATCAAAGAAATACAACACACTCACATTTATTTCCAATTTATTTCAAAAGGGACATAGAACCACAACGATGAGGTACTTATGCTACACCACAAGTGTGTGTGTGTGAGTGGAAATAGCAAATTTCCATATGATCCATTTTGGAAGCATTGTTTGAAGCATGCTTGAAAGGCCTTATCGCAATCATCGATGCAGCCACGCAGAGGTTGCTTGGGATCACAGTTATTAATGCACGTAGTTAAATTATGTTCACAAGAACTCACACATGAACCCTGTGCACCAGCAACAGCATATAACACCACCAAAGCTAACACAATCTTCAACAAACCCAACTTCATCCTTACTAATTTCCTCTCTCCACCCTTCGATTTTCTCTATGCACACATCCCCTTCTATCCCCCTTCTCTCTCTTTATATACATATATATACACCTCCATCATTCTCACCTTAGATTAATCTAATATTTTCTTTATGGACTATTATAATTATAAACTGCCACCAACCAATGGCTTCGTCCCTGCTGGTGCCAAGGGGGCATTGGGCCCCCCTGAAATATTGTTATTAATATGTATATAGGTAGAAATAATAATCATTAGTAATGTCTGGTCCAATGGTGTTGATTGTATGCAAAGATAAAAATAACATATGCAAGGTATTTAAGCATCCTAGTATAGTATGTTCATTCATATTTCACACAAAAAACTGAACCAAGGTGGAAGCAGAGAAAGGATATATAGTGAGGATATGAGATGATGGAAAACCTTGTTTTTCTTGTGTTGACTCCATCATAAGCAGACTGCACAACCTGTAATGAGATTCAAATCAGAGATTGAGCAGATTGAGAATCAAGAACAAGCATTGTTTTAGGTTAAATGAATCGAGCACCTATGCATTAATAATAAAATCTGTAGTTTGATGCCTTGACAATAAAGTCATCCTTTTCTTGCTCCAACTGAAAGCATTCCATTATTGAGCCTAATACGGTTCATTCGTGTCCCTTTTCTTTAAAAGAAGGTGTTCGACTTCTATTACTAGCAAGTGTCCCAGGAGAACTCCTTTTGCCCTGGACGCTCTCGCTGAGACGACTCCATGGCCATCAAATGAATAAGTGCATCCCTCTACCATCTTTACCAATAATCCCTGCAGGAACATGAACCGTTCTTGAAATGGTGGAAACGAGTAGCATCTCTAACAACAATCTCTCTATTCACCAATTTAGATATATATTTGATGGCAGAATGACAGTCGTTACAAACTCTAAGGTTCTTCATGATTGTTATGGTACTGTCTTCTGGAGTATTCATCAATGCAAAAGCAATTGCAAGTTTTTCACTGTGATGCTTCAGAATTTGCTCTTTCAGTTCTTCATCAAGATCATGCAACACTGAAACAGTGTCTGGGACAAATCCAATCTTTTTAATCTCCTCCCAGATTTTGGACACCTTCCTATAGATTGCATCTGTTTGTGGATGGAATGCTTCATCTGCACCAAAGACATGAACTTCATTCTTTATTTGCAACCAACTGATTCCTTGTTCTTTCTTCACCTGTCTCTCTTTCATCAATTTTCTAACTTTGTCTGCTTCCTCCCATTTTCCACAAGCTGAGTAGACGTTTGCAAGAGCTGAGTATGCCCCACTGTTGTCTGGTTCGATTGAAAGCAAGTTCTTTGCTGCAATGGCTGCAAGCTCCACATTCTTGTGAACTTTACAAGAAGCTAAAAGCGAACCCCAAGCTATAACGTCTGGTTCAATATCCATGCTCTCAATAAAATCATGGGCTTCCTGTAACAATCCGGCACGTCCCAACAGATCAATCATGCATGCACAGTGCCTCAATCTTGGCTCGACTGCATGGACATCTTTCATTTTTCTAAAGTAGCTACGACCTTCTTCAACCAATCCCATGTGTACACAAGCTGAGAGAACACCAACATAAGTTACATGGTCTGGCTTCATATCTAATGACAGCATGTCCTCAAACAATTGTAATGCCTCCTCTCCAAATCCATGTTGTGCTAAACCGATGATCATGGAAGTCCATGATATTGAATCTCTTCTTTGTTTAATTAGATCGAACGCTTTCCATGCACAACTGATATTACCAGCCTTTGCATACATGTTAATCAAAGCGTTGCTCACGGAAACAGACAATGCTTCACCCAACTTCAATGCAGTTGCATGGATTTGTTTGCCATGATTCAGGGAAGCCAAACTTGAACTGACGCTTAACACTGCTGCAAACGTGTAGTTGTTAGGCATTGGGCCTTCTTTTAACATCAGTTTGAAGAGCTCCATTGCATCATTATTGTATCCATTCTGTGTATATCCAACAATCATAGCCGTCCATGCTACCACATCACGCTCACCCAAAGAATGAAAAATCTGCCTGGCTGAACTCATGTCTCCAAGCTTGATATACCCATCTAGTAAACTTGTAAGAGCTATAACATTGAGAGTTGATACCCCGCACATCTGCAGCACTTGTTTAGCTATTTCAACCCCACCACACTTTGAATACATATAGATTAAAGCGTTCATCACAACAGCTTCTGGAGTATCAAACTGAGTTCTAATAATATAAGCATGGATTTGCTTTCCAACTTCTAATTCATCAAGATTTGCACAGGACGACAATACACTCGACAGAGTGTATTTATCAGGTTTTATACCAGTCTCCCTCAGCATTTCTGAGAAAAAATTCAGAGCTTTGGCATCCAAACCACACTGATTATAGCCTGCAATCACTGAATTCCAAGATATAACATCTCGTTCTTCCATTTTTTCGAATTGAGCCAATGCATGTTCTACCTCACCCCTCTGCATATACTGTGCTATAATCCCATTCCAAGTCGAAACATTCTTCAACTTAATCCTTTCAAACACAGTCACTGCAGTCCCAACATCCCCCAACTTTGAATAGAAATTCATTAACGAATTTGCAATAGATACTACACCAGAGAACCCAAGTTTAACAACAAAAGAATGAACTTTCTTCCCCACATCCAACGCCTCAATTGCTGCACAAGAAGCAAAGACGTTAGTAAATGTATACTCATTAGGCACAACTTTACACTTCATCATCTCCAAAAACATCCAAAGAGCAGAATCAAAAAGGCCCTTTTGATTGTACCCCACGATCAATGCGGTCCAGGAAACAGAATCAGGTTCTGGCAATTCATTGAAGATGCAGAGGGCTTCCCGTGTCTTCCCCTGCTTCGCATAAGCGGACAACAGCGTGTTATATGTAGACACGTTCTTCACGGGCATTTCAACAAACACTTTATGGGCATTTGAAATAAAACCCAATTTGGCATACGCATTCATTACATTGTTCATCAAGAACACTCCAAGGTGGAGCCCGGACTTGATTATGCGGCCGTGAATTGGCTTTACTACAAAAGGGCGCTTCGTTTTGATGCTTGTTTGCAGTAAGGATGCGTATGAATCCACCTCAAACATACTCTCTGTTGAGTTTGTCTGAAGTTCTAATTAGGTTACTGAATCTTTTTATTACTTACTGTACTTTTCTGGGTGTAAATAAAAATAAATAATAAATTAGTAAATAAATATAAAGGGAAATTTGGCATCTGCATTCTGGGTTATCGAGTCTCCCCCACCCAGTTTAAATAAGTTGCATTTCAGAAATTTTCTTATTAGGTAAATAGGAGTATAGGATATTGAGCAAATTTAAGACTAATATAATCAAAATAATTAATACTCATAAACATATACTCCCGTATAACCCTCCGTCTACACCACTCTACTTCACCTTTATTATTTCACATTGTTTAAAAAATAGTAATATTTTTTATCAGCTTTACTAACTTCTAAGAATATTTTAATATTTTTAAATAATTAATAATAAAATATAAAATAATGTTACAAGTATAAGAAAAATAAAAAAATTTAAAATTAAAATAACTTGTTATATGAAGTTTTTTTTTTATGTGAAAGAATTTTGTGAGAAAAATAAATCGTAACAAGAATCAATTCTTTTTCTTTTATGCTTGGTTTTCTTGTAATTTTTAGTCTGATTTAATTTATTAGAAAAATCGTCACCTTTTAACAAACTCGCATGGAATTTTATACGTTTACAAAGAGTTCTATTTTATCTTACATCACATAACAACAGTTGATCTGATAAGTAACCAAAAGAAGAGAGGATGAATAAAGCTCATATTTTATTTCCTCAGAAGAATTTCAAACTTCAAAAACCAGCAGGGAATCCACCCTTTCTGGGGTCACTCACACCAATAAGTTGCCCTACATTTGGGCTACTACTCATTTCTTGAACTAGTATGAATTGACATATGGTTCCACCAGCAATGCTCTGAAGAACATGCCCCTTCTTTTCTAGAGCAGCTCTCGTTTCCACGGGCACCTCAAAGTGTTCGCCTGTCGGAACTGTCCAGTTCTCGTACTGCAACACGTTCGGGATCAGCTGCCCGACGATAAGATTATGTTAGAAACAAGAAAAAACGAACTGCTTGGAAGAAAAGAGATTGCAATCTTGTATGATCAATTAATCATACCTGATGATAACTTCTTGGAGCTATAACAGAAGAGTATGGATCCATTTTTCGTACTAAATGATTCAGAAAAACTTCTGTTGTTCCTGCAATAATTAGTGACCCTCCACTCGCACCTATAACAGCTTCAAGTTGTCCATCCTGTGAAACTTGTGGCTGTCAACAATGGAAGACTAATTGAGAACCAAATCAAAGATATCGAGATATGAAAGACCTTGAGGACGATTGTGGGCGTCATTGATGACATGGGTCTTTTCCCAGGGTAGATAAAGTTGGGAGGTGCCGGAGGGGGAACGTTTGCTGTAGTGTTTGCAGGGATGGAAAAATCGTCCATCTCGTTGTTGAGTAGTATCCCTGTGCTCGGTGAGAGGTACTTGGAACCAAAATACGCGTTGATGGTGGTGGTCATTGAGACTGCGTTCCGTTGGCTGTCTATGATGGAAATATGGCTGGTCCCATGATCATGGACCTGATTCCACCTAGGTGAAAATGAATGTAAACATAAGTAAAAATATGGTTAAGTTTTTCTTAGTTTTCGAGCAATCTTATGATGATTGGATGCCATGGAGCAAGCGTTAACCTCCCACCATAATGACTGGAATTAAATGTTGCATTGTCGAAAATAAGTTTCTTTAGCTCTGCAGCGAACGCTTTTGATAGCATGTCGTTCACCACGTCTGTGACATTAGTGAAGTCTGGATCGCCAAGGTGCGTCCTCACAGCAAACGCGTTCTTCAGAGCTTCGATTTCTCGGTGGAGCATCAGAGAATTAGGGACATTGGACAGATCTGGATACTGAGCCAGGATGTTGAGAATCTGAAGCAACATTAAACGAGAATGTGTTATCTTAAACTGAAATCCTTACAAACGACTAAAGGTTTCGCAACTCACGAGTGACATTGAGGCACCTCCGGAAGAAGGGGGGGGCATGCTAAATATCTCGACTCCCATTACATCCACCGAGACTGGTTTCCTTAGTTTCACATTGTAATGCTGCAGATCTTCCATTGTTAATATTCCTCCAGCTTTCTCAACATCCTTAACTAGACTAAGTCCGATTGATCCGTTGTAGAATGCTCTCGTTCCAAGCTGTGATACCGTTGACAGTGTTTTGGCAAGCTGCTTGTTGTAGCATACGTCTCCCAAATTCAATAAACTACCATTTGATGTGAAAATATCACGCAGCCCCTCATCACGCATGATGCCTGATTCTGAGCTCACCATTTGCATATGGAGATAAGGCGAAATCTTGAATCCATTCTTAGCAATTCGAGCAGCTAGCGCAACGAGTCTCTTCCATGGAATCCTACCATATTTTCTCCAAGCAATCTCCAGGCCAGCAAGCTCTCCTGGAACAGCAATAGACAGAGCACCACTCGCTTTTAGGGCAGAATTTCCAGCATACATGTTCTACAAGACATAGTTCAATCAGTCCTATGATCTAGTGTCGATAAGAGACACTGGTGCATCAGCAAACAACAATGAGAGACTATTTCAGTACGAGGAAGATTCAACCTGAGAAGCAAGCTTTGGAGCAGTCTCTCTCATATCATAGGCTTCTATCTTTCCATGATCTGCTGATCGGACAAGCATGAATGCACCACCGCCTATACCACTAGAGGCGGGGCTGACAACACCTAGGCAGAGAGCAGCAGCCACCGCTGCATCAACGGCATGGCCGCCTTGTTGAAGGATGTCCCTCCCAATAGTAGAGCATTCTCCATGATCAGTAGCCACAACACCATGCTGCGCAGTAATTCTCTGGTGTCTTTCATCGGCTGTTGTACTACCAATGCTAAACAAGAAAGATGACAAGAGAAGAAACAGCCATAGCGAGAAAGACCGCCACATGATCAGAGCTGCAAAGAATCAACAAATCAAGCAACATGAGCAAACTCTCATGCTGATGGTAAAGAAGAACATCAATGAAACAGTAGCATAACGAAAATCATTAATCCGGACGCAGTCCCACGATCTATATCTTAGAGAGAGAGAGAGAGAGAGAGAGGGAGGGAGAGAGCTCACATGTTCTAAAGAATATTCGATGGATGATGAATTTGCTAGAGAAAAATTCAGGTACACATATAACAATATTGAACAGCTTTTGTCTATTGATAATCCCTATAATTGAGCAGGCAACTGCAAGAAGTGGACACATACATCAGTCAAGTGAAGTAAAGAAAGGTTTTGGTGCCTCTCACTTGGCTCATTCTTCTTGGATGGAATCAAGACTTTATAGTGTAGCTATTGTTCACTGTTTCTTTTCATATTTAAATATTTTAAAGTGATCCTTCAAACTATTAACAGTAGTTCAACATATGAGTAATTTCTTTGTTGGTTCTTTAGAGTCAGACTAATCTTCTTTCTCTCTCTTTTTTTTTTCTCTCTCTTTTTTTTTTCACAAACGGCATTGCTTTATCGTATGTTGTCTGAGCAAAAGCCCTCATAAAATTGCATGTATATATATAGCCATTATACACTCACCTTTTATTACTATTCTTTTACTTAAATAAATAGTAAACTTATATTATTATTTCAAAAGTGATTATTTTTTACCAGATATAATAATGGCCTGAATGACATAGTCTTTTATAAAACCCGATTCAATTTTAAGAAAAAAGTTATTAAAGTAGATAAGGCTAAGGCATGCGGAGTGGGGTAGGACCATTTGACTCTGGATCACACAATTTAATGATATTGGAGAGTTTAAAATGTGCGGCATTTAGAGTCAAAGGGCAAAATAGACATTTATTCCAAACATTCAAGCCAATTAAATTATCTTGTGATGACAAGACAATTATTCGCACCTCAATTTAATGGGACACTCTCTCGTGAAACGAATATATATAAAATTGGTTGACTCATTATTATAATAGGTTTATATAATAGGTAAAGTATGCTTGTTGGTAGTTAGAGTATGTTTATATTGAATCACATTACAAAATCATAAAATCATACTTTAATGTATCATTCATCAAACTCTAGAAAAATATTATACTTTAACTACCAATAAGCATAATCTACCTATATAACAATCATACTTTAACTTGTCTCACATAAGCACGTCTCTCCGTCTCTCGAGACTTTGTCCAGTTTAATCTATTTGAAGCAGGGATTTTTTTTTTTTTTTTTTGAGGAAAAGGAAAATGGGAAGTGCTATAGTATTAAGCGAAAATTAGAAGAATGAGTAAGGAAAAATATATAGTATATTCAAAGAAATGCTATGAACATGGAATGCTGAAAATGTCACAGATATGGTAGAACATCTTTAAGGCACTTCATATAGATAAGACGTGCATATGGAAAATGTTTAGTGAGTTGGGTCTATGTAAGAAGAGAAATTGGCAAAAATTTGGTCATTCTTCAGTAGGAAAATTTAAGAACATGAGGTAAAATATCACAAGCTACACTTTGATAACCTGATAGAGGACTTGCCTTCCTGGCGCTATCTTGGATAGTTACGAATCGATCACCGACATAATCACCTGCAGATGAGAAACATCAAAGGAGTAACGATCTCTGACATAAAAACAGAGGAAATTATGCATGGTGAAAGAACAAATGGCAACTTTTAGAAGTCATGCGGAATCAGAGAGGAATGGCACCTTGGATGAAGGTGTAGGCGAGTTGTTGCCAGCAACAGGTTAATGGCCACACATCTCTAATGTGATGAGACAATCCAATTCTGTTAATTAGAAGAAGCAATAAAGTTACCAATACGCCAAGTGCACAAAATTCTCAAACCCTCACATTCTCAAACCCTCACATGCATGTAGTCATCTACTCCCTATCTTAGTATGCATGTACATGGAATTGGGGATTGGCAATCACCTGAACTAGTGTTTTTCCCAGAGGTGTTAAAGAAATCTAAAAATTAAAACAATAAGATATCACCAGTTTCTGTTTCTCCAAAAATACATGCGTACATTAAAATTAATGATGCCAGACCTGATAAATGTGCGGTGCTCTAATTGAATATTAGGACAAACACAAATAGGTTTTCCACAGATAGATTCAGTAAGTGTCTAAACATACTAAATGTGCATGATTTACAACTGAATTTATTTCAGTGATAAGGAAATTAAAATCGGCTTTGAAATTGATCACAAGCTTCAGCGATAATAGATGCTAGCTTGTATAAGCGGTCTAAATCCTTGTAATTAATAAAAATGCTAATAATCATAAATAACCAAATACATCAAAGATAAAGTGATTAAATATCCTAAGCATGATAAGACAACAAGCCCACCATGTCGAGTATCACAATAGGCTGTAGATAAGAATAATCATTTGAACTCCGCCACAAACCAATTAAGGCTGCAAAATAGATAATATTCTTATTGATAAAACCCTAAAGTAACACAAGGTATTTAAATAGGCTGAAGGTCCACAAACATAACCCTATTACTAATATGACAGGAATTGGAAACAAAGGTAATAAGGTAATAGGAAACTAAATAATCTAAAATCAGGAAATAATTAACTTGTAATAATATACTAAAATAATAACTAATCTTCCTTCCTCTTTCTCCAAAAAAACATCATGGAACTCATATATTATGAGGACCGAAAAAAGTTTATCCCTTACTTTTCAGATGGAAGGCTTATAGCACTACAGCTGCACAAGCAAAAACATTGTAACTCAACTCCAGCAAAATATTTTCCCTACCTATATACTAAATAAACGAGGTAAAGAATTCCAAATGTCTCCAAAATTATCCATTGTTATGAACGAAAAACTGAAAGAATCAAACTGTCACTGACAGCAAATTGATGAACATAGATAATCTAGGCTACTGTGTGTTCCCTGCCAACAGAATATATGAAGCATGGTAGGAGAAGGTCTCATAATCTGAGTTAGTTGGTAGATAACATAATGCATATCACACCACCTATAGCAGAAATTAAGAAGTTTTTTACAGCTTTATTATCTGATGTTTGCATTTCTACATATGCTAGCTTCTGAGAGAGCAATAGAATCTTCAAGGCTGACACATTTTAGTTTCTCAGATATTCACTGTGGCAATAGAAACAACAACACTCATGAGAACTGGGAATCAATTATGAATTCAACAGTGTTACACCATACTGCCAATTTGCAAAGAAGAGTTCCAGATAATTTTTGTTGACAAATTTCAGCCACTTTAAACTTCAGGTGAAGTGTAGATTAAATTTACATTTTAACTAACAAGAAATCCCTGATCCTGCAGGATTACATGCCAAAAAGCTAGGTTGTTTAAACTATAAATAATTAAAACTTTGTTTCAAAATTCCCTAAATGGACATGAAGCAAAGCAGCTCTTAATATGATAATATCAGTCTTGTGGACCAATAGTAACAAATGATACCTCATTTACGGCTCAGCAAAATTTGTCTGAAAAGTTGAGCAAAATGTGTTACTTAACACCAATGAAAGTCGCTACTGTTTCTTTCACTAGGGGAACCTTTCTTACACCCCTGTAGAATAATAAATGACCCTATCACCCCTATATAACTATCCATTTACAGGAGGAGCTTGTTGGCGTAACCCACTTTTCCGGGTGGTAGACTTCTTTCCCGTTGATGAAGATCCAAGTGCCCCAAGAGCATCAAAAAAGAACCTTTTATCTGGAACGATACCATCTTTATCCATATATACAAGTAATTTCTGTATTAGCTCTTTCATATCAGCTTTAGTATAAGCCTTGTATAGGAGCTTGTAAGTGGAGGTATGGATTGGGAATGTACGAGTGGTATGTGTGCTCTCAAAAAGCTCATGTGCTTCCATAGGTAAAGTATTCATACAGTAGACATCAAGCATAGCATTTAAAGTCGAAACCTTTTTCTCATTTTCTGACTCCACTATCTGGTCAAATGTCTGTCTTGCCTTCGAGACACAATCACAGTATCCATACATCATAATCAGACTCTCATATGTAATGAAGCTTGGTCTATAGCCCATCTCAGTCATTTTCTCGAAGGCCAAGTCTGCTTTCTCCCTGAGCCGTGCTCTTCCATAGTTTGTGATCATGGAATTAAATGTAGAGAGTGTTGGTTTCTCTTTGGAGAGCAACAAGCTTTTGAACACTTGCTCCATCTTAGCAAAATCTTGCTTTTTCCCATATGCATCAATCAACAAATTAAACGTAATAATGTCAGGTTTTATCTGCTTGCTCTTCATCATGGAGAGCACCAACTCCATTTCCTTGATCATCCCCAGCTTCCCATAGGCATCCATCACACCATTAAACGTGTAGATATCAGGACTACACATACTTTCATCAAGATCCTTGAACAAAGCATTTGCTTGTTCGACATTTTTCGCCTGAGCAAAAGCTCTCAAGAGAATGTTGTAAGTCACAATACTCGGCTGACACCTTTCCATTCCCTTCATCTTCTCAAAATACGAGAGAGCTTTGGCCAGGGCCTTGGCTTTATCCCGAGAATGGAGGTGGGCAGAAATCAAAGCATTGTAAACAGATGTATCAGGCTTACAACCACTATTACGCATCTCGGAGAAAAGCCACATTGCCATTCTAGTTTGCCCTTTCCTACCCATCACTGATATCAACTTAGAATAAACCCCATTATCAGCTATATACCATCTCTGCTTCTGCATCCATCTAAATACCTAAACCATGCCAAGGAAGAATGCAGCTTTTAAATTGAATCTTGACAAATGGAAAAGCAGGTAGAAACATGTAACAATAATTAATATTCAAATCTCATAAGTAGAACATAATCACAGGGGAGAGAGAGAGAGACCTCAAGGCACTGAGTCCACTTATCACTCTTTCCGAGCTCCTCAAACAGCATGAAGCAGTGCTCTGTTCGGACAAGCTTCACATACTTGTTGAGTGTGTGCACCAACGGCTGCTTGTCTGTGAAATTCCTCATGAGCAAGCGAACTAGGTCTTCCACTTCCGAAGAGGGATCGATGGTTTTCTTGCGGGATTTTCTGGGAACCGGTTTTGTAACGGGTTTGGCTGAAACCCCACGCACTTGGGTTCTCGATGACGGGAACGAGTAATGGGTGGAATCATGAAATTCTGTC
This sequence comes from Pogostemon cablin, assembly GCA_023678885.1. Classification (NCBI taxonomy): domain Eukaryota; kingdom Viridiplantae; phylum Streptophyta; class Magnoliopsida; order Lamiales; family Lamiaceae; genus Pogostemon; species Pogostemon cablin. The sequence continues at coordinate 3,043,387 of CM042994.1, read as the reverse complement.
GAAATGTGGGTGAGTTTTGACTGGGAAGGACGCTGTAGAAAGGCGGATGTGAAGGAAAGTGGAGTCGACGCCATTAGGAGTGGTGGCGGTGATCGTCGTCGTTGCAGATTTCGGCGGGATATCTTAGAACGCCGCCGCGATAAAAAACAAATAAAAAGATGATAAAACCTACAAACAAGTCCAGCGATTTCTAAAGTCGAACTATTTAAAAAAAAAATTAAAAAGAAAAAACCCAAAAAATTGGGGATTGAACCCGACGTGAATCGAACACGCAACCTTCTGATCTGGAGTCAGACGCGCTACCATTGCGCCACGGATCCACTTTTGACTTTTACCCAAATAACAAAAAACTTATTTTTTTAATTTCAGATCAATACGAAAAAGAAACATCGTTCTAAGGACTCTGAAATATTCAAAAATAGAAAATTCATCCAACACCAAAACCTCACTATACACTTTAATTTTAAATTTGTCAACTTTTAAATAGTGAATAGTTATTAGGGTTGTGTGTAGACACTATATAAAAATATTATGTCTTGTGTAGGTTCTACTTGTCAAAGAGTGAAATATATACTCCCTCCGTCCCGTTTCAGTGTTTACGTTTTTATTTTGTGTGTCTCATTTCAATATTTACGTTTTCCTTTTTAGGAATATGAGACCCACCTAAAACAATTAATATATCATCAACACTAATACACCTATCCACTTCACATTAAATATTATATTTTTTCACTCACTATCTATTTAAATATAATACTTTTTAATCAACGTGCAAAAAAATAAACATTGAAACGGGACGGAGGGAGTATCTTACCTTAGAAGAAAGTAAAATGGTAAAATATTGCTATATTTCCTTGAGACGGAGAGAGTATAATATTATACCTCCTAAAAACCTAAGAGTTGTCCACGTTTACTGATTCATAAACATTATTTAAGATTTTTTTTTAAAATCAAATTTATTGTTATTTTTTTAAGCATTTTAATATCTTTTGATGACAAATAAAAGTGCAAATTAAATAATATTATGTGTCAAAGTAATAAAAGTGACTATTTGAAATTAAAATAAGTTTTAATCTAATTGAATAAAACTATATTATACAAATAAATTAGGAAAGCAGGTTTAACACTGGGGAGTGAGTATTGGGCCACCTGATAGAACTCCAAATCTCCAATCCATATAATTGCTTTTATTCTTGTAAAAAAAAGTTGGTTCGTCCACTAGCCGCCCAAATGTACAAGTTATCCTCTTGCTTGATCAATTGAGCAGCTGATACGGGCTTATTGCTTTTATTCTTAGTACACTATTTTCATATCATAGTATTACAATTCAAATATTTCCTGCACATCGAATTGAGAAATTTCATCCAGCATTATACTGGAACACAAAAATTGTCCATTGAACTACATTATCGAGGACACACTCCGTGAATGAAGCATCATTCCTAGAAGATTTTCAAGCAGACACGCTCGACCTCATTTGTCTTGAATTAGGATCACTTGTAGCTACGTCGTATGCCGGTCGTGAAGGCACCGGCAGTGTTATAGATTGGCTATTCAGCATGAGAACAACCGACGCCATCGTTGGTCTACTCTCCGCATTGTCTTGAACGCACAACAAACCGATATGAATGCATCTCAGCATGTCGACAACAACGCCGGATCCATCATCTTCATTGCCGTTCCATCTCGCCAATTCTTCCAAGCCTGCAACAATTCATTAATTTGATTTCAAATTATATACAAACTTTAAGAGTAGTGAAATAGTAATGTAACGAGTTTAAAACATTATCCGTCTCTTATTCTTTTTACTTTTCTTGGAAAGATCCCAAAATAGTTATGACATTCATTTTCATCTCAAAACAATATACTTTACCATTTTATCTCATAATTTCATAAAAGCACTGATTTAGTCGCATCCCATGCAATCAGAAAAACGGAATATTTTTAGGTAAAATTGACTGTTTTTATAAGAATTTAAAAGTTATGGGATTATTTCGAAAAAATTTAATTTTTTGGGACTATTTTAAATAAAGTAGATGTGTTTGATTTTAAACTCGTATGTAAGTTGTAACCGTGGAATGTACTTACAAAACTTAGCATGTATTCGCTGTTTTCTCCATCTTGAAATGAATAATTCTTTTGTCCACTGATAATCTCCAATATTAGAACACCAAAGCTAAAGACATCTAACTTCACTGAGAATTGTCCATTTATTGCATACTCCGGAGGCATATAGCCACTGCAAAAATAATTGTTTTATGCACTTATACGTTAGTACGTAAAATGATCAGTATAGTTTATTTTATGAATTAATTAAATTAAACGTAAGTATATGCATGGTAAATAACTTACTATGTTCCAACAATTCTTCTAGTATTGCCTCTACTCTCGTCTTGCATAAATAATCTTGCCATGCCAAAATCGGCAATTTTAGGGTTCATCTCTCGATCTAAAAGTATGTTGCTCGCCTTGAGATCACGATGTATAATACGCAAAGTTGAATCCTCATGTAGATAAAGAAGTCCTCTTGCAATTCCCAATATAATTTTGTAGCGTTTATGCCAATCAATAAGTATGCGTCGATCCGGATCTACTCGCCCAAGAATTAATGTTAAAGATCGAACAAATTAAAGTTTTAATTAAATTAAATACGAATGAATAAATCAAAGGAAAGTTGTATTACCAAATATTAAGGCATCTAAGCTTGAATTTTAAACAAGTTCATATATGAGAAGTCTCTCATTCTGGTGAATGGAAAATCCCAAAAGCCTAACCAAGTTTCTGTACTGAAGTTTGGCCATTAATAATATATCGCTTTTGAATTCTATATCTCCTTGCCTGGCCTGAATTTTTTGACAGCCTTTTCACTGCTATTTCTTGTCCATTTTTGAGTTTTCCCTAAAAGAAAAATAAATGGAGTATTAGATAAAATTAAGACACCAGAATTAATTAAGTAAAATAATTTAAAATAATGTATTACCTTATAAACAGAACCAAATCCCCCTTCACCCAACTTATTATTATCAGAAAAATCATTAGTGGCAGCTATAATTGTACCAAAATCATAAAACAGGGATTCTTCACTGCTTATGATCTGCTCGTCATCATCTAAGTCAAAAGGCAACAATTAAATAGTCTGATTAGTAATATACATATATAATACTCTAATTGGCTCCTACTCAAATAATTAATAAAGTAGAAATTTCATATATTATAATTAAAAAAACACACACACACACACCTTTGCTTCTTATATATACTTGCTTCGATTGATTTGCTCTCTTTCTCACGTAGCAACAGGCGGAAGCAGCAATCAGTAAAGACACAACAACTGGAACGACAATGATTATCATAGTCGGAGTCTTATTACCACCATCACCATTATTATTATTAATCCCTGCTAAACTCAATAATATATAAATAAATCAATTTCATGTACATAATCTGTCAAATGTCTATGTAAACTGGTTTTACGGTGTAAATCATGTGGTCCCATTTCAATCTTATTATACCTTATGTATTACTAGGTTGCTGAGGTTTAAATTAAAGGGGAATCATAGGGTTTACACCATAAACTCGGTTTACATGAGACAGACTCCAGTAAACTTATGGTGAGAAAGTAGAGCCGAGTGATCACCTGGCGGCGGTGGGGCTGCGACAGGTGGCGGCAAAGGGGGGACGCCACCATGGCGCGTGCTTCTTCAATCCTAGTCATGTTATAAAAAGGTTGGAGTTTGTACTCGAGAGTACAACTAGGCTTATAGACAATCAATCCGGTGGAATTATCTATAAAAGTCTCAGCTCCAATCAAGCAAGCATCGCAGTCGAACGTGGAGAGATCCGGCATGCACTGTAAGAACGCGAAAACTGTCTGAAAACTCGTAGCTCTGCTGCAACCTTCATGGCCGATCCACCCGAAGCCGCCCGCCCACGTAGATCCTCCAGCAGTGTCCTCAGATCCTCGCTAAATCGCTCAGGACTCGACGCAGTAGCTGTTTGCTTGATAATAATAGTGTAGCCGTCGGATCGGAGTCCGAACATGGATTCATCGGAGTATCGGAGCGTGCACATATTGTCTCCGAATAGACTCCCGCTCTCCGGTTGGGACACCACTTGAGAAGCACGGTGGTAGCATTTTGGACGCAGGCTCGGCAGTCCCGGAGCTGGGAGTCGGTTCGGCAGAGGGCGGAGGCGTAGGCTCGGTCGCCGGCGATCTGACCGAGGGAAGCGTTGTAAAGGAGGGTGCCGAGGTTGGTGGAGAAGAGGCTGTTATTTGTGTAGTTATTACCAAAGCAACCATAATGTGGTACATCGGCTGTAATAAATGAGCAAATGTTTGCGATGATGAATGGAATTACCCATGTTAGAGAAGCTCTCTTCATCGTCGATCTTAAAGTACTACGAATCTCTCTAATCTCTAGTTTTATTGAACAAGATTAGAGGTTTACGTACATCAATATATATACACCCACGGTCACGCCTACATAATTTCATTTTAGGTGTTTTACTTAAAGAATTACAGTAAAAAATCATTCGAATAAAATAAATGGAGTATATAATTAAATTAAACTACTCTCATAATTTGTTAAAATATTTTTATTTTTATAAACCTAGAAATACGCTCACATTAATTACCTGAAATTAAAGCATAAGACCTTATTACACTGTCATAGTCTCATAGTCGTGTTGCTTTAATTTCTTGACCCCTTCAAAGTAGTTTACGCGTCCAGTATATATGTAGTTTGTAGTCCATCCATTTAACTTTGAATTTTCTATATATCTTTTACATGTATTTAGCGAAAATTGGCCATGGAAAATATTAATATTCAAGAATTCTTTAGTATGTATTGTTGTAAAAGCAATTAGTGATCATTTCAAAAGTATACTATAGTATTTATTTATTGCTTTAAAATTATCACAGTTTAATCAAATTAGAGAAATTTTTTAATCCCCTAATAGAGGCACAATATTAATTAAATTGCATTAATACTCTGGTAGGATTCCTTCGTTAATTTTTTTCCCAGGCAGCCCGAAATCTTATTAAAAAGCAAAGAAAATAGAAAAAAGAGTACTAGACTTAAAAACAAGCGGAAATAATAGGTTAAATAATTTAATGAATAATCTAAAGAGTACAAGAAAAAAATTTGTTGCAATATTCTTTTAATATATTTTTGAAAAAAATAAAATATTCATTAAATATTTATTTGTGTCTACAAATTAAATGAGTATTATTAAGGTGTTTTTTAAGCTATTTTATTTTATTTTTTAATTTTAGGCGTTGCTTAGCGGGGATATGAATAAATGCATATTGATTCACATTATTGATGTTCGGTTAGTGCAATGTGAATCAAAAATTTTCAATCACTCTACTATCCACCCTTCAATATATCTCATTATATTAACTCATTAATGATATTCATTATCATTTCAATCAAGGGATATGAATAAATGCATATTGATTCACATTATTGATGTTTGGTTAGTGCAATGTGAATCAAAAATTTTTCAATCACTCTACTATCCACCTTTCAATATATCTCATTATATTAACTCATTAATGATATTCATTATCATTTCAATCAAGGAATTCATACCAAGCGGCCCTTAAATTGATATACGTTGTTTGTAATAATATTTTTTAAAAAATTTAACAATCTTCTCCCAAGAGCAATTACAAATAATCACAAATACTAATGTTTTAGCGACACATTTTTCTGTTGTGGTGACTAACTAGCTGGGCACATTCACATGACTAATGGAGTGTTTAACTTTGGGAACTTATGAATTTAGAATATTAATTTAGCTTCTTGTGTAGAAGTCCTTAATGATAAACTCTTTTAAGCAGCGATGGTCCACACGCCTACATAGCTCAAGTGGTAGAGGGGAGGGTGGAAAGGTCTTCCAGCTGAAATTGGTTGCTGCAGGGTGGGGGTTCGAATCCTGCCTTTGGCATGGATTTGGCCCCTTGCAAGCACAAGTTTAACAGTGAGCCCTCTCTATAAGCCACTTGAGGCACATCCTGCGATTTACCTCCTCCACCAATCCCCAGGGCAGGGGCGGTGGGGGCCCCTAATGGTGGGGTACACCATTTTTTTTAAAAGTAAAAAGAAAGCAAAGTAGAATTTATTTACTCCATGCCTATTTTTTTTAAAAGTAAAAAGAAAGCAAAGTAGAATTTATTTACTCCATGCCTCTCCCGGCGCGAAAATTAAGAAAAGTGATAACTTTTAGGGGTATTGTGTTATTTTTTTATAATAAATAAATGATAAAGTATGTTAGGTATAAGGGATGTAAGGAATGTGTTTTCTGTATGTAGAATGAGGAGTACATCCATATAAATAGACTGAGAGGTTACAACAGATCCCTAAGATTACTCTCAATCAATAAATTAACAAATCAATCAAATGATATAATATCTACAAATATGTAAAGATATCTTATTCCTTAATACGCCCCCACAAAATCGACGTTCCATCGGCGACGGAGAGTTTGGACCGAAGAGATTGAAATCTCGACCGTGCCAGCGGCTTTGTGAACAAGTCGGCTAATTTCATCAGTGTGAACGTAAGAGACCAATAAGTGTCCTTTTGCAGTGAGGTCTCGAACAAAGTGAAGATCAATGGCGATATGCTTCATCCGTGAGTGTTGAATAGGATTGTGAGCAAGCCGAGTAGCACCCATGTTATCATAGAAAAGGTGTGGAGACGAAGAAAGAGTAACACCAAGCTCAGTAAAAAGGTGATGAAGCCAACAGACTTCGGATGCGGCAGAGGCTAAGGCGCGATACTCAGCCTCCGTGGATGATCTAGCCACTCCCCGTTGTTTTCGGAAATGCCAAGAAATCGGGCTATGTCCAAGAAAAATGACATAGGCCGAAGTCGACTTCCCATCACTCATGTCACCACCAAAATCAGAATCAGTGTATGCGGTGAGCGTTATAGAGGAAGAGGGTGCTGATTTTTTAAGCAAAAGACCATGATGAAGTGTGCCCTTTAAGTATCGAAACAAGCGCTTGATAGCATCCCAATGAGAGGTCAAAGGTGAAGACATGTGCTGAGCCAATTTGTTAACAGTAAACGTAATATCTGGCAGGGTAAAAGTAAGATATTGGAGCCCCCCAATAGCAATTCTGTATTCCGTAGTATCAGTGAATTCGCCCGATGCAGGTAAATTGCGAGCAATGGGCATTGTGACAGGTTTTACACCCTCAAGACCAAAACGCGTCAAGAGATCAATGGTGTATTTGTGCTGGGAAAGAAATAAGCCCTCGCGACACGAAGCAACCTCAATTCCAAGAAAATATGTCAGGGGTCCCATATTTTTAACATTGAAGGCCGACTGTAGATGCTTTACCACGGCCAAAATAGTGGATGTGCATGATCCGGTGATAATCAAATCATCAACATAGGCTAGAATTAGCACCATGACTGACTTTCTTATGTAGATGAACAGAGACGAATCTGCATGAGACTGACTGAACCCAAATGATGTGATCGCAGAGGAAAGAATAGTATTCCAAGCTCGAGGTGCCTGCCTTAAACCATACAAGGTTCGGCGTAAAAGACAAACATGATTTGGGAGACTGGAGTCAACAAAGCCTGGGGGTTGGCTCATATAAACGGGGACATCCATATTGCCGTGTAAAAAAACATTACTCACGTCCATTTGGCGCAATGACCAATTATAATGAAGAGCAAGAGATAGAACTGTGCGGATTGTTGCTGGTTTGACCACATGACTGAAAGTGTCTTGGAAATCTATCCCCGGATGTTGCTGAAAACCTTTGGCAACGAGTCTTGCTTTGTACTTGTCAATTGATCCATCCGAGTGCCGTTTGACACGGAAAATCCATTACACCCGATGACATTAGCACCTTTTGGTGGTGGAGTTAAATCCCAGGAGCCAAACTTGTGCAAAGCAGTGATCTCTTCTGCCATAGCAGCTCTCCAAAGAGGATGTGCAAGAGCCTGTTTGAGAGTAGAAGGTTCGAGATTTTCTGGAATAGGGTGTTCACTAGCAGTGTAAAACCTCTTTGGCTTATAGATGTTGTTGCGGCTGCGTATAGTCATGCCGTGGGTACAGACGGCAGCTTGTGGAGGTTGTGGAGCCGGGTTTTGCGTGGCCTGGGATGGGACGTCATTAATATGCGTCGGGGAGTGAAGATCGACATGTGATGACTCGGTGGCAGGTGGATCTGTGCTCGCCGGTGAACTTGGGAGAACACCAATTGATAGAGGACGATGAGTATATACCGAGCTTGGTGAGGAGATGAGGCTCGAAAAATTTCCCTCATCAAATCGGACGTGTCTTGACAAGTAAAGACGGCCGGATTTTGGGTCGAAGCATTTATATGCATTCTGAGATAGTGAATAACCAACAAAGATACAAGGCAGAGATGGCGGCGTAAGCTTCCCATGAAGATAAGGACGTAACCAGGGAAAGCAGCGACAACCAAAAATTCGCAGCTTTTGATAATTTGGGGTCTTGCCAAAGAGAGAGTGAAAAGGACTTTTGTTGTTTAAAACTGTAGTGGGCATCCTGTTGATTAAGTAGACTGCTGTTTGCACAGAAAAAGACCAGAAGGAGAGTGGTAGGGCAGCCTGGTGAGTTAGAGATCGACTCACTTCAAGAATGTGCCGATTACGCCATTCAATGAGGCCATTTTGCTCCGATGTATGTGGTGCAGTAGTGTACCAAGAGATGCCATGCTGGTTTAGATATGATCGAAGAGAAACAAATTCACCCCCGTTATCTGAGAGAAAGTTTCTAATGACAAAACTAAATTATTTCTCAACCAAAGTCCGAAATTGTGGAAATAGACCAGCCACTTCAGATTTGGCACGCATAGGATACAGCCAACAGTAACGAGTATGCAAGTCAACCAATAACAAGAAATATTTAAAGCCATCAACAGAAACAACCGGGGCAGGGCCCCACACATCAGCATAAATAAATTCTAAAGGATGAGAAGTAGTGAAAGAAGTATGCTAAAATGGCAGTTTATGAGACTTGCTCAAGCGACATGATTTACAGTTCATAAGCTCAAAACGAGATTGTTTAATAATAGGTAACTGAAATGAGTTGACAATAAAAGAACTAGTATTCAAAGAGGGGTGGCCAAGTCGAGTGTGCTAAATGGAAAGAGAGCTGCGTGTCCCAATTGTAGCAAAGGCAACACTGTTCTCGATTTTATTTAAAGGAAACAGGTGATAAACTCCTTCAATACATGGTCCTCTAAGCAGAGGAGCCCCCGATTTGATATCCTTAATCATATAATAAGAAGGAAAAAATTCCATGGAAATATTGTTAGCACCTGTGAATTTGCTGACTGATAGAAGATTTTATGTTGCCATGGGAGCACATAAAACATCACTAAAAATAAACGTGCATGAATTAAACGGAAGATGAGATGTACCGGTATGAGATATCTGAAGCCCAGTGCCATCAGCGATATGAACTTCATCTGTGCCGTCATACTCCGAGTGAATAGATAAATTGCTCAAATCCAGAGTAAGATTATGAGACGCACTCGAGTCTACAATCCACGATAAGCCATGATGTGTGGAAGGAGTTTGAGCAGCGTTAACCACCGGCTGCGAATGGCGGCATTGAAGGGCGGAGTGGCCGGAAAATCCACATAGTTGACACGTAATGGGAGCACGAGCAGTGTTGTTATGGCTGCCTGCATTGAAGGGGCAAGTGCTCGAGTGCCGGCGTTGCTGAGGGTTCCTCGGGGAGGAAGTGTTGTTGCCGCTCTGAGAGTGACTACGACCGGAATACGATCCGCGGCCATACTGCTGCTGAACACAGGAATGCTTAGTGGGACCACGTAGCGGTTGTGATCGCGCCATGTTAGCCGTGGCCAAGAGTTGGCGATGAGCCGACTCTTGAGACTTGATGGACAGCTCGTGTTCAACAAGAAAATCGTGAAGTTCTTCAAACTGGAGAGGCGTTTCACGAGCACGAATAGGGCCAACAATGGTGGCATATTCAGGACCAAGCCCGTTGATGACAAAGAGCGTCAGATAATCAGGTGAGACGGGCTGATCAATGAGAGCAAGTTCATCGACTTTGATCTTGACATAATGGAGATACTCGGTGATAGATCGATCCCCCATCTGGATGCGATACAAATCACTTTTTAACTGATTAACACGGGACCTTGATTTTTCTGCAAGGAGGCGAGTGAGGATTGCCCAAGCCTCAGCGGAAGTAGTAGCGGACGAGACTAATGGAAGCACCATGGCAGAGAGAGATCCAAAAATAGCAGCAAGAAGTAGTTGATCTTGACAGTCCAAAGCGTGATAGCATCAGCGTTGGATTTATCAACAAATAGGGTTGGACACTTGTTGGTGCCATCAACAAACCCTAAAATATTATGGCCATGGAGAAGAGCAACAAGATGTGCTCTCCATGAGGGGTAATTGGTGTGATCAACATGAATAGGGAGATGATGATGAGCCGTGATCGGCACAATCTGGGGAGGAGTGGTGGTGTGAACAGCGGTGGAGGACTCGGTGATGTCCGACATGGTGATGATCACATGGGTGGTGGGCGAAGAAAGAGGGAGAAAAAAATAAAAAAAATGACGAGGATTTGATCGTCACCTGCTCGATACCATATAGGGGATGCAAGGAATGTATTTTCTGTATGTAGAATGAGGAGTACATCCATATAAATAGATTGAGAGGTTACAACAGATCCCTAGGATTACTCTCAATCAATAAATTAACAAATCAATCAAATGATATAATATCTACAAATATGTAAAGATATGTTATTCCTTAATATTAGGTGTGTTAGGTAAAGATGATTTTTTTTTGTAAATAAAGTGTATGAGGAAGGGTAATTGTGTTTGACTTTTTATTTTTTTAAGAATGTACAAACTTTTGTGGAACAACTTAAAATATAAAGTGTGTCATCTGAAATTGGACGGATGGAGTATTTTATTGGCATAGTATATATGTTTTGGGAGGGGTTACTCTTAATCTTTTAACGTAGGCCATTAACTCTAAGTCTAGTTGAAAATGTGTTCAGTTATGTGGTTAGGATTAGACATGCATATTTTAACCGAACCCGGCGGTTCGAAACCGGAAACTGGCGGTTCCAACCGGAATCGAAACCGGCGGTACCGGAACCAGTGAAAACCAAACCGAAACCGGCTATATATCAGTTCGGTTCCGGTTCTTCATTTCGTGAAATCGGAACCGATGGTTCCGGTTAAAATCAGCGGTTCTCGGTTGGAACAGACGGTTTTTCAATTTTTTTTTACGTTTTTAGGTTGAAAAGCAAAAAAAAATAGAACCGGCGGTTCCAAACCGAAACCGAAATCGTCCTACCTCGGTTCGGTTCCGGTTCCACATTTTTCGGAACCGGAACCGCCATGCATGTCTAGTTAGGATCTCCAAAATTCCAAAACACAGATTTTTTTTTTAATCCTTATATTAATTAAATTTGAAAAAAAATTCATTCCAAATAAATAAAATTAATTATATCTGAAATCTTCAATTCTCTCCTTTGCGTTTTCTGGGATTGGGATTCTCTCCCATGGATCAATTTCCTCGTTAGTAAAAAAGTAAGTGCATTTCATTGAGGATTCAAGTCCTATTTCCACATGTTTGTTTTGCGTTTGAAAATTAATTAAATAACCTACTCCATCTGTCCCACCCAAAGAGTCTATTTTTTTCATTTGGGCGTCTCACCCAAAGAGTTCTCTTTTTTTTTTTACACACATGGGACACACACACCCTCTAACACAATTAAAATATGAGACATACACTCCCACTAATACAACTACCCACTACACATTAAATAATAATGCTTCTTAATTCACGTACAAAAAGCAAACACTACCCTTTGGGTGGGACGGAGGGAGTAGGTTTTAAATAATGATTTACTCTTCAAATTTCTTAAAAAATTACTCCCTCCGTCCCATAGAAGTTGACACACTTTTCCTTTTGGTTTGTCCCACTAAAGTTGACACATTTCCTTTTTAATACATGGACCCACACAAAAAACAATTAATCTATTCTCATGGGCCCCACATATCACCTCTAATACAACTACCAACTGCATATTAAATATTATTTCTCTCACTTCACTTTACTACAATTTACATTAAATTATTATACTCTTTAATCTCCGTGCCTAAAAAAAATTATATAAACTTCTATGAGATGGAGGGAGTAATATTTAAGAAATTTGAAGAGTAAATCATTATTTAAAACCTACTCCGTATTGTGGTGAAATCTCGTGCTCCCGTGAACATCGATCTTGCATGCAAATCTAATTTTGTATTTTGTAATTTGTACTTTAATTATTGAATGTTTTATTATTTGATAAAAAAATTTATATCCTGAATTTTTAAAAATTATTTTCTAATATTTCAATTGAATTTAAAAAAAAAAATCTTTATTAATTAAAATGTATTCCTTCGTACCACGTAAAAGAGTGTTTTTGCATGTATGGATTAAAGAGTATTATTTCATTATTTAATCTGTAGTGTCCTAAATGAAAAAAAAAATCTTTAAAAGTGACTGAGGGAGTATAAATTTTTAAACAAAATATTATATTCCCTCCATCCCATTAAAATGTGGTGTTTACTTTTTGGACGTAAATTAAGGAATTTAATATTTTAATGTGTATTGAGGTGAGAGAAATGATATTTAAATATAAATTGTGTAGGTGTATAAGTGTGATGGATGAGTCCAAAGAAATAGATGTAATTAATTTGTGTGGTTCATTCTATCAAAAAGAAAAATACACACTTTGTATAGGAACGGACCAAAATGAAAAAACATGTACATTTCAGTGAGACCTAGGGTACCTCATACACTCTGTTCACCCGTTTCACAAAAGTTTTAACTCTCTTTTAGAGGGTTTGTGTTAGGTTTTTTTTCTAGATTAGATATAAACTTTTTAAATATGATTTTTTTTATATCTAATTTATTACTTTTTTCGTCCGCTTTGAAGGGTATCATTTTTTTCATTTTGGACGTCCGTTCTCAATGGTCTCATTTCTTTTTTTTATTCACACACACCCACTAATACAACTAAAAAATGGGACTTACACCTCCACTAATATAACTATCCACTACATATTAAATAATAATACTCCTTAATCTCCAAATAAATGATACCATTAAATTCGAAAGGATCAATTACTCCATAAAACAGTCCTACAGAATACTTTGTCCCATGTAACTCCATTCCGTATCACTCAATTAGTCATTCCAAATTCCAGTCTCCCACACAGATTTGTTCTTTTCTGTTTCCCTCGTGTGTTGTGTCGCTTTTACTTTATGGAAGAAGTATTCACAATATTCTTTAAAGAAAGGAGAGGAGATTCACTATTCCACATTTTAGCTGCATCTTGTATTCTAAGGTGACCCGTGAATGGCTGAGGCTGAGATTCCAACGTGGAGAGTCTATGTTATAAGCCAGCAAGCTCAAAACACAATGATGTAATTCTTCAGAGGTACTTAAGGAACTGAGAGCCCTTAGATTGCTGTCTTACTTGTTCTTTCCAATATTTGCATAGCCACTCAATTCCATCCAATTCAAAATCTTTGAAAAGATGGTTCTCACTTGCAACGCTAAAGGAGACATCTCTTCCACAAGTCCAAAATTCTTCAAGATCATACTCGACTCCCCCAATCTAGTATGAAATCTTCTTCTCCATGATTTTTTTTTTTTTTTTATTTTTATGAGTGTGAAATTAGTTTGTTGAACTTAATATTTGTGAACAGAGGATTCCACCAGAGTTCATGAAAAGGCATGGAAGAAATCTTGTTAATCTTGTGTTTTTGAAAGTCCCAAATCGATCCGATTTGTGGGAGGTTGAATTGATTCAGAGTAATGGCGAAACTCTGTTGCAGAAGGGATGGAAGGAATTCAAGGAGAGATATTCTTTGGCATTTGGGGACTTTGTAGTGTTTGAATACAATGGAGATTCAAAGTTTCATGTATTCATGTTTAATAGAACTGCTTTGGAGTTTGACTATCCATCTGAATCTGACCATCTTACTGATGATTCTGCTGAGGTGTTGGAACATCTTTCATCTAAAGGAAAGATGGTTGAAAAATCACCTTCTGGTTTGATTCTTCATATTCTAATTAATCATTAAATAAAAAATTGGAAATTTCAATTTTAATGATTTATGTGTTGCTATTAGTTGCAGGTGGAGTAAAGAAAGGATTAAATATGGATAATGAAACATCCATGGCTTATCAGAAAGCATTAGATTTAGCCACTTGCCATGAAAACCCATTCTTCATCTTAATCATGCAACCATCCCACGTTTCTGCAAAATTCGGTTTGGTAATTAATTATTTCATCTTACACCCCAATTTCTGTTATCTATATGATCATTAAATCTTGATTCATATAATCTTGTAGGGCCTCCCAATTTCGTTTGCAAAAGCAAATTTGCCTTGTAACACCACCAACACAATTACTCTTCGGATCAAGAATGGTAAGAAGTGGTCAGTCAACTGCCGCAAATACGAACACAGAGGGAAACTAATGTCGGGTTGGAAGGATTTTGTGGACGACAATGGCATAACTGTAGGAGATGTCTGCTTATTCCAAGTGGCTAAGAAATCCATGAATTTTCTGTGGAATGTCACCATTTTCCCAAGGTGATTCATAAGTAATAATTAATTATGGTGCATGATTATCCATCTCCAAAACTTGTTATTATAGTATAATATATAATGGTTTGATTACAATCGGTGGCTGTAGTTCTCCGGCCGCCTTCTCGGAGGAAGACACTTCCTCCGAGCCACCAAGAATGGAGCTACGTCTGAAGCACTACAACAAATTTAGAGTGGTAATTAATCTATCTCCATTGTTGTAATAAGGATGGATTTCTTACACTACATTGATTCTGTTTTCTTGATATGCATGTTCAGTTACTTAGTAGGAAATTTGGGGAAGCTGCTGGTTTGTTGAGGAAGAAAGAAGTGATGCTCCGATTTGAGGCTCACCGGCGGCGTTGGCCGGTGAGAGTTATATACGAACGGAATTCCAGTCAGTTTAAGCTCTGGTTGGGCAGGGGGTGGCGCGATTTCAGAGTTGAATATAATTTGGCTTTTGGGAAGATTTATTTGTTGGAATACGTTCCTAATCAGAAATTAATCCAAGTTAAGCTCATCTAATTAGTTTGATGATTCGTTAATGGTATGTAAATTTGGTTTCTAGTGAGTTAACCAGTGTAATGTATGCTGAACTATGGATGTATGTGTAACTTATTTTGCTGCAAGGATTATTCATGATCTTGAAGTAATTTTTTTTTGTTTTAATATTTTGTAACTAATAATGTTTATCATTTATTTATTAGGTAAAATATACTACTCCATTAAGTATCCTAAAAATTAGAAACCCATGAATTACACTGCAATTATGAAAATTAATAAAATACGTAAAAAGAAAAAATGAATTTTGTTAATCATCTTTAAAAAAAAAAGAATTGTTCAATAAAAAGGGCAAGTGTCTAGTCAAATGTCATTGCAGACTGCAAAGTGGCAATATTTTTGTTTGTATTTAGGGAGAAGAATCTCAAAGTACATTTTTAAGCAATAAATGAAGCACATGTTCCAAAGAAGTTCATTTAGACTAGTTAAAATACTTTAACAGTCTAGAAGAATTGTCATAAAAAAATTCATATCAAGCAACAAATTATACTCCGTATTAAATACTGTTAGTTAATTAATGATCATGGAAAAAGATAGAGAATTTATCAAGGATCTTGATACCGGCCATGTTCCAAGAAATTATTAATGTAGAATTAAGTATTTTTTATTTAAAAAATAAAAATGAAGCATAACTAAATAGCTTGAATTAGCTATAACACTTATTTACAAGAGAAAGTTAGGAGGTTTTCAATGAGCTTTCTAAAATAACATATTTTTAGCAAACAAAGAAGCTCGTGACTATTATATTGTAAGAGCAATTGACCCAATACAAATTAAACGTAATTCTAAAATAGAAAAAAGTTCGAATGTTACATAAAATAGCTAAAGCACCTAATAGACATTCAACAATAACTTTGATACATAGAATGACATAGCGAGTATTTTCAATGAGCATTTAGAAATATTACGTGATACATTAGAGAGAGTACTTCTTAAATGGCAAGAAATTCAATAATAGCTTGATCAGTCATACCAACTGATACCGGGATTTTAGAGAAGTAGGAGGTAACACAAGCACACACTCGGATACAATTCCTCACCTATGGAATCCATCACAAGTTTGGAATAATCTCGTCGCCTTAAGGAATCCACCGAAAGACTAAGAGACACACTCACCACTCTAGGAATCCACCAAAAGAGTTCAGGGCAAGATACAAGAAGATAACATCTTCTAAACAAGCTTAAAAGCTCCAGATAAGTTTAATTTCAAAATTAGTTGACTAAGAGCTTACAAATAATGTCATTATATAGGTATATATGACTTGGAACCCTCCAAATGAGTCAAAGGAAATAAATGAGATTTGAACATTCTCAAGACATAGAAAATATGAACTTAGACTCTAATAAATGTAAGATAATCAAAGACTAAGAATATGTAGATACCAAGGTTCTTCATGAGGAGACGAACCATCAAAAACCAGCAAAGTCGAAGTTGGTCCAGCAACTTTCATATGGTGCACAGTCTGCCACACTGTAGTCATAACTTTGTGTAGAAATATTATTTTTGAGATCCGTAAATTTTGTAGAACACTAGACTTCAAGAGCTTTCCAATGGTATATGAAATGAACCATAACTCTTTCCCAATCTAAACAGATAAATTCTTGAAGTTGGCTGACTATTGGTGATCTCCATGTTGAGTTGGCATAACATAGTTGGACCATCTTGCTCAAAGGTGCAGAGTTTAAGGTCTTCATTGATGAGTTTCTTATCAAGACTTCAGACTTAAACTCTATACCAAAAATTCTTGCGTCACCAACACATTTCTTGATAAGATCATAATAGGAGTCATCCACATTCTTCACAAAAACACCAACCACTGCACTAAGGGAGGGTCTTTCAATGTCCATTAACAATGTTAAACCTATATTAAGAGGGAGAAGATAACTCTAAAAGAAAAGGGTTAGAATTTTAATTTTATTAAAAAAATTGTGTCTTTTGTCCCGAAATGATTAGCCCAGAGCTAATAATATTGGCATGCGGGTTAATATGAGACAAATTCACCCCTCTTTAATCTTTTTTTTTTCTCTTTTCAAACTTAACTTTCTATCACTCTAATCAATCATTTTCTCTAATAAATAAAATATACTTCAATAAATATATTAAAATTAACTTAATTAAATACAAATTCTATTAAATTATATGTTTTAATAATGTTTTACATGTATTAATTTTAATTCTAAATAATATATAAGTTAATTTTGAATTTTTTTATTATTTATAATAAATTTACATTTATAATTTTTCAAATATTTTTTTATAGTACAGGCCACGTAACCAACACATTTAGCGCCATTTAGGATTTGGTTATATTCACTTTTTAATAGTTAGTTTTAACATGCCCAAGCCCGTTAGGATTAGGTTATATTCACCTTTTAATAATTAGTTTTAACATGTCCAATTTTCCGATTAGCTTGTAGAGGGCTTGCTAATTTAATATCCCTAATGTTTTTATCCATTTAAAAGGATGTATAAAATGCGTTCAATCTCGATTATGTTAACTTTAATTATAGATTAATATTGATTCATTATGAAAAGAGTAGATATTGTGTTGCAGATTCTCTATTCCCACCATCTGGTGTTCTAAATCACTGCATGGAAGACACACACTCATTTTCAAAAACAGTAAAATTAGTGATGTGTCGATGCCTTTAAAAACACGAAATCTGCATCTTCAAAGCTTCTCAAAATGAGCAGTTAGAAACAAAATATGTTCTCTTGATAACAGAGTCATCAGAAACATGGCAAGGAACCCCAAATTCAGGCCCTCTTTCTTCAAGGTTTTGCTGCCGGAATTCACTAGCCATCTCGTAAATCCTTCTCATTTCAACTTGAAATCCATTTCTGAAAATTAATTTTTATCATCTTTTTTTAAAAAAAAATTATATATAAATAAATATATAATGATTATTTTCTCCATCAGCGACTCCCGCCAAACTTCATGCGCAAATACGGAGAAATCCTGCCGGGAAATATCAAGCTGAGAAGCAGTTCCGGCGAGATCTGGAATGTGAAAATCGATCAAATTGACGAGAAAAATTATCGATTTGGTGAAGGATGGACTAAATTTGATGTGGATGCTGCACTTCAATTTGGGGAATTTGTGGTGTTCTTCCTCAACGATGACAATTTCACTTTTGATGTAACGGTTTTCGGTCACACCGCGTGTGAACGGCGAATAACTGCCCTCCGTCGCAGCCACCGCCGCAGTTCTCCACTCGACCCCTCCCACAAAGACGACGTCGTCAGAGGTAAATTAAATTCCATTTTTATAGATCGGATTTTTCTGTTTAATTCTCGTCGTACTATCTACAATTCAGACGACGAGGAAAAAGGAGAAGGAGAAGGAGAAGGAGAAGGAGAAGAAGACGACGATGAGATTCCACTTCCACCACGGATGGAACTAACTCTGAAGAGATACGAGTATTGCAGAGTGGTAATCATAAATTTTGTTCTTCTTCCCCTGCATGCATATATAGTTGCTTGATTGTTACATGAAATTATGAATGTGTGCTTAAATTGCATTCAGAAAGTTTGCAAGGAGTTTGCGGAGGCAGCGGATTTAACGACGAAGAAAAGCGTGATGCTCCGATTCCACCTTCTCCGGAAGCAGTGGCCGGTCAGAGTGATTCGCTACGATTATCGCAATTCTACAATGATCTACTTTGGCAAAGGCTGGACTGCTTTCAGAAATGGGAATGGATTAAGTTTTGCAACTTATTTGCTGGAATACATTGCAGATGAGGAAGTCATTCAGGTGAAGCTGCTCAAATGATCCCTACTACTTAATTAATGTGATTAATTACTAATTAATTAATGTTAATATGTTATTAGTAGCATCATCAGTTTTGTTGTGGGAATATATATGGCACTATATTATGGGAACTTGTTTGATTATCGACATTAATTCTGATCGGGTAATTGGCGAAATTAGAGATCATTTAAAGTTTTTTTCGATTTATTTTTTATAATATGGTTAAAATAAAAATCTTCTTTTTCAAGAAAAAGTGCAAAAGATCTTAAGTGATACACTAGGATTTATGCATGTTAATTAGTATTTACACGGGATTCAGTTTAATATTGTTTAGATTAAATATGTAAAAATAAAATTCACAATAATCTCACGAGATTTAGATCGTTACATAGAATATCGATTCAATCTAAAAAAATGATAAGATCATTATTGTTCAAATTAAATATCCTTTAAAATAAAAAATGTAATACTCTTTATTTTTAAAATCGATTATTAATTAAGTTAATTCATTTGTTTTATAATTTGACAAGGACAAAATTTTAATATATATATATAATACAAATTGTTTATGTAATAGAGTTTGAAAGTTCTATACCCAACAAGTTTGAAAAAAATGTTTTTTATCCGCTTCATTAAAAAAGTTCTCTATTCCAAGTTTAATAAAAAGATATAATATCCCTCATTTTAAATTTTGATCTTAAAACCCAAATCCCTCTAATTTCAAAAACTCATTATAAAGGTTACTTTTTTCATTTCCCTAATTGTTTCATCTCGAGGTACGATATTATTTATTTCGAAATTTCTATCTCGAAGGTTAATGCACTCACATTTGATGCTAAGTATTTTAATGGGATTATTATAATTTTTTATTAAAAATATTATTACTTTTTTATTCATTGAATTCATATGATATCCTGATATTAAAAAGAAAAAAAATCATACAAAATAAATAAGCTAGACTCGCAAAATGTCATAAGCAAAAAATTTGAGCTTTGTTTTTTTTTTTTTTTTTACCAGGTTTAGGATTATGTATGTTATTATTTATTGTAGTTGGGATTTAGTAAAACTGGATTTTGTAAATCTTACCTACCTTTTACACTCATCACATAAACAAACATCTAAAGCCATTGTTATGAATACCCATTTAATACGGATTGGATTCAATGTGTCATTTTAGTGTTGTATACATGTGCAATATTTGGAGAAAATGACAAATGAATGATATATTATAGGGAATAAAATTTAAATTATACCACAAAAAAGAGAGTATTAATTGGACTGGAAATGGTTGCATTTTTCATACGATTAATGGCACAGAGTTGATTGGCGAATATGACCGGTCATTTTAATGGATCACAAATGTGTTTTATCTCAAGAGGCGTACCCGGACACACCTTTAAAATATAGTATTATGAATAAGGGTACATTGTTTTATTCTAAAGGGTATACATTTTTATTAGTAAGGGTACACCATTTTGTTCTAAAGGGTATAAACTTTTTATTAATATTTTTTATTTTTCTTCAGAAAATAAAGGATACATATTTTTACATCTTTATACTAAAGGGTTTACAATTTAACATAAAATTTTAAAGGCGTACGGAGTCTGCCCCGTGCTCCCGGGTGTATACAAGTTTTTGCCTTATCTCAATTGTGGTCAGAAGCTCTCAAGGTGCAGACATCATTAAGCAATAATGCCCAGGTGAACTTAATGTTTTTTAGTAATTTGTTTCAAGAATGGGAGATGAATAAGTTAACATTTGATATATGGTTATGCACGGTGTGAGTTGTTTGGAAAAGCAGAAACAACATAGTATTTAAAGATGAATGTTGGAATCTAATGAAGAATATGGACGAAATAAAATCTCAAATATAGAGTTGGTGATGTGGAGAAAAAAAGATTGATTATGAATATAAGGTACTCTGATTGGTGTGGAAATCTTAGTAGTTGCATAGAGAAAAATGGCTAGTTATGATTGTTGGGTTGTTTCTTGTGTTGTAATAAGAGGTAATATAGGTGTGCTATCTATGTATTTTGTATTTTTTTTTGGTAAAGCTCGTGCCTAAAGTAATAAATTTCCTTTTTCTTTTAAAAAAAAAAATTATCTTATTTCTTGAACCGAACTTTATTAACTTTTCATTACTATATTTTAAATTATAAATTAATGCTATTAATTAATTGTCACAACTGAACTCACAGTAGGTTTGGCTGTTAAAACCTTGTAAAAAGGATAGCACTAGAAACCTAATACTCTGTTGATTACACAGAAACATGGGAAGAAGGAACCCCAAATCCAGGCCGTCTTTCTTCAAGATTTTGCTTCCTGAATTTACTTACCATCTCGTAACTTCTTTTCATTTTCATCCGTTTCTCAAAATTAACTTTACGATCTTTTTTCATTAACTATTGATAATGACTACAGCAACTTACGCCGAATTCATGCGCAAGAACAGAGAAATCCTGCCGGAAAATATCAAGCTGAGTAGCAGTTCCGGTGAGATCTGGAATGTGAAAGTAGATCAAGCTGACGAGAAAACTTATCGGTTTGGTGAGGGATGGACTAAATTTGCTGTGGATGCTGCACTTCAATTTGGGGAATTTGTGGTGTTCTTCCTCAACGATGATAATTTCACGTTTGATGTAACGGTTTTCGGTCACACTGCGTTTGAACGGCGAATAATCGGCCGCCGCCGCCTCCGCAGTTCTCCTGACGACGTCGTCAAACCGAGCGGTAAAATTACAATTTTCTAGATCGGAGTTTTTGTTCAAATTTTCTTCTCTGAATTATGCGATCTACCTCGACATAGAGGAGGAAAATGGAGAAGAAGATGAGGATGAGGTTTTTCCACCACGAATGGAAGTAACTCTGAAGTTTCGTGGGAGTAAAAGAGTGGTAATCGATGATCTCCATAAATTGTAGTCTTCCCCTGCATACTTGCTTGATATGTGCACATGTTTATTCAGCGACTAGTTTGCGGAGGCAACGGGTTTGACGAAGAAGAGACGAGTGATGCTCCGATTCCACCCTCACCGGCAGCGGTGGCCGGTTAATGTGAGACACCACGATTACGGCGGCTATACAAGGATTTTGTTAGGCAAGGGTTGGAGCGATTTCAGAAAAGGAAATGGATTGCTTTTCTCCAGAAAGTATTTGTTGGAATACATTGCAGATGAGGAACTCATTCAGGTGAAGCTACTCACATAATCCCTCTAGATGGGACTTACACTTCTAAGATTGCAACGAATGATTATTAATTAGTAATTAATTTTAGTATGTATTAAGTCGTGTTAGTATGTCACGGCTGAAATGAATCCTACGGCCAGTATGCAGGGTGGATCTTCGGATGAGATTCATTGGGGATGTTCGCCGCGGGTTTTAGAACCCCGGAATTGGAATTAAAATTCTACACCCAAATTTTAAAAAGCACCCCTATATACCTATATACATTACTTTTTCTCAATTAATACAATTCATCTCTTTATCTTTCCTTTTTCATCTACTTTCACATTGATTTGACATAAAGTTAAAATCTACTCTATTAAAAATCCAAAACAAATACAACATTATTATTCATAATTTTCAAACTCCTTAAAATCTCAAAATAAACATCACCTAGTAGAAGAACCAATTTTTTTTATTGATTGGAAGGAGAAAACCAATTTATGCGCTCTCGAACCTATAGCATATTGTTTGAGTACTACGTTGAAAGCATTAAAATTTTAATTATAACAGTATTTATATCTAATTAATTATAAATATTTTAATTAATTATTAAGTTAAGTAAATTTAGGATTACAAATAGTCATTCTTATAAAAATAATACTTTTGAAAAAAAGTCAAAAATATTTGTGTGAGACCATCGTTATTAAATACTCTCTCTGTCCCGCCCAAAGAGATGTATTTACTATAACTTTTGTGAGAGTTTTATCCAGTCAAACGATGCAGTTTGACCGGGACAGAGGGAGTAAATATTAGTAAGTGATAATCTTTAAATAAAAAAATGATACTAATCAATAAAAAATGATAATTATATTGTTAATAATTTTATTAACAATTTATAATATAAATAAAAAATGAAAATATTTTAATAAAAAATTGATAACATTATTAATAAAAGGTGATAATTAAATTATTTTAATGTGAGATTATGTCTCTTAATAAACAATTATTACTACTTAAAAGGAATTAAAGAGGGAATAACAGATTAATTAATTAGATGGGACGTATCTAAAAGATGTAGTTTTGGTTCTACACTAGATTTTTTTTTTTAAATCTTACGAATTTATTTAAAAATAATTCAACCGAGCACTTATTTTTGGTCACACAAAACCCCATTTTTATCACTCATTCCAATCTTCTACAAATATTGCAAATATCAGGTGGTGTGTTAATTTTACTTTATGGAAGAAGTATTCACAATTTTAGTATTGAATGATCATTCACTTTAAAGAAAGTAGAATGTGAAGAGTCTTTGTTAGCCTACCCAGCAAAGCATGCTCTAAACACAATAATGAAATTCTTCAGAGTAAACTGCAGAGCCCAATGTGATGTGAGGATTAGATTGTAGTCTTACTTATTCTCTCCAATATTTGAAAGGCCACTCAATTCCATCAAAATCAAAATTTTTGAAACTATGGCTCTCACTTGCAATCCAGATCTTCTCCACAAGTCCAAAATTCTTCAAGATCATACTCGACTCCCCCAATCTAGTATGAAATCTTCTTCTCCATGATTTTTTTTATTTTTTTATATTTGAGTGTGAAATTAGTTTGTTGAACTTAATATTTGTGAACAGAGGATTCCACCAAAGTTCATGAAAAAGCATGGAAGGAATCTTCATAACCATGTGATGTTGAAAGTCCCAAACCGATCCGATTTGTGGGAGGTTGAGTTGATTCAGAGTAATGGTGAAACTCTGTTGAAGAAGGGATGGCAGGAATTCAAGGAGAGCTTTGGGGGACTTTGTAGTGTTTGAATACAATGGAGGTTCAAAGTTTCATGTTTTCATGTTTGATAGAACCGCTTTGGAGATTGACTATCCATCTGATTCTGAATCTGATGATGATGATGATGATAATCCTACTGATTCATCTGATGACTCTATTGTAGTGTTGGAACATCTTTCATCAAAAGGAAAGATGGTCTTCTGGTTTGATTCTTCATGTTCTGATATTAAATTTAAAACATGGAAATTTCAATCATTTTCTATTTATTACTATTAGTTGAAGTTGCTTGCAGTTGTTTGGCAGAGTAAAGAATGGATCAAATGTAGCTAAGGAAACATCCATGGAGTATCAAAAGGCATTAGAGTTGTCCACTTCTCATGAAAACCCATTCTTCATCTCTATCATACAACCATCCTATATTTCTGCTCCATTCTGTTTGGTAATTACTTTTTCATCCTCTACAACATCTGTTGTCTCCATGATTAAAATTTTGATATATATCATCTTGCAGGGGGTGCCAGTGTCGTTTGCAAAAGTATTTTTTCCTAGTAACAGCACTAACACAGTTACTCTTCGGACCAAGAATGGTAAGGAGTGGTCAGTCCAATGCCGGAAATATGAACGCCGTGCAAAGCTATCAGCTGGTTGGAAGGATTTTGTGTACTACAATGGCATGCATCACTGTGGACGATGTCTGCTTATTCCAAGTTGCTAACATAACCGAGGATTTTTCTGTGGGATGTCACCATTTTCCCAAGGTGATTAATTTATTAAATTTACAAACTTGTTACATATGTTATGGTTTTGATTACAATCATTGGCTGCAGTTCTCTGGCTGCCAACTCGGAGTAAGACGTCGAACCACCAAGAATGGAGCTACATCTGAAGCACTACAACAAATCAAGAGTGGTAATTAATCGATCTTCATTTTTGTAATCCGGTGGATTTCTTACACCACATTGATTCTATTTTCTTGATATGCATGTTCAGCGACTCAGTAGGGAATTTGGGGAGGCAACTGGTTTGACGGGGAAGAAAGAAGTGATGCTCCGATTTGAGGCTCATCGGCAGTGTTGGCCGGTGAAAGTGATATACGACAGCAATTTCAGTCAGTTTAAGCAGGGGTTGGTTCGAGTTCAGAGTTAAATATGGTTTGGCTTTTGGGAAGACTTATTTGTTGGAATACATTCCTAATCAGAACTTAATCCAGGTTAAGCTCATCTAATTAGTTTGATGCTTCATTAATGGTATGTAAATCTGGCTTCTAATAACTGCAACCAGTTTAGTAACTTAGTTAACTACTCTTTTGTTAGTATTGTATGCTGAACTTTGGATCTCTGTGTAACTTATTTTGCTGCAAGAATTATTCATGTTCTTGATGTCATTCTTTTTAATAGGAGTAAATAATTGATGTATACTTTTCCTTATTTCTCTCCTTATTTCTCTCCACCTATTGTGGAACTTGTTGTAATCTTGTATTATATATATTGGCTTGTACACATGAATAATATCACGACAATATTCCTTCCTTACATGGTATCAGCCTCTCCAAGAAACCCTACTTCTTCTCTCTTTGTTTCTTGTTAGCTGTGTTCTTTGTGTCTGATCTTCAAACTCCTAGACACCGATTTCTCCCTTTGATCGCCGACCTTTTGCGATCCTTCTTCACAGCAAACCTTCGCTCTCTCTACCTTATTTCCATGGCTGCCGCTGCTACCAATCCTTCCTCTCACCCTACTGGAATGATCAATCTTGTTCAGATTAAACTTTCCTCTTCCACATATCTCATGTGGAAACGCCAATTCTTATCCATGGCTACAACGTACGACTATCTTGATCTAATCACTGCACCCACGCCTGCCCCTTCTCGAACCTTGGTCGACGCACAGGGCCAGGAGTTGCCCAATCCAGCCCATGCGTCGTGGTTCCTCCGTGACCAGAAACTGCTGGGTGTGCTCTACGCCACCTTGGAGCCGGAGGCTATGGCAGAAGTTCTCGATTGTGAGACCTTCATCTCCGCCTGGCGAGCGCTCGAATCTGCCTTCGCCCATGCGTCTACATCCCGTGCCCATCAACTCCGTGAGGAGTTGTTGTCTCTTCGCCGAGATGAGCAGCCCGTTGCCGAGTACGGACGTCGTTTTAAGGCTTTGTGTGATCAGCTCTCTGCAATCAACAAGCCGCTTGATGATAGTGACAAGAGTCACTGGTTCTTGCGAGGTCTTGGCCCGATGTTCACTGGTTTTGCTGATACGCGGATGGTGATGCATCCGATTCCATCATTCCGCGATCTTCTTCACCAAGCAACCCAGTTCGAGTTGATGTCCCGCTCCATGGAACGCACACACACTGCTATGGCACAGCCTACCGTGGCCTTCATTGCATCTGATTCGGCCGCCACTAATCCTCCTCATGCGCGTTCGCGTGGTCCGCAGCAGCCTGGTTCGCAGCAGCCCGGTCCGCAGCGCTTCTTCAATACTACTTCTCGCGGTGGCTCTATGGGTAGTGGTCGCGGTGGCCGCCGGCAGTACACTCCTCGCTGTCAACTGTGCCGGGGGGAGCACTACGCCGATAAGTGTCCCCGGTACTTGCAGCTTCAACAACAGGTTGGCTCCCACTCTTCTCGGCCTTCCCAGAATGCTGCTACCGTGGGTTTTCAAGCCTCACGCTCCCACCATCATGCTGACCTCGCCCAAGCATTTAATGCAGCGTGTTCCATCTCCTCTCCAGGGTCACCTTCCGATTGGTATGTGGACTCGGGTGCTTCTGCTCACATGACGCCCAACACTAGATCTTTGGACTCGTTTGAGCCCTACTCTGGTAATGCTTCTGTCACAGTTGGTAATGGTCATTCTCTTGCTATTTCTCAACTTGGTACATGTCGCCTGTCATCTGATATAAATTTGATGAATATTTTGGTTGTCCCTGAAATAACTAAAAATTTGTTATCTATTAGCAAGCTTACATCGGATTGCAATGTTGATGTGGTATTCTCTGATAAGACTTTTGCTATACAGAATCGGGGGACAAAGGAAATTCTGGCTCAAGGGAAGTGTGAGAATGGTCTTTATATTCTAGAGAAGTGTGCCAATGCACCGGCGTTGCTTGCTGTTTTAAATTCTAAAAACTTAAGAGCTAGTTTTAATTTGTGGCACTTACGTCTTGGACATGTCTCTTTTGGTACTATTTCGTTGTTAAATAAATTGGGACATTTGTCAGTGACATCTTTACTGCCTAATCCTACTCTGTGTTCGCCTTGTCAATTAGCAAAGAGTAAAAAGTTGCCATTTACACTGAATGAAAAACGTGCTTATTTAGTTCTTGATTTAATTCACTGTGATTTGTGGGGTCCGTCGCCGGTTACTTCTTCTGATGGCTATAGATATTATGCTGTATTTGTGGATGATTTTTCCCGATTCTCTTGGCTCTATCCATTACGTGCCAAATCTGAATTTTATGATGTTCTTGTTCGGTTTCACACGTTCGTTTGTAATCAATTTTCTCGCCCTATGAAATTTTTTCAATCTGATGGTGGTACTGAGTTTGTGAACATTCGTGTGACTGAATTTATGGCTAAACATGGGATTTTTCATCGACTATCATGTCCTTACACCCCACAACAGAATGGTCGGGCAGAGAGGAAACATAGACATATTACTGAGACTGGTCTTTCTATGCTATTTCATGCTTCTGCACCTGCCACGTTGTGGTTTGAGGCCTTTGCTACTGCAGTTTATATCATCAATCGTCTTCCGTCTGCGACTTTGGAGAATAAATCTCCATATGAACTTCTGTTTGGCCAGATACCTGATTATGCTGTTTTCAAGCCTTTTGGGTGCCGAGTTTTTCCATTCTTACGGGATTATGCTTCTCACAAGCTGTCTCCCCGCAGTCGTGCTTGTATCTTTTTGGGTTACAGCAGTACTCATAAAGGGTTTCGGTGCTTCGATCCTACTTCCGCACGCATCTACGTCACTCGACATGCTCAATTTGATGAGCAAGTTTTCCCGTTCACTGGCAGTACTGTGTCGTCTCCTATTGGTTTGCCGGTATCGAGTTTTTTGGATCCTACTCTTCCATCCACGGAGCCGCACGAGCCCACTTCTTACCGGCTTTACTCTGATTCTGGCGATGATGCTTTAACACCGCCGTATAATCATACAGAGCCCAATCCAGTCGAGCATTCCCCACCTCCACCACCACCAGTTCATACACCTCCATCACCGGCATCAACTCCGCGGCCTATACCGCCGCCTCCTCCACCTCCGCATCATATGGTTACCCGGGCTCGTGTTGGAATTTTTAAACCTAATCCTAAGTATCCAGTTCATCTTGCCTCAACAGCTCTTCTATCTTCATTGGCTCTGGAGACTGAGCCTCGCGGTTTCAAATCCGCGGCAAAGTATCCTCATTGGATGGCCGCTATGCAAGAGGAGATCGATGCCTTAATGGTAAATCAGACATGGGACTTGGTACCTACCCCTCCTAATACTAATATTGTGGGATCGAAATGGGTTTTTCGAACTAAGTTTCGGTCGGATGGTTCAATCGAGCGACATAAGGCTCGTCTTGTTGCTCAGGGTTTCACTCAGGTTCCCGGCGCTGATTTTCATCATACTTTCAGCCCAGTTGTTAAAGCAGCTACTGTTCGCACTGTTTTGGCTATTGCAGTGCACTACAAGTGGTCTTCACATCAGTTAGATGTGAAGAATGCTTTTTTAAATGGAGTTCTCACTAAGCCAGTTTACATGGCTCAACCGCCCGGCTTTATTGATGCTCGCAATCCTAATCATGTCTGCCGTCTAAAGAAAGCTTTATATGGTCTTCGCCAGGCTCCTTTGGCCTGGTTTCAGCGATTTGGTTCTTACTTATTCGACATTGGCTTTAAGCAGACACAGTCAGATTCCTCTTTGTTCTGTCTTCACAAGGGCTCTTCAGTTTTATATCTACTACTTTATGTGGATGATATAATTATTACTGGTAATGATCAGGATTTGCTGCGAAGATTCATTTCTCGTACACATAATGAGTTCAAAATCAAAGATCTTGGAGATCTGAATTATTTCTTGGGGCTAGAGATATCTTACACTTCCACCGGTCTTTTTGTGGGGCAAGCTAAATATGCTCATGATATTTTGCAACGTGCTGATTTGCTAGACTGCAAGCCCGTTTCCACACCTCTAGCTGCCGGAGATTCCCTTGTTACTTCTGGTTCCTCTTTTGCTGATCCAACACTTTATCGGTCTTTAGTGGGTGCTTTACAGTACTTGACCATCACTCGGCCTGACTTGTCTTTTGCTGTGAACTCTGTTAGCCAGTTTCTTCAAGCTCCTACTGATAATCATTTTCTCGCTGTCAAGCGTATTCTACGGTATGTGAAAGGGACTATTCACTATGGTCTAAATTTCACTCACCGGCCAGAGCAGTCTATTGTTGGGTACACGGACGCAGATTGGGCCAGATGTGTTGAAACACGTCGTTCCACCTACGGTTATTCCATTTTTCTTGGTGGAAATCTTGTTTCGTGGAGTGCGAAGAAACAACCTACTGTTTCGCGCTCCAGTTGTGAGTCAGAATACCGTGCTATGGCGAATGCTGCTGCTGAGATTGTATGGTTGACGAGCTTGCTCCGTGAGCTCGGTCAATCTTGTTCTACACCGCCATTGCTACTCTGTGACAATAAGAGTGCAGTTTTCCTGAGTCAAAATCCAGTTGCGCATAAAAGGGCGAAGCATATAGAGATTGACTGTCATTTTATTCGAGAACTTATTGCATCAGGAAAGCTTCAGACGCAGTTTGTCCCTTCTCATTTGCAAGTTGCCGACATCTTTACCAAGAGTCTGCCCAAGCCTGCATTTGAGCTTCTGCGATCCAAGCTCTGCGTGAGCTTGCACCCCACGCATCGCTTGACGGGGGGTAATAGGAGTAAATAATTGATGTATACTTTTCCTTATTTCTCTCCTTATTTCTCTCCACCTATTGTGGAACTTGTTGTAATCTTGTATTATATATATTGGCTTGTACACATGAATAATATCACGACAATATTCCTTCCTTACACTTTTCTTTTCTATATTTTATTAAGTATTTGGGAACAAAAAAAACAAAAGATTCTTTCATTTTCAACCCTACCAAATAAATAATATATCAATATCTAATCCAAGCTCCACCCACTCCAATCCATGGATTCCATGATCCAGTTAATCTTGACAATACTCTCTACCCTCTCTGCTCTTTTTCTACTTAGCTATTATTTCCTTGGAAAGGCAAATGATCATGGATCGGGAAACAAGAAACCACCACCTAGAGCCGCCGGAGCTCTGCCGATCATCGGCCATCTCCACCAGTTTCGCAGCAACCAGCTGCTCCACAAGAAACTGGCATCCATGGCGGACAAATACGGACCCGTGTTCACCATCAAGCTAGGCTCTCAAGAAAATCTGGTGGTCAGCAGTTTGGAAATAGCAAAAGAGTGTTACACCACACTAGACAAGGTGTTTTCTGACAGGCCTAAGACAACTGCAACAAGAATACTATGTTACAACTTCTCCATGTTTGGATTCGCCCCTTATGGACCTTTCTGGCGTGAGATGCGCAAGATAGCCACCCTCGAGCTTCTCTCTCATCGCCGGATTGAGATGCTAAGCCACATACGAGCTTCTGAGGTGCAGACTTCATTGATCGAACTCTATGATTCCACCAAACAGGGCCTTAAATCCGCCATGGTCTTGGAAATGAAGCAATGGTTTGGCGATCTCACACTTAATATAATGGTGAGAATGGTGGGAGGAAAGCGATTTATTGAAAAGGGCAGTGATGATTGTGTGGGGGGAGTGAGAAGAAGCCATCATCAAGTGTTGAGAGATTTCTCTTACTATTTGGGGGTGGTTACACTGTCGGATGCTATACCATCACTGGGGTGGCTGGATTTTCAAGGCCACCGGAAAAGAATGCAGAGGACGGCGGAGGAGCTCGACTCTATTATTGGGAGGTGGCTGGAGGAGCATAAACAGAGGAGGACAGGGGAGGAGAGAGTGGTAGATCAAGATTTCATGGATGTGTTGATCACACTCTTACAAGATGCTGATTTTGCTGACTTTGATGCTGATACCATCTGCAAATCCACTTGCTTGGTAACTTATAACTAGTTTAAAGTTTAAACAACAAGATATTGCATAGATTGCAACCACTAGCTAACTGCATAGATTCTTGATTGGCAGAATATGATCTTAGGAGGAAGTGATTCAACTATGATCACACTAACTTGGGCTCTCAGTCTTCTCCTCAACAATCCAAACATGATGAATAAAGCTCGAGAGGAGGTCGACAGCAACGCGCCTAAAGACCGATTCGTGGAGGAATCAGACATTAGAAACATGGTATACCTCCAAGCAGTGGTGAAGGAAACCTTAAGGCTGTATCCACCAGCGCCAGTGTTAGGCCTACGTTCAGCATTGGAGGATTGTACCGTCTCGCCAGGGTACCACATATCTTCAGGCACGCAACTGATGGTGAACATCTGGAAGATCCAACGCGACGAAAATCTCTGGCCGGAGCCACTAGAATTCAAGCCCGAAAGGTTCTTGACAAGCCACAAAGACATTGATATGAGGGGTCATAACTTTGACTTCTTGCCTTTTGGGTCCGGGAGACGATCCTGTCCTGGATCGTCTCTTGGTCTTCATATCGTGCATCTAACGTTGGCAAGCCTGCTGCAGTGCTACGAGCTTTCAAGACATGATGATGAAGAGATCGACATGACGGAGAGCCCCGGGCTCAGCAATGTGAAAGCAACGCCTCTCAGGGTTGCGATTACTCCTCGTGTTCATCCTCAACTTTTTGGTGTTGCTTTGGATAATCAAGATTGATGGTTTTGGTGTGTAATGTTACATATTGCATTGTGTTTGAAAAGTTGTTAATGGTATCAATTACTCCTGATTTATTAAAAGCAGTTACTAAGTAGTATTATTCAAAATTTCCCATGAAAAACATGCATTTCATTACTACTAAACTGGCTTCACCTCATACCATGTCATCCTGCGTATATATACATTCAATATTATTAAGATTTATTAGTTTTTAGTTTTTAAAAAAAATTATCGTCTATTTATTTGAAATTAAATTAATATACGACACTAAAATCGTTGTACCTTGTGCGCAGAGGTATTACTTTCAAATAAACGAAGCTTTAAAGAATTTGTTGAATAAAACTGCATTACTAAGTGGCAAACTATTTTGCGTATATGTGTAATCATACAGAATATATACGTTAATAAATAAGAATTTATATTATATTGTTAATAATTTTTTAACCAACTTTTTATTAGGGTTTTTTAGTAAAAAATTAATTATAAAAATTGTTATCTCCATCTCATAAGGAAATACTCCCTCCATCCTACCCAAATAGCACCATTTTACTATATTGAGCGTCTCATCCAAATTGCATCATTTTTCTCTTTTAGTAAAAATGACCCACCAATGGTCCACCACTACCCATCATATCTCTCTAATACACATACTCACTTTACATAAAATAATAATACTCCTTAATCTACGTGCAAAAAACAAATGTTGTTATTTGCTTGGGACGGAGGGAGTATACCGTTATTGTAAATATGAAATTTAAAAAAGAAATGTTTTTACTTTATTTTTAGGGTAGTTATGTATTTTTATGTAAAAAATAAATTATTAAGTAAGTTATTATGTGAGTTTTTAAATGTAATAAATTTGAAATTAAAATGTATTGTGAAATTAGTAGGTTGTGCATTATTTCTTTATTTAGGAATCCACGCTTGTTAGTAGGATGAATTAAATTAGTAAATGTAAATTTGTTTGTGAAATTGAGAATAATGCATTTATTAGAAACACAAGTATACATAATAAATGGTGTACCCCGGGGCCCCACCACCCCTGCCCTGGGGATTGGTGGAGGAGGTAAATCGCAGGATGTGCCTCAAGTGACTTATAGGAGGGCTCACTGTTAAACTTGTGCTTGCAAGGGGCCAAATACATGTCAAAGGCAGGATTTGAACCCCCACCCTACAGTAACCAAACTCAGTTGGAAGACCTTTACACTCTCTCATCTACGACTTGAGCTATGCCCTGTGGGCAAGTATACATAATACATTAGTCCATTGAATAATAAAAGCACTCTCAGTTAATTAAGAATAATATAATATAGATAGTGATATAAGAACAAACTAAAAGATTTAATTAATGTGGGGTTTAGAGTTTTAAACTTCCTTACTTTAATAATGTCCTACATCATTTTCGTATATGGAATTATTATAAAATTGACATCAAATAAAGGAAAAAATCCAATAATTTTCCCTAGTAATTACGCTTTCCGTTTTAGGTACAATTTTCTTCTCTTTAGTAGGTGTAATTTATCCATTAAATGTGAATGGGAAAAAGAAAAAAACGTGAAATGCGTTTATACTACAATAATGGTTTAATTTCGTGTATTAAAAGAGGTGGCTGTCATCAGTAGGACTGCTAATTTTATCCGTGGATTCGGATACATAACTACTCTATCGTGTAAGAGTAGGGTAGAGCATATTTGGGTATCGGGTAGGGTAGTATCCGTACCCACTTGAAAATGTTGATGGTAGGGGTAGGATATGATATTTATAAAATATCAGATTACTTTATATATATATATATATATATATATATATATATATATATATATATATATATATATATATATATATATATATATATATGGAGTATATTTTATTATATTTTATATTTATACATAGACATATAGATATATGTTTTTGTATAATTTGAAAAATGGTTCCACTTTATAACGCACAATACTAGTGTATATCACATTGCTTATTTAATTTAAGAAAACAAAAGACTTCAAGGGATGACTAATAAAATGATATCCTCTAATATTTTATATCAATTTTTATTTTAATTATTGGGGGATTGAGGCAGAGTACTCACGTCTCAATCTTCTTCTTCATATTTTTTAAATTTTTTGTATTTACTTTAATTTTCTTACATCATTGTGTATTTTAGAGTGATATATTGTTTGGTTAACAAAGGTAGCTATTTAAAAATTTCGGATAACCGTTTATTCGCGGATTATCCATTACTCGTTGGATATTATCCGTACCCTATCCAATAATACATTTAAGGATAATAGGGTAGATTAAGAGTAATAAAAATAAGATACGAGTAGGGTATGAATTGAGCGTACATATACCATACCCTACCCGTTTACACCCAAATCATAGATATCAAAACCCACCAAACAAATAATCATCCACAGTGTAGGCTCCCCTCCTTTCTAATGAAATGATTGATAAATAAGTAAATAATTTACTTCATTTTCACCCACACACCAATCAATGCAAATAATTTTATGCCCACCATGCACGAAACACTAATATTCTTTTTTTTTATTATTACGTGTATGTGAGTTAGTATTTATTTTTCGATAAATATTTTTTTCAAGAAAAATGACTAATAAATTTTCGATGAATGATAACATAAAAAGGTATTCCGTCTACTTAAAAGATTTTTTATTTCACATTGTTTAAACAAAAAGAATAAATAATTTTATTTAACTTAGAGAAATTTTAACTTAGGATGATCAAGTAGATAATTTAATATTTTTAAATAATAAATAAATTAAAAAGTATCATAAGATTAGAGCTTTTTTTTTTAAACATATTATATAGTACATTCAAATTTTATATTTTTGAACGATGAATTGTTATATTTTTGAAAAAAAAAATCCCAATTAAAAAAAAAATTAAATAGAAGTAATTTGTTTTGAAGTTACTGGATTGAGTAATCCCAATTCCCATCCCCAAAACCCCACCACCACTCCATTGTGAATATGTATTCCAAGCTGTAACCACTCTTTACTTCACAATTTCCATGGTTTCCATCACAGTAATCCAGTTCGTCTTAACACTACTCTCTACCCTCTCTGCACTCTCTCTACTCACCTATTACTACTACTTTTGAAAGCCAAATGACACCCACCACCTCGACCCGCCGGTGCTCTGCCCATCATCGGCCACCTCCACCAGTTTCGCAGCAACCAACTGCTCCACAAAACCTTAGCATCCATGGCGGACAAATACGGACCCGTGTTCACCGTCAAGCTAGGCTCTCAAGAAAATCTGGTAGTCAGCAGTTGGGAGACTGCAAAAGAGTGTTTCACCACACTCGACAGAGTATTCTCCGGCAGGCCACAGACAACTGCGACGAGAATACTATGTTACAACTTCTCCATGTTTGCATTCGCACCGTACGGAGCTTTCTGGCGTGAGATGCGCAAGATAGCCACACTCGAGCTTCTCACACATCGCCGGATCGAGATGTTAAGCCACGTGCGAGCTGCTGAGGTGCAGACTTCATTGATCGAACTCTATGATTCCACCAAACAGTCCGTGGATTTGACGAAATGGTTTGGCGATGTAACGCTTAATATGTCGGTGAGGATGGTTGGAGGAAAGCGAGTTGCTGTAAAGGGAGAGAGGAGAAGCCATTGTCGAGTACTGAGAGATTTGTCTTACTATTTGGGGGTGGTTACACTGTCGGATGCAATACCATCACTGGGGTGGATTGATTTACAGGGCTACCGATGCCGGAAAAGTATGCAGACGACGGCGGAAGAAGTTGATTCTATGATGGGGAGGTGGCTGGAGGAGCATAAACAGAGGAGAACAGGGGAGAACAGAGCAGGAGATCAAGATTTCATGGATGTGTTGCTCACAATCTTACAAGATGTTAATTTTCCTGATTTTGATGCTGATACAATCTGCAAATCCACTTGCCTGGTAAGTGGTAACTTTACCTACATTACTCATCTTTCAAGGAATTTTTATTACCAAAGAAAGTGAAACTAACCACTAATTTCATTGGCAGAATATGATCTTGGGGGGAAGTGATTCAACAAAGGGCACACTTACATGGGCTCTCAGCCTTCTCCTCAACAATCCAAACACGATGAAGAAAGCTCGAGAGGAGGTCGACAGCTATGCACCCAAAGACCGATTCTTGGAGGAATCAGACATCAGAAACATGGTATACCTCCAAGCAGTAGTGAAGGAAACTTTAAGGCTGTATCCACCAGCACCACTCTTAGGCCTACGTTCATCGGTGGAGGATTGCACCATCTCGCCAGGGTACCACGTACCTTCAGGCACCAATCTGCTGGTGAACATGTGGAAAATCCAACGCGACGAAACCCTCTGGCCGGAGCCACTAGAATTCAAGCCCGAAAGGTTCCTAACAAGCCACAAGGACATTGACATCAGGGGTCTTAACTTCGAGCTCTTGCCTTTCGGCGCTGGAAGGCGATCCTGTCCCGGAATATCTCTTGGTCTTCAAATCGTGCATCTGATTTTGGCCAGTTTGCTGCAGTGCTTCGATGTCTCCAGACCTGATGGCGAAGAAATCGACATGACGGTTGGCCCCGGGCTCAGCTTTGTGAAAGCAACGCCTCTCAGGGTTGAGATTACTCCTCGTTTTCAACCTCAACTTTTTGGTGTTGCTTGAAATATGGGGCTTGTAATAATCAAGATTTATGGTTGTGTTTATGAATGTCTACAATTTAGGGCTTTTGTTGTGATGTTACCTTGTGTGAAAGGTTGATGAAATAAAAACTAGTTATTATTGGATTTTGGCATGAACAATATACATCACCCTCGTGTGAAAACAACAACATACAAAGCAACCCAGTAACTTGAATTCTTGGATTCTTACAATCAACTTGTAATCGTAGTAAACTATATATCATGAATGCACAGAAATCACCTAAAAAAAAAAGACCAGTATCTGCTACTTTTCAATCTATCGAATAAGAGCTCGATCGACTATAAAATAACGCTACGAACAATTCACACTTAATTCTGTACAACGGCAACATAAAGCGACAGGTCTCAGGGCGAGAAAGAACTTGCCTCGGTGCTGTAAACCGAATACTCACTCAAGCTAGCGTTCGGTCTCTCCTCGTCCCAGTTCAGAATCTCTCTTGCGTACTTGAGTGATGCATCTACACTGTTAGGGTCTAGACCTTTCACTGGAGACACGTACAGCTTTCGGCCTGTTAAAGCAGAGTAGAGCCTTTTGAACTTGACAGCAACGTAGTGAAAACCCAACTGTCCCAGGGTTGGATGATTCGCGCTGTTGCTGTTGGACCGATTACGGCTTATCACCGGGTGAAAATCGTCAAACCAATCACATTTAGCCAGAGGAACTTGCTCTATCTTGTCCTCAAACAGGTCGAATTTGTTTAACAGGAGAAGGAAGTCGATCTGATCAAAGGTTGGATGAGTGACCATGTTCTCGAAAAATTTTTTGCTCAACAGCATCTTGTTGACACTGTTTCCATCTCCATCAAGAGCAAACTGATCGTAGTCGCTTAAAGAGACGCAGAATATGACAATCCGAACATCTTCAAACATTTCCAGCCACTTACAGTTTTCCCCAAAGCCTTTTGCCTGTAATCTGATCAGCTGATATCTGTGATCAATTTAAACATAAAGTTAAGTTGAGATAAGAAGATCTAACAAAGCAAAAGGACAAAAGGCTTTTAAGGATAATGATCAACAGGACACTAGAATACCAACATAAGAATGACATCTGAAAAAGGAATTTTATAAGAACCACAACTTATACTAAAAGATTTTGCTATCAACTTTCAGAGCCGAAAAATGTCTGTTACACTACCTGAGCAGGGAATCATGCAGATCCCCACTATCAGCATCACCATCATATCCCAACTCAGGAAACGAAAAGTCAACACATGAAAGCCCATTTGATGAAGTGACATGTTCGGCATAAAGGATATCCACATCAGATGGTCTATAATCCGGATTCAATATCTCAACAGCCTGGAGAGTGGCAAAGCAAATTAACAAAACCCGAAACAAGAGAATGAAAGAAATACAAAAAAAAAAAAAAAACAGTCTTGGACAATAAGAAATGACTAAAAACAGGAAATCCAACTAAAAGAGTTTGAGGCATAAATTATAGTAATAGATCATGCATTAACCTAAAATGTAGCATCATCTTACCTGCTCTACAAAATAACTGGCAATACTGGGGAGGGTTTCCAATTCACCTCTTCGCTTATATGTTGCCTGGAAAGCAGCATTGTTCCACAATTCCTCAACCAATGGAGCATATTCCCGACTAGCAGCAGGGAAAATTGCTTCCAGTGTACCTGAAGCCATGATTTTAAGGAGCCAGTCTGAAAATGCCTTTAACCGTGGACAAATGGAATATGGAGTCTCTTTGCAATTGCCTTCAATATCCCCTGTAATAATCCAAAATATTGATGAACTTTGCATTTAGAAATAAAGTGTATATAGTTGGCTGTGCCAAAAGCATATCAAAATGAATGTTTAGATGAACTTGTACCTGGAAGAGGTGAGGCGCCACAAGATTGATTTTGCCTCGATACATTCAAACTTTCCTCTTCAAAGCGTTCGCGACCCTCAAGAAGTATGCCAATGTAGCTATACACATGGCTCTGGATCACTAATTTAATGTGTTCACGCTCATCATCCGTAAAAGGTACATCTTTGTACAGGATTCTAGCCTATTCAAATACAACTAGAGTTGTTAAAGATGCAAAAGGAGGTAGTTTAAGGTTAAAAGACAATCAGAAAAGGCATTTGATCTAAAGCAAAACTCATATTGTATTTGGTCACAAGACAGCATAACAGAGTGATAATAGAAATACATGTTCCTTAAACGTTGTCACCCTAAATTGCATCACAGACAAGCAAGCAATTTCTCAGTCAGATTCCTGGATACCACAAAGATAAAGGTACTGCAAGTTGTGGGAGTTGTGGGATGCTGCCCCCAAATTTAAACAGCTTAATAGACTTCATAAGAGAAGAGAATCAGGAAGATTAAATCCAGAAACTACAATAGGAGGACTACATATAAGAATGGAACTTGGAGACAATACATATAAGAAGCGGTAGAAAAGAAAAGCTGTTTCGTTGTAGGTAGTTGGAGTCGTCAAATAATAAAAGAAGCCCATTACCTGAACAGTGTGAGCATATTGAAAGGGGAAAATGAACAAGTGCTCTTAAGAAGTGAACTAATACAAAATTAATGCTACAGAATCAAACTCAAAGAGTAATTTATATATTCGAGAACAGTACTTCCATACAATAGTTAAATCGAATTCCAATAAGTAATAATACTACCGGGTAGCGTGAGGAAAGATCAGAAAAAATACGATCTACAGCTTATGCTTCAGAGAAATAATCTGGGAAAATCTTATTAGCTACCTGTTTAAATATGGTACTTGTTCCAGACCCGCTATATCCAATCAAAAGAAGTTTCTGAATTGTTTTCTGTTCAAGATAATCTGGCATAGATCGACTAATCGTGCTAGTTATATAATCTCCACCATGATTGGATGATTTACTAGGAACTGGAAGAGAAAGTACAGCACAAAGCAGCTTTGTTCCCGCCTGAACAATAACATAAATGAGAAGGGGAACAAAAGCATATATAATGATTCCCATGAGAGGAAATAATGAAATTTAATATATAAAAAACTTGATAGAAGTCAAACCTTGCCCCAGATAAAACCTTTTGTATTTTTCTGCCCCTCCTCTTGGTAAGAACCATCTTCATTTACCCAAAAATGTGGATTCCCAGCACACTGGACTCCCGCTAACTAAAATTTTTTATAAATAAACAAATACTCCATTTAGCAAACAAACTGCTAGAGTACAGTTCTCAAATATAATCACAGTGCAACCAGACGCTGACCTTTAACATACGCAATTCCACTTTCGTGATCTCACGACCATTTATGTAAACTTGGGAGTTCCCATTGCTAGCATCTGTTTTAATAGGACCCCCAATATTAAGATGGGGACTAATAATTTGTGAAGGCTTCTGTCCTTCCTGAAAAAGTGCAATACATTCTTAGCAAGAACTAAAAGAGAACATTTGCAAATAGTGAGTTAAAGGTTATCACAATTCACCTTTCCCCAAAGACCCGATACTTTATCATACCAATAGTTTCCTGGCTTGAGCTTCTTTGGCGGATTAGTGCAGCTCTGCAGCATTACCAACTCATCATGATAAAGAGGACGACCATTCACACATATATACTCAGGAGGCAACTGATTTACTTCGCACAGCTTCTCAGCCTTCATGATCTGCCGAACCTCTAGATCATTGAGCAATCGCTTGAGCATTCTTGAACATTTACCTAAACTGCCACGCTTCGATTCGCTAATTGGATAACCAATGCAAGCCACACACTTCCTACCCTCAGGCATGGACCCCATTGCTCTAAGTACGCAATTAGTGCAATACTTAGCATCACAAACCATGCATACCTCCTTTTCAGTAAATCTATTCCCTTTCAAGCACCTATAGCATGCTCCTTTCCGCACCTTATTAGGAGGTTCTTTCTTCATTCTAACCACCTCAGGTTCAGAACGAGTGAAATCCTCGATGACATTTTCATCATCAGACTCAATATCACAAAAAGTCACCACAGGTGCTCGCTTCACATCACAACCAGGGTCTCGATTCCCATCTCCAAATTTACGAGAAGAAATCCTAGAGGACAGATAATCCACACTCAAAACAGACTCATTAGATTCCCAATCCGTTCGGTTAGATTCATTAAAATCTAAGCTCTCCTTAAAACCACTTGATAGTCTTGATTTAGGCAAGCTCCCTGAGAATTCCCTGGACTTCTCAAAGCTGTCTGAAGACCCTAAATCACCTAAACTCCCAACCTCACCTACAAATTCACATGAATGATCGCCACTAATAGAAGAATAACCCCTCTCATTCACTGCGTCTAACCTACCAACACGATTACAGCACTCAAAATCACTACTTAATTCACCAGATAAAGCGCAGATATCAGTACTATTACAAATTTCGGGCTCCCTTTCTCCTAATTCGTTATTAACAGAGCTAGGTGAAACACTAGTTTCAGTTCCTAACCCTAGTTCTTTACTATAAGAACCTTCACTCACCTCATTATTCTGCGACTCAAATGCAATCACCGAAGTCGGAGATACAGTCAATAACTCGGCTGACGAGGAGCTTAATTTCAAATCCTTCGACAGCTTCTTGTTAATTATGTCGGCAGCACATATTGGTTGAACAACGGGCAGCGACAAATTATCCGGATACGGCAACGGAGAAACAACGGCAGCCACCGGAATTCGATCTACATTGATGGGCACGGCCCGAGGTAGGTCTCGTGTAATCGGGGGCCCGTGATATTCCATTGCAAAGGAATATTCGACCGCATCTTCCACAACGGTCGCCACCTCCAGCGACATATCCTCCTCCTTCTCAAATCAACCCTCGTATTTTTCAAACCCCACTTGGCATTTGTAGCTATCGCCGATAACACGAATCTTGAGCCGAACAAGAAGAGGCAAACGGAAAAAACATGGGGTTTTCAGTGGGGCAGACAGAAAAAAACAAACTTTAGCTGCAAGTAAGGAATTTTGGTTCTATGAACGAGTGGGATGAAATTAAGTGGAAAATTCAGGAAAAAAAATCTTTATTTCCCAAGAATTGAAATATTAAGGGCAAGAAGAAGAGTGTGGAAGAAAATTCAAAGAGGATATATGGGGTGGAGGAAAAAAGTGTTGGGAAAGGGAAAGTGGAAGAATGGTGGTGGCCACTGTTTCGAAGTTGGGCATCTCCTTTTGCTGTTGTTTAATTTTAAATTTAAAAAAGAAAATTAAAATCTTGATGATAGAGATAGAAGAGAGATGAAGGGTGTGTGACTGTGGGCAAGTGACGGTATGGTGGTGGGGCGATGATGTGAGCAAGTCGGCATCTGTAGTTTAGCGGCGAGGGCAGGGGTATATTTGTCTTTCAACGTCGAATCAGCTGCTTTGGATGATTGGTGTTGGTGGGTCCCCGCCTGTGCTCTCTTTTCGTTGGGTGGTGGACTGATCTTAGACCATCCCCATTGGCAATCCTTCCCACTGGTAGTTCACAAACGACAGAGAAGAAAAATAAAAATAAATAAAAATTGTAAACATTGGAGCAACCGGTTGATTGAGGGGGTGTGCAGTCGACCCATGTGTCAACCCCCAAACGGCTCAACCTGTCAACTACCAATCACAATATGACACTTGTCACATTGATTGGGAGTTGTATACTTTTATAAATATAATTTAAATTTTTATATAAATAATATTTAAATTAATTTTTTCTTTAAAAAAAATTATCAAAATTATTATTAATTTTTTCTCTATAAATAGAGTATAATATTGACATATTTTGAATTAATATTAAAAATTCTATTTTTTTCTCTCAATCTCAAATTATATCTTCTCATTTCTAATATAATTATGAAATTAAATATTTTAAAATATAATAATTTTAATTTTAATTATTAAAAATCATAATAATAATTTAATGATAATTTTTGTATATATAGATGAGAGAAAAATGATTATTTATTAAAAAGGTAAGTTGAATTGGGTTGTTGATGAAGTATAGAAAAATTGAAATTGGGTTGAGTTGTAGGTTGTTGATGGGGAATAGAGATAAATGAATATTATATTGTTGAGTTGGGTTGTGGTGGGTTGTGGATGAGAATACTCTTATATGGTTACTGGTTGGTGATTATCTTGATTTACGATAATTACCCTATTACCCTCATGTAATTTAGTGTAATTGCGACGAATCCCATAAAGTATAATGTTACATTAATTTCTAATTCACTTCTCTTTTTAACCTGTAAATA
This sequence comes from Pogostemon cablin, assembly GCA_023678885.1. NCBI lineage: Eukaryota > Viridiplantae > Streptophyta > Magnoliopsida > Lamiales > Lamiaceae > Pogostemon > Pogostemon cablin. The sequence goes on along the minus strand of CM042994.1, from coordinate 3,000,761 downwards.
AATTTGGGTTGTGCGATGGCGCATCTAAAATCACCCCTAATTTAATTGGGTCATAAAACATCCAATATTTTATGTCATTTTGTTTTGTTTATATTGATTAATTGATCTTGTCATAGTTTTGTAAGTTCCTAATATACTAAACGCTGAAAATCTAATTAAACCTTACAAGTATATTGTACACGAGTACATTTGATTTAAATTTATTCTTTAGATTTTAGATTTTCTGTTTTCTCTAATCCCTTACCTCTCTAATCTCACATATACTAATATTTAAAAAATTCAAAACAAACATAAATAATACTATTCATAATTTATTAAAACTTAAACATTAAATTTAAATTCAAATCAAACATTCCTAAATATTAAATCCTAATTACACCATGCTATAAAATAAGACAGCATTTTTTTAGATCATCTCACATAAAATCCTTTTTATATTTTCTTAAATGGTTAGTACTCTCTTATTATCAAAGATTATATCATTATATTAAAAATAATACTTTTTTATATTACAAATTGTTTATAAAAACAATTCGAGAGGGACAAGAGTACAACCAGGTGTACTAACAGCATGATTGGTAGCATGGAATGACATGAGAATAAAATGAGTATTACTAATTTAATTCTCATTCCTGCGTTTGATAAGTTCTTATTCATGGGAATACTCATTCCTAGGGAATTTGTATCCATATATTTGGGAATCACCATTCCCCCACTCCTATGGGTTTACCTATTCCCATGTGTTATGGAATCAATTTTTTAATTTTTTTATGTAACATCAAATACATTTATGATTATAAATAATACTATATATTTATTTATATCACATCTCTTTTTGTATAATTACGAAAATAAAAAATAAATTAATATTTTTTTCATTTAACATATAATTTTTCTATTAAATTATATACAAAATTTTTATTAAATTATTCAAAATTTAATTAAAAATTTATATCTTTTAATACTCATTATAATAAAATTAGTTATTAAAAATAAATTTAAATTATTTGAAATATAAAAAATTACATAATTAATTAAATCTGTATTTTAAATAAAAACTATTAAATTATATATAAAAAAATATTATACAAATTTTAAATTGAATACACATATGTAATATTACATATAAAATTTAATTTTATTTATGTAAATAATTTTTTAAATTATCTATAGTTTTCTTATTTATATTTTAAATATTGTAAATTTGTTATTTTATTTTTAATTTTAGAATTTTTTAATAGTATAATTTTTAAGATATATTAAATTTTTTGAGATTTAAGTTACTTTGAAATTTAATTAAAATAAAAATAGTGAAATTTGAATCAAATATTGAAATATATTTTTTATTACTTGAGTTATTCCTAGTCACTACCAATCATGAGAATAATTATTTTTTCTCATTCCTTTCTCATATTCATTTCATTCATGAATTCATTCCATTCCTCCATAATTTCATTCGATCATACCAATCATGCCCTAATTGAATTGGTACACCCTTGGTCCCTACCATTCTTAATTAATTACAGCTCATTCATTAATATTGTTTTTTATTTTATTTTTAAATTTATTTTATTTAAATGACTATTATACCCTAAACCCTATGAATAAATTATACCCTAAACCACAAGGGTAAAATTGTAATTATACCCTAAACCCTAAATCTTAGGGATAAATTATTTCCTAAACCACAAGGGTAAAATTACAATTATACCTTAAACCCTAGAGATAAATTATACCCTAAACCACAAGGGTAAAATTACAATTATACTGTAAACCCTAAATCCTAGTGGATAAATTATACCCTAAACCACAAGGATAAAATTATAATTATACCCTAAACCTTAGTGGATAAATTATACCCTAAACCACTAGGGTAAAATTACAATTATACCCTAAACCCTAGGGATAAATTATACCCTAAATCACAAGGGTAAAATTGCAATCATAACCCTAAAATTAAATAATAAAAAAACAGTAACAACAACAGTTAAAAAAAAAAGAAAACACACATTGAAGGTGAAGAAAGGAGGTTGTACTAAAATGAAGGTTGTATAAGTCATTGTCAAACAATTCATTATACCACTATTATTTTTTATTAATTCAATATCATGATTTTTTGTTAAAATATTATTGCTTCTCGTTTGAAAATTTTATGTTGGTGTTAAACTCTATATTAGTTTAAGCCATTTTCAATTGTATGCATGGGCTATTGATGTTATAATTTTTTACTCCTATCTTTTAAGATCCATGAATTTGCAAGCTGTGTTACCTTAAATTTTAGAAGTGATCATCTTACTATTTAGTGCTTATGATTTATCAAGTCATATATCAACATACTTCCTTTGTTCCCTTAGTGTATATATCAATTTGTGCATTTAATATGAAAATTAAAAAGTATAATAATTTAATATATGAGAAATATAATATTTTAACGTGTGATGAACATTTATAATAAGATGTGTGGCTGATCCATATATATGTTAAGTATAATAATTGTTTTTTTCTTGTCTCATCTATCAAATAAGAAAATAGATGGAATATTTTAAAATAAATCAAAATGACAAAATAGATACTCCCTCCGTCCCGCCCATATTGTTACGTTTACTGTAACTTTTGTGAGAGCTTTATGCCGTCAAACGATACAGTTTGATGGGAACAGAGGGAGTACATTTCAAGAGAGTATTATAAATACTACAACCTATGGATCGAGTCTCAAATTCTTGAAAAGAAAACTTCTTGATAATTTTGTTCCCTGTTTCACTAACTAAAATTTCTTTTACTTAAATTAAAAAAATAAAAAATAAAAACTCACGCAATCTCAAAATAGTTTACCTAGTGTAAACATGATTTCAAGATTATTATTATAATTTTTTTATTTATTAATTTTATTATTATTATTTATTTATTTATTTTATTTTATTTTTTGTGGGGATAACGAGTGAGACTTACGTGCCTTCGGGAACCGTGTCCCCATATCCCCAAACTAAATTTAAATCTCTAATAATACATAAAATTAAATAGAATATAAAGGGAGATCAAAAGCCATTTTATTCTTGTGTTTCTATGGGAACACGTACGGTGTGTTCTGAAGGCACTGCAGCTTTTGCCTTTTTGGAAATACTAGTACTAGAAATAATAATGTACTTGTGAAACTATATGGCAAACATTAAACCCTGATGGTTATAATAAACTATAAATCAAGGAATTTTTTTTTTAAAGAAGAAATTATATTTCATTAAATGAAATGTTACAAGTAATATGTGATACCCGAGCTTCTCACTACTCATGTGCCAATATAATTTAATTTTTGTTATGTGCATTTTATAATTATGTGATAATTGTTTTTACATTTTAATTATCTTTACATTTTATTTGATACATACGTGATAAACATGGTGACAATATGTGAATATATGGGTGCATAAATATTTACGTGTATTAATTTGGATATATGAGTTAATTATTTTATGTGTATAAATACACTTTTCTTAATTATTAAGTATCACACGTATTTTATTTACTATAATAATAATTATAATAAAAAAAAAAGTCAAAAGTGGTGGCTGCATGTTGGCAGCCAAATTTGAAAGGGTGCATGCATGGCTGCTGGCAGCCAAAATTGAATATGTATGCCAGCTTGTTTTAAAAAAAAAAATTATTTGATTGAAGTTGTCGGCCACTCAAATCCCCATCATCTACCTATATATATGTGTATGGGTGTTGAGGAGATGATTACCTCACACCCAATTCAATCGAAGAAAAAAAAAAGGGAGAGAGAGAGCAGAAAGGGAGAGAGATGAGAGAGAGAGCATAAAGGGAGAGAGAGGAGAGAGAGAGGAAGAAGAGAAAGAGAAGAGGGAGCGCGCCGGAACGTGCGTGTCGGAGCAAATTAGTTACAGTTATTTACGGGGTTTATATTACTGTCGGAATCCAAGTAAGTAGAAGTTCAACTACAATGCATAAACATGTTGTTTGTGGATTATTTGTAATTAATATGTGATAATTATATTATGGATTATTGGTAATTAGTTTAATTACAATATGAATTATTTGTGATTAAATTGTTATACAAGCTGTGTATTTATGTGATTTGGAGAAAGTAGAGTTCATATTTAATAATAGTATATGTAAATTATTTGTGATAATATTGTGATACAAGTTGTGGATCCATGTGATTGGAAATATTATTATTATCCTATATAGATCTGTGTGATTGGAAACTGTTGCAAATATATTTATATGGTTTGAGAAAATATTGGTTATAAGGATCTGTAGGATCCAAGATGAAGTTGTTATTTCAGAAGTGAATTTGTATGAATTGAAATTAAGTTGTTACTTTATTATGATTAAATGTTGATATTGATATGGTAAATAGTTTATGATGCACATTTAATTGTTCTGGGTGCATACCATGCATAAACATGAAAAGTGTTTTCCTCAAAATTAATAAGATACTAATGGTGTGTGCGGCCACTATATATGCATCTCTGTCAGGGTTCGGAAAAATCGTTCCCGACATTTTTATTAAGGGTTCGGAAAAATCGTCCCCACCACTTTGCCAGAGCTCGGAAAAATCGTTCTCGGCACTATTTTCGGGGTTCGGAAAAATCGTCCCCATTGAGCTCTTTTGGGGTGCATATCATAAGTGTGTCGTGGGGATCCCGCAACGTGAACAGTTTTCAAAATAAACGAGATCAATTAGAAAAAAATTAGGACATAGGCGATAGAGAACTAAATGCATTTTCATGCACGGACATGCATGATTTTTACTTACTGAGATTTTTGTCTCACTAGTTTATGCATTGTAGGTGAGCCTGTTGATGATTGAGTTTGTGATGTGACTGTGCAAGCTGCAGAGCTCCTTCCAGTTTTGAGAGGATGTACATAGATGACGACCTGTTGGGCTAGGCCGTGAGTTTATTTTGTTTCCGCTGATGTTTTGGTTGTGTGATATAATAAGTATTGTCGCGAGTTTATCTGATTTGAGGTGGTATCAGAAACTAGTCACGTATGTTGAACTGGTGTGATTGTGTTGGATATAAGCATATTATGTGAAAAAAAAAAATATGTAGTTTTTATAATGACGATGGTTATGTAAATTAGTATTTGAATTATAAGTTATGTAAAGTGGGGCGTGACATAATACTTTGTCTTTCTTTATTGATCCGGCACAATATTAGTTAGCAGAATCACATAGATTAGCTTAAGTTATTAATTAGCTTAGCTTAACCAATTAAGTCAAAATATTAGGCCACCTTTGCCAGCAAATTATGTATAGATCGTCATCAAGCTAGTTCGTTTTCTTGCATTCATATGCTATGAAACAAATACTAATTACACCTACATTTATCTACTTCCCACTTGCATCAATTAAAATTATTTATTTTGTAGAGTTGTGGTTTGAAAATTTTAATCTAAAAATTAATTTGGAATGACTTTATGTTATATTGGATTAAATGTGAGTTTTGTTTTGATTAAAGTTTATGCTGTCACTAAGTCGCTCATGGAACTTATTTTGTGACAACCGTCCATATAAATTTTGGCAAAAACTCTTGTGCTCTGGGAACACACCGTGTTCCATGTGAAAACAAGAGTTTTAGTGTGAACACAGTGTGTAAAAGCCTCACTCATAAATTTTTATAAAAATAATAAAAAAATATAAGAAATGGAGCAAGTCTGTAGAATCACTAGCAAACAAAATTCTCATAGATCACTTAATATTAATGGAGTATTAAAGTATAATAAGTGGAGTATATAATAAAAGGGTGAGTTGCTTTTAGCCCTAATTCTTTAATTTTATCATGAAACAAGAAATTGAAATACTCCATGTGATTCAGTAATTTTCACTTCTAATGTTTTTATGAAATTTCAACACACTTGACAATGTGTATGTATAGTAATTAATAAAGTTTTTTCTCCTTAGAGAAAAGACGTCTGTTTGTTTTGATTAACACATCAAATCTATCTATAGCACAATTTATTTTCTTCTTTGCTTTGAAATCATGCTCCAACACAGTTAGGCCACCTGTAAAAAGTTGTTATAATTAACTTCCCAAAACGGCTTTACTTTCCGTACCTTATCTTGGTGCCTGTCTAGCTATACTCACTATTTTATAAATGGTGTATCCCACCATCAGAGCTCCCACCGCCCCTACCCTGGAAATTGGTGGAGAAAGTAAATCGCAGGATGTGCCTCAAGTGACTTATAGAGAGAGCTCACTGTTAAACTTGTGCTTGCAAGGGGATACTCACTATTTTATAATCAAACGAATGGATTACTAAAAAGAAAAAAAAGAAAAAAAAATCATGTGATACCATATCATAAAATGAATTAAAGTTATTAATAATAAAAAAAATACTACTTATTAATTGAACTATTTCATAAACATAGTAATATATGAATAAAAATGAAAATATCTTTAAAAATATAATACATGTATAAAGAAAGGTGATAACTAATTAACATAATAAAAAAAATGTCTCACTTTGGACAATCTCATAAATTTGCTAAAAAGAATGTCACATCTTATATTTCATGAGGAAGTAAAATAGGAAAAAAAAATTGAAATTATATATAGATGTATGAGTACATGATATGTCTTGTAGGAGTATTTTTTAGTTAAGAGGGAGTACTATTTAGGACATAATTAATTAATTAAACATTCTATATATCCACTTGAATTAGTTTAGTTTACATTAACATTGCTGATTTGAAGGTGATGTTGAGAATCTAATTCACAAGAAGACGATAGAGAAAACTGCATCTAGAGTCAAACATCATGTGAAGAGATTCATTGCCTGTGTTTAAACTTTATTATTGAACAATTTGGCTTTAAATATTTTCTCACATTCACACTGTGATCGCACCTATTTATTAGTTACTTTGTTTTAATTAATTGTAATCACCTATTTCACTTATGATTCATTCTTTCAACTTGAATATTCTGCCAAGGATTAAATTATTTTAAAGAATTTTATGATTTCAATCCTTAAATCTATAATTTATTATTTGGGAACCCGAAATGGATAGAAAAACAAAAAACTCCACTTTATTGCTGTTAATTTATTTTTCAAGTCATGTATTATCAAAACACTCTTTTATATAGATAAATACGAAACACTTAGACAGCAACTCATGAGAGTCATACTACTTGGTTTTGGGGAATTATTATTATACCTTGGTGTTTCGTCAAATATTTTGAGATCAATGAGATATTTCAATACATATTGAATTAAACACAACTTTATACTTTGAATAGTAAATATTACTGGATCATAATATTATGTATTCATCTACAATGGTCTAATGACGCTATTTATAACGTTAATTAACTGTCTTAATCTAAATATTTCATGTTACTTTTATTTAATACATGTTACGAATGCTGAATTAGACTATCCATAATTATTATATAGTGTGCATAATTTAAGGACAATTAAGCAGAAAGATCAAACATCAAAGTACGTGGAGTATGGAATCTTACTCCTTAGAAAACTTATAAAAGAAAGTGATTTATTGTCTTATTTGTCTTGCAATCGTCTTTTCATCATATTATTATTATTATTTTTTTACAACAATTAATATTATTCTTGTATAGGCCAAGTTATACTTCCTCAGTCCCATAAAATTCTTCACATTTATATGTTAATTTTTTTTAATCAACTTTGTTGATTCTATAAATTGTATTGTAGTGTTTTTAGGTAATAAAAATGTGGAGTATAATGTAATAATATTTATGTTAGGTGGAAATGACAAATTTAAAAAACTTTCGAATAATGAATAAATTATGGGAGGGAAGGAAGTATGATAGATTCTCTTAGATGGGAGGGAGTAACACTTTCGTAAAAAATAATAACATGGAATTATCTCTCATTCTCATTCAGCTATCTTCTTTTCATCATTTAATCTCAAATTTCTCTTTGTTAAATATTCATGTAATATTATAGGAGATGAATGCTACTCAAAAAAAAAAAAAAAAAAAACGAATTAACAATATTAGTAAAACAATTACAAACAGCACTTGCTTATAATACTGCAAATGACCGATTAACTAGCAAGTTCATTGGAGCTTCATTTCACAGAATTTGATCGATGATGATGATTTTGCTTATATTCATGTGCAGCAAACTAATTCTCATGTTTAACCACAGAAATTCAACAATGGCACGTATATATATACATGATTTGTGGTGCTGTACAGTTTTTCTCCAGTAATTTCTGAAATTAGGTCAAAGAAGGAGGACCTGATGCTGGCGCTGCAACGGCGGCGCGCCGCCGGGCTGAGTGGACGTCGGAGGTCCTTGGCCGGAGACTCTCCATATCTTCACCGATTTATCGAGGCTGCCACTGTACACCACGTAATGCTTCCCACTGGCATGCGCGACGTTCTTATCTTCTTCCACTGCTAAACACTTGACAGGGCCACTGTGCCCACTCAGCAGCGATATACAGACGTGTTCTCTCTCTTCCCTTCTCCACACACAGATGTTCGTATCCGCTGATCCACTGAATACCAAATTGTCAGATGTGGCCAGGCAGAGTACGGCGAGTTTGTGGCCCCTCAGATCTCCGCCATGAGAGAGAAACTTGTCGCGTTCCCAGAAATTCACGAGGCCGTCGGATGATCCGCAGTACAAAATTGTGGCAGAGGAATCTACGGCTAGGGATGTGACGGCGCATTCCTGTTTCAGCAGTGTTTGAGAGAAGTAATGCTTTGTGCCTTTGCCTTGCATCTCTCTCCGCCACACTTTGACGGTTCCGTCGGCGGAGCCGGAAAATACCAGACCGTCGAATCCGGCGACGACGGAGTTTACGGCGTCGTCGTGAGCGTCGATTGATTCCAAGCATTTCGAATCGGAGATCCGCCATACTTTAATCGTTTTATCCCACGATGCGGAGTACAGAATCGATTTGTCTTCGCTTAAGCTGAGAGATGAGATCGCATCAATGTGCTTGATCCAGATCGCGTTGCGGCTTTTTCTCACCTCCACGTAATTGCTAGGTTTGAACGATTTCTTCACTTTCGCCTTCAATGTCGGTAATGTTCCGACGCGCTTGTAGATTCGGGGATCCTTGCCGGAGATTTTCCAGACGCGGATTTTGCCGTCCTGATGGCCGGAGAAGATCCGTTCTCCGGCGATGATTATAGCTTTGACCAATCCGGAATTGGATTTGAATCCGGAGAATTCCTTCTGGTTTTTCCATACCCTGACGTTTTTGCTATCCGAACCGGTGTACAGAAGATCGCCGGCGGCTGCTAAGGAATAGATGTGGCCTTCTTCGCGGACGAGGGAGCCCATCATGCCGGTGTAACAATGGGATGGTTCCGGCCCCAAGTGTTGAGAAGACCAGGGAGAATTGGATATGGGAGAGGTGGAGAAGGGGGTGGAAAATGGCGATGGTTGGTCCCACACACCGGCGGAGGTAGATGTAGCGTCGAAGGATTGCGGCGGCGGAAGGTGGCCGTGGTTAGATGGGCTGGCTTCCGACGCGTCACTGAGGCGGAAGGAATATTCTTCTTGATCAGGATGCATGGAGCTGCCGAGTATTGGTTTGCTCATGATGTTGGAATCCGTTAAATCCATGAGATCATGATGATAATTGCCCTGTCTTGAATTCTTCATTTTTTTATTTAAATTCAGGGATCTATCTTCATATAATATACAATTATGTGGTGATCAAATTATGCAAATGCAAGAAATTCAGCTGTAGGATTGAATGCTGGAGAGAGAAGAATGATGAAGAGGAGAGAGAATGTGGAGAAGAAGGTGGTTGTGAAGGTAGAATGATCTGATCATGTAAAGAAAGGTATGGCCATGAAGAAGAATTGGGAGAGAGTCTTTTTATGAAACTATACAATTTGTCTCATTTCCAAGCCCAATTGAACTGTCTCAACAAACTACTCCAAATTATGATCTTTGTTTATTTCCCCAACCTTTTTGAATATTTTAAGTAAGATAATAAGCTTTCTAATATTTCTCCACCGTTGCTTTCGTGAAGTGCTTTGAGTTGCATTTAAATTTTAAAGCATACAAATTAAGTAAAATTTATTCTTAATTAAAATGGTCTAATCTAATCATCGAATCATGATTGGATTAACGGTTGGTTTGGGATGGGAGTCGGGAGTGATTGTATTTTATTAATGGGTTGGAAATTCTTGATCTGAGGCAACACTCGCCCTTGGAATATGAGGCACCAACATTATAATCGTTCATGCCATGTTGCCTTTTAATCAAAACTAATGGTCGATCATCTTGCATATCCCCAGGAGAATTTTGGCAGTACTAAATTCAATAGTTGTAGGAATTGATTTAAAGAAAAGTAGAATTGTTATTTTTGGGGATTTTAATATGATCAGTTTATTTTTCTTAGTCAAATTGGTGTAAGATTGTAAATTCAAATTAGGGTTTAGAGTTCAAGGGGTGGGAATTGAGAAGAAGACAAATCAATAAACGAATAATTATGAAATTTATTGCTAATCCAATTAAATCATTATTTTTAATTTTAAACTATCTGCTACTCCGTATATACAGTATTAAGCTAAGGCGTTTTAATTAATTAGTTTAATAACGTTAGGATATTTTAGTAAAATACTCCAACCGTCCTATAGAAGTTGACACACTTTCCTTTTTGGTTTGTCCCATTAAAGTTGACACATTTCCTTTTTAATACATGAGACCCACGTAAAAACAATTAATTTACTCTCATGCCCTACATATCACCTCTAATACAACTATCCACTACACATTAAATATTATTTCTCTAACTTCACTTTACTTCACTTTACATTAAAGAAATTTTATCAATACAGAGCCTGAAAAATGAGTAATCTATCAATTCGGGGCTTGAATTATATATACTATCGATTAGGGGCCTGAATTATGTAAAACTATCAATTTAGGGCCTGAAATTAGGCCTTAAATTGATAAAATAAGTGATAATATTTGACAAATTCAGGCATTGGATTGATAGTTTTACATATTTCAGGTCTTGGATTGATAGAAAAAATAATTCAGGTCCCTAATTGATAATTTACCCATAATTCGAGTCTTAAATTGATAAAAGTCCTATATTAAAATATTATATTCTTTAATTTTTGTGAAAAAAAAATTATACAATGGGATGGAAGGAGTAATAGGTAGGCGTATTGATTAGAAAAAGAAGGGTTATAACTTATAAATAGAGCGCATATATATACTGAATAGTAATTTCATCCATAGATAGACAAAAATCACAAATCCGTTGATTTCTCTCGATTCAAGAAACCTTGATTCTTGATTAGCTCTCTGCAATTCTTATCATTGTAAACAGATGTAAACAATCATTCAAGCATACTGAACATGTTTTTCAACGATTATGTTCAAAGGAAACTGGAAACTCTGCTATCGCCATGGCTGCGGGGCGACCCGGAACTCGAGCTTAAACTCGGTTTCCTTGGCGGCGACGGCATTCTCAAGAACGTCAATTTCAGCACCTCCGCGCTTAACGATTTGCTCGACGACCCCTCGAAATTCTGTTTCAAGAAAGCAACTGTCGAACATTTGAGCCTGAAATTCTCGCCCTTTTCCTCCACCGCATTCACTCTTGTTGTTCGTGGTCTTCGCGTTAATATTTCAATTGGGTAAGCCTTACCATTTGTGTCTTTCTTGTTCGAAGTTGGTGGGTTTCTTGATTTTCTTGTAATTTGGATTTCTTGAAAGGGAAGAGGAGGACGAGAGAGGAGTCAAGTGGACACGGAAGCCGAGTGACACGACCGTGGAGGAAAGGAACAAGGCTCTTGAGGATATTGATCCTGAGGTATTCTAAGCAACGTTGGTTCTTGATCAATTTTCCTACGTTGAGTTTCCTTTTACTTCATGCACAGGTGCACTTTGGTGGAGAAAGTAGCAACCCTGTTCACATAGCTTGTGTATAGCAAGTGGAGAGAGGAAGTGAAGAAACTGATAGAAACTTATTAATACCCCTCACTTGAATCTTTGATGCTGCCTTTTTATTTGATTTATCATTCTCCTTTCAAATTAAGGGTTACTGAAAAAGTTCAAATATATGAAAATATGAAGTTAGTCTGCATCCTTATACTGTGAAACATCACATATAACAGTAAGTTTCTACTGTATTAGTTGAATCTATTCGGAACCAAGATTTAATCCCTCTGCCATTTTGTAATTGTAGTAAAATAGTGTTTCTGCAATGGACTAATGATAGGATGGAAATTCATATTATCGAGGAAAGCAGAACAAAACAATGTTATTTCTCAATGATGTCTTGCGTTTTTTTTTTGGGCGTACTATGTTTTGGCATTTTATATGATCTTTGAAGCTAAAATAGTGAAACATCTATTTGTTGGTTTCAGGGTTGTGCTCTCCACTGTGCTATTAAAAAGATTGTAGACATTAGCACCAGGACATGGGGAACATCCTTATGGAATACTGTAACTAGACATTGTCATTTGGAGCTACACGATGTTCATGTGATTCTGCACTCTCCTCTTTTGCATGACCTGTCCTCATGCTCATTATATATGAAAAAGCTTGGAGTTGAATCACAGATTTTAGGCCACAGATGCTTCATTAGAGGGTTCATGAGCTCATTTTTTCTGCCTTTTGAAGAGAGTAAATTTGATTTTGATATTGGCTGTTTTGAGGTTACATTGAACAGTGAAAATCACACACACACTATTTTACCAGCGACCAATATATCCGCATTAGTTAGTTTAAATGACTTTCAGTCCGTAAGCTTTTCTATTCATGTTCCAGAATTAAATTTTTTTTGTTCACCATCAGCTCTCTTTGTTATAACCTTGTTATATGAACTATGGTCTAAAGAGTACAAATGTACTAGATCTGGAAGGCAACTATGGGATATAGTGTCAACTAGAATTGGTTCTCAGCTTCCGACTTCTAATTTGTCATTGATCAAAGTAGTTAAAAATATGTCTCGATGGTTGGGATACATAACCACCTACCACAATATACTTCTACTAGTTGGATATCCAACTGATGAAGAGATGAAAAGATCAGCTATTTTGATGTTACACGACTCAAGTTATTCAAAATCTGTGAGGTCTCAGTGGAAGCTGATTGCTGAAATTGAAAATTATTTGCCTCTCGAAGCAGTTGCTGCAGCTCGGAGAATAATTCGCTACAGATTGGTGTCAAGTGGTCCCGGAGATAAGTGCAAATTTGATAAGTTGCAGGATACTAGGGCTTTCTCCAAGTTGCTTCAGCTACTTTTGCTTGTTTTGACCATGATAAGAAGTTTTTTAGTTTCATTAACGAGGATTCTCTTTTTGCACAAAGTCATCTCTATTTTTCGTGAGAGTTGTCTGCATTCTGGCTCTGAGTGTGAACATTCTGTTCTACAAAAAAGTATCACTATAAAATTTCAAGAAATTTCATTATGTGTTTCTTTCGACCAGGTCACACAGCCTTCTGTCACTAGGAAGGTTATTTCTGACATTGGGATCTCATACCAAGATTTACTCTCATTCAGAATTTCTCTAGATAAGCTCTTCTTAAGGTATTTGGTTGGTATTTCGGAACAACATTTCACTTTTGCCACTGGGAGCTTCAAGGTTCTTTCCTTTTCTACTGTGAGAGATGCAGCAATTAGTAACTCGGAAGAATATCTGAAGAAGGAAATTGACAGAAGACAAATCATAGTATGGGCTGAACCTGCTCCAGTTATTTACTTTCCTGATGAAACTTCTGATGACGGCACTGTTGGTATTGCTAGAACTTCAGCACCTCTGTTAGACTGTCGTTTAAGAAAATTATGGATGGACTGGAAGAAGTCTTCTTTGAATTCTGAAGGAGAAAATATATCAAATGTGCATTCTCCTTGGATTCTATGTGAGATGGGGAGCTCTTTGATGGATCCCAGAATGAATGATTGTGGTTCGCAGGTTAACTGTAGCTTGATTGTTGGTAAACTGAACTTCAGCCTGGAATATTGTTCCTTTGCGTCTGTTGTTGTACTTTCTAGACATATACAGCATGCTTTGCAGCGGAGCCCTAATAGAAGGGGAGATTCTGTTTCACATGCTCTAGCAATAATCATTCAGGATCCGCCAATGAGTTATTGGAGTAGTAAAATCGCATCATATTCGAGCAAAATTAGAGGGGATATAATCAGAATGGTTTCTGCAAAGCATGTCCATATTGGGGCTCTTATTGTGGGCCCTCATTTTCAGATATCTCTTTCAGATTTCCTTTTTCAAACTACAAATGCTTGTCACCCTGTTTCACAAATCTCATTTGAAATCTACAATATTGAACTTTTTGTATCACCAAAGATGGATGATAAAATTGGAGTCTCACATGGAAACAGTTCAGAGAGTGATATAGGACTGGAGAGCCTTGGACTTAAAGAGCCTCAAGAAATTAGCATTTCTTATACAGATAATGGAGCTTACAGCTGCCAAGGACAGATTGCACTCTATGCATTTCTAAAAGTTAATGGCTTGAAGGCTTACTGTGATGAAAGCACTGAGGATAAGAAAAATCAAATTATTGTATTGAGGCCCATGATTGCACACCTCAACTATGTATGGTAATTATTCTTCTTTCCCTTCTGCATCTGCATGTTTCCATGTTTGAACTGTGCATCCACCTGTCTTTTGTGTAAACACCACGGACTCACTGCTTCATTATGGTGGCCTAAAAATATTCTTTGTATACTTCAACCTTCATTTGGGTATTTCATATTGTCAGCATATGTTAGTTTTTTACTTTCCCTTTGTTTTAATGGGCAAGCAAATTGACCTTTTAATTACCTATATGGAGTTAGTCTCTTCTGTTTCTTTCATCTTGCTGGCTGAATGATTATTTATTTCCTTGGCAGTTAATTGCTTCCAAAGTGAACTTTCTTGAAGCATTGCTGGTGTGAGAACGTACACATCTAGATCACAATTTAATAAGGCTCATATGAGATGAAACTCATGTTTCATTTTTATATAAGTCCTAATTAAGTGATGCATCCCCTAAAAAAAAAAAAACTTCTAAGATAATACGTCTGTCTATGTAGATATTGATGATTGCAAAAATTTAATGTGATGATAATTTTCATTTGAATTGTCTCTGGCAGGAAGGATCATCATTCACTTGGTTCTGCAGTCACTGCTGTCTCGGCAACTGCCTACTGTATGGTTACAGGGGTTTCCTGTTTAATGTTTCTTGATGAGTTGTTTCTTTTTTCAAAGGTGATCTTTTATCATTGTTGGCATGGATACCAGCGAAAATTTTCCATTCCTCTTTTCTCAAATTCAAACATGATAATACTGCCTTTATTTGGGTTTCCATTGCATTTGTTTTGCACTGCCTTGATATATCAAATGTCATGATTAACTTAGTTACAAACTGAGAACCTCTGTTATGTTTCCTTTTTTATCTATACCGGCTCAGTTCTTTGAAATTCACCTCATTTTCCGTGAACTTTCTGATGGATCTGATGACATTTCACACTATACATTTTGGAAATCATAATAGATAAGACATGATAAATGGAATGACATTTTAATCAAAGTTTGACTGTTCTATTTTTGTGTTCTAAAGTAGCTGCATAAGACACATAAAATGTTATTACATGAACGTGATATGATATTACTTCAAGTGCCATGTTATTAGATACATGGATTTGTTAATACATATTATAATTTTTTGTATAACTGATGATAGATATTATGTATATGATGGATGTGTTTGTTTTGGTTGTTATAGAATCTTGTATACATATGTTACATTCAATATAGTACTGTTTCATGTTGTATTAATTACACGACTTCTACATGTCCTACAAATGCATTGAATGTATTATTCTAGTCATAATAGTATAATACTAAGTAATACTAAGCTCTGAATTTACACATTCATCTTATATAGCCATCAAGTTGTCAGAGATATATGAAAGTCAACAATCATGTCATCATCATATAGAATCTTAATTATTTAGCATCGCATCTTAATTGTGAACGGCCAGTTCTTTTTTGATGAGGTATTACACTGTGTTCTTTAATGACAGAATTATTTTTCTGTACAGATACTTTTTAGAGTATTGCATGAGCCTGTTGCCTTTGATACAAATGCTTCATTCCGTGATCGACATTATAAAGAAGCCAGAAGTAGAGAAACAGTTTATAGTGAATCTGCATGCAGCCAAACTATCTCTGGTAGAAGCCATCAGCAATTGCATATTGCAAAATCTCAAGTTTTTGTCAAAAGCTATTTTGAGCTTAAGTCGCTCGACATGGTTCTTCATAACTCCAGGAAAAGTTGTAGCCCAGAGACCTATATGAACATGATGTCCTTTGACAGAGACACTCACAGAAAGCCGGCTGTCAATGATATTTCTAGAGATGGAATTTATGTCTCCATTCAGCATTCAGTTCTGGAATTTAATATCTCAGGGCATGACATGGATGTGGCAGTTGACATGACAGGATCTCGATGTATCATTTTCAGATATTTGTCTGACTTTTATGGAACCCCTGACATGTCAGATCTAAAAAACCTATTGTGCTCTTTTAATTTTTTGACTGAAGCATCAGTTAATCATAGCACATTACGTTTCCGCCTAAAAAACTTTAAGAAAGTCTTGCCATCAGCTAGCTTGTGTAGTACATCTGCTGAATCTAGTTCTCATGGTGTAGCATTACACGCCTGGGATGATTCTCCTTCGACTGTAAATACTGATAGACTGGTCAATCATTGGTTATTGACAGACATCATCATTTCTGGGATTTATATAGCTGGATGCCCAGTAAAAGATGTTTTGGTCAATGACCTTGAAGAATTTAATGCTTCTCTCTCAGTTGGCGGCGAGTTCCAGGATGTCTATTGTGAATGCAAGGTTTTATGCCTACCATCTGAATAATATTTTATACAATGTGAAACAGATCTTCTCAAGTTTTCTTTTCATATTTGAGATTGTCATAGTTGAGCCAGTTACTTGTGTGTGTAATAAATTAATGTCTAGTTCATAAACTTATATGTGTTGCTTCTCAACAGGGAGGCCTTATGTTACTAGAAGCAACAACTGTGACAATGTATATTAAATGCTTTACTTCATACCAGCAATGGATCTCGGAATTTTGGTCTTCTTTTCCCTCGTCTGGTAGAGTTGTTGCTCAAGATATCAACGAAATGTCTCCTCTTGATGGTTGCCCTAGACTAAATCATCAGCAAGGACAATGTCAAGAAGCAATATGGGATCGTCTGGAATCATTGTCCATGAGTCTATTTCATCTACGTCTCATTCTTGTGGAGAGAGAAGAATCTGGTATGATGTCCTCCTTTTCCATTGGAGATTTTCAAATGTAGTGCTAAAATAGGGTTAATAGTTAACATAAATGCAGGTAGACTTCAGGTACTTCTACTTGAGGTGGACTTTCATTTGAACATTGATATGTTAAATACATTGAGAAAACTTTCAATCACGGATTCCAAATTCTCTCTGCTATCTCAATTCAGACTTGGGGATCAAGCACATAAAACCAAGGTTTTTCGAAGTCCATTTTCTGCTGTCATACCTGATGAGGCAATTTCCAGGCTTAGAAGCAAGGGCTCGTCAACCTCTCTTCAGCATAAAGATTATATTCATCCAGACCTATCTACTGATGCTAGTCCGGCAAGTACTTCAGTCCCCGAAATAAGTTCTCATGTTGGTATTTCAACAAATAACCCAGAGCAAAAGATATATACAAGCCCTCAGAAATATATATTGAAAGATTTGCAATGTTTCCTAGCAGCTGAGTGGCCTGTGACAAGTGACCAGACTAATCCTGCATGGTCAAATGACCATTGGATTGGTAATGGTACTATATCTGGGTTTGATATGACTATCTCTCTGCATGAAATAAATGTAAGTTTGGGTGATCTTTAATGAAAATATAATTGTTCTGAAATATATTTCAAATTTTGCTTTCACTTGACCTAAAGTAATTGAAATATAAAAAGAGAAGAGGATTGACGCGCGAGGTACTTTGCATTTATATCTTTACATGTGAGTCTTTTTGTTATCATAATAGTTATCAGGACTACAGCTGTGATGATAAACCAAAGGTGTAAGAATTATATATTTAACAATGTCATTCTGATCTTTGGGGCATTCATTTTTGTAACCCATATTAGAGTGCCATGGAAAGAATATAATTGTTCGATGATTAATAGGTTTGAAATTTATATACAAGGCTCGTGCAGTTCGTTTCTGATTGCTTATTTGTTAATTATTCAAAGGATGAGTATTTTACTGTGATATTCTTTTTCTCTATGAAACTGTTAGTCTTATATTCCTAATTCTTTTGAACAGATATTATTTTCTGCTTTTGAATCTTGCTCCACGATTCTGGGCAGAGAGGGAACTTCTAATGCGAACTCAAGTCAGTGGTCACATAACCATGAACTGGGAGATAACATTGAAAAAATGGTTCCTAATGGTAGTTGTTTTCTTGTCTATTCGTCATAGATTAGATTTCTTACAAAATTTTTGATAAGATATTCATGAATTTTGTACAGGATCAATTGTTGCTCTCCAAGATGTTGACCAACACATGTTTATCTCAGTGAAAGCTGCAGAAGGTGGATATGACATAGCTGGAACAGTCCATTATTCACTGGTGGGAGAGCGGGCTCTTTTCAGAGTAAGATGCTCTGAACTCAATATTTTTTTTTTCACACCTTGTCAATGAATAATAGATTGTGATATCATCAACTTGTAATTCGTATATTTTCAACTATATTACGACAGCTGCAGTTTCTTGTGCTATGACAGGGTGAGCGTTAAAAATTTGGAAACCTGGGTTTATAATTATATTATGTATTAATATTTTATATATTAGGCTTCCTACGTGTTTATCTTTTTCTGATGTAACTTCTTATGTGGAATTTCTCTCATTACCACATTTACTGTTTCCCACAGAACATCTGTTTGCATTACTTGTATTGAACAGTCATTTCATTTTATTTTCATATTGAAGTTAGTTTTGCCTAAAGAGTCACAATCCACCCACCTTTTAGTACAATATGCTGATTCTGTCACATGAGTTGATTTTTTTATTTTTTTTTTGGTCGGAAAAAGTTTATTTATTATTGTACGAGGTATAGGATTACCTCAAAAGAGATTACAATTTAACCGATGCAAAATCAACATATTAATTTACACATGCAAACAAATTTTCTAGGATTTCTGCTAAACTCTTGAAAAAAATACTCAATGTATTGTTCATCAATACATGAGTTGATTTTAATGTGTGTTTGGGCTTGTTGGTAGTTTTATTGCTATGTGGTGGCCATTGGCCATCTCAAAATTGTTCATCAATTTCATTTTTAGATATTGGTTCAGGTAAATTATCATAAGCCAAGGAGATGGGGGCCACAAACTCAATATATTTCCCTTGTTTCACTGTACGCTAAAGACAACTCCGGGAATTTTCTGCGACTGAGTTGCCACCCAAGATCAAGATTCGTTGATCTCTGCTCTAATGATAGTGGATCTGCACTTTGGAAAATTCTTCCTTTTAAACCTGATGCCTATGAGAATGTTGTTGAGTTGGACTCTTCTACTTCTTTGTCTAAAAACACATTTCACCTTGTGAATAAGAAGAATGACTGTGCATTGGCTTTTAATGATGGTTCTCTTGAATTTGTCACCAAGCCAGGAAATTTATTCAAGTGGAAAGTTTTTGATGACCCTGGTCTGTTGCGTAATATTTCGTTGCCAAATAGGTTTATTGCAGGGGAACTTTCCAAACCCACCTCTGTATCAAGTAAACTACTGAGTTCCGCAAAGGCTGGAACAGATCCTCAAAGTGATTCGAATGACTCTGGCATGGGAGAGTTAAGGACTACACAGGGTTTCTTTGGAATCAAAGTTACCATGGGCAAAGCTACTCTGACAATTGTTCATGAGCTTTCAGATACAGAGGAAAAGTTCCCTCTTTTGCAGGGATCTATTGTACCCAGTCAAACAATAATACAGATATCAAATGTTAAATTCAGGATTATCAACACATTTGAAGTTTTGCTGTATTACTTTGATGCCCAGCAAAACTCATGGTAACATTTTCTGCAATAGTTTTCCCCCTATCCATCTTTTCAGCAATAATTACATTTGTAAATTTTCTTCCTACCTTAATTGGACACTTTACACTTGTTTCTTTATTAATGTTGCAGGAAGGAATTCATTCAACCACTTGAAATCCACACTTTCTACTCAAAAAAATTTCTTATTCATGGTGCAGAAAATTCTCTTCAAGAAATGCCTAGTCATTTCTATGCTAAATTAAATGAGGTTGGCCATTTGGTGTTTACTCATTTGTTACCAGAAGCAACCTGATGTTACCGATATTATTATTATTAATATTATAATTTTTTATGGATTGACAGGTGACTGTATTACTAAGTGAGATATCCTTGGATATTGTATTGCTTGTGATTGGGAAGTTGAATTTGGCTGGTCCTTATGCAGTGAAAAGCTCTCTGGTTCTCGCCAATTGCTGCAAGGTTCGTTAAAGTTGTTTCATATTCTTTCATTAGTCTCAGCTAAAATGCTCAGCTGCAGAGTTTTAAGCATGAGGGCTAGTTATTAAATGCTTGGAAGAAAATGGAGTGGAGTACATCAACTTTAAGTTTCTTAGTTTTTACTAGAGTGTCAAACAAATGTGTACTTACAGATTGTGACCCACAAGTATGATCTTAGGCTAATAGGATCAAATAAATAAATAAACTCTGACATATTAAAGATTTTTCCACTCTTTAAACATAAAATTCTCATTCTTTAGCAGTCTGAAAAATCTGCCCCTGTCTTTCCGCAGGAAAATATATGATGGATCTTTCTCACATATATCTATTGTTATTTAATTTGCAAACCAGGGTCATAGCTTATATGACTCCTCTACAAATTTATGCCCTCTCTTCTCTTAATGTTGGAGATGCAAAAATAATGTTTCTAATGGCAGGTTGAGAACCAGTCTGGCTTGACCCTTACTTGCCAGTTTTATGATAATCAGGACCTATCACTTTCTTCAAGACAGAGTACCACCATCTTTTTAAGGTAGCCCCGTCAAAGTTCAATCTTGCACGGGCATCACTATTCTTATTTTCCCAAATATTTTTAAAAAAATTAATTTTTAATCTTCACCTATAGCATTTTCGTTTTATTTATATGTTCTTTGTGTTATGCATGTGAAAGTGAAACATTGGTAGTTTGTTTGTTTTTGGAGTTAGATGTATGTTAGAGATAAGAGTGGAAAATATCTGAAGGCTTCCTTCTCCCATAAGCATCTTGGGAACCCAGTATCACAAAAGGGTATTTGATGCTTGATTTGTTTATAGATTCTCTTTTGTGTGAAGATTGCCCTTGATTCCCATGATATGAAGAGGAAAGTTATATTAGTTGAATTACAGAATATTATCCTTTCTGGTTGTTGGATGTGAAATGCTCAGCACTGGTTGTATGGAAAGCATTCTGCGAGTCTGATGGGTGATTACATTCTATGGCTATGAGGAAAGTTTTGGAACTTTTCCCCATCTGAAGTAATGTTTTGGGAAAAAGGAATTTTAGGCTCTAGTTAGAAAACAAAAAACATAATTGAATTTCTGGTATTGATATTTGTTTACTGACAGCAATGTGACTTGCATAATTGCATTTTGCAATTAACTTTCACAATGGTCCACATTTATTATGCAAGCATTCATTTAGCATGTTTTTGCTGTTAAATCTTATGATGCTTAGTATTCATTTGTCTCGCATATGTATTTAATATTTTCAAGCCGATATCTTATATGGGCTCTTGAATCATGCACCTGCTTTTAGACACCTCGCTTTGGCTAATCAACCACCAGAAGCATCTTTCTTTTCGGTACAGCTTGTCCAGCAAGGTTTTCTCTCTACTTCTCCTATTCACCTTTCACTTTTAGAAGCTCGAAAGTTTGCTTGGAGGACTCGGATTGTGTCATCGCAAGGTGAATTATTGTGCTTCTTTTTGAAACTTTACAGAATCATGTGCTGGAAAAGATAGCTATTACCTATTAGTTTGTGTATGATATGTAATTCCATCTTTTTTTGTTTGTTATTTTCATCCCCTTTATCTGGTAAATGCTTAAACTGGCATAATAGAAGTGTGAGGAGTGAGTAAATATGATTATTAGTATGATGAAAAAGAACTGCTATGATTGGTCACTTTGACTTCTCAGAATATTTTGTAGTTGCAAAAGAATTCATAGCCACATCAATCTTGCTAATTCGGACTTGGTGAGCCTCCTTTGAGTTTTATCTACAAGCGAATATTTCTTTGGATTACAAATCTAACTTTCTGCACTTTCTTACGTCTATTTGGAGAGGGTTTAATCACATGAATGCTGTTGATGCTTGTCTATGAACAAAAAAAGTCAGTATAACATATGCTTGGTGTTTATAGACAGGCTACTGTAAGTTACTTCAAACCTCATCTCAGACTTATGCTTGGTTATGTCGTGGTAGAACCCTTTTCATCTCAGACAGGCTGCAGTCATTTAAATGCTTTTTAAATGAGGAGTGCAGGCCAGATATGAAAAGGTTTGAAAGAATTAAGACAAATACTGATGAGTTACGTACTGATCTTTTTCCTAAATAAGAGTGTGCTTATTTTTTCTCTATTTATGGTGGAGGTACAATCTCGTCCTAGATTACTGAATGACAAAACATGGTCTGTGAGTGTTATGTTGGAGCTTCAATACAACCTTCTTATAATTGATTGAAGACATTATGAAATTTGGACTGATCTATTGTATGTTTAGCATATACTTGAAGTTGTCACTTGATTTTGGTTGGCTAGTGAAATCCGATGCTGAATAATAAATTCTGATGTTTGGATAAGATTATATTAATTGAACTACTCATCATGCTTGCATTTGTTTGGTATTATGCATGTTCTCATTCTTGTTTCTTCTGCTTTTTGGGGATTGACTACGATTTTTTGTCACTCCACTGTCAGACTCCAGATCTTTTCCTGGCCCGTTTATTATTGTTGAAATTTCTAAGGGAATTGAGGTAAATATTTCATTTGTAAATTTTTTTAGCTGAGATAGTTATGATCTTCTGTGGTGCTAAATTTTGCTTTCCTTATTTCCTCTGTTTTATTTCTAGGATGGCTTGTCAATTGTCGTATCACCTCTGCTAATGATTCGTAATGAAACTGATTTCTCTCTGGAGCTGCGTTTCAAAAGGCCCCAGAATGAAGAAACTGATACTGCTTCATTAGTACTAAAAGCTGGTGATGTTGTTGATGATGCTATGACGGCATTCAGTGCTATTAATTTGTCCGGGGGAATGAGAAAAGCACTGACATCTCTTAGTGTTGGTATGTTTTGTCTTCACTTTATTCATTCAGTACATCATGAAAAAATAACTAAAAGAGAACTAGATTGGTATTTTTAATAAGCTGGGAATTCTGTAATGCTATATATGTAAATGCAATTAACTTACAGCAAAAATGAGCATAAACTTTTCCATTATGCACTTTGGATATTCTTCTCTGTCAAAATTTGTAGTATGATGACCTCCCTGCAAACCTGAACTATATCTTCTTGATGGTTTATGACTGACATCTCTGCTTTAATGTAGGTATGTATATATATGAATTTGTATTGAAGCCTAAAACTACTAACACTATTCTTTACCATGTTAGCTCATGACCATGACTAGTAACAGCTGCCTTTTCTGTTGCCAAAAAATGCTACATCAGTTGACGTTCAACACTTCTTGTTGTGATGGTCTTATCAAGTGTCATCACCTTTATTTTGATATTAAAGCTGTAGTCTCGTAATGAAATGGTCGTGTCCATTTTTACTTGGAACTCATCATGCTAAACATTGATCTGTAGGGAACTATGTATTCTCTTTTAGACCAAACATTGCAGAAGATTCAGGTAATTTTAAGAGCTCATCAGTTGAGTGGTCAGATGATCTTAAAGGCGGGAAGCCTCATCGCTTATCAGGGGTATTCAACAAATTGAGTTACCAAGTGCGGAAGACATTTTCTGTCAACTCAGCGAAGTTTTCACTTAACAGCGCAAGCTGTGCTCTCACATTGGAAGAAGGTTTTGTTTCTAACATATATTTCCTAATACAAACTGTCAGCAAGGAAATACCTGTTGTGAATCCTGATAACTTTGGATACGCCCCTAGCAATAGAAACTCACCAGTTGCAATGCAAGATCAGAAGGAAATTTTTATTCTTCCAACAATTCAGGTGTCAAATTTTTTGCACTCAGAGATACATGTCAATTTGACTGATAAAGGTAACTGATCTGGAAAAGGTGTTTTCAGGATTTATATTATCTTTTCTAAAGGTTTTGACAAACCTTCTCCTTGTTGCAGATCCACACAACTCCTTCAACAATGACAGTACATGGACTCAAGCAACTATTTCCTGTGGATCAACTGTCAATTTTTATGCTAACCCTGATATGATTCACTTTGTTGTCACTTTAACATCTTTTGGTTCAATCTGTAAACCAATCACTACTAGTGATTGGGTGAGAAAGTTAGTTAAACAAAAAGGAGACATTTCTCATGTGGACATTGAGCTGAACTTTGGAGGTGGAAAGTACTTTGCTATGCTTAGGTTGTCTCGTGGACTTAGAGGTACACTAGAGGTACTTATCCTGCAAAAACAATATTTACATAACTTATGTTGATTTTGGTTAAGTTATTTTTCTTGTTTTTCAGGTAGGCATTTTTACATCATATGCTTTGCAAAATGGTACAGATACCCCTTTGTTTTGCTTTTCTGCTAACCAGAAGCCTTTATCTAGGTATGATATTATCCATGGCATAGTTAATTAGATTGTAATGATTGGTACAATTATGTCTTTGACAAATTAATTCTTTTGACAGGGGTGACAGAGAAAGATTTGGTGCGAATATTCCTCCAGAATTGGGGTCATATTTGCCTCCGTATTCTATCACGTCATGGTTCTCGAAGTAAATACCACTTTCTATGTTTCTTCATTAAGTTTTTACTAACTCACGAGCCAACTTCTCTAATGCTTTTAGAGTTTCCCCTTGTTATAAATTGAATAATTATCAATTCCTTGAAAGCTACCATTCCTTTTTTTTTTTTTGACTGGGGATGGGTGGTTTTAATTAAAATGAAAAAGTAATTTTCCTTAAAAATTGGTCATTAACTTTTTTTCCCTGCCTTGATAATAAAATTTGATGTCTTACTATCGTGTTATTCTGGCAGCAAGTGGACTCTCCTGTATAAAATCATACCAATATCTTGGATTTCTCAAGTAAAATCCAAAATCGTAGTGAAAATATGTTTGAGCTGACCAGAATTCAGTATCAGTTAAAAAAGAAAAAAATTAACTGAACTTCAGCATGGTAATATTTTAATGATAAAATCAAGCAGATATGGAGTCTATCCATACTCAGCCAACTGTTAAATATTACGTGAAGCTCCTACATTATTGCCTTTTCCCAATGCTAGATGCCACAAATTACGCTTCATGTTGTTGGAGGACAAAGCACTGGAGTCACAGTTGGACTTGGATGTGTTATCAGGCCTTACAGAGATTGACCTTATTGCAGAAGAATCATTTGGATCAAAAGAAATCATGAGGCTGGCAGTCTCTTTAAGGCCATCAGTCGCCAAAGACAATCAGATTGTATCCTTGAGCCCCCGGTATGTTGTATACAATGAGTCAGCAGATAGTATTGCTATCAGCCAATGTTATCTGGAGGTATGCTCTAATTGGCACAACTCAGTTCTACACATGGTGTCATTTTCAAATCTTGGGTAAACCTCTGATAGTTCTGTCTTCTTAAAGGACATGGAAGAGTCTATTGTCGTCAACAGCAAAGAGAGGATAGCTCCAAGGCTGAAGACAGTAATAAGAAAAAAGAAAGTTATCAGCGTTGTCGATAATATTCTCAAAAAGCATACAAAATCTCAAAGTGATTCTCCATTTTTCATTCAATTCAGACCGAGTGTGACTGGATTTGGATGGTCAGGACCAATATGTGTGGCTTCATTGGGACGCTTTTTCCTGAAATTCAAAAAATCCATGGAAAATTCAGAGAATCAATCAGACAACATGCCATCCGAAGGCAATTTAAGTAAATTTGCATCTGTTCATGTGGTGGAAGAAGGGTCTACCATTGTTTTGCACTTCCACTGGCCACCAGTTACAAATCTCCCTTATAGAATAGAGAACTGTCTGCGTGATGCTGCTCTATCTTATTATCAGAAGGTTGATTTCTAGTTCACTTATCATGTGCAGTATAGTTCTCTTTTCTCAAACATTTTTTCCTCCTAATATCTTTATTATACTCCATATATTTCCAGGATTCAGCGGAGCCAGAGACATTGAGAGCTGGAGTTAGTGTTAACTATGTTTGGGATGATCTGACTCTTCCTCATAAGCTTGTTGTCCAACTTAATGGTAATTTTCATATTGCTAAATTTTTACTAATTATTCAAACTCTGGATGAGTGATGACATTTTGACTGAATTTTTATTCTTCACACTTAGCCGCTGT
Organism: Pogostemon cablin; assembly: GCA_023678885.1. NCBI lineage: Eukaryota > Viridiplantae > Streptophyta > Magnoliopsida > Lamiales > Lamiaceae > Pogostemon > Pogostemon cablin. Next base: position 2,974,245 of record CM042994.1, on the reverse strand, counting down.
ATATTTCAACTGTTTTCAGGAGACATAGATTCAATGATTTCTTGTTTATACGTACAAACTCTATGCTGGTTAGTCCCAATGAATGAGCACCTGACCTCAATATCAACTACTTGCTTCAAAACATAATTCGTCACTAATAAACATTTTCCTTAATCATGGGCTTGTTTATGCTCTGCTGCATCTCCTTTAGAACCTTCGTCAAGTGCAACAAATAATGAGGAGTTTATGTAGATTGTGAAGAATCTCTATCCACACTTTTATTTTTCTTGTTTGATATCTCTTTTAGAATGTGACATCCGTAATATGTGATGGAAAGAGAATGAAGGAACATTTGTGCAAATCGGCTGGGGCAAATGGTCAATTAAGCCTGTTCTAACTTTCTTATAAAAGTGAAAAGTTGTTATGACTTCTGGCTAGTCGAGCAAACTTAGAGGATAGGTTGTGTAACTACTAGCGATGGAGGGTAAGACTTGGTAAACTGGCCATATTAGAGGGAGATGATTACTCTATTTGTTATGAAGCAACAACCTTTTTTTTTTTTGTGGAATTCCTGCTAGTGATTTAAATGTACAGGTTTATGTTTACGTTTTCCCCTTGCAGATGTACACTTCTTGCGAGAAATCAATCTAGATAAGGTGCGTTCTTGGAAACCATTTTACCGTGGCAAGCACACCCGAGGTCTGGGAATTCACTTACCCCTGGAGAAGATGCCTGAAGATCAGAAACATAATACTTATAGTCGACCAATTGGTTCAGAGAGTGCAAAGGTGGGTTTTGAAGTGTATGCGGAAGGTACCACCAGAGTACTAAGGATTTGTGAATTTTCTGATAGTCACAAAGTGAATGTAATGTTCCGCTCCAGTAGAAAGTTGCGGCTAAGAATATCTTATTTTTCACTCCACTTGCTAGAGCATGTCAAGCAGGTCAGTTTCCATCTGTGAGTTCTATTATTTCCTACATAATGCATTTGGCAATCAACTCGTATTTAAAATTTCTTTGTTCTCTTGTGCTTTTCTCCGCCTCGTTAGTATTATGCTTTTCTGCAGCAAAAGTTTTCAATCAGTATCAGCTTAGCATCAATGGAATTATTGTTAAGGTCCACTTTTATGAATCACATTTAATAATTCAAATTTCGAACTATTTTATAATTCATGTGCACGTTAAATTCTTTGAATGACTATCTTTTGACATTTAATAGTCAGTCCATTACACATATTCCCACAATCTAATATGAATTTTGCTCTGTTTGAGGTAATGAAAAGTAATTGTCATGAGGTTGATTACTCTAAGTTATATATAGGAACTACCGGCTTATGCTTGTTCTTTTAGGCAGACTGCTGCTCGTTTGAGTGTTGACAGGTGTACAATGAAAACCTAAATGTACTTTTTTAAGGTGAAACATTTCTATAATCATTCTTTTGTATGAAAGAAGATCGGATTTTTCAAGACAAATCAAAAGAGAGAACTAAAATGGACAGTTTATTTGGGACCAACAAGATAAAATTCATGGAAAATTCGAAGAGGTGTGACTGAGCATGTTACGCTATTGTACTAATTAGGTGATGAATGTGGAGAAGTTTTTATTATGGAACAGTTATATATATATATATATATATATATATATATATATATATATATATATATATATATATATACATACATAGTTGTTAAAGGCTCAAAAAGGCGCAAAGGCCTTGTTGGAGCCTGAGGTACAAGATACTTTAGAGCATATATACATTAATATATCCAACTCAACACATAATTTTCCAACTAAATAAAGGTAAAAATAAAAAAAATGTCAAATAATAATACATAATAACTTATAAATAACATAATCACAAATTAAAAACCCGTGTACAATGTCATAATGAACTTCACAATTCAAGTACTCAACACAAATAGACAATCACAAAAAGCAAATAAGCAGAATCCTTAAATTTTAAGAAAATATCAAATGTCAGAGACTCAAATGATTACCAATGAGATAAAAATCATAATTATCATGGTCTATGGTCCTCCTTATAATCTTCATTCTCTTCTTCACCATCAAATTGATCATTGTATTCATTAAATTCTTATTCTTAAAAAAAAATAAATAAATAAATAAATAAAAAAAATCCAAAATTAGGAAATGTACCCGAGTCGCGCCCTTTTCATCAAAAAAGGTGCACAAAGGCGAGGGTTTTTTGAACATCAACCGAAACCCCAAAAAACCCAGGTGATCAGGGCTGCGCCTCGCCTAAGGCTTAATATATATATATATATATATATATATATATATATATATATATATATATATATATATATATATATATATATATATATATATATATATATATATATATATATATAACTATCATGTTTATTTGTTTAATTGTAAATATCAGTAAAAAACTATCATATTGTCAAAGTGGGCATCAAACTTTTGCATGATTTATGCAAAGTTAAGATTTAGCAGGTGAGGGAGGAATGCTAAGTGTGGCAGTTTGTCTCACCTTGGGTTCTTGTATTACCTTGCTAAGGATAAAGATGATTACTACTTTCTACGAGAAGAACCTTACCAAAAAAAAAATCATGTCTTCTAAGGATATAGAAGATCACAGATCACTGCTTTCTAGAACCAGCTGCCTTAAATAAATTTACCTGATTTTTTTTCCCTGGCATTCTAAAAAGGTTTTTTTTCCTAGGATTGATTTTGACATTTGTTTGAGCTAGTGGCAGCTTTTCTCAATCTTCTCTTTAAAAAGTGAATCTGGATTCTGGATAATCTTTTTGTCTGATTTTACTGTTTTAGCTGTATGCTTTCAAGATTTTCGTATATGGTTTTTCAAATTTGCATTGTTTTTAAAACTATAATTTTCTGAAGGAAGTAGATCTTGGTGAGCCATCCGACTATGCACCAATAATTATTGGAAGGCTTGAAAGAATTAACTGGGATGCTATGATCACTGACCAGCAAAGTTATAGCCAAATCAGGGTACAGGTACATTCAGTTTCTGTTATTTTGATTGTTGATATCTCTTTTGTGTCATGGGTACCATGATTGTGAGGATTGAGTAATATTGATATATTTAGCCTTAATGATTACTAAAATTATTTAATGCAGTCATTAAGTGTGGATGAGAAGTGGGCCGGAGCTCCTTTGGCAGCAATGCTTCGCCGGCACCAATCAGAAAACACTAATGCTAATGATTACATCCTTCATGTTGCAGTAGTCTTACTTCCAACGAGTTATCGTGTTAAGCAAGTGAAATACCTCTCTATTGTTCTGCAGGTAAATAATGCAATAAGTATAAAAAGAGTCCCCTGTGCTGTATATATGTTCTACAAGCGGCTTTTGCTAGAAATTAATGTTTGTCCATTAATAAAATTAAGTGAATGAGTCCATTCTTTTTGTATAGCTGTTTCTCAAACTCCACCCCCTTTGCAGCCTCTTGACTTGAACCTTGATGAGGAGACGCTGATGAAAATTGTTCCATTTATTAGAAAATCTCTCAGTGATTCGAGTACTCCTCGTCAACAATACTACTTTGATCATTTTGAGATACACCCTATTAAGGTTTGTGCTCCTGATGTTATTTTTCCGGAGTTTATGAATTATTTTTTACCCTCTATTTCTTCTTCTCCCAGTTATGATTATTTTTGTTAATTAAGTAAAGTGACCAATTTGTGCTTCTCCATGACATTAAAGATTGTGGCAAGCTTCGTTCCTGGAGACTCACGCTACAGCTACAGTTCAACCCAAGAGACTCTGAGGTCTTTGCTGCATAGTGTGATTAAGGTCCGAGAGTGATTGATTTTGGAAAAAATTATTTTCTTTTTCTTTCTGTAATCTAAAACTGGAATTTTATTTGTTTATGTTATCCAAAATATGACTTTTCACTTCTCCTAGATACCTGCCATAAAAAGAAAGACTGTGGAGCTCAATGGGGTCCTTGTGACGCATGCTTTGATAACACTGCGCGAATTGACTATAAAATGTGCACAGCATTATTCCTGGTATGGTGTTAAAGTTTGATCTCTTTTTTCCTTTCCTATGTTTCAATAACTCAGAAAATGCCTGTATATTTTTGAGTTCTGTAGGTATGCCATGAGAGGAATATATATTGCAAAGGGAAGCTTGTTGCTTCCTCCTGCATTTGCTTCTATATTCGACGACCTAGCTTCATCTTCCCTCGATGTCTTTTTTGATCCTTCAAGTGGCTTGCATAATCTTCCGGGTGTAACTTTGGGTATCTTTTCTCCTCCTATACTCTTGCAACACCAGATTGAGTTTTATAAAAGAATTATCTCTTAGCATTCTGTTATAGACTTACTGGTTATCTATGAATAGTGAATATGTCCCTTTGAAGTGCTCGTGAAAATGACCTAGGTTATTGCCTCTTATCAAATATCTATCTTATGGTATAACTTTTTTGTGGTTTTGGCCTGATCATAATTTTATGATTTAGGCACACTCAAATTGATCAGTAAATTCATTGATAACAAAGGATTTTCGGGAACAAAGCGCTACTTTGGTGATCTAGGAAAGACGGTATGCCTTTTTCCTTCGAAGTCTTGTAAAAGTTGTTCCGAGTTTCAGTAAACTTAAGCATACTGGTTGCATTTGCAGTTGAAAACAGCAGGGTCCAATGTGCTATTTGCTGCTGTCACTGAGATATCAGATTCTATTCTTAAGGGAGCAGAAACGAGCGGCTTTAATGGAATGGTTAGATATATCCTGGTTCTTTTATTTTTCAAATGCCACTAGTTGATCTATTATTTGATACTTGAAAACACATAAATTACAGGTGACTGGTTTTCACCAAGGAATCCTTAAGTTAGCTATGGAACCATCAGTTCTTGGTACTGCTTTCATGGAGGGCGGGGCAGATCGAAAAATCAAGCTTGACAGAAGCCCTGGAGTTGATGAGGTAAGAATACGTACTTGTATTCTATCCTGAAAACCATAGGCGTCATGTCATATAAGTCACCGAGTACCCTCGTCCATTTAGGTTATGTCAGCATAAAGAGTAGATGTGCTTGTGAATTGGATCATGAGCAGAAAGAATCATCTGCTTATAGTAACTCTTAATTTATCCTCCCAAGTAATTGATCCTTTACTTTTTCTCTCTCCGAATGATGCAGCTTTACATTGAGGGTTACCTTCAGGCAATGTTGGATACAATGTACAAACAAGAATACCTTAGGGTTAGAGTTGTTGAAAACCAGGTAATTATTACCCCCACAACTTCCATCCATCGATATCTCTGCCTCGTGCTACCAACTGATGCAACTGTGTTCGTTTTTCTATAGGTCATCCTCAAGAACCTTCCTCCAAGCAGTTCTCTTATCAATGAGATCATGGAGCGCGTAAAGGGATATCTTGCAAGCAAGGCACTGTTGAAAGGGGAATACTCGACCGTTGGTTCCCTCCAACACATACGAGGAGAACGAGTAAGTGTCCTGTCCACTTCTCCTTCCACGCATTCTTATCTGTTTAATAACCAATTCTCTCAACAGGAATGGAGAATCGGGCCTACTATATTAACTCTATGTGAGCACTTGTTCGTGAGCTTCATGATCAGTGTGCTGAGGAAGCAATCTGGTAAGGTTATCGGTCGAATCAAATGGAAAGACGAGGCGAAGGTTGATGAAGACAAAGCCACCACAGGCGGTGGTGACGAACAGAAGGTGAAGCTTGTATGGAAATGGGGGATCGGAAAGTTCGTATTGTCGGGTATCGTTGCGTATGTCGACGGGCGGTTGTGCCGGAATATCCCTCATCCTTTAGCAAGAAGAATCGTCAGTGGCTTTTTGTTAAGTTTTCTTGATCAAAGTGAAGATGAAACCAAGTGAGATGTCAAATTTTCATCTTTCACACTATGTTTTCTATAGAGATGTTCGTATATAGAATTTTTATGCAATGTGTTCATCCAATGTCATATTATAAGCATAATTTTCAATTATAAAATGAAATATAAGATTAAAAGAAAATATTCCTTTAGAGAGGGTTATATATGAATAGATTTCAATTCAAGATTTCAAAGTAGACAATATCACAAATTTATTTGAATTAACTTTTAGAAGGGTAGTTTAGTTGTAAATTTTTTTAAAAAAAATTATTTAATACTTAAAAGGGTTATATGATTTTACAGAATTTTTTATGTCCACTGATTTTTTTGCATTCAAAAGAAACAAGTGGCGCTTGACCATTGTTTATTATATGAATAATAGTTATAAATAATTGTACAAGGCTATATAACAATGGGACCAAATAACGTTTTACTACTCTAATTTCACTAGAGTGGTCGTCTATTTCTTGATGGATTTACCACCAGATCTAGTTGAATTTTTCGTCCCATAATTTAAAATTTTCATTTTCTTTACTTTAAAAAAATAAATTGGAAAGATGTCTATAATTTTTTATTTTTTGTTATCATGTATAACAAAATTTACCTAAAATTATTTTTTATTTGAAATCCGACCATTTTCCCTCTTCAAAATAGAATATTTTATCAATGAAAAATAATTGTAAAATTTGGTAATCAAATTAAATTTAATGAATCCTAGTATTGTTTATAAGCAGTGGGATTGTTATTTGTTAGGTTTCACAAAAGAACAGACAGCCCACACTTGCAACCCAAAACCAGATGGAATTTTAATACAACCTGTGGGCCCATTTTCTCACTGGCCCACAGAAACAACCATCCATGCGCGCACACACAGATTTCTATATAAACTCTCACTTAATAACCACTCTTAACACACTTCCAATACTCTTAATATCCATTTCTCAGCTTTCGATTATAAATCCATCTCTTAATCATGGCTTTCATAATCTCCAACAACCAGCCACCTTTCTCCGGCGACTCTGCCGACGTCCGTGAACCCGTCTCCACCCAGCTCTCCCTGAAACCGTCGCCGGAGAGTCTCGACAAAGAGGTGGTTCTCCGGCGGCTGCGCCACCACAAGACCATGACGAAGGTGAAGCACGCTTTCCAGGCCATGGTGGGGGCGAAGCTTGTGGACACTCACGAGTATGAAGATAAGTGGCTGCAACTTGGTGATTCTTTCACCTCGCCGTGAACGGCGGCGGAGGTGGTGGCGGAGTGGCGGCGTGAGTTGTGACATTAAGTGAGGGGAGAGAGAAAGGGGGCATGTTGTAATTGTATGAATTAATCCATGTCACCATCAACTCTTTATTGAATTTCCATAAATTATAAAAGTATTAATGTAATAGTATTATTATCCTATCCTATCCAATCATTAATGTCATAATTTGGTCTAATTGGGAATTCGCTGGTTTTTCATTTGTGCTCATTTTAAAACCATGGGTGAGTTATTGATGTTAGGGGAGAGGTTTGGAGGGAGAAACATGTAATTGACAAAAACAGAGAATGTGGAATCTGAATCTTGGATTCATAAACAACCCATTGAGAATCTCAATAAATTTGCAAATTAAAAAATGATTGTTATAATCAGAATTAGGAGAAAACATTATAGATTGAGCAGTAGAGAAAAGGAGTTGGCCAATCAAATACAGCATAATTGGTAAAAGGCAGTTCCACTTATGAAAGATGGTTGGAATTACAGAACCACCTGATAGAATTATATTACTACAATTATTGCACCTTTTAGACCACATGTGGAAACATACTCACAATCACCCATACTTCACCAAATACTAGCAAATGATGTCCACCTTGTCAATTACTCACTCACTCTAAAAGGAGTATCACATTTTATCCTTTTCATTTTTCACTCCCAATTAAAGTTTTTTTTTTTTTTTTTAAATACTCCCTCATCCCTCTTAAATAATGACAAAATAAATATCGGAGACAAGGAATATTATTTATAGGAAGCCATTGAGAAGTGACAAATGGGATCCCTAATGTTGATGTCTCAACATTTGGAGTGGCGTATAGAGAATAATGGAATCCCATTTGAAATAGGTGTGAAACAAAAACAAGTACTTGTTATATTCAAAGTTTCTATGTTGTTTCCAAATTTAAGTTACTTATAAATATGAAATTGAAGTAAACATGTTTAAATATACAGGAAAATTGGGGGTTTATAGTTTCACATGCAATTAATCCCTCTGCCTAATACTCTCTCCACTCAAATATAACATCACATAACATAATTATTGCTTAGTTGGTCCGGCTATTAATATTAAACTCCTTTTACATTCCAGATGTTGAATATATTTTCACACTACTTTAATATTTTTATTTTTATATACTAAATACGTTTTTTTTAAAATTATATATATATATATATATATATCGACGCGGAATATATATATATATATATATATATATATATATGTTAAAATTGGTCTCTTATACACTCTGATATACAAAGTCATGTTTAAGAGTATAACATTTTATTATAAAGGCTATATATACATTTTTTTAATTAATAAGGTTTTTTTTTAATGAAATAGTCTATTGAATTATGGGGTATTAATATTCAATCAAGATTTTTTTATTTATTTAAATGATCAAGGATATAAATTTTTAGTGTTCACCGTTAAATACAATATTGGAAAAAAAGTGACTATATTTTTTTTAGTGTTGCTCAGTACGTACGTAATATATTGGTTTTTTTTTATAAAAATAATTTAATCATAAAGTTAAAAAATATTTGGTGGTTTTTATATGAAACTTAACGTTGTGCTTCCTATTAAATCAATCTTTATAGAATGTATTTTTGCAATTATAATACGAATTATTTGTATGAAAATCATATAAATAAAAAATAATGATGGACTTTGAATGAGTATCACTCATAAATAACTAGTATATATCCAGCACACTGCAAAGTTCCACAGTTTTGAGAGGAACATGAAACAGTTTTTTCTGAATGAAAGGGATATCTGAGCTAACTAGTAACTAGTAGTAAATACTTGCAAATTAGGCTGAATTTATCGATTCTAAAATAAATATAACAGAAAAAAATTATAAAGTTTAAACAGAAAATAACAAACAAACAAAAACAACCCAAGAAAAGCGGTTTTTCTCTTATAAAACTTTAGTGTTGATATCATTTGCTTAGATAGTGTCTTTATATTCAGTTTTTATTAAAAAGTAATAGAAAATTCATTAAATATTCACTAATAAAGAGTGTATATGTTCTTATTAATATATATATATATATACATATATATATATATATATATTAGTGTATAAGTTTTGAATATGTACGCACGAATTTGAATTCGTACGCCTAGATAAAGGAGAATATTTAAATTATATTTGATGGTAGAAATTGAATTAAAATATAATTTAACGATTAAAATAGTTCAGGTGCAGGTGCACAGCCGTTGAATATGTTGCAGTAAAAGAAAGATACTTGTTCTATATTTAATCATAATACTGGCATCCGAGTGAATTGATGAGTGATGACATCTTATGTAGGAATATAAAACGTTATTACAATGAACCCTGCAACCTAATCTAGGAAGAGTTTTCATTCCAACTAGCTAGGGGATGACTTTTCAAATTCAACTTGATTCACCAACCATTTCTAGAAGATATATACCAATGCATTGGATTTTAGAAATTAGCCTTTCTGTATAAAGGAAAATCATATGCAAAATAATTTGTTAATGCGGTAATTAATTAGCTAACAATATTGGATTCATTTAGAAATATTCACTACATGTTTGCTAAACTTCTCTAACTAACCTACCCTATCAAATGCATCAAATTTTCATCAGTGTTGCTCATATATTGGTATTTTAACACCAGCAAAGCAAGCAGTTAAAATTACCAACTGAAGGGAAAATGTGTTTAAGTTACAAATACTTAAATAGCAAAATGAGACAAACACCACACCATCTTATAAATTCGAAGTATCCATTGTCAAAACAAGTTCATATCATGCAAAAAGTAGTCAATTATTGGCTGCTGGAACCCTTGGAAACCGACACAGCGACAAAGTTTCCAAAGGAACGAGAGTGTTGCACCTATTTATTTTGAAGTCGAAGGAGTTTATGGGCTGCATTACAGGGGGTAATTCCCATTCCAATTTTCCCTGGTCCAAAAGAGACAGGGGTTTTTCAAGGTTCATGTTGGAACGAAACAGTTGTTTAATTTTATCTAGGAGCTCCACCTCCCTGTTTGTACTTGTCTATATCCAAATAGAATGTGCCAACACTCATATGGGAGGTAGGTTTGCGCACTGTGGAAACAGTTGAAATCAATAAGACACGATTTGAATCTGAAATGTTAGCCGTAGCAGTAACCTTGTCGAATCCATCTCTGGGGATGGCTTATGTTCCTCTGAATGGAATAATATATATCGGGAGGGAATTAGGAATTAGGGTTCACCATCTCTGAACGAACTGCTATCTGTAATATTAGTTAGGGTTCACCCAAACACTGTTTCTTTCCACAGAATCTGAATCTGAATAGAATATATAGGGAGGCAATTAGGGTTCACCTCTCTTCATGGAACCCTATTTAACTCTAAAATTTATACATGGAATATATATATATATTTAATCCTAAAATATATAATCGTATGTACGTTGCCGTAAAAAAAAAAAAAATACTTCTTCTATATTTAACCATAAATACAGCTTAAGTAATAATAGTTTATTAATAAAATAAAGATTTGTGTTGTGTCTCACAGCAATAGAAAAATGATAATTAAATGAAAAATAATAATAATAATAATAATAATAAAATTAACTATTTGTGAACAATTTGTAACGTAATACCAACTTTTCAAATTCAAGTTGATTCAGCAACCATTTCTAGAAGATACCAATTCATCAAGCATAAGCATTTGGATTTTAGAAACTATCCTTTGTGTGTGTATAAAAGATAATCATATGCAAAATAACTTGTCAATGCAGTAATTAGTTTTTATATGAAACGTAATGTTGTGCTTCGTATTAAATCAATCTTTATACTTTACTGTAATTTTGCAATTATAATACAATTTTTTTTTAATAAAAATCAGTAAAATACAATAGCAATAATAATGTATACTTTTTATAAGTAGCACTCATAAAAGAACTAATCCTAGCCAGCACACTGCAAATTAAGTTCCACAGATTTGAGAGCAACTTGCAAATTAGCTGATCAATTTCTCGATTCTAAATTAAATAAATAAGTTTTAAAATAAAAAAAAAAACAGAAGAAAAAAAAAATAAAAACGAAGACCGGGTTTCTTCTCTTATAAAAAGTTAAAGAAAATAACGTTTACAATAATCTTAAATAGATTTATTTAAAAACAAAAAACATCCATTGTAGAAACTAATTAATTAACAGTAACAGATCTGCTCTGCATGTTTCAAAAACTAATCCAATCCCCCCAGCTCAAATTGATAATTTAAAATAATTGATGCATGTGATCACTAAAATAGCTGCACTATTAACACCCGAATTTTTTCTAAAAGCACCATATTCATTGAAAAAAAACATATGAAATTTCATTTATATATCCTCATACATCCTTATAAATCTCAATCTATATATTACATATCAAAATAAATACTACTCCCTCCGTCCAAGAGAAGGTGTAATATTTTTTTTTTCACGGAAATTAAAGAGTATAATATTTTAATGTAAAGTAAAATGAGAGAAATAATATTTAATGTGTAGTGGGTAGGTGTATTAGTGGTGTGTGTGGAGTGTGTGTGAGCCCATGTGAATATTTTAATATTTTTTGTGTGGGTTCAATATACTTTAAAAGGAAATGTAACAACTTTTATGGGACAACCCAAAAAGGAAAATATTACAATTTCTGTGGGTGGGAGGGAATACTATTTTGCTTTGTACTCCCTCCGTCTCATTTCAACGTTTACATATTTCTATTTTGGGCGTTTCATTTCAATGTTTACGTTTCCTTTTTTGGAATATGTGACTCATCTAAAACAATTAATATATTATCATGGTCCCCACATTCATCACTAATACACCTACCTACTTTAGATTAAATATTATATCTTTCCACTCACTATCTATTAAAATACTATACTCCTTAATCAACGTGTAAAAAGCAAACGTAAACATTGAAACTGGACGGAGGGAGTATACTAATACAAAACACACATTAAAATCACACACTCAATTTTTGCATATCGGCAGCCCAACATATAGTAGCAGCCCAATTTGAATTTGGGTCTAGACACAACTCGGAACCCATTAAGTTACGGCCCATTGTGATTTAATTTGGTCTACATATGTACAGATTTTGTCTTCCAGCTTTAATTATTTGAATGCCTATATGATCCAATATTAATAAAAATTAAGTATTATCTTTTTCTAAATAAAAAATTACACTATTATTTGATGAGCGTAGATATTAAATTTTAAAAGGAATTATGTGGAAAAGAAAGAGAGGAGAGAATTTTACCAACGGTTTTTTTTCTTAACACATCAAAATCCTTTCAACTATGTTTATATTAAAAGGAGTAAAGGATACAATTATAAATATTATTTCCTCCCAAAGCAACAGTGAAATGAGATTATCTCACGGAGGACGTTTTAATTTTACTTAATTTAATTTAATTTAATACTTCCCCTTCTAATCGTCACTTCATTATCATTTTGAACATTTATCTCAAAGGAAGTCATTTAGTTCCCATATGTGCCCATTATCCACAACCAAAACAACTATTCTTTATACTACATAAAATAACCATATTCCTTAAATCCACACGCAAAAATCAAACGAGGATGTCCAATTCGAGCTGACAAGGCACATTGTTGGGACGAGAGGGTACATGGCGCCGGAGTACTTGGAGAATGGAATCGTCTCTCCGAAGCTCGACGTGCACGCCTTTGGTGTGCTCCTGTTGGAGATTGTAACTGGAAAACAAGTGTCGGAGTTGTATGAAGAGATGGATATGCAATTAAGGGAGGTGTTATCTGAAGATGGACATCAAAGTGTAGGGAAACTGATGGATCCCATGTTGAAAGGGACTTATTTAGACGTGGCAGTTGAATTGTGTCGAATGATCATTCATTGCCTTAACAAAGATCCATCTGTCAGGCCCAACATGGATCACATTTTTCAGTCCCTTTCAAGAATTTCGACTTCCTCTGAATGGACAGCTAACATCTCAAACAATCAGACCAGTTCCAGATTAGAAGAGAGATGATGTTCTAATAACATTCATTAGAGTGTGCGTGTAAAATATATTTGAGGGACTAAAATTTTTTATTCATTGAGTTTATAAATTCAATAAAGAGCACTTGAGAAATTAAAAAAAAAAAAAAAAAACTCTCTTTTAATGGGTTTATTTGACAATTTCTATAAGAAAGTGAAAGGTTGACTAATACTCTCTCCATCCCGCGTAAATAGCATCATTTGCTTTTTGCATGTAAATTAAGGAATATTATTATTTTATGTAAAGTGAGTAGGTATATTAGAGAGATGTGATGTGTAGTGGTTGCCTATTAGTGAACATTTTTTACTAAAAGAAAAAAATTGTGTAATTTGAACAAGACGCCCAATATAGTAAAATGGTGCTACTCCAGGTGGTATCACTTTTTACGCTATCTCATTAAAATAAACTAATCTAGTGGAGTAATTAACTTGTTAATCTGTTCATTAAGTGTTCAAAAGTACATTATTGTGTTTTAAAGGATGCACTTTAATTAATTAATTAATATGCGTTTTCGATTGAAATATAAATAGTTATAAACAATGTATAATAACGTTATGTTCTAAATAGTTAATTATTCTTTTCGCGCATGCAAGACTTTTTTTTAATTAAATTAAATACTCCTACTATTGTTTCCTAATATATCACGAAAGTTGACAATCGACATTGTTTCTACAAATCCCAATAACTAGTTGATCTTTAATATTTCTTAATCAAATCTTTATAAAATTAGAATTTAGTAATTGTATGCATTCACACTTTTCTGATTCATCTTTATAATCACGCATCCTAGGATTGAGTCAAACAACAATGGCCATCACTTCTTCGCTTGCTTCTACCTTTCAAACACTTTTTTTATTGTTTATTATTTTCTTCCAGGCAGCCCGCAGCTCCAACTACCCCGCAATTTTCAACTTTGGCGACTCCAATTCCGATACCGGAAACCTAGTCGCCGGCGTCGGACAAATCCTGGACCCGCCCTATGGTCAGACGTACTTTGGGGAACCATCCGGCAGGGCCAGCGATGGCCGCCTAATTATCGATTTTCTCAGTACGTTTCTAAACGGAAAGTAAATCCCTCTCTTTTTCTCTTTCTCTGTTGCTAAATCGTGGTAATGTTGACAGTGGAGGCGATGGAGTTGCCATTTGTGAGTCCATATTTGGATGCAATTGGAGCGCCAACGTTTAGAAGAGGATGTAATTTTGCAGCTTCAGGAGCGACCATAGTTCAACCCGACGGACCGACTCTTTGCCCGTTTTCATTAGGGATTCAAGTAGCTCAATTCGTGAGATTCAAAAACAGAGTTGAAAATATCCTTGCTAAAAGTATGTTTAATTTCTGGAAAACATGTGTTAATCGATGAAACTGTTGATAAGATTGAATTACGAGAGTTGTAATTTTTCAGCTAGAGAATTGAATGAGTACATTCCAGAAGGAGATTATTTTGAAAACGGGCTCTACATGTTTGACACGGGCCAAAATGATCTGACTCATGCGTGTGGTGTGAAAACGGTGGATCAAGTTATTGCTTTAATTCCGGCGATTCTACTTCAATTTGAACGTGGTATCAAGGTTAGTAATTTTATACTGATCTGATATATGTCAAATGCATGATCATTGGATGCTTCTCGATTAATGTTCCATATTGTTCAAGAAAAGAGTAACTTCTAGGTTGTTGGGTAAATTGATGTTTTCGTTTTTGGGGTGTGAGGTGTTTTGTGGGAGAAATAAATAAGAAAAGTGTGAATGGTTCTATGAGACGGGGGAGTATTTGGTATTGCAGCTTGTTCTATGCAAATTGTTCAGAAATGGAATGTACTTTCAAACCTTAGTATCATTACTTTCTGGCTTAGGTTTTATATGGTGAAGGAGCAAGAAGGTTTCGGATTCACAACACAGGTCCCCTTGGTTGCTTACCAATGGAAATTGTTCAATTCAAAGGTGATCCATCGAAGCTAGACGAGTTTGGATGTGTCGCCTCTCGCAATCTGGCTTCCAGAGTTTTCAACCTGCAACTTCACTCATTATTCAAGAAGTTGCAGGCCAAGTATTTAGATGCAAAGTTCACATACATCGATATCTTCTCGATCAAGTTGGATCTCATTGCAAACTACTCTACATATGGTGAGCTCAGTAATGCTTGTCCTTTTCTTTTTTTTTTTCCTTATTTGTCCTTCTAACACCACCCTCATTAACATGTACGTGTAACTCAACTTACAGGATTTGAGAAGCCCTTCATGGCTTGCTGCGGTTATGGAGGTCCACCGACGAATTATGACAGTTGGATTAACTGTGGAGAGACTAAAGTTGTGAATGGTAATCGAGTCACGACCAACGTTTGCAACGACAGCACAAAGTACGTGAATTGGGATGGAATTCATTACACTGAAGCTGCAAATCGACATGTTGCAATGCAGATTCTCACTGGAAAGTACTCTGATCCACCACCTGCAGACGACGAGGTTCCTTCTTTTCTGAAGCTATCTTCTTCCTTATGAGTCTTACATTTCTCATGTTACAAATCAAGAAATGTAAAGGATACAGAAGAGACGACAATAAATTTAGTTTGCTTGTCCATTGATTGAAAAATCAAGTACTTTTATACACATTTTCAGAACACACATACATTCACTCAACTCTAATGGAAAATATAATCCGGGCCTGGAAAACGTAGAATAGATTGCTTCATTTCTTAGATACATAAGCGTAGTATTGTGCCATAGGAACAACGAAAGCAATGACTAATAAACCTCCAACTACAAGAGTGAACTGCCCCCGTTTCTCATCAGTCTCCTCCCGGGTCTTGAAGTTAGATTCTCTCTTGTTCTCTTTAGCCTGTGGACCTCCGGGATCAGGAAGGCCATCTATAGCAGCCACTAGACGATTTGCAGCGCTAAACATTGCTTCGTTATACTTTTCCTCCGTAGCTAGGACTGTAATTTTAAGCCAATTCAGAATCAGCCCTGTACACTATGACTGAACATAGCATAGACAACAGACAGCCCAAACCTATCAAGTTCCTAACAGAACGCCCTGTTGTCGTCTTGTATCGTAATTTTTTTCTCAGAATAACACACATTCTTACTCTTGAGTGCTGCTTCTAAACTAGTTATCTATCAGAACCATCTACTATGTACTTCCAGAGCATTGTATTATGAGATACTATTTACTAATGTTACTATGCTAGCTCCGACAAGATCATTGTATGACTAGGAATGCAACGGAGTTAATTGAGTTATACCTGGTAGATTCTCAGATACAGTTGCATCAAGAACAGAATCACCAACAGCTTGGATGAAATCAGGGCCACCTGTAATTGCACCTTCTTTTTGACTGGTAACGAGCACGACTATGCCTTTGTTGCTGCCTTCCTCGAGCGTTGGATACCATTTTTCCAACACTTGGTCGGCATACTCAAATGCATCGGCTTTGCTCTTAGGGTTGAATGCACAACAGGGTCAGAGACTAATTGATCATGTGATGCCACAAATAATTGCACACTTTTATTTGATTCAAATATAGTCCTTGAAGAAAACCTTTTAACATTACACTACTCATGCTGTGCTATCTCACATGATCATCTTGACACTAGACCCTCAAATTAATCAACTCTGAAGAACATCACACATAAGAGACATACTTTTAGAAACCATAAACCTAGTACAGAACAAAAACAGAGAAACATTACAGGGCCCACGTGTAATATTACAATTATACTACTTAAAGATTAAACGTTCACTTGAACCCTATAAATGCAACTCTAAATCTAAGATGGATTAATGATTGAAAAGTAGCATATGATAGAAGGAAGACTCACAGTTAACTTGCGGACAGTGACCATGTTAATGTGGAAGCCTTTTCTTGATTCCAAATCCGACAACAATCTCTTCAAATCAGATCTGGTTACACGGCTGAGAACACCAGCATCGTCGACAACGTAGGATTCTTTTGGTGGGCCATCATTAAGAATATCAAACTCAGATGCAAATGCAGAATCTATCAAAGCTGGTAAGGAGAAGTTGAGAGCTACAGAAATGGCTAGAGCTGCCACACCCTGATGCAGGTTGTTGAGCCAGTTTGTGGGACCATACAAAGATTGTTGAAAAGGCTGTTTTCTGAGAGCACAGCAAATGGGTTTAAGGGCAGCAATTGATTTGGGTTGAGAAGCAGGAGTCTTAAAGAGAGGGCAGAAAGAGGGAGGAGAGAGAATGGTTTCCATGAGAGAGAATCAGAGGGTGAGAGTGGATTTGTGGGATGTCATGTGAGAGGAGAGACACAACTCGAAAGAGTTGGGTGAGTGAGTGAGAAGTTTTTTCTGCTTCAGATTTTTGTTTGATCATTTTGGATGGTTGGCTGAATTTTGGGCGAGGATAATCTTCACGTTGTGGATGTAGGTGGGCCACCCTCAATTTCACAACTGAAAACATGAATCCTCGATATAAGGCTTTATTACATCCTTCATTTAAAAAAAAAAAAAAATATATATATATATATATATATATATATATATATATATATATATATATATATATATATATATATATATATATATATATCAATACTTTTACGAAGTCATGAGACGAAATTAATAAAAAAAAATTGTTTTATGATGAAATCGGAGCAAAACTTAAAAGGTTTAAAACGAAAGTGAATATCCTAATTATTTTGAGATTTTTTCGAATAAAATAAAAAAAATACGACATGATTTATGCTCTAAACTCCTTGTCCTATCGTTATAATTTAGAGTTTATTATATTTTCTTTAAAATTTTATCGTAAATTAATCCAAAATTAATAAGTACATGAAACTGAAAGTGACTTAGAAGTTTAGAATATTAACTCATGCAAATATGATGTATATGCTCTTATGGAGATTCAAAAAGTTAGCTGTTGACATAAACATAACTTAATTTCAGATTGAATTTTTTGTTTTTTATTACATATATGTAATAATATTTAAATAACTAATACTATTAGTTTTAAGGACAAACATAAATTGCCAAATCTGTCACAATATGCTACTTTTTTTCTTTGGTTAAAATATTTGTATTAGCTTTACCACTTGCAAAAACATATGAGTTTGAACACTCTAAAAACCATATTAGGGTTCATTTCTCACTCAACTGGTGTGACTGAGATTGTTTATCAGAATCTTTGTATTTTACTGGTTAGAATATGCTTTTCCATCTGAAGTTGAATATCAGTATTTGACACTACACACTCTCTCTCTCTCTCTTTCCTCATTCTTGTTTAATAAAATGCAACATGGAGACAAGCAACTATTCTTTATTGTCTGTAATGAAGTTGGAAGCATCCAGCTCATTATTGTACTATGAAAGTCATTTTCATACACACATTGATCTTCTTAACTTAGTATTTGAATACACATTCATTCTTTAACTTAGTCAAAAACAAAAAAATGGTGGTTGTGAAGGTTGATCAGATATACTTTTCTTTCTTCAAAACCACCCTCCAAAAAATGTTGATCATGAACAAGTACCTGTTAGGATTCCTCCTCGTGTTAACGTTGTTATCATCGAGCTCCAATGGCATTCAGAACTACTCTGGAAACTCAGTTCTGGATTGTCACAGCTCCGATGAAATGGGATCGTTTTCATCTTTTCTCTACACCTGCAATGGCGTAATGCTCTCTTGCAAAGCCTTCTTGATGTTCAAAACCAAACATCCTTATGTTTCTGTCTCCTCCATTTCTAACTTGACATCTACTGACTCTGTTGAGGTGGCTCGTATCAACGCCATCTCTAGCTCCGCGTTTTTACCTCCAGACCATGAGGTGATCGTTCCAGTGACATGTTCATGTTGGGGTGCATACTATCAGGCCAACACCACTTATGTCATCAGCTCTGATGATGAGACCTATTAATCAATTGCAAACGTGACGTATGAGGGTCTCACCACTTGTGATGCGCTGATTCGACAAAATCCATACGGGGCGTCCACTTTGTTTGCAGGATTGAGATTGCAAGTGCCACTCAGGGTGTGCATGCCCTACTCAACAACAGAGAGATAATGGCACTAAGTTCCTGCTGACATACTTGTTTTCTTGGGAAGATAGTGTTCCTCGAATCAGTGAAAGGTTCAACGTAAGCCCGGAAAGTGTAGCTGCAGCCAATGGATTGTCGGAAGAAGAAATATTTCCATTCACAACTATCTTGATTCCTCTGCCAACACAACCTCAAAGTTCTCAGATGAGAAAATCTCACTCGTATCATAAGCCGAAGAAGTCATTCAAAGGGGTGTTCATTGGGACAGGAACTGGTGCTGCTCTCTGTCATTTGCTTTTTTATCATCCTTGGCTTCTTGCAGTTCAGGAGAGCAAGAACAACAGACGCGTCGTTGAAGGAGAAACTGCCGGAGAACTTCCTAGTTGAGGTGGTTGGAATTGGGGAAACTTTGCTGATATATACATATGAAGAAATAGAGGCACCCACCAACAACTTTAGCCCACAGATGAGGATCAGTAACTCCATTTACACCGGATGTCTTCGTGGGAAACCTTCGGCCATAAAAAGGATGAGCAGTGATGCTGCAAGAGAGATCAAGATTCTTGGCAATGTCAACCACTTCAATCTGATAAGTCTTTACGGTTTCTGTGAGCATGATAGGGCTTTCTATCTTGTTACGAATACTTGGAAGAAGGCTCTTTGAAGGAGTGGCTTCGTAGAGATAACTGTGCCCCTGCCCTCAGCTGGAACCACCTTGTTCACATTGCTTTAGACGTCGCCAATGGACTCAATTATCTACACAACTTCACTTCTCCGGCTTACGTGCACAAAGACATCAACAGCAGCAATATTTTACTGGACAGAGAATTGAGAGCAAAGATGGCAAATTTCAGCCTTGCCAGAGAAGATGGGAATTCACATACTAGCCGTGTTGTTGGAGAAAAAGGTTACGTAGCACCTGAGTATCTACGAGACGGGAGGGCTACGCCTAAAGTAGACGTTTATGCCTTTGGGGTGGTTCTATTGGAACTGATTACAGGACGAGAAGCTGTTTTCCTGCATGATGGAGAAGAAGTTCTCTTGTCTGAAATGGTGGTTTCTGCCATAGGTGGATCACATGTAGAAGATGAACTCAACGAACTCATTGATCCCCGTCTCCAAGTGAAGCATCCACTTGGATACGTTGTCGATCACACTGAACTTGCACTGCGCCTGCTCAAGTCAAGCGTGGCATGTTTGGCTCAAGAACCTGCTAACAGATCAAGCATGGCTGAGGTTGTTTCAGCTCTGATGAAGATCCAGCTAGATATCTACCCCTCAATCAATCTCTAATGAATAGAGGCACTGTGTAAAAGTGTTAGAAATTTGTACAACAGTTCTACAGAGAGTTCAAGTTCATAAGAATAATAAATATCCAATCAAATTAAAGCAAAACAGGAATCTGAAAATCAAATTAAAAACAACTTTTGCAGATGTCAGTGGAAAAAAAAACTTGTGTAAGTTGGTTATACATAACTTTCTGTATCATATGAACAAATATGTTGACACAACAGTCGGGTGCTCAAACCTTATTTCCTCTGTTTCTATTCTCTTCTTATAACTAAAATCAAGTCGTTTGATCATAGGAATCCAATATGCAGAGGTCGAACAACATGCATGTACAAATATAGAGCAAGAATTCGAGCAATTGAGTTAACACGGAAAGCTCCCAGTGAGCCGAATGTGATCAAGAGTGCTCTTTAGGCCATACTTGAGCACTGCCTTATTGCCTTCCCTGAAACCATCTCCATATGCAGCAGAGGTGTCTGATTCTATCTGGTGTTTGAAAAACTCACCAAGTTTTTTCTCGAATTCAGACCGTTTTCCCTTCTTAGAAGAGCCGGAAGATGATGCTGATGAGGACGAGGAAGCAGGAGATGATGACGATGATGATGAAGCCACACTACTACCAGAGCCAGCCATGATTTCAGAATCCAACCACATGTGGGCTAGCACTTGGCATATACCTTCTTCGATTTCTGGGCTGAGGTTCGGGTAACCTGAGAAACAAGCAACTCATCAGAGGCATACTGCAGCAAGAGATGACAATACCTATTGGGTATGTCTGTATTTCCCTATATTAGTATTATTTAGAAAACAAACGTCACTGGATTTTTTAAATTGAACTGAACCAGAAGAGTCAATTTTCAGAAAAATGGTGAATGTAGATAACAATACCTTTAAGTCTCAGCCAAGCATGCATCATTTCATGTGCCAGGATCGACCCGGTCAATAACCTGAATTTACAGAAGGCTGGTTTTTCAAAAGGATGCAGATGGAAAATATCAAATATGGCCAGAAATAGCAAGTAAACATCTCACCTAGGTAGACCATACAAGATAAGGATTGCTGTTACTTCACATTTGCGAACCAGCCGGTAAGGTTCAGTGAACATATCTACAATCCGATATCCTCCTTTTTCTATTTTAGGTCTCCTCAGTATCTGGAATTTAGTGAAAAAGTTTAACATAAAGACACCCCCACAATATTATTTTATCTAATTTTTCTTTGCTAAGAAAAACTCATACCGTGCTAACAGTTTGCTCTTCTGACAGGCAAAGCCCTCTAGTCTCAGGCATGTGGTGATGACCCTGACAATGAAATGAATGTCAGAATTTATTGAAAAAGAATTTTAGTGAGAATTCCGATGTTCATAGAGATAAATTCTACATTTTTCTCTCCTTCCATGGCTTCATTTAATGCTTGTCTCTCAACCAAGAGCAGTGGGACTTGCTGCTCTACCTTCATGTGTAAACCTTCATAAAATTCTTGTATTTCAAGGTAAAGAGGTTGGCACTCGTGGGTGTCCATTATCGAAGAGTCTAGACACTCCAGACACAGCTTTCTTCCATCATCAAGAACTAAATATCTGGCATCTACAGGCTGCATAGATCAAAGGTTTCATTCTTTCATATTTTTTATTAATATAGAAAAAGTGCTTCCAACACTTACCTCCATTCTTTCACAGCTGCAACAGCGAGGTGTTCCATCATGTTCGTGTGCAGGGCAGTACTTCTGATGCCAAAAAGGATGTGCCCTGTACTCAATAAGCCCAGCAGCATTTGTAGGGATCTAACAAATAAAATGTCAGTAAAATGTGGAAATTCTACGGTATGATTTTCAACATAGCAATATTTACATTACTGCTACTTACAAAGTTTTTGCAAACATCACATTTGGGGTGGTGGAGGTCCTTATAGCAAGATTTGTGGAAAGGACGATTATCAGACATGGAAAACTGTAAGATAATTTAATAAGAAGTTAGTTCACAAAATTATTGGTCCATTTGAATGTTGTCTAACCAAAATCAGATGACGAATCTAGTACTGAAGGATCAGTTGAGCACCTCATAATCAGATATTGGCAGGTTGCAAGCATGGCAACGGAAGCATTCCGGATGCCAAACAGCTCCCATGCAACTCAAATATCTTCCTTGGCCAATCTCACTATGGCAGCCAGCACAGGTTCTACAAGAAAACTATTCATGGTCAATGAGACATGCAAAAGAGAAGTATATATGAATAGAAGTGTGCAATCTTGACAATGAAGACATCCATTATATGGGAGGTAAGTACATAGATTCCTCAGACAACTGGGAAAAGAACTCAAATTATGAATGAATAATTCACAAAATGCTACAGTCTTGACTTGTTAACGTACATCAGCTTCTCTTCCTTTTAAAGGATCTTAGAATGAGTCAAAAAAGAAAAAGGTGAAGTTTGATTGTTTGCACACAGCCAACGAAATACTTTGAATTACTTGGCTAACAATTAAATAGAGATCTGCCAGGTCAACTTATGACATTGTTCAAGTGGACGAGGGCATCACATCCGTAAAACTTGAATTGTATCTCGTATTAGTAACATAACGATAAAAAAAATGGAGCATTCCTATCTATTGGCCTGCATTTAACTTGATCTAGCACATCCATTTTGCATATGTTTCACAATTGATATAGCAAACATTTTTCTGAAAATTTGATTGAAAATATAGAAAGATGAAAACAGGGACCTTACAAGGATAATATATTACCTGTATCCTGAAGGCTGGTAGAATGGATACGGTGGTAAGAAACTTCCATAACCTCGAGGAGACCTCGGTGGAGGTGGTGGAGGTGGATCTAGCTGAGATGGAGGTGATCGTGGTGGGGACTCCACTACGTTCCAACTTTCTTGAATAGCCTTAGCAAGCAGTTCATCTTCTTCCAACTGAGACTCATCATCTGATACAATGATGAATGCAGTTAAAGTTGCAGGCAGTCAATAATCAAATCCTTCAAAAACTTTCTTAAATTTCCTACTTTCTTCATACAAATGACAACATCACAGGCCACTTAACTTACCTACTACTTTTTTCCCCTTCTCATCTGCTTCAGCAATGGACAATGCAATCGCTTTATCGAGTTCTTCTTTATCGAAATCTGTCAACTGATCCTACAAACAAGAATCAAAATGCTACATTACCCAAACAGATGATATAAAGATCTCTATAGGAACCGGAGACGATCAAACACGAGATACTTACTGCAGACGTAGGAGGCCCTTCCCAAATTGTATCATCTTCATATTTTCCATGGTACTGCCCTTTTGAGATTCTGTGGCTAGAACCTTTAAGAATCTTTGTTAACCAACGCATAATGCAAATTGCTATCTCCTTATTTCCTGTACACTTTGCATGGTAAAGATATTCATCAGGGAGAAAAGCTGATTATAATTCCATCAAAATCCCAGAATTGGCAATAAGTTTTCACATCATATTCCCAAAATGGACATAACATTCAGAAAAACCAAACAAAGGAATCAAGATCAAACAATCATCAAGCTCACTATTCACAGTAACATTTAATTAATTGTAGCAAAAATTCAAAATTCCCATGACTTCTGCAAAAGGGATCCTTCCTATTCCACTGAACCCAGTGAAATGAAGTACCATACAATCCACTTATTAAAAAATAATTAATAAGAAAATCCAGCAAATCTACTGTCTAAGTTCAAACACCATCAACTAATAAAGCATAAAAATCTTCGACAACAATAAGTAAACAAGATAAAATGAGAGAAGGGATTAAAAGGAGGGCAAAAGAAATCATGTACCTTAAATAGATAAAGAATCTGCAGAATTTGAAAGAATCCGATGAAGCCCAGATCAGAGAAGGCATGAAATTAGAGGAGAGAGAAGAAAGCATAATGAGGAGCAAGAATTAGAAGAGTGGAGACAAAAGATATTGCAGTTCCCCACATATCACACAGAACACCTGACAAATCAACAAACTTGAGAAGAAAAGATGAAATATGGATGGAACAATCACAGGATTCTTCTCATATTCCCCTCAACACTCAAGTTCTTGAGAAAGAACAAAAGTGGACACCTAATGCTACAATTCTAAGCAAACATATGCCAAAAGATGGGTTATTTCCATCTACCTTAGTTTTGGAGCCTTCTGATTGGTTTGTGTTAAAGTTTGAATCTTGGCTAAACAATTCTATTCTCCTTCATTAAAATAAACATAATCATGTTTTCGCTTATAAATCTTCATTTGGAAACTAATACTACGATTTTTCTTTTTCTTTGTAATTTCTTAATGAACAGACTTAATACAAAATGAAATGAATATTAGCAAATCAAAGAAGAAGCCTAATAAATCAAGAAAAGGTAGTGTAAGAATGAGAAAAAAGTGGACAAGAGGGTTTGGGATTCATTTTTAAGATTTTGTTGTAATAGTGTATGACGTGGGACCCTTTGCTTTGCCCCATATTTCCACAATCAAGTCCACTAAATGTCAAACCCCCATAACTGCAACCTTTCCCTACAAAAACGTTACGCACATCATTTAAATATCATTTTTGTATTACTCTCTCCGTCTCAAATATATTGACACACTTTTTTTTTAATTATTCTACAACAATTGACATATTTCTTTTTTAAGGATATGAGATCCGCACAAAAATAATTTATTTATTTACATGGACATACACCTCACACTCACCACTAATACAACTACCCACTACACATTAAATATTATTTCTCTCACTTCATTTTACATTAAATTATTATACTCCATAATCTCCGTGCCAAAAAAATGTATCAATTGTTTTGAGGAGGAGGGAGTGTTTTTATACGGTTGTTTATAACATTAAAATTTTAACTTTCGGTACATCATATGTATTTAATATTATGAATATTTAATTTAATATGAATATCTAATCTTATGTACATTGGATACATTATAGGAGTAATTTTGATCTTAAATATTTTACCAAATATCCTTTACCCCATAATTAAAACTCTTTATTTCTTTTATTAAATTCATAATATATGAGGTGTTCTATTTAGTAAAGTAACATTAATCTTTGGCAGGTCATCCAACGGTGGGAAAAATATAAGATACCTGTTCGGATTGGCATTGTCATAGTGGTGTAATACCATCTGTAATATTCGTTAGATGAGTGATACATATGAAGGGAGAAAGAACTATAGTCTATATAGAAAAGTACTAACATAGGAGCAATGATTGTATTTATTTTTTTCATTTTACGCGTCAATCATACAATTAATAGTATAAGAGATGATATGCAAAAATAACAGAGGATCTCTTATGTTTTACAAAAGGGTACCGCATATCCTATAACACTTTGATATAACATCTTGTATATAATGATTTTTATAGATTGAGTGACACGAGGTAAAACGGAAAAAATCAATTTTTTGCCCTTAGAATTTATACATTGACTTAAAATATAATTTCATCTCTTGCTTTTTCTTACGTGTCAGTCTCTTATGCCTTGGATTTAAACGAATTGATTTAGAATATAATTCCATTCCTCCCTATTATGTGTCGTTAATCCAATATATTACAGGACATTGGAACTTTACAAGACTAGTGTAAATATCTTAATAGCTGTTTTCAACTTTTGTGAGCAACACGTGAGTATGATAAATCGATTTACATTTTTTTTAATTAGTTTTCTTTTTTTATTAAGGATAGAACAAGATGTGATTAAGTGAAACATTTTTACATTTTTTTAATTAATTATTATTTTTTATTTAAAATAATACACTCCCCCACTAATTATCATTTTTGTTGATTAGTACACCGGATCTTCTGCATCATTTTCGTGAATCAGTTGTAATTCTTTATCAAAATTAAAATAGACAAAATTTGTGATTAATTTTTAATTTATAAAAATATAATTTGGGTCCAGGATTTAAAGAATGCTTAGACAAAAAGTGGTTTGGTGTGTAATGTAGTGGTAGGAGATGAGTGAGAGATAATATTCAACCTAAAAGATAAAAGATATTTTTAATATTGAGATTAGTTCACAATCAGCCACAGATTATTTATCTATAATCTACCATTTCGTCTATTTATACATCTTCATTTTTATGGGACATTTCTTTTTTTATGGGAATATTTTGGATACTGAAAATATCAATGAATAGATTGATGCAATAAGGAGTATTTATTAAATTTTGATTTTTAATTAATTATTAATTTGTCGTATATTTTATTATTTTAGATTGGTTCCTTTTGCGTTGGATATGGATCCACTCTTATCAATGTATTCCTTAGAATTAATTAAAATCGATAATCTATGTTTTCATTATAGCTTTATTATTATCATTTTATATAAGTAATTATTTTCAATCATCACTCCTAAAATTGGAAAATATCTTTATTTATTTATTTTTTTAATTAATAAATGTTAATTGTTAGTCCAATTAGTACTAATGGGAATCGAATATGAGTCTCTCACTTAGATGAAGAGCCCAAACCAGTTGGGCTAACCCACCTGATTAAAATGTCTTTATTTTCTACTACCTTTTATATAACCTTTATAAAACCACAAAACAAATGCTTCAAATATGACATATTTGCAAACGTCATCATACTTAGTCTTAATTATATGGCTAAGATTAATTAATTAATTTACTAGTTAATTTATTAGTAGTAATAATAAAATCATATCTCTTTCCAATCATTTCACAAAATTATAATAATTTATAAAAGAAAAAAAAAACATAATATTTATAAAATAGTGTAAAAAAAGTCTATTTAGGATCATAAACATTTATCTTGTTGCTATCATATATATTAATATATATGTATACAAGGACAAATTATTATTTTACTTAATTTTTAGATCTAATTTCAAAAGCGTTGGTGTCATAAATCATTAAACTTCGAACCCTCTGGAATTTGTTTATGCAGTTGGAAATTGGAATGATGAGAAAGAGCAAGTGACAGAAAAATAAATATTAATTAATAATTTAATTAAAACAAAAGTGTTGTCGTTTTCGTATAATTGAGTGCCGCCGATGCCACCAAAATATAATTACAGGATTATTAAAAGGACTTATAAACCTCAACAATTCATTATAGCTTAGCTAAATAATAATAACTGTATTTATTGGGTGGTTGATGGCCAATAACTCGGTTTTTATGTCAAAAAGGGTTTTTGGTTGGGTTCTAAGAACTTTTTTAAATTAATTAAATAAATAAACTAAATTTTAAATTTTAAAGACATTTAAGTAATTAATAAATTATGCATAATTTGAGTAAATTATATAAATTAAAACTATTATTAAAACTTAAAAACGATACACTATACTATTTTATTACTCTCTCTCTGTCCCAATCACTTTTTAACCCTATTTTATATATATATGAAAAAAAATATAAAGAGGAAGTAAGCCTTTTCACCTTTCTTTATAATTTAAAATTATTCCAAGTATTTCCGCTGGAAGACCCCTTCTACGAGAATTTATTCAACAATTTCTTGGTTGTTCAGTATGAAATATGAATATGAATATATATAACTACAATATATATACACCATTTCATCAATGCATATGGCCATGTATTCTAATTATAGCCCTTTTATTTTTTCATTGTCACTTTATCTGAATATTTTATTTAATAATGAGAGAAAACTCAAGTTGGACACTGCTGCAAAGTGTAGAAGAATGATTATGAATTTGAAAGCCAAGTAAAAATAATTATCTCTATATATTATTTTAATATTTAATAGAAAATTGAGATATAAGAAAACATGAGTTGAAAAATATGTAATCATCTCTAAAATTCATTTTAAATTTAATAATATAATAATTGAATTTTTTATTTTATTTTTATATTTTTTAAAATTATGGTAAAGCAAGCAATGTATACAGTTGAGCCCAATAAGAGAGTAAGAGTCCATAACTGATTTATACCGACACAATGTAAAATGATAAGCCTAATTCTTCAAACTGGACCGAAGTAACAAATTTGGGCCTAATATTCATACTGTGAGTCCAGTTAGGACCAATAGTATTTCTTTTTTTAAGAGTGATGATGCCTGAACAGCCCAATATTTTATGATGATTAGGCCCAACATTTCTACACATGTACATATACTTCAACAATTTATTTAGAATAAAGTCTATAACATCTAAAATACTAGCTAATGACAGGGTAGGTCTTGTGTGAGACTGTCTAACGTGAGACCATTTTACACTTTTTTAAAATAGTTATCACTTTCGCTATAAAATGTTATAACTTTCGATATATGATATTATCACTTTTCATTTACACTATAAATTGTTCATAAAATTTCATTATCACTTTTCATTAATTTAGTATCACTTTTCGTTATGGAAGTTATCACTTTTCGGCCATTTCACGTAAGCCCTTACGTGAAACTATCTCACACAAGTCTTTGCCAACATTTAAAGGAAACTAGATTGATGACGTCAGAGATACTAAAAGATTATTCTGATGTTTTTATTATAATATAATTATTTATCTTATTTTATTATATACTACTTGCTTAGACCAAAAAAATTCCTGTTTTTTTTAAGCATATTTACTCTTAGAAACTTGAATAATTTCATTAATAATAATAATAATAATAATTTTATTATTATTATATTTTCAACCAAAATGACCAGAATATGGGTTCTTTCTTGAAATGAGTTGAATCTTATAAAGAATGTAAATTAAGATTATGGGAAAGCCCAATATAAAATATATGTGGGCCGATATCTCAATGCCCAAACATGACGACACATATATCATAACTATGTGTATTTACTAATATTAGATTTAGGGCAACGAATATAATTACACTGTCAGTGTGTGTACGCGAAATATATTTCAAATGTAAAATATATACATAGTTAGAATTCTTTTTTTTTTTTTCAAACTTTGTAATTTATGATTATTTATTTATTCTTGCTTTTTCTAGTCGAAGATTACCTCACACAAAACTTAATATTTTAAATAAAAATCAGCACAGCCTCAAGCTCTAAATAGATATGTTGAATGATATTATATAAAATATATCAAATTTAATACGCAAATACTTGTATTACCTAGATTGTTGTTCTTCAAAACAAATAGTAATATTAATCATGTGTATAACAAACTATATTTTTTTTCAAAAGGAATATCATTCGGCATTTTAAAAAGTACAATTTCTTACTTTCAGAGATGAGACAACTGCACCTAGTTGTATAGAGAGTTTTATTTATTTATTTACTTATTTATTTATTTTTCCATAATTTAGACACTATCCTTAAAGTAACATTATGAAGAATAATTAATGTGTAACAATATTTTTTAAAAACTGATATATCAGTTTTTTAGTTTTAAAATCTCATGAGCTTTTCCTTAATAAAACTATTGATTAGGGTTATGAAGTTTTGAATTAATATTTAAAAATCATTTAACGAAAACCATACATATATATAATATGATTAGTTAATTGCCACAAAATAATTGCTATTTCATGGTTGCATAAACTGTTTAAAATTTTCTTAAACCCTACGTAAATATGGCCGCCCAAGCTAAAATGATTTTAAAGAAACCCTAAATCGACATTTTTATGCCTTTAATTCGGATTTAAACCTAAAATACATACTGCCCAAATTTCAAAACAATATTAATAACAATAAAAAAAAATATAAAAGGAAAAAATGGATGATATATAGGAGTTTGGTTTGGTGGAGAATTAAATGAAGGTTGCAAAAGGGAAGGGCCCGGAAGCGACTTGAGTTACAAAATGAGGTTGACGGTCAATTCAAAATGAAATTAATCCATAATAATAATAATAATAATAATATCTGAAAATGAATGAAGATGATCATCACATTCACTCATCCCATGCCAACATGCCACTCATCTGTCACCTATCTAATTTCCTTTATATTTAAATCGAGACGGGACACGTGGCGTACCGGACCACTCCGACCACGTGGCTGAGGCCACCCCCTGCCGGCCGCGCCACCACACCCGGTGGAGGACCACCATCACAAGTGCTACCTTGCCTTTCAATTGCTTCATGTCCCTTTCTGCATGGCCCCATGCCCTAAACTTGTCCCAACACCCATTCTCTCTCTCTCTCTCTCTCCTCCAATTGTATTCATTTAATTCACCATCTTCTTTGGTAATCATAGCATATTTATTTTTCTTACTCAGATGATCCGGTATGTGTGGGATATGGACCATATGGTTTAGTATATTTGGAAGTATATATCAAGAAACTTAATTAAAAAATGTATGTGTATGATGTGAATTAAATAAGTACTACTAATGAGTAGCAAAGGAGGGGAAAAGGGAATAAAAAAAGGGTTAGGGTTAATTAATTAAGTTAATGATGATAAAAAGATAATGTGGAAATAATTGTGGAGCCATACCATGAGAATGTTGGTCCTTTACTTAATGTAAGCATCAGAGGGGAAAGTGACCCAAATGAGAAGGACATTACTGTGAGGTTGGTTCCTAGTTAACAATTAAAAAATAAATAAATAAAGGGAATGGCCCAATTTAATTAATCTGGGTAGTTTTAATTACCAGAGATATATATATATATATATATATTAATATTGAAAAAAGATAAAATGTTGAAAAGAGTTGGGTGTAGCAGAGCAGAGGAAGTGAACCCCATTTTTGATGGGGCCTGTTAATTGTGTGAAAAATGCCAAAAATTATGTTAGGGTTCAATCTTGACAATAAAGTGCCAATAAAGTAGAACAATTAAAAAACCCACTTTAGTAAATATCAGATGTCATGACCCAAGTTTTTGTCTTGGATGATACATTTAATCCTTTCTACATTTAATGAAATTAATCTTTGCAACATTGCTTTGTTTCACTTCACTCACACTTCTATCTGTTAACTCACTTACATGAATTTAATTACTACAAGTATATGTCTTATTTTTGGTATTTTTGCATAGAGTTAAAATCATTTTTGGTCTCATAACTATATGAATTTTTTAATTTCATCCCAAAAAAAATAAAAATTTAAATTTCGTTCCGTAACTCCTGAAATTGGCCAATTTTTGTCCCAAAATAGGGTAAAATGCACTTTTGGTCCCATACAAGAAATTCATTTTCATTTTTAGTCATTTTGATCACATTTTTGGTCCCATAGCTTATTTGTTGTGATTCCGTCGATTAATGTAACGGAGAATACTCACGATTGCTCACGTGGCCGTATAGGGTTAATTTTTATTTTTTAAAATATATTTTCTTAATGGATTCCTCTTCTTCTTCTCAACAGATTCATCTATGCCCTAATTTCCTTTCATTCAAACCTTAATTACCCATGTTTCCAATCAAATTCTACCTCAAAATTTCAGACCATGGCCACTATCCTCTCCTCCTCTAACACCACCGAACCACGACTTGCTCCGCCGTCAGCCAAAAGCCACCTCGCCATCGCACCCTTAAAACCAGCCATCAGTATAGCAACCACCCATCAGCATAGGAACCACAGCAATCCTCCCCACCTTCCCTAGCCGACTCACCCACTCTTACAAACTATACTACGGCACTGGCGCCAGCGCCGCCAACTACGAAGGGTACGGTGGGAACTCTGACAAGAAAGCATCGAAGGAGTACATTTAGGACGTGTTGGAGGGATGGAGAGAGAGGCTAGTATCCAAGATTCAGAAGGGAACAAACGGAATGACAACGAATTCTTCAACCCCAAAAGGAAATCAGAGAAAAAGTAAACTTTTCTTGATGGGTTTCCAAGATTAACTCAGAAAGAATTTATCTTGAACAATCTAGTGTTGTCGGACGTCGATTTGTAGGATTTGACCGCCACCGCTGAAAATGTGAGATCGAAAGAGAGGAAGGACGAGGACGGACAACTGAGCCAACCACCTGGAATGGACGAACAATCCGATTGAGGCCATTGCATTTCTTTCCCAAGTACAAAATTCAACGAGAAATCAAACCCCCCATCTATCTGTCGCATTATTGGGTGAACCCAGAAAAGAAATTGGCTGCCACCGTAAGATTCACCAAAGTCCTCAACGAACAAATTAAATCCGGCAGCTCGCTGGAGAGCCGATTGTATGCTAATTTGAGAACTTGGATATCAGTGAGGCAGACCTATTAATGAATTGGAGTTCACATCAAGAACCTGCAAATCTTTCCACAACTTTACCCCCTCTGGTATGCACCCAGTGAGCTGGTTGTTGAGCAGCAAGATTGGAGAAGGTGGAGTAGGGCAAAAAAGTAAGAAAGGTCTGGATCTGTTGGGTTTGATGCGGAGGACAGAGAGATTTGAGAGAGATGAGGGTTCCTTCACAAAATTATTAGTATTATTAATAATTTTAATTTGACCGATTATTATTTTATTTTTTAATTAACGTTTTCCGTCAAAAAAATTAATGGAAGGACCAAAATTGTAACTTTTAGGACCGAAAAAAAGGTTAGAGACCAAAAATGAACTTCTTGTATGGGACCAAAAGTGCATTTTACCCTCCCAAAATAGCTGGAATCCCATTTTTTGTCAGAAATTTGGGCTTTCCGGCGAGGTAATGATATGTGGCAAATGAGATTAACATGGACAGCTCCCTTCAGTGGAGGAGCTCGCATGCTGCACAGACTCAGCCACCACATTCTCCGGAACCAATGGACAAAACTTTTCTGGATCTCAGAACAGTCATTACTACGCAATCCTATAAAAGTTAAAAGGAAACATATTATCAACACAGAGAAATTACAAAACACATTACACAAGATTGAATGCTTCTATACAGTTAATACGTAAGAGAGAGAGAGAGAAAGCAAGAGAGTTGTGCTGCAACTTACATGAGCGACAAAGAGTGAGGCACTGAGGCGGCGGAGATAGAGAGTGAGTTTGAGAGAGAGAGAGAGGGCAAGTGTTTAGTAGAGGAGGGAGAAACTTGGCAGGATCAGGCTTTTGATGGAGTAGCAGGTGCATCTGCCGATGGTGTGTGACCCCGACAGGACCACCATGTCCACGAATGTCAGGCCGAGCTTGTTGAATAAGGCGAGCAGGGAGGTGATGTTTTCGTGGCCCTGTGGGACGGAGACGATGGCGTCGCGGGCAGCTGCCTTGAGGATGTCGGCGCAGGAGACGGTTCTCGGGCAGCGTTTCTCCACCTCCGCCTTGATCTCTTCGATGAGTTGGAAGACCCACAGGGTTCTGCTGGCTTCCGCCGTCCTCTCGCTGCCGGGATAATTCAGCAAGGTTGAAGGTCGCAACCCTGCTTACGCAACGTCAATTAATGTTTTAATGGATTTTTTTTTAACTTCTGTCAAATTTTAGTTCAACCCAAGTTAATGATTATGATGATCGGATTGAAATCGGTGGTGAGGATTCTGATCATGTGCAGCATGCGCAGGGCGTCGGAGGAGGGTGAAGGGAGCTGTCAATATTAATCTCATTTGCCATGTAAGATTACCTTGCCAGAAAGCCCCAATTTTCCGGAAAAAAATAGAATTCTGGTGACTTTGAGAACAAAATTGGTCAATTTCAGGAATTACGGGACGAAATTTAAATTTTTATCTTTTTGAGGACAGAATCAAAAGTTCCTTATAATTATGGGACCAAAAATGATTTTTAACTCTTTTGCAAATACCAGTATATATTTTTTAATAATTAATTAATAAATACATCTCAAACAGAGCACATACCTATGTGTGGAATATGTGATAATTTACATGGAAGACTAATAAATGATATTAAAGTGATACACTCTTTTCGGATTTCATGTTACATTTTGATGTTATATTCCTATTGCAATGATTTACATGTAAGAACATTGCCCACAAATAAATAGGGATATGATATTATTTTATATTTTTAATTTAGAAAAGAAAATGTAAGAGCACGAAAGTCTAATTTTGAACATAATGAACCTTTTCCCATATCATTTAAATTCTACTGAATTTTTCCTTCATGGGTCCACAATAATTTTTTATAAAATAATCCAAATGAGTTAGTTTGAATTAATGCAATTTAATAGGAGTAAATTGTCTTACTTAGTCTAAAATAGTATATGATAACCTAAGAAAACTTTAGGGGCTACTAAAGGCAATTAATATTGTATCTAACCAGGCCCCATTTTGGTTGATTTTTCAATCACTCAATTTAAATATACAAGAAGCCTTGGTTTCTTCTAACTAAATAAATAACATTATTAATGAGCAGGGGTATGACATGATTGGCACCTTTGAATACACAATATAATTTTCATTATATAAATATTTGTCCTTAAAATAGGATAATCTCAATTAATGTAAAGTTCAACTTTTTGAACCAATAGAAGAGGAGAGTGAGATAATAAAGAAATGTCAATCCAATGTTTGGTGGGGTGTAGTCATAAGCTTAAATACTAAGTAATATATAATGTTATAAGTTGCTTAAATATTGATCATTTATAGTATCTAAAGATCCCACTTGAATTTGTTGGTTAATGTTTTAGATCATTAGGTAAAAGGTACCTTTTTTTAATTGTTCTATACTTAATTAATTTTATGTACAAATGAACAAGCAATCATCATTTTACCCATAGCTAGCTACTCCTTTAATTTTTCTTTGGTTACATTTTAAGAATCTTTTATTATCAATTAAGCATTCAAAGGTCATTGTTTAACTTAATTAATGATATATTCAAATTTGTTTTAACAAATTTTTGAGGGAGAATGAAGACAAAATATTACCAACCCTTTTCTTGAATTAAAGAAATTAGATAGATCTCATTAATACAGGACTACAAACTATAATATTTTAAGCAAAGCCAAAATCTTTAACCTGTGTTTAATTAGATTTAATCATTCAATTAACACCTCAAAACTTTTTAACTATGCATCACAAAAAACGTGGACTTCGAAAATTAATCTAATGTTGGAAGGTGTTAGTTCAAAGGTGACATGTATTTTTTAAACACTAAATAGGCCATATCTCTTGTGTTGTCCATTATCTATGATGTAAGATAAATCTGATGCACTATTTAGTAATCATGACACCATGATTAGCATTTCTATATATCATATTAGTACTGTATGTATGTACCTATTTGTACGTGTGTATATGAGTATAGTATATATTAGTCTCTTCTTCCATCGATAATATATTTATTTTGTTATTTTTGTCATTCACTTTAATTGTATATTTTTTCTTTTTTTGGGAAAACGCACACGGCTCACTATTCGCTGCTAATACAACTACTCACTTTATATAAAATAATTATTATTATTAATACACATTTAGAAAGCAAATAATTATCTCAGCGGCATTTTTTTTTAATTATTAATTAATTATATATAGACTTCCATGGGTAACATTAGGGTGATGTCTTTCCCTACACAATTATTAATGCCTTTTGTTTACTTAAGATTCTTTTTTATTTTGTGTATGGATGGCACTAAGATTCAATGAGTGGACAAAACATTCTTGGTAGTGACATGACATGCATCTCATCATCACTTTAATCCATTTTAATTCATAATGGAGCCTATATAAATAAATTAATAAACTGAAAATAGCTAGAAATCCACTACTCCTCTTAAAACAATATACATATACATGTGTATTTGTGTATGTAATTTCAAATTAAGTTGTTGAGTAAAGAATATAAATTATGAAAATTGTTAATCTTTTACCTTACCTTACTTTTTCCTTTTCTTCTTCTTTGAAATCATATGATGAATTGATTGCATTGGGTAAAGAAATAGTTTAAATTTATCTGTGAGAAAATTTGTCATGATAGTTTTTTTATTTTCCTTTTGTAAACAAGAGTTGAACATAACATATATTCTCCCTGTCTCATCATAACTTTCACACTTCCTTTATGATTTATAAAAAAAAGTGTGAAAGTTATAGTGGGACGGAGGGAGTAATATATTATTATTATTATTTGAAGTAATGTTAAAAATAAGAAATTTGGAAGAAAAAAAAGTGGAGAAGTGGGATTGTGGACACGGAATAATAAAGGCATTTATGTGAATTATGTTTTTATATAAAGCTATAAGAAAAAGGAGAAGCATCCCTATAAAAAGAAAAATAATATGGAATAATTTCTTTGATTGAAAAAGGAGAAACAAAAGTAAGAAAAATCCATAATTCTCATTTGGAATTGTCATCCCACCACATGACTCCATACATGCATATACTCTCTCCGTCCCCCGAAGTACTTCACGTATTGTTGTACGCGGAGTTTAAGAAAAAATTATTATTTTATGTATAAAGTAAGAAAAAGAAGAAGTATTTTAATTAATTTAATAAAGAAGGTATGTAAAGTTATTGGAATGTGTGAAAAAGTGAGTATTATGTTGAAATGTGTGTAAAAAGTAGGTATTATTATAGTGTATTTTTTTACTATTTTTAATAAAGTAAATTGTAAAATACTTTTACTACAAATATTAATACATACACATGAGTTGGGAGTGGAGTGGGGTGGGGTGGGGTGGGGGTGGGATTTGTTTAGGCTTTGAAGGGGAGTCTATCTAATATATGGAGGAACTGATGTGTGTAGACTAGACTGAATGGTAATAGCTATTACTTTAGTGTTCCATCATTTCCTTTTCCATTCTCCATTGGGCAAAAGAGACAGTTACTATTGAAATTGGCGTTGACGCTTCCTCGTATGACCCCCCCCCCCCCCCCTTGTACCTTATTTTACCCACCCCTCTCTTTCTATTCAATAATTCTTAATATATACTCCCCCCAAGCCCCAATAATTTTATTTAAAGATTACTCCGTCCGGCATCATAGGTGTATTTTACATTTTTACACTTAGTATTATTATTTAATATATAGTGAGTAGTTATATTAGTGGGAGTATGGACCCCATGTTTTAATTGTATTAGTAAGTGAGCGTGAGATCCTTGTATATAAAAAAAAAAAGAGAATCTTTTGGGTGGGACGACCAAAATGAAAAAAGAGACCCTTGGTGTGGGATGGAGGGAGTATACTCTTTCATTTCGCGTTAATGTTTACGTTTGATATTTTGGTTTGTCCTAAATTAAAGTTACATTTCTCTTTTTATCAAGTGGGAACTACATAAAATCATTCATATATGTTTATGATCTCACACACAATATTAATACAACTGATCATCATATATTTAAACGTATTAATGCGGGATGGAAGGAGTTTAGTACTTTAATATGTACACTAAAAAAACTCATTTTTACAAACAGAGTTATCTAGAACTGAATTTTTTTGGTAATTATCAATGATTCCCAACAAAAATTATACTATTTGTCTTTCAGCAACAGAATTCCAACAAATTTTTATATTAGTATTTATTTAGGTTTTTTTTTAAACAGCAATACGTTAATGCCTTCACTGTTTAAATCCTCAACAAAAATATCTTAAAATCCAAATAGACAGTATGACGATTTAATCACATGTCAAGCCTTGTTGTGACAATTCAGTCATTTTTCAGATATATACAGCTTATGATCGAGATTGTAAATATATCAATGTTTATTCTATAAAACTATATATTTTCAATTACATATATCCATTTCTTGTTATCTTATAAAAATTAGGGAATCTGAGTATGCATAAAAAGGAAGACTTTATTGTTATAATTTGGAAAATTTTTACTTTATTATTTAAATTTTGAAATAGTGAGACAATGAATTGACGATTCAATAAAAAATTGTTATCATTACATATTGATAAGGTAAGTGAAAGTATATATATGTCCAAAAGATTAAGGACTTTTCCCCATAATTTAATTTTGTTCTCACCTTACATCATTATCTATTAGAATATTGCATTCATAAAGTATTTGTCTGCTCCTATTTCTTCTCATATCATTTTCTTCTTTCGATTTAAACATGTACTTGGTACTAATGCCAACCCACCCACCCACCCACCCACCCCCCTTCTTGAGAAATCATTACTCTTTTTAATTAGATAATATTAATCATTATTCCAATTAACCCTTCTAATTAACGTGGAACACCGAGATAGAAACATGTGAGATGTGTTCTAAAGTATATTTATTATGTATGAATAAAGTAGGAGTATATTTATTGATACTTAAAGTAGTTTGTAATGAATCATATTATTATACTTTAAAATCATATTTTAGTAATTTAATATAATTTTAAAAGTATATTTTATCTATATAATAATTATATTTTAATACGTTTTATAGTCCGTCTCACATAAGCTCTGTCACACAAGAGATTTGTTATAAAAGTAATATGAATAAATAATACTCCTTCCGTCCCGGTCAAAGTGTGTCATTTGCTTGGTGGACATTTTTTACTAAAAGAGAAAAATTGTGCAATTTGGACGGGACGCCTAATATATTAAAATGGTGCTATTTGGGCGGGACGCGGGGAGTAATTAATTATCTTTCATTATATATATATATATATATATATATATATATATATATATATATATATATATATATATATATATATATATATATATATATATATATATATATAAACGTCGTTTTTAACCGACAAAGGGTGATTTTGGATGTTTAGAGAAGTAATTCTCCACATTTAACACAAGTTTTTGCACTGTTTACTTAATTAATCATAATTAAGATACGAATCAATTAAGATCGAGAAATTTGATTTTTTGCTAGCATAACTATCAAAGATTTTTTATTAATATTCTTTTGGGATATGTTTTTACTGATGGAATTAATACAAACAACCTCATTTGTCACTTGACTACTCATCACGTGGTTTATCACTGAAATGATCGACTCAAATTCGATTTTTTTTTGAAACAAATTAGTGGAGAATTATAAGGAGTCTTGGAGGAGGGGAGAGTATGAGTACTTGATGACTAATTACTAATTATATTAACAATTAACATTTGCGGATATAAAAAAAATAAAAAAATTACAAATAACGTAAGACCATCATATGGAATGCATCTTGTGAGATCGATAAAAAGTACTCCCTCCGTCCCAGTTAAAGATTGTCTTTTTTTCCATTTTGGTCTTCCCTCTCAAAAGGTCATCTTTCCTTTTTTTTTACACACATGAAACCCACACACCCCCTCTAATACAATTAAAATATGGTGTCCACGCTCCCACTAATACAACTACCCACTACACATTAAATAATAATACTCCTTAATCTACGTGAAAAAAAAAACTCTCTTTTGATGTAACATTTAATAGAAAAATTGATACTATTCAATTGACGAAACTAGTGAATTATAAGATAAAAAATTAAAATTGTTAATAAAAAATATTTTTTTTAAAAAAATAAAAAATAGAACTAAATAAAGCACACTGACAAAAGTGTTACTGTAAGATATATAGTTAGACGACCGAGTCTTGCTGTTGAATTAATGTGATGGGCAAGTAATCAATGTAAGAGACATTAACTTAATTATCAGATATAATTTCAATAAAATTTTCTACTTAATTAATAAATGCAAAATTTTGTAATACTGTTTTACATGCTCGCAATGGTACTATCGTAATTGAAAATCTCTCTCTCTCTCTCAATATATACATGGAACAATTCAAATTTAAAATCTGTTGAAATACTAATTATTAGTATATGTACGAGCTGGAGGTTGAATACAATAATATGAACGGGAAATCGTGCCATAAAATCCAACAATAATTTTTAAAAACAAATAATTAAATATTGTTTTTATATTAAACATTTAAGTTTCGCAAAAACAATTATTGAAAAAAAGGGTCAAGGTCATTGCCAGTAGTTGCATCGGACCTTTAACTAATAAGGGTGGCAAAAAAAATTAATATACACTAATTATTTACCTTTTTTTTTTCATATTTATCGATTGATGCTTGTCAAAAGGCAAATTTTATGTTATACACTAAGTCACGGAATAGATTTGTTGAGAAGAAAAGGAAGTATTAATATTTAAGAAATGATAATAATTATAAATGAACTATTTTGTAAAATTCATAAAATAGATTATAAATAATAATATAAGTACTCTAATAACTATTAAAAAATAAATTAATATCACCAAGGATCTCATACAAGATATTTAATAAAATTTATAAATAAAAACGTTACGTGAGTGGTGAGCAAAATTAGACGAATCCAAACAAAATGAGTCACTTTCTTATCTATATATAATATTCAGATATTATTTGCTCGTGTATTTGATTATACATTTATATATATAAATTGATGAAAATTTTTTAAATAAATAACTAGTGTAATTAATTTTAAGGATAATAACAATAGTGAAATAACAATTATTATTGTATTTATTATATGGTATCCAATTTAATTCGAATAAATTAATGATAAACACCCCTAAAAATTAAGAACAAATTTTGAGTGAGACATTTCACCATTTATTTAATCAAATCAGTAATTATATTTTTACTAAAATATTATTACTAACCGTTCATGAATTAGTTGAATAAGATGATTATCACTTCTTATCAATG
Organism: Pogostemon cablin; assembly: GCA_023678885.1. Lineage (NCBI taxonomy): Eukaryota > Viridiplantae > Streptophyta > Magnoliopsida > Lamiales > Lamiaceae > Pogostemon > Pogostemon cablin. The sequence continues at coordinate 2,933,464 of CM042994.1, read as the reverse complement.
GACTAAAATTCGTTTTATAAAATAATACTACAAAAAAAGAAAAAAAAAGCGTTTAGGAGTTATAATAATACACTTTTAATTATAAAATAAAAATAATAAGAGCGTATAATAGGGAATAACATATAAGGACTTGTCCTAGGTATTGATGCAGTATACCATGTAATACCATATTTGTCTCGATGTATTCGATAATATTTTAGCTTGAAATTAATAATACATTTTCATTAGTATTGTGTATCCCACCACAAGAGGTCGGTTATACAATACCACAATTTAATATCTAGGTATTATACTTACTTTTATCATTATACCCATTTTCCATTATTATTATAATAATAATTATTATTAAATAATATTTATAATAATATTAATATTAATAATAATAATAATTAATAATAAATAATAATAATAATTAAGAAGTATTAATAATAATATTAATAATAAAAAAGGATAAATATGTTATTTTACTTATTATCTCATTGGTTAATACTCAATAACAAACCCAAAATAACTAATATCTAATTATCAACAATCTCATTTTTCTTAATATCAAACAATAATATAATTAATCACAAGTAAAATAAATTTTATTATACACAACTTATACATCACGTGCCTACAAACAAGCAACCCCATAAAAGTATTGTTATATTGAGATGATTGATAGCCACCAATAAAAAGGGGTTGCGCGTAATAGTTAAAAAAGAGGGGGCACGTAGGCTAGTTAGACACGTGAGGGAAATAATATATACTCCTATATAGGTAGAGTAAATAAATTAGTAGGAGTAGGAGTAATAATAATAATTAAAAAATACTAATAATTAAAAATAAAAATAAGAAATGTAGTGGTCCATGAAGCGTGTGATGGGTGAGAATCACGTGAGAATCCATCTAATTCTATCCACCAAAAATACATATGGGCAGAAGGAAGAAAAGTTGGGCTGTCAACCATCAATCTGCTTTGCTTTGTAGTTGGAAATCTCCTTCACTATTTTTAGCTTACTACCTCTACTTACCCTATATTACCTCCACCTTCTTTTTCCCCCTTTTTCACTCCAACTTACATGTTTTTCGCCCCTTCTGGTCTCAATAGTTATGCTTGCATTTTTTTGGAGATTAATGAATATAATATATTAATATATAATAAATAAATTAAATAATATAATATTTTAATATATAGTGATTAAGTGTATTAGTATTGTGTGTGGACCTCATGTAATTATTGAAATGAAATACCCAAATTAAAAATATGTAACCATTATATTGTAGAATGGAGGAAGTTCATTGAATATAATATATTAATGTATAATAAATAAATGGAAAGATATAATATTTTAATATATAGTGATTAATTGTATTAGTATTGTGTGTGGACCTCATGTAACTATTGAAATTAAACACCCAAATTAAAAATATGTAATCATTATATTGTGGAATGGAGGAAGTTCATTCAACCCACCCTCAATACTTTCATCAAATATTTTTGTAGGTAAAGTAAGAAATATTATTATTTTATGTGTAGTTATGTTATTAGTATATTTAGTAGTTAGTTTACTAAACACTCATACATCCTTATTCTCCAAGCCTCCTTATAACTCCCCTCATATTCGTTTCTAATGGGAATCGAACCTGAATCACTCATTTTTGTGAGGAGCCCAGTGGTCAGATGGGCTAGCCCACCTAGTTTGTAAATTAAGGAATATTATTTTTTTTGTGCAGTTATGTTAGTATTGTATGTGTGACCATGGTGAGACTCTTTTACAGAAATACTACATACATCTCGTGTTAAAGTTCACATTTTTTATTTTGATTTATCCCAAGTTAAGATTTACATTGCATTTTTTGTCAAGTGAGACACACACAAAACAATTAAATATTCTATATGGGGCTCAAACACAATACTAATATAACTACCCACTACATATTAAATATTATAACTCTCAATTCACTATCTATTAAAAGTTATACTCTATTTTTTAATTTACGTGCAAAAATACATGTAAACCATAAAACTTTTTTTTTATAGGTAAATGTTAGTTGTTAGTATAATTAGTAGTTACACCAAGCACCCTACTCTCCCTTTACTCCAAGCTCTTCTTATATCTCCCCTCCTAATTCTCTCCCAAAGAGAATCGAACATGAGTCGTTCACTCTAGTGAGGAGCCCAGTGGCCGAGCTACCATAAAACCTTTTTAATTATACGCCGAAAACTGAGGGAGTATTTTTATTTTTTTTTAAGTGCCCAAGTATTTTTTGGAGTAATATAGATGCACAAAATGTTCTACTTTATCATTAAATATTTTGTGGTATATGGAGTATGTTGTTAGCAGATATATTTCATAAACTTTGTTTGTTAGTTTAATACTCATGATCAATATTATTAGTGGGATAGACGTTCACGAATATAATTATATGCGTTTTTACTATTTTTGAGCGATTTATTAGAATGTGCATGCGAATAAATGTTGCTATTAAAAAATTGCTTGGAGCAAATTTCGGAATGGTAATAGTAATGAGAATCACCAATGAAAAGGTAATGAAAATAAGAATAAAATTGATTGAAAGGATATAAGTATACATTGAATCAACGAGAATGATCGGAAATTTTGATAAGAACTGCTTTTCAAGTATGTTATTAGACAAGATTAAGTATGTTATTAGACAAGATTATACTGAAATAGAGGAGAGAACAAGTGAGAAAGATTATATATATTTAATTAGAAGCCTATTTGTGGTGATACCAAAACCCCAAATATGGGCACCTCCTTTTATACATGGTACACTTACACTTGTAAAAATGCATCAGTAGTCTTAAATAGTTGGGGGGCTACCTATTCCCTATTACGTACCACATATGCAATTAATATTTGGATTGGATTGCCACTAAATCTTAATAATCATGTCCGCTATTTAACACCTATCTAATTTTATCTTTTTATTTGTTTTTACTACCTTATCAACATATACATATGAGATTATGAAAACATTTTATTTTATATTATCACAAACTAGTATCTCGTTTCATTTTTTTTATTTTTTTCCCTTTTAATTTTCAAAAGGATAAATTTAAGTAAAATAGTCTCCATTTAATTCCCAAATTTATGAAGTAGTCCTGAAATCCACACTGCAGCAGGAATCCTCAACCACCAATAACGGTCAAACACATCATGAGATTATGGAGTATTAGATTTTTCAAGTGAATATGGGATAAATTCTTATTGGATTTAAAATATGGAAGAAGAAAAAAATCAGTTTTGAATTTTTCCATTGGGACCAAAATAAATAAATAAAATCTTGGAGGACTAGAATGTAAAAATGTAACGGATTTGTTAACGGATGCCGTTAGTTTGTGAACGGAGTGGGGCTGAGTTGATATAGAAGGTGTCTATTTTTGGGCCACTACTGAAAAACACACTATTCCTATGGACCAAAAGTGCTTAGAATTTTCCAACATACATAGTCACATCATCATTAGTTTGTTTCTAATTCATATGATGGAAAAATAAAATCTTAAAGATTAGTGGTGTAAATTCAAGAATATTAATATGAATAAAAGGCAAATTAATTAATGAACAAGAAAAACGTTTTGAGGCATATTGAATTGTTGATAGAGATGCAGATGCTGATGTATTGGAATTTATGGAGAAACACACATGCATACCCTATAAAGACTTGTTTCATATGTATTTCTATTTTATTGTTTTTTACTGATATTCATTTCTCCATATTACTCTTAAAAATCTATTAGGAGATGGTATACATGCATGGTTTTTATAAGTAAAATATAAAATAAATCGAGACTAAATTTGAATTAATCTCATCTCTGCACGTATTTTAAAGCTGAATGTGTAAATTAACCATTATTAAGCTCTCTATTTTTTTCAATCGGATAATTTTTTTACAAAATAATGAAAAACACAATAAATAGATTACTACATCCCATAAAAAAATAAAAGATTTCTGCTTCATTATTAAAAAAATGTTCAATTTTCCACTCCTTTTTCATTACAAATCAATTTCAAATTCTCGACTTTAATTCTTCCATCGCTTAACCAATGGATTCTAGTTCCACAAGTAACCAATATTAGGTTCCATATCGTTTCTATTATATTAGTTGAGATATTATATATTCTAGAATTAAGAGATGAGGAAAGATTATTATATATGTATAATTTTTAAATATATATATATATTATAGTGTTTATTTATAATTAAAAAAAAACAATAAATTAGTGGCACATTAATTGGTGCGAGTGTATCATAATTAAGTGTGAAAGAGAGGGAAGGATGATCATGTGCCATATTTATGTAAATGTAGGGCCAGTTGACATAGCTAGGTAGGCAGTTGTGTAATATAAATAATTAATAAATTATCAGTGTATAGTATATAATTTGAAATGTCTGCATATTATATTTACATATATATATTTAATCTTCTTGCTCATTTCCTTCAATAAGACAAAATGTAGTTTTTCATTGTCATTTTCAGAGTGTTGATGAGCTGACACAATGATATGAGATTTACATTCTGCAGATTTCATATGAGAGAAATTTCTTTTTCCAACTCATGACTTTTCATAATTGCCATTCAAATCAATCATCTCCCACTTAGTTTTTCATAATTTTATTTTAAGTTCAAATAATAATAACAATAGAAATAGCTAAGAATAATTTTGACTCATGTGAGGTTTATCTAGGGAAAACAACTTTTCTTTTTTCCTAATTCGGACTAATTAACATGTCCGTTTGATTTAAAAAAATAATAATACAAGAGCAATATTCGTATAACACACTTTTTTTTCTTTAATTAGTGATCATATTTTATTAAAAATTTATCTCTTATCATCAATCATGTATCATATTTTATTAAATATTATTACTTTCAATTCGTTTAATGAAATTTATTCATGAAATGTCATAAGTGTTTGCAGAAAGTAAATAGCTTATGTTAAAACTGAATATGCAAACAATGACATATAGTATAATTAACAATTATCGTATATTAATATGTTGAGTTTATACATTCTTCAATTTTAACAACTAAATATGTCGACATTGATGTTTTGTGTGAATTATTATTCTTTTATAATAAATTATTATTAATTTAAATAATAAATTGTTACTCATTTTAACTAGTGTGTAAAATTCCCGACATAATATTATTTTAAATATGAACACGAATTTGTCATCCCAAAACTAATAATTTACTATTATTTTGAAGAGTAATACTTGATTTTTAAACTGAGTATATATATGGTAATTTTATTATATTTTCTTCGTCCCATATTAATCCTTACACTTTATTTATTTATTTGTTATATAAAATTCTTCATATTCCAAAAACGAAAACAATATTTATCCAACCGCAACCTCAAAAATTACTTTAATTTTAAAATTGTCACACATTTTTCACTCATAACATTATTTTATACTATATTTATTACATAAAGTATTAAAATATTTGAGAAGTCAATAAAGTAAATTAAAATATCAACTTTACTTAAATATCGTGAAATAATAAATATGAAGAGTGGTGTGGGAAGGTGTAAATGGAATACTGTAGGAATCATTAACCACGAGCAAATGTACATGCATGTCTATTTATTACTTAATAATAGTCGGTATTAATGTCTATGAGTAAACAATGGTTTTATATATATATATATATATATATATATATATATATATATATATATATATATATATATATATATATATATATATATATATATATATATATATATATATATATATATGTGGCACATTAGTAAGAAATTAAATTGGTGTTACTAAACATCGAATATGGATCTACCTATTTTAATGATTATGGATCCATTTACATAATTGAGTTGAGAATGTTAAGATATGATCTAAAAAAGCTCCAAATTGAGCAGAAAAGATAACAAGTTAGCAAAATGAAAATGGAAGCAAAAAAAGTGGCAGTTGAAATAAAGAGCTTTGAGAAAGATGTAGTTGCAAAAAATTGAATTAGAGATGGCAAGACGGTAAATCAGTTATATGTTTCTTTCACCGTGCGAACCAACTTTTACCACACGTGCCACTATATATATACACACACATTAGTGTGCATTTATTTTTCGGCGTCGTCCAATGTCCTGTTACATTTTGTTGTTACATCTCCTGTTACACGTGCTAGATGAGTGACACGCGTGCGGAGGGAAAATCTCAACCATTCCCCTTATGGTTGATTGTTAAGGTATAGATTAGTCTATCCTACGTGTCAATCATCCAACGGTTTGTAACAGGAGATGTAACACCAAATGTAACAGGAGATCCGAACCGTTATTTTTCCATCTACTTTTTTAGTACCCTTTATAAAAATACATACATATAATATGTTTTCCTAAAAATAATTTCTTGCCTTTTTTAGGTATAATTGGCAACATTAATAAATGTCGCTTCACTCACTCTAATATCACATTATTATTATTATCATCATTATTATTATTACATGAATTACAGTCTTTATTATTTTTATTATTATTGTCAATTATTAATTATATTAAATGAAATGATATCAGCCCATCCCATTAAATCATGAATATATTTCCAAATATAATTATTGAATCACTGACTGTCCTTCCATTTCCAGCATATATAATTGTATATGTAAAGACAAGAAAATAAGTCGCATACTTTAAATTAAATAAGAGAAGAAATCATAAATGAGGTCTCAGAGAATATCTTATTACACTGCTAATTTAATTGACAGCATAACCTATTGACCTCATCTGATTTTATTATGTTGGTGTCATGTATGCAAGGGCAAAAATGTCACCCACATTTAATTATTGAATGCCTTTCATAATATCTTAATCACACATATTGACTTTGTCTTCAAGTCATTGGTTATTTTTTTATTATTATTTTTATTTTATTGCTTATAGTTTACAACAATAATTAGGGGTAGTGACATATTTATTTGATTGATTACCAAATAGAGCTCACTGGAAAATGACCCTTTTGCCATTTATAAATTCAAAAACTTTTAGAAGTGATTCCTTAATCTGCAGTTAGTTGTTTTTAAACTATGATGTCAACTTTTTTTTTTATATATTTTAATTTGGGAGTATATTTATAGAATTCATATGGGTTAATCGAGAATAATGTGTAATGTACGATTATAAAGATTGTTCCAAGTTATAATATTTAAAAAATAAAAATCTACTAAAATAAAATTGAAATAATATACCAGTTATTTTATTTTATTTTTTAACCATGTTTCTTTAGAGGCAAAACTTTATATGAAATTGATTCACATAATAATTACTCCCTCCGTCTCATTTCGAGGTGGCATACTTTCTATTTTGGGTTATTTTACAAAAGTTTGCACATTTTCATAAAAAAACAAATAAAAAACAACCACCATTCTTCCATACACTTTATTTAAAAAAAAAATATCTATCTAACATATTTTATCATTTATTTATTACAAAAAAATATTATTATACCTCTAAAAGTTATTACTTTCTTAATTTCTGTGCCGAAATTAGAGGTACAATTGGAGGTGCAATCTTTTGTGGAACGAGGGAGTATATGATTGTATGAATTTAAGCTATTTATGTCATATTACACAATTATATTATGTTTGTTTGTAGTTTTATAAATTGATTTTTGGTTTCAAAATCTACACTTGCATTTTAAAACCACTACTATATACCCCCACCACTAAAACAAATTGTCTTTTCATCGATTGTAATAATCTATTGGTGAAAACCTTGACATCATTATTAAATTGATTTGTCTATCATATTAACAACGAAATTTACTGATAAAGTGACCGTTGTAAATTTTTAACAATGAAAATTCAATATACATTGCTAATAATTCCGTTAGCAATTTATATAATGATTTCATTGATAAATAGCAATAAATTTTATTCCATTTATGAAAATATATAAATTCGTTGGCATTCCATTGCCAAAATAATAATGTAATTTTTATTGACAATCCTTTTACAATCACCAACACGAATTGAATTTTGTAGCTAAAAAATATTTTTTAGCTAGTGTACATACCCTGTTATTCCATAACTCATTTACATTTTATAAGTTCTCTCTCCTAAATTTATAGTCATACTTTCTACCTCTCTCGCATCTCATCTCTCCTCTTATATCAATTAATATTATTTTACATGTATCACCATTCATCTCTTATATATTGGTTTAATATAAAATTAAATTTTATTTATTATATAAAAAACTCAATAAAAACATATTACAGTTAACTGGTTTTCAAACCAAAAAAAAACAAAACAAATTTAGAGTTTAATTTAATTATAGTATATTATTAAAATTTTAAATATTTAAGAGTGTAATTATTTATAACTTTTAAATAAAAAAATTATGTAAAATAAGATTCACATTAGACCTCCCTTCTTTAAATAATTTGCTCCAAAGCTGAAAAATAAAAATAAAAAACGATAAAATATCGACATAAAGGCAGATAAATAGTTTGAATAGGAGGTCCCATGAGTAATTTTCTTTTTCGTCCTTTTGCTGAAGAAAAAGTCGACATTTCGCATACAGTCCCCAGGTTTTAAAAATATTCGAATTGCACCACAGAGTATTCGATGAGTATAAATGGTAGTATATGTATAAAGTTTCTTTTGGAAACTATCACGACAGAAAGGAGGGTGATCTCGTCATTTCAAAATTACTGATTAATAATTCAGGTCTGTGTTTTTGTCCTCAGCTGGATGAAGAAGCTCCTTTTAACTTTCTTTATCAACTTGTAGAAGATAATAATAATTACAAAAAAGCAAAAAATATAACTAGGTTAAAAAAATTAAAATAAAAATAAAAAAGTGCAGTAGAAATAGCTTCTTCTCACTCTCTCTCTCATAATTTTGGTGTGCGTTTTTAGGATAGATAGAGAGAGAGAGGGGGAGATTGTTCAGACATAAATATTCATATTCATACAAGAAGACATCTTTATAATTTAAAAAAACACTTGTTTTTAGTTCTTCTCTCTTTCGAGAAGGCGATTGCAGAGAACAACAGCTCTCAAACTGCAAAGAAAAACATAGAGATAGAAAAGGAGAGAGAGACAGCCCCAGAAACAGCAGACACAGAGAGAGAATAGAAGATAAAAATTCAAGATTCAAGAGTGTTTTTCTTACTATTTTTTTTTTCAAAAAAAAATTGTAAATTCCCAGAAGAAGAAAACGATGTTTGAGGGCTTTCCACCCTTTCACAACCAGCAACTATAAGAGGTATGTATGTACATGTATACATGATTTAATAAAAGATGAATCTTTGCTTATTTTTATTTTATTTTTAAAAAAAAAAGAGCACTTGTAAGAAGAAATATTGGTTTGATGCTTTCACTTTTGCTCCCCTTTGATTCTTTTCATTTGAAGAAATCAAACCCCATATTCTTTCATTCATATTATTACATGATGGATGGATTAATTATGACAACAAGTTGTTGAATTTTGTGTTTATGGATTGGATGAAAATTCAGAGAGGTGAAGGTGGGGGGGCTTGAAAGGAGATGATGATGAAGAGAGAGAGATTGATATGGGAATAGCAACTCCAACACTCCCTCCGGTTACTTCTCACTCCAAAGCCTACAATTCTCTTCAATTACTACAGAAACAAAATCTCTCAATTTCTATGTCCCAAGATTATCATCAAGCTGGTATCTTCAGTTTCTCGAATGGATTCGAGAGATCGCAGCAGCAGGATCAGCATCAGCATCACATAGCGCAGCAGATCCGCCGCGACAAGCTACGAGTTCAAGGCTTCGAACCGCCGCCGCCGTTGGTCGGAATCGAAGAAGAAGAAGAGAGTGGGATTCCGGTGTACGAAACCGCGGGTATGTTGTCGGAAATGTTCAATTTCCCATCCGGCGGCGCTACGGAATTGCTGGAGAATCAGATATTACAGAGCTACCGGAATTCAAGGGCTCCGGCGGCGGCGGATTGGTTCAGGCAAGGGATGGTGGTGGGTGGTGGGGATCATTTGGGGGATTCCAAGAATCAGCAGAGTGTAATCAATGATCATCATCATCAACACCCACAACAACAACAACAGCAGATTTCAAGCATTAATGCTGATTCAGCTGCAGCCATGCAGCTTTTTCTCATGAATCCACAGCAGCAGAGGTCGCCCTCACCACCTCCACCACCATCGGTACCTCCTACGCAATCTACTTCCTCCACTCTCCATATGCTACTTCCAAACCCATCCCCGTCTTCCTCCGCTCTCCACGCCTTATCCGGAGGGCCTTTCGGTCAATTCACATGGCTCCCCAACAACGACAACAACCACCCTAGTGAAATTCCGGGAGTGGTGGAGGGACAAGGGCTGTCCTTATCCCTCTCGTCGTCGTTGGAGGCGGCCAAGGCGGAGGAGCTGAGGATGGGAGAAGGCAATAACATGTTGTTCTTCGGAGGAGGCTCAACTCCGGCGGCGGCAGCGCAGTACCAGTTAAAGAGCCTCGGCGGCGGCGCGTTGCACCACTCTCACCAGCTGCATGTGGGGTTGGGATCTTCGTTCGGAACAGTGAATATGCTGCGGAATTCTAAGTACGCTAAAGCAGCACAAGAGTTGTTGGAGGAGTTTTGTAGTGTGGGTAGGGGTCAGTTCAAGAAAAACAAATTCCGGCGCCAGAATAGCAACAACGGAAACCCTAGCGCCGCCGGCAACAATCCCTCTTCTTCTTCCAAAGATGCTGCTCCGCCTCTATCTGCTGCTGACAGACTCGAGCATCAGAGAAGAAAGGTCAAACTATTATCCATGCTTGACGAGGTATGTATGCTATTGCTAATGTCAACTTGTCTCTCTAAACAATTGTCTGAATAGAGCCATTGTCCAATCATTGTAGCTTAATTAAGTCCATTGTTTATGAACTCCAGAAAATTCCGGCAAGTTTCCAAGATTATTTTATTGCCGGCTGGTGATCGAAACAGGTTTAGATTTGTTCCCAAATAACTAATTAAAATTTGTACCTACCTAAATATTTATTTTGATAAATTATTTTTTAATTTTGATTTGGTAAGAGAACACGAGTGGCTAACCACTTCACTGTTAAAATTGCACGTCCTACACGAAATATATATGGTTTCCATTTCTTTGGAAGGTGATAGTGAACTATCACACCAAATTTCAATTAATGTTGGTTTGTTTTTATATTTGGAGCCTCTAACATTGCTGCTGCCATTTCAAGATTCTCAATTTCTCTTCTTCTTCTTCCCATTTTTTGTTTTTTGTTTTTTTTTTTTTTTAAAAAAAACCCCTCCAGTCATTTTTAAATCTAGTTGACTTGAAAGTTTCTTGCATTTATATTATTGAATTTAAATAAAAAAATCTTGCTAGCTAGAGTGTGTGTTGTTGTCTGTATTGGGAAGAGAGAGGATTATGAGGTGAGACAAGGTATATTCTTCCTTCACATCAACAATCATTTCTCTGCAAAAAGCTCTGATTCACATAATTTAATTTTGTCACACCAGATCTTTGTTTAATTAAAATAATTATTACAAGATTAAAAGTAATTACATCTCATTCACCAGCCCTAATAAATGCATGCAATTCAATTACGCAGGTTGATCGGAGGTATAACCATTACTGCGAGCAAATGCAGATGGTGGTGAATTCATTCGACATGGTGATGGGTTTCGGCGCGGCAGTGCCGTACACATCGTTAGCCCAGAAGGCGATGTCGCGGCACTTCCGCTGCCTAAAAGACGCCATCGCCTCGCAGCTGAAGCACAGCTGCGAGGTGTTGGGCGAGAAGGACGCCACCACGTCCGGCGTGACGAAAGGCGAGACGCCTCGACTGAGAGTTCTCGATCAGAGCTTGAGACAACAAAGGGCTTTCCATCAAATGGGAATGATGGAGCAAGAAGCATGGAGGCCTCAAAGAGGACTTCCAGAACGTTCAGTCAACATTTTGAGGGCATGGCTTTTCGAGCATTTTCTGCACCCGTACGTCAAAAACTCTCTCTCTCTCTCTCTCTTACACACAGTAAAAATAAAGAAAGAAAAAAAAAAGACTGAGGTAAACTTTATTATGGGATCAAAGAAAAGTAGGTTAATCACCAAAGAAATGATTATTGCAGAATTCTATGATAAGACAATGTGTGTTGTGTGTTACTTTTTTTTTCTTTTTTTTCTTCTCTACTTGTGATGGTTGATTAAAGCAACTGTTTCACAGTGTTTGATGTTGTCCCTTCATTTACAAAAAGCTGTAAAAAGTGGTAAATTTCAATCTATTCATTCCCTTTCACTACATCTCCTGGAATTATACACAAATCATATTAGTACAACAATATTGTTGTTGTTTCTTGAAAGATTTGTCCCCTTTCCACCCTCTCTCATATGTCTTTCTCAGAAATCTTAAGACAACATGTGTGATTAAGATATGCATGATGTAATAATTTAAGCAGTGAGACAAAATAGGATGGGTAGCATACTGAAAAGGAAAGGAAAGGAAAGCAGAGCGTGCAGCTGTCCTCTTTACTACAGTGGATTTCTGCAACTCTTGTTACATACTATACTATACCATCTCTCTTTGAATGCAAATTTACATAGAAAAAAATAAAGCAAACGGCGTCGCTTTATCTGATATAGGTAAGAAGTCTGAATCTAATGTCCTTTTCTTTTTTGGTCTCTATCTCAGGTACCCAAGCGATGCTGATAAACATCTGTTGGCTAGACAGACTGGTCTTTCAAGAAACCAGGTATACTTAATTCTTCATCTTTTTTTTCTTTCTTAAGTACATTTAAAACACACTTTCTCTCTCTACGGAGAGAGAGAGAGAGAAAAAAAAAAAGAGGGTTCTTGGGTTTGCATAGAATAGAGTGTTTTTTTGGGGGGAAAGCTTAGGGGTATTTTATGGGGCCTTTTTATGGTTTCTTTGGATACTTTTCTACAAAGACATAAATTCTGAAACAGAGAAAAAACCGCTGCCAATTGTAAGAGCAGAGTCAAGTACAGGGAGAGTGAGACATGAAAGGTTGCAGCTTTCAATCTCTCTCTCTCTTACGTCCAGACATTCATTAATTAATGGCTCAACCATTCAACCTGCAAACTGCACTGCAAACAGTAGATTACACTAGATTTAAGGCAAGATTCTAGCTACCCTTTTTCACTACTGCTTATTTATTTGCATAAATAATGCAAATTTATATAGTAGTAGTGTTCACAATTTTAAAAACCACATAATCAAAAGATATAAAATTACTAGAATTTATATTACATTAGAATCAATAATCTGTGCACTTAAATCAGTTTGTCTCATAAACCCTCTTAAGGATGGACCTCCCCCTTATAATCTTAAAATCTTACAATATGGAGTATGTAAGATTTTTTTTAAAATTTATTATAATTTCACCCTATTAATATGGAATACTGTATTATAGTACTACATAACATAACAGTTTTTTACTCATTTAAGGTGAATTCTACTTGGAAGAATATTTGCATGCATTATATACAATTTATGCACCGAAAATATGTTCTTTTTTATGTATATTGATTAATTCCTTCGAGATATATATATTAAAGGTAGAGAAATTAGAGGTTTGCATAAGTTAAATTAAAGTTGAATAATTCTTGCATTCAATATATATCTTTCTTAAATTATCAAAATTGCTAAACTGTAACATCATCAAATTTATACAGTGAAAAAGCATTAAAAATCTATCTGAATTAAATTAAATTGATGGATGGAGAAGTTGCTAGAAATCATAAATACAGGGAAATAAATTAAAGAGTGAATAACATCAATACTCCAATAAATATAAAAATTAAATAAAGTGTTGAATTTCATTTCAGGTGTCAAATTGGTTCATAAATGCAAGGGTGCGTTTGTGGAAACCCATGGTGGAAGAAATGTATCAACAGGAAGCCAAAGAAGAATCCTCCAACGACCAAGATTGGGATCAAAGCAGCGGCAGCGCACAAACTCCGACACCAGCTTCCGCCACCGCCACCACCTCCGCCGCCGCAATCACTACCCCGCCAAATCCCCCCGTCGACGGCATGGCTATGAATAGACAACAATGCAACAACAACGCTACCGCCGCCTCCACGGCCACTTTCGGCGCCATGCACGACGAACAACCGGTCAGCGGCGACATTGGGTCGACGCTGATACGATTTGGGACGAGCTCCGGCGACGTTTCGCTGACTCTAGGGCTACGTCACGCCGGGAATCTGCCGGAGAAGAGTCCGTTTTCCGTTAGAGATTTCGGAGGATGTTGATTAATTAAGTAGTTAAATACCGTTACTACTGCTTTTAAATAAGAAATTGAACCTTGTCTTCTTTTTTTTCATAGTTTTCACTCTCTCTCCTCTTTCTCTCTCTAGACAAATACATATTGGAAAATGGTAGAAATTAATGTTAGCAAGGTTTACGGGGTTTTATTGTAATTGTATAGTTGAAAGTTTTGCGAATTTATATATCTTTTCGGGCATCTACTAGTACTATTAATTTATTTTATTTTAGTCCACGTATATTTATTTTTATATGCTGTGAATCATTGAATTTTCTTTCGTATTTCTTTTCATTTAAATTTATTAATTAATATTGATATCATATCATTATCTATATGTGGGATTATGTATTTTACTTTCACGTTTCATCTCCTATTTCATTTATTAGATATTTATACTCCCTCTATCCATGCAAGTATTTTTTATACACATGAATTAAGGAGTATTATTATTTAGGGTGCGTTTGGTATAATAAAAAAAATCGGAATGAGAATAATAGTAATAGTAGTAGGGAATGATAACGGGTTTGTGTTGTATTATTATGTTGTTTGGTTGATGATAGGAAATGACTATCATAACTATTGATTTTGTCTGGTAAAATTAAATATTTTGGGAATTAATTAATAATTTTTGCCATTAATTTTAATTTTAATATAATTTTATTATTTTTAAAAGAAAATTATCATTTAATAATATTTATAATTTTTAATAAAATTTTATTATAATTTTAAAATTAAGTTAACATTTGCATGGAGGAATCAAAGTGATAGACACCAATTTTGGGAGGAATGGGGGATTCCCTCCTTTTTGGAAATCAAAATAATTAGACTATTATCATACCTTCCAACCAAACACCTCTTTTTTATTCCATTCTCATTCCTCATTTTGAAACTTACAACCAAACATACCCTTAATGTATAGTGAGACTTGTATTAGTGATTGTGTGGGCCTCATATTTTAATTGTATTCGTAAGTGTGTGTGGATCCATGTGGTTAAAAAAAGAAAGAGGACTCTTTGGGTGGGACGCCCAAAATAGAAAAAAGAAACATTTGAAGGGAACGAGGGAGCATGTGTTATAATCAATGTGAAAATTATCGCCACTTGTGCAAGGGTTTAATAGTTATTAATTAGAATATAGTATTTTAATATTAATAGGAAATAAGTTATAAAATAAAGAGTTAAATACCATGGTAGAATAAGAGATTTCATGCGTTGATTATTAGTTAATCATGAAAAAGGTGCATTACCTTAATTATTAGAATATAAAAAATTTAATCAATATGAACAATCATTTGAAAAGATCTATGACCATGTGACATTTATTAATGTTTTAAATCTGACAACTTTTGTTAGAAATAAGATACTAACATCTTACCCCAGCTAATTAGGTTTTACCAAATTAAGTTGTGCATATATACGATTTTTTTTTAATTACAAAAGTCATAGAATTTAAAAATGTGATGATGAATCAATATATATGACATGTAGAATTTACCATGAGAAGACAATCACTGATATAAGATATAGTATATCAAATGATCCTGCGCCTCTCGATAATAAGTATAAGCTGAATTCATGAGTGAAGGGCATGTAGGAATTGAAGCATTAATTAAACACAAATTAAAATTTGTGTTGCCCTTTGCAACTCTTGCATTTTTCTTTTAAACCAACCACACATATATTAAATAGAATAAAAACAGGAGTTATCAAGAAAATCTGTGCATCAATAGAGTTAAGAGGCTTGACCCAACAATGAGTACGACAGACTTCAAAGTCCGAAATATATAATGTGGCACAATATTAGCAGTACAGCGAATGAGATGAATGAATAGAATAAAATGCAACTCTTGCATTTTGTTAAGAATATTAATAGTTGAGACGAGCAAATACTTATTTAGAAGAGAGATGGTGCACTTCTTTAAAAATAAAATTTTTATTTACTAAAAAGTAATTTTAAAAAATTAGGATACATTATAGTAAATCGGGTTTATAAGAGGCTCTTTCTTTAAAAATAAAAAATAAAAATAATAGTATCATGTAATTCCTGATTTTTTAAAAAAATTTAAATGCATTAATTAAATTTCTTGGGATCATAAATTAAGAGAGCATATACAAGTAGTATTAGTTTTTTATCGACTCCTAAACATACCTTAAGCACAATTGACATTTTAGTATTTCTTTGAATCGCAAATTATTTTTTGGAACCAGTAATATTTTAGACATGAGAAATATCATCTTTATACAAGATAATTAGGTAGTACTACTTTTTTTTAAATGTGAGTTAAATTTTATGTTATATTGTAAGGCTAACACTTTTATGATGATGAATTGATGATGGTATAAGAGTATATATGGTTTACAAAGATGAATTGTAGATTAATAAGGCTATATATATATATATATAAATAAATAAATGAAGATTAAATTGTTTTATCAATAATTTCATGAGTTATTTAACCTAAACTCTAGGAG
The DNA here is from genome assembly GCA_023678885.1 of Pogostemon cablin. Classification (NCBI taxonomy): domain Eukaryota; kingdom Viridiplantae; phylum Streptophyta; class Magnoliopsida; order Lamiales; family Lamiaceae; genus Pogostemon; species Pogostemon cablin. The sequence goes on along the minus strand of CM042994.1, from coordinate 2,916,747 downwards.
TTGCATTTCATTAAGTTGGTTGCTTTTATATATGCATGGTATTTTTAGTTATTAATCATTATTCTCTTTCTAATGATAATTTAACTCTCAAACTTTCTTATAATTATTCTTGCAATTAATTTAAACTTACACATTATAAAGAAACATCTACCAATTTTATCAAAAATTCTATAATTTGTCTTTTTTAATCCATGAAAACATCATTTACACTTTTTTCTTTTCTTAAAACATTGAAAATTATATGAAAATATCTTAGCAACTTATGTTTTTATATTACACTAGATTGTACTCTCGTCATCCCACAATTATCATCACTTTCTATATTTGTGTTCATCCCATAATAGCTTGCACCATCAAAAAATAACATCACACTTTAATATATATTTTAATTTTAAAAAAAAACTCTCACATAATACATAAAACATATTTTACACTTTATTATTTAAAAAGGTTATATTACTCCTACAAAATCAATAAAACTAGTAAAAAAAAATCCTTAAAACTCTGTATCAACAATATCGATGCAAATAAAATCGAGACGGAAGAAATTTTATTGCTACAATATCAATGTGATTTTATTTTTAGCCCCCTAAAAATTTGGTCTAGCTCCGCCCTGTATGTAACGGATTTGGAAGAGAAAGAAATTCACATACTTATAATTATGGTATAACATATTTTACTTTTAATAATTAATATTAGACCTATTAAATAGCATCAATACAAATTATGAACCAAATACACCCAAAAATTAGAATTCGGTTCAGCCATACTTAATACTCTGGTCTTTGAATAGCATTTAATATTTGTGCATGCATTGTAGGGCAAACAATTAATCAAGAAATAATTTCGTAAAAGGGAGTTAAAATCTATCAATTAATTATTGAAGGTTGATTGATAAATCATCATGACTATGTTACATTTTTATTCGAATTTATGTCGCAATAACCAACTTTCACATTTATGCAATTTTTATTATTATTATATTTTTTTATTTTTGTCTTCAATTAATTACCCATGAAATAATTAAAAGAGGAGTAAATGATACACATCAATTCTCACAGAATCTTGTCATTATTGGTGGAGAAAACGAAGGGGAAACTGATTAATTTGTTCATATTACAAGTGATCGAGTAGGTGTATATATATGTGTATATATTAAATGATATGAAACCTAACTTCTTGTCTTTGAAAACTCATCAATATACACGTAACTAATTAAAGGTTTATTTTTTTTTAAAAGGTTTATCTATTATGAACCCAACAATGAGTTGATTTATTCATTAATTTAGAGTGGTGGTTTTTTAAACATATAAAAACAATTCGGTCCCATAATTTTGTCTATGCACAATTCTAGTTTCAAAAAAGAGTACTTAATTTAAAATACAAATTATCACGTGTCTTTTTACTTTATTAAAAAAGATTTTAAAATATAGTTATGATATTCATTTCATTTCAAATCTTTCAGTTTTGCTCCATTTTCATCTCATAACTTTGTAAAAGTACTGATTCGCTTTCATCCCATGAATTTAGAAATTTTGAATATTTTAAGTAAAAAATACCATTTTTGTGAGAGTTATAGAACTATTTCAAAGAAATTAAATTTCTTACGACTATTTTGAATAAAGTAAATTTGTATGAAACGATTTTAATTTTTAAATTTCAATTTATACTACCGGTTTCGAAATATGGTAAAGGTTGCCCTATTTCCTCTGAAAAATGCTGAAGTCACTGATAAACTGATTTTTTTTGTATTGGTGTTAATTCTGATCCCATGAGAAAACAAATATTGGTTTTTTATCTGAAATTTTAATTTGATAAAATGTTTGTCCAAAAAGTGCAAGTTCCTTAAAATGTAGTAAAGGGATTTGCAAAGCAACAATTACCCTTCACCAGATAATGGTGTTGCTTGTTAAGCTAGAAATGTATTTTTGAAATATTGGAAATAATTTAATTCGATATTGCTGCTATTATAAGGTTCTGCCAAATATTTAATATTGTATAGCTGCTGTAGGTCACCATGTCTGAATTGAAACTAATTCTGATCATTTTTATATATTTTTTAATCAAACTATATAATTTATTTTTTTTATGGTTAGGAAACGTCGTGTCAAGCCGGTTTTACCTTCATAATATTTACCATATGGCTGTAATAATAAATAGTGTAATAATTATTTTAACCAATATCTATCTCCCACATCACTAACCTATATAACTTCGAGCGCCTGCTCTATACTTCCCCATATAAATTGGAGTACTAATTAACTTAATAAATAAGTATATAATATATATATATAATACATTATGAAAAAAAATAATTGTGTGTACGATTATATATATTATTATTCGAAGCAAGAATGGGTTTTTAGGTACATATGCAACCACACATCGTCAGAGTACGTTTAAACAAACAAACGGCTCACATCTTCTTATTCTGTTGAAAATAGTTCTATGGAAGTTGAAAAAATTAATTTAGTTTTGCAACTTTAGCAATTGCATTAATTTAGTTTAATTTTCACTGAAAATTGATCAAATCATCGGAATTACGTACGGCTGATCAGGTGACAAAAAAATTTGAATTTATTAGCTGAACATTGAATTGACATCCAGATATGGCCATGTCACACATTTTTACTTTATTCAAAATAATCTGAGGAAAGTTTTAAAAAGTCAATTTAATTCCATATCTTTTGAAATTGCGTGGGACTTAACTAAATGATTTTTTTTAACTTTTGTGAGATAATTTTTAATAAAGAAAAAAAGGCATGAGTTGCATGGAATTGAATTTTTCCGACGAAAATTGTACTGAAATGATATTTTTAATTTTTGTAAAATTATTTCTAATAAAGTGAAATGGTATGAGGTGTTTGTTAAAGTGAACTGAAATTCCAATAAAAAATTAAAAATAAATTTAATAATTTTTTAAGAAAGAAAATGTGGGGAAATTGAGGCAAGTGATAATTGTGATGACATGAATATTGAAAGTTTATTTAATAATAATAATAAATGTGTGTCATAATTAAATGGTTCATTTTTGTGGTTGTCTGATCATATCATGGACCATAAACTGGACCAGCCCCTTGGGATTCCCAACATTTGAGAATGCTTTTCTTGTCTTATTATTATTACAATTATTTATTATTTTTCCATTATGCGTAAAAGAATGTCTAGATTGTGACCTAAATTTATAAGGCACTTGAAACTGCTTCAACTACAATTTTTATTTCTATAGTTAATTGTTTATTACATAGGGAGTGATTTTTTGTTTTGTAAAATCTGTCAACTATAAAAATTTATTTTAAGTTCCCTTCAAATTATTAGTTATGGTACATGTTGATTTTTTGGTAGTATAATATAATTTTCAGGAGTTCTTTATAAAATTATCCTTTGAAGAATTGTTGTAAAAATTTAGGGTGATTTCTAGGGTGCGATTGATAGTTTTAAACAGATACGTAGTAGTGAGTAATTATTTTATTTTTAATAATTTATTTAATTTTAAATTTAACGGTTGAGATCATCTATGTGCATTGGTATCACAGGTGCACCCTAGTTGTAAACAAAAATTTATTAGTATATACTTGTATATAAATTAAGGATAATTTTGGATTACATCAGTGCACCTAAGCTTTATAGGTAAAATAAAGTATAGTGAGTAGTTAATTTTTTATAATTTTATTTTATTTAATAATAGAGTTAAATTAAATTTTAGTCTAACTATTAAAATCGATCATAAAATAAGTCAAAGAAGGTTTAAATGCGGGCCCTGATGTTGGGCCAGGGGCCCAGGAGACATGACAGACTGCGGTCTTTGGGCCTGAAACCTTCCATTACATTTTCCTCAAACCGAAGTAGTCTTTTAAATTAGTTTGGTGAGTGCAACTTTAAAATCTTCTATTTTTATAAAGTAGTTTACAACAATTAAATTATTTAATTGATCATGTCAGTATTCTTTATACTTAAAAAGCTAGATTGTAAATTCCAAATCAAACTCCCAATAAGTTACCTTACTTTTTAGACAAAGGAGTGTATGGGAACAACTACAAAAGTAAGTAATCAAATTAGGTGATTAAATTTACCTACTATGTAAGTAAACAAATATTAAAGGAGAAAGTCTAAGATGCTGTTTATATGAGATAGAAGGTGAGAAATTTTAAAGTATAATTGTAATATAGTTAAAATATACTTATTGGTAGTTAAAGTATATAATTTTGAAGTATGATAGAGTGATTTATAAAATGTGATTTTTAGGGTGTTATAATAAGATTCAATATAAATATACTTTAACTATTAATAAACATATTTTACTTACACAATAATCATACTTTCGCAATAGACCAACTCGTTTTACAAATATCCGTCTCACAAGAGAGTATATTTTTAGAGTATTATGAATACTTGGTTAATCTTCTTTATTTATGCGTTGAAAAGACGATTATACCATTAATTATTCTATATTTTAAAGATAAACATTAATCCATATAGTATAAATCAATAGATGCAAGGTGCCGTTATACAATAGAGTTAAGAAAAAAGAAAGGAAGGAAGAGAAAGAAAAGGTGGATAGAATAGCAGAAAAAGTAGAGATGGAAAGAAGACAATGATTTGTAGTGGTGGTGGTATTAATTAATTAGGGGACCATATATGGTATGTGAAATAAAAGAAGAAGATTTAGAGAAAGATTAGGTGATTAGAAGTGATGGTGATGCATGCAGGGTGAGGGTAGGTCACACAAAATACAAGGACCATCTTCTGACACCATTACAACCATGCAATCCTACACCTTCATTTATGGATTCCATCCATCCCTTCTCTTTCCTTCTGCTTGGACTCAATTGGACTACCATATACAATCATTTTTCCTACCTTTTTCTTTTTTGAATACCTTCAATAATTGACACACTATATATATATATTTTTTAAAAAAAGAAAGTATTTAAGCTGTGTAATGGGGTTTGGTTTCTATGTTGGGAACTATTTTTAACCTAATTTTGAATTCTTTGAAGTAATTAGTATATATAGTATAGCAAATGGAGTATATAGTAATCCCTCTATCCCGTAAATTACAATAAAGAGATGTGAAAAGCTTAGCAGAGGGAGTAGTTTAAACAAGGAATTCTAAATAATATAAAAAAAATATGTCTCACATTAATTAATGATGAAATTCTAATTTATTTTTATTAATAAGTCAATCTTTAAATTTCATACTATTAGTTAGTTAAATTACCCCAAATGAATTTGAAGAAAATATCTTCGGAATTTCGTGTGATTGATCAATAGTTTGATGTATCCGTCTCACGAAATCATTCCGTGAACGATCCAATAAAAAATCTCATGCATAATTTGAAAAAAGGAGTGAGGTGCTTAGACCGGAATAAATGATGTGGTAGAGTTGTGAGTCGGGTTTGGTACGTTCAACTTGATGTTGATTCCTCTGGATCTGGTCCAACTATAATTTAATTCACTACGTTTCATCCATGTCTTCATGTGATAATAAATAAATACTATAGATTCCAATTAAATGTTAAATATATAAGATATATTCGATATGAAGCTCATGATGCTTGTGACTAATGAAAGTATTAAATTGTATGTAGTGTGTTAATGATTGAATAATTGGAAGATGACAGAATGTGTACTTAAATTGATAAAAATTACAACTCCTTTTCATTTACATGCACACTCTATCCTTAACTCTATTTAGAGAATATCTTTTCAACCATTTTTACTAGTGAACTGAGTTGAACCAAGAAAATTAGTAAGCTAAAAAATATTTCAAAATTGAGAATGTATCATATTGACCATGTAAATATGTCCATTCCAACTTTGATTTTTTTTTATTCTTATTTTGGTCTTTAGTCATGTTTGTCCAATTTTAGTCATTAGTGTCAAATTCTAGTCCTTTATCTATTTACTTTATCGAATTTAGTCCATTTTGATTTGATGAAATGAACTAAAAATTATTAAAATTGGATACTCACTATAACACACAGAGAGTTTGAGTGGATGATTAAAAAGTGTTGAGAGAGAGAGAGAGAGAGAGAGGAAACTGATAATAGGAGTGGTTAAGGTTCCAAAATGTAGTAAACTTTGAAATTTGATGTGTGCTTTTAGATGCTTTCTTTGTTTTGGTGATTGCTTTTCTATTTTTTGTGGGGTATCATCTTTTCTCTAATTCCATACTCCCCTCTCTCTCTCCCTCAATGATGAACTAGAGTGGGGATTGCAACTTTGCCAATGTTCACTTTTGCAAATTGCAAGAAGCTTTTTCGTTTTGCTTGGGTTTGGAACAAGAGAATCTCTTTTCTTGGAGCACATTTCAATTTGAAACCACCTGTTGACTTTTACAACACACCCCTTTTCTTGGATTAAAAAATAAAATCTTTTAAGTAGATACGAATGGAGAGAGATTGCCTACTCCACGTAGCATCTGTGTGTCTGAAACACCATATGGAACACCATGTGAAGTAGGCAATCTGGACTCGATATGAACATGTGTGTAGGCAAATGGCTTCTAGCAAAACAAGAGTGTCCCACACAGTTAATCACTCATTCCTATGGTGATGAATGCAGAAGCTTTTAATGCATATTTTCTCACCCATCGCTTAATGAAAGATTTGCTGAGAGTGCCATTTTTTATTTGGCAGCATCTCATGCAATGATTGCATTACATATCTATCAAGAAATGAAATTATAAGAAAATTGATAAATCAGTTTGCCAGAATATAACAGTAAATATGGAAAGGAAATCTACATTCATAATGAGAAACCAGCACTAATCCAGTAGACTTAAAACTAATCCCAGTAACCTAAGTTAGATTCCCTTAATCAAGGATGAAATCCTATACATCTTGAGGTAGGGGCACGCGAGAGTCGAATAGTTTCCCAGCCTGTAGCACCTTCACGGTTCGTCCCTGCCGTAGTTATCTATAATCCGAGAGATTCTCCACATTTTCTAGAGAAAGGTCACGAAGGATGTGACGAGCCACCCAACACTGTGGGAGCTTGAAATTGGAAACTAATAGAGCCTTCCCCTGCAAGTAGAAGCTCCGCATTCACAAGGGCATCCTTCGCCCGGCAATAGCTTATACCGGAAATCATAAGTCAATTCCTCACCCAAAGCTATCTGCTCAAAATATCACAAGTAATAAGGAGTTAGGGAAAAGGTTTGACATTAACACAAGGCTAATTGACACAACTATGGAGCGCGTATGTAGACCGATAAGGGTGCCTACTCCACTTGTTAGCCAGCGACTGAGAGGTCAACGGACTCATAGTTGATGATTAATGACTGAGAAACTTACTTTAAACTATGAAATTAAATGTAACATCAGAGTGCTTACATCTCGGCTGGCATAGAGACCAATATGTGCGAGCTTGCTGTCCATGCTTTCTACAAGAACTTGATGATTCACAAGATTTGGCGAGCAGCTAAAAACAGAATGAGGGAAGTATCAAATTAGCAGGTATAGTAAAATCAGCTATATGCAAAACTAATCTTTGATGTAGAAAGGTTATTATATGATGCATAGGACTTTCCACTGCATGAGGGTTCAAGACCCTCTTCGAGAAGAAATTGAATTTCTATTAAACATATAAAGTTGCTCCTGAAAGCCTTTCTAGTTAATTGCATATATTAACGGTGAAGCATTCCAACTAAAGTAGCACAAGCTATATCAATGGAATGATATTTGATCTTGAACAGGTTGTATCTTTAGCAACAGTCCAAAAATTCTGTTTTCTTTCAATTTGATGAGAATCCAAAAGATTCCGTATTTAGACTTCTAATAGTGAATATGTGGGTGTATCGTTCCGGACTAAAAGCAGATGTGACTTGAAGGTATTAATACATTCTTTAACAGCTTATCTTTCAAAGTTAAAGAAATAATCCAAGAAATTTGCTCACCTGTGGTTAATGTAACGTGAAACGTTTCCATAATTTGTGGCATCTATTACATGAGGGACTTGCCCATCAATTAATCTGCTCATGTCATTAATGTGAGCATCAACCTCATATAAATATCTGCAACCTTCTGAACTATATCTGCTTTTCCAATCACATGAACCATCAGAACACATTCAATCAAGTACATGAAATGTAAAATGATCATTGACAAACATTTATATAAAGAAGATCTAGCAAACAAAAATCAAACCTATCACGTCTCTCATTTGCTTCCTTTTCATCTAAAACCTCCCCAATATACTCGCACACAAAAGTGCCACGAAGAATTGCTTCTCTTGCCCTTACTGCCCAACCCTAAAATCCAAATGGCAATTAATCTAAGTTCAAATAACATATGAAGGTAGCTTGGTAGGATCAGCTGTATTGGTATAGAATTAAAACCAAAAAAATAAAAAAGAACATATAAGATATATCAAACATTTCCAAATATCTTTCAAGATGGAAACCAGTTCAATAAATAATGTCCTTGTCTCCATTCAGAATGATAATCAAGTTATTCTCTCATCAAAATTTCAAACATGGGTTGGTGGTTACCTTTCTCTCTGTTTTAAATACTTCCAACCTTATTTGCACTCCATTTTGTAAAACCCTGTTTCGACAAGCTCTATTGCAGCTGCACCTCTGATTACACTCATATACTAGATATCCCTCCTGATGATATGCAAAAGCTTTAACATGTTATACAAGGCAGCAACAAGAAAACAGTTCCATTGAAGATTAAGCAAGATTAGATACTAATTGATCAATACAACTGAATGGCATTATCTCGACAATTTATTGCAGAAAAAACTCCTATCTAGAGTGAAAATGATGGTTATTCAATACTTTTAACCCGTTGCATCACTATCTTGATTACTTAACAGGCAGAGCACAACCAGGAATAAGTTAAACTAGAGTTCTATTTGGATGCAGTCTCAATATAATAAAAAAAAAAACATTTTGGGAGGATCCAGGGTGTGCTTGTACTTAAAATATTACAACTAAAGAAACATTGGCATGTTTATAAATAATATACCAGGCTAAGTACTTTTGAATTTAGATGTGACCCCTATAATCGCATTTGACAAGATCAAGCTTCCTCCAAATCCAGAAGGCTTACAGAAACAATGAAGCCATAATTATGATATTCGAAAGCAGGACCACAGCAGTTCTCTACAATTATAATTGACTTAAAGAAATAGCATGTGCTTAGGCATAACACAGCAGCAAGATATGATTCTCACATAGTGGGATAAAACTTTGTTATTTTATCAGCTAGCATTAAGCACATGGAAGAAAGTATCCAAAGTTGTGTGCTGCACTGAAAATTTACAAGTAAAATAGAATGAAAGTGAAGTGTACCTCCAATATAATTCGACCTCTCTCATCATATGGAGACCTTCCATGCATGGGCTTTCCATAAATGTCTTTTGCATCTTCATAATCGTTGTCAAAAAGATACACATGATCACAAGTTTCTGAGAAGCAAGTTGAACGTGCACAAGCACAGCCCAATTCTGAACTCTGGGCATCAAACAATGCAGCATCATAAGTTTCTTTTAATTTTACATATGCATCTAATCAAGCCAGAATACTGCTAAATAGGTTATAGAAAATGAATCACTAGGATAAAGTAATCATTAATCAAACATGGAGCTTCTCATGGTGATTGTACGATATGGTAACAAGTAAGGCAGAGTAGATAGGAATTCTGAGCATTAATATATATCCCAGCTGAAAATATGATTATTTTACCAGCATCCGTTCAAGTTTGTCTCTCTACCTTTATATCCAAAATACTCATTATCAATATACAAGGGTTACATAGCAAAAAAATATATATTTTTTTTTTTTCTTCTATTAATGAGCAACGAAAATTCTTTGAAAATAACAGAGCAATGAGAATTTAAATCATTTTAGAAGAAGCGAATCTGTCAAAGCAGAAATGCAGAAGTAACATTCAGTCTTTCTTGAAAAAACAAGAAATGAAAACTTAGAAAACACCGGATCAAACAACAGCCGTCAAAATTAGTCCAGAACAGAAAACAAAAAAAAATCAAATGAAAGTACCTCTGGTTCAAGAACAAGGGATTGATCAAGCAACGGCTTTGTTACGTAAGTAAAGCTTTCCCATGGAAAAGAATACTCAGTAATTTGTCCATCAGGCCCCTCGCCATTTAAAATATTCTCATCCACCACACAAGCTATAGGAACTGATTCCTGTCCAAAGCTTATGTCATCACATAATATAATATTTTTCTCAGACAGGTCCATGGAAAAATATCGGGAATCAATAACACAGTGCGATTCATCCATTGTCCATTCTGAAGCCATGGGATTAGGTAAAACAAAAGACCTGTCCTTGAATGGATTGTCTAATGAGGGCAAAAGCGCAGACAAAATTGGTGACCTTACACTTGGAGTGCAACCTTTAGGACAAATAAAACCTTCTTGGTGCCATTCCACTAAAATATTATGCTCGCTGCATAGTTTGGCAGCTTTCAAATACAGCCTCTCAGGCAAGGTTCCATACTTTGCCTCTAGTGATGCTTGAAGGTTTATTTTACAGCAAGCTGAGCTGGCAATTGATAAAATTTCAGAATTATTTGGCCGTAATTTTGTTTTATTAATTTCTGAAATCAGTATCTTCGCAATAGCTGAGCATTGAGAATCTGCCAATCTACCGAGAGTAGCAGCCTCAGGAACAGCAGATTGAACCATGACTTCCAATGGGCCAATAGAATTTGATGCCTGTATACGTTTCTTCAAATTTTGCACACTTCTATTCCTAATCTTATATGAGGCTGCATTCAAACTCTTTTTAAAACGGGGACGGGTTAGTCTACCTGATTTCATCTTTTGTGCATAAAATTGAATACCCTTATTTGTCAAGCGAGGACCACCGGAGTTCTGTTCTCCCATATGTGCAGCTTGATGGTGGCGGCCAAGATCAGGTAGCAAATCAAATTTCAACCCACAAAACCTGCAAATGAATCTCCGGTTAACAGATTGACTATCAGATCTAGTATGCTCTACTGGTTCTGGCTTGTTTGCCTCTACTTTCTGCCATGAACTATTCTCTTTCTGTTGAGAAACAGTGGACAACCTTAAATTGGAAGGATGAATTGAGAGCACATGCGACCATAATTCATCTGGATTCCCGAAATGACTACCACAAGGAATACATTGTAAAAGCATGCATTGTTCAACAAATTGCACGTGATGCCTCTCTTGCACGTGTGCTTCCAAAACCTTCTTGTTAGTAAAAGAATCCAGACAAATTGCACAAACATAGCCCCTGAATAGCCATTGAGCTTCTTTCTTATGGCTATCCATCCAGTGTGCTCCAAGTGCTTGGTCATCTAGAAACTTTTTTGAGCAAATTTGGCACTTTATATCACTTTCTTGATTACTATCTTTAGATGTCTGCACCTGAATTGGAATTAACTCTTCAATGGTTGATGGGGATTGCAAATTTTGATCAACTCCTATGCCCCAAAGCTTCTTTAACCTCTCTTTTTCATTGCACACCAATGTAGTTAAAAATTCTCCTACTCTGACATCTTTGGAAGCTTCAGTGATGGCCCATTGAAATTGTACATCCTTAGGTACTGGGTTTCTCAATGATAATATACTCTTGAAAAGCCGGTAGAAAAGTTCACAAGCTTGGTGCAACTGCAATTTTTGCTCTCTTGAATGACAATTTTTCAGAAGCTCCATGAATACTTCCTTCGAAACTATTCTACTCTTGCCATTTCTTGCACGCTTAAGCCAGCTTGGTATATGTTTCTCACAGTACAGTAAATGTCTTTTTGGACTATCCTGGCATTGTTCTTCACCACCCTGGGGCCATGTACCTATGCATTGTGCCATCTCATCACTAATAGGAGCTTGTTGAGGCAGCGTGGGGTTCTCGATCACATTGCTTTCTTGGATCAAGCTTTTTCCCATATGCAACAGTGGGTCTTCATTTACAGAAATTACATCTTCTCTAGGAAGCACCAAATTTGTAGGACTTTTATCTTCTGGAAGCATACTGTTTTCCTCAAATTTTCTTTTAAGCTTATTAATTGGAGGTGTCATTTTTTTGCCATCTTGAGGGATGTGTTTTTTGCAGAAAGAAGAACCAACTAAAGCTCTGTGCTTGCATTTAGTTCCGTGAACTGTGGTACCTCCACACATTGGCGAATCAGTGGCAGGTGTTATTTCAGGTTTAGCAGCGTTTGCACTAAAACGAGAGTACAGATGCACACAACAGTAGACTTCTCCTTCACTGGCATACCTCACACACTGCCTTCCTTTAGCTTCGATGAAAGCTGCACATTGTCGATTATGACTTCCTGATTCTGTGGACTTCTGAGCAACAACAACAGGAGTCAGCTCAACATCTTTGTTCTTAACACCCTCCAGATTTTCAGCCTCAACAACTATATCATTCCATTTATTATCACAACTAGGAGATCCTCCCAAGGCAACATCCTCAACAGGGCTGTCTCTTTTTAGGGTTTCAGAGTCCATTAATGCAGCTGTTACCACATTATATCCATTAAAAAAAGATGCATCTGTTTCAATGAGAGGAAACTGATGTGAACTAGATGCATGTGTATCAGCACGACGCACCTCGAGCTTGGGTCTCTTCCTAGTCATCTGAACTTCCGTTGTCAATGAGCTATACGTAATTGGTTGGTCAGAGCCCGCAGCACCAGATACCGGATTTGAAACTGAAAACCATTTCATGACCTCATGTTTCCAACTCCTCCAATCAGACCCCTCATCCACACGTGTTGCTTCACTTGATTGTAAGTTTACCTCATTCCATAGGATGGAGACACCCAATTCCTGAACCAAAAAATATGGAAGTAGTTGAAGTTGTAGAAAAGTGATGAGATTTTAGAAATTGTCTAATTCTATGTAAGATGGACAGAGATCTAAATTTAACTGTGGTCCCTATCATTGGTAGCAAGCCAAGATTATTCTGTTTCCCAAACAAATTTATAGTAAATACTTCTTTATTGATAATAATGAGCGATGCATTAAACAAAATGTCCCCAGCTTCAGAAAATCAATTTAACGCAGAACCAAGACTGGAAATGGCCTAAACAGAAAAGATCCAAGAAAATTAATTAACCAAAAAAAACTGCAAAGATCTTGCCTAAAGCCAAAACACATGGGACATGGCGCTCCAACATAAAATTCACAGGTCAACTAGCTTTCATGAAGCTAATTACAACTAATGATGTATATCAATTCATTAAGACAGTGTGTAAGAAAGTTAAACATGAGAAAAAACACCATGAAGCCAAACCTGTCAAGTACAGAAGTACTGATATGGAATAAAGCATATGGCCATCGAAAAAGATGGAGAAGAAAACAATAGAAGGCATGCACTGGTGCTTAGGCAGAAAGGATACTATGACGCTGTTGTTTAACAATTAAGGAAACTATGCATCTGCAAAAATTGCTAATAACATGTTGTGCTTAAAAATGCTGTTATAGGTAGTTCAGCATTTTGAGCTGGATAAAAATCAAGTGCAACCTTATAGAATGAGGGTTTTGGTATTCAGTCTTCAAGCGAAAGAAGAAGTTCCACAAAATCATGTACAAAATAGAAGTTCACAGTTCAGAAAAAAGGTGTCTTTCGGCAGTGATGTTTTATACATAAGGACCATGAGTAGTTTTTTTTTCCCAGATAATTCAAACATACACATTCCAAAATTCATATAGCAATATAGTATCTTTGAGAAATTTAGCTTTTGAAACACCTCTTTCAGTATTTCTACGCATTCAGCACTACTGGCATCCTGACACCGTTGTCGCCAGGACTGCATTGAATGGTGGAGCCAATCTGAATTTAGGCAACGCTGCAGTATCATCTGCAGACAAAGAAAAAAAAATCAGAGATTACTCAATGCAGGTTTTTTTTTTTTGGGGGGAGGGGGCAAAAGACTGGTAGTCCAACAATAGATCTTAAATAAAGGAGATTTTACATTTTGAAGTTTCAAGAGCATTCTTCCCAGATCAGAATAATTTTTACAGTAGGATGCCTCTAAGGCAAAATCTTTCAAAACCATCACATCACGAGCGGTCTCCACCAAAGCCTAGATTGCAATGGAAAACATCTTAAAACAAGAAAAAATTAACAGCAGTAGAGTTGGAATTAAAATTTGATTCATAGTTAATGTAAATGTATATAAGGATACATTTACAAAATAAATAAAAGTAAGAAGTAAGAACTCAAAGTCAAACCTCACGGTTTAACTGGTCAAGTATATTTAACATGCCTACAGACAGTTTCTGCATGATAAAACGGCGAGCAAGAGTCAAATCTTCAACCATCTCCATACCAATTGTATGTGTCTTATATGCAATGGGTTCTGGAAATTCATTGATTGGACGAACTAGTAGCACATCTGCCCAAGAATAATTTCTAGTACGAGGAAAGAATATCACAAGATATTGCTTCCTGTCGTGAGTAGGCTTTGCTTTTAAAGTTGACAATGGCCAGTCAGCCCGTGCACATCTTATCCCTGATTGCCACTTTCCTCTCCACTACAAGAGGAAAAACATTATTATCAGTATGCATTTCTAAAGGACCAATGGCCTTTGTTGCCATCCCTCTTGTATTATGCTCACTGTAGCAAGTATAGCACCCAAATAAACTAAATGCTGATGAAGGTTACACTTTGCATCTCAGATTATAATGTACAACGATAGGCAAAATACCGAATTTGGTAAAACAATAAAAATAAAAATTGTAAGTAGATCATACCTTCACCCAAACTGCTTGGGATACATCTTGTTCTAGTCCTATGATTTCTGTACAGGATGATGCCTCCAGGTGGTTATTTGGTAGCCCACTTTCAATTGTATCCACGACTAATTGAGATTCTTCTAATGTAAGGCAAGGTTCTGAAAAATGATCCCTGTTCTCTAAGTTTTCATCTTCAGAATTATGAGAAAATGAAGGAAGAATTTGACCATCCATATCAAATTCATAAAACGTATCCCCATTACAGCCGCCTTCTGAAGCTCGGAAACCTTCTAACATAAATTGGCCTCCTTCCTCTCTTATATCATGCGACTCTCCCATATCAAGTGTTAAGCCACCAATTTCGAGATCTTCTCCAATGTGTTCTGCACCCTGAAGGCAATCAGATATTCCGTCATGCTTAAAAGCTTCCAATTCCTGCTTAGAGCAATCAGACTCTCCTACATGAGCACCAGAACATGGCAACACTTCCATAATCCAACAATATAAATGTTCAATGCTAGCTTACATATACACAAAATTGAACCAGAGCTCTGCAACCCAATGGGAAATTGCAACTGTCAGAAAGGAGGAGGTTAACCGGATAAAATATATAGCACCTAAGAAAATGAAACCATGATTTCTAATAGAATACTTAATTATTGAAAGCTTGGTTATTTCATTAATTTTGCATCAAAAAAATTATGCAAAATATGACAAAGTAGTTTTTAAAAATCTTCTTCACCAGTTCTGCTGATAATTACGTAATTAGGGTAACCCCTGGACCCCCCCACCCCACCCCCACCTGGTGTGCTGACCTGCATTGCTGAAAATTTTTTAATCTGAATTAAAGGGTTACCAAACCAATTTTCTTTGAGTTCCCAAGAAAACAAATTCCAGACAGTCCTTGATATTCATTCTGTTTAACAGTATCTTAAATACAATTATAATCCACCTTTTATTTGTTCATATCAGCAACCACTTACTATACTTTACACAAGGAAGAGAGCAAGGAAGAAATATTTCAGAAACAATTTTATTTTTTCTACCAGATGATTTCTCAGAACCAATTTTATTGTTTCTATCTACCAGATGAAAATCATATGATGTGATACAAAACCAAAATTTCATTAATGTAAATGTCCATTTTTCAAATCTGCCGTCCAGTTAATGTCAGTAAAAATGGGAAAACGATCTTAAATTTCAACTCGTCCACTTAATCTCCTTCAACAATGCACTCTATTTACCTTCCTCAATTCTTCACCTTACACAAAGAATCCTACTCTTCAACAAATATAGATTTTTTAAAAGTTCTGGATACTCACCTCTCATTTTATGGTAAGAAAAAGGGATGTTTATAAAGAGTAAACAAAGTTCAAGCATGAAAAGTTATGAATTGTTGAAAATCTAGCTCCAACGTCAACGAGATATATATGGTAACAGATTTATTAAAGTTAAAAAATAAATCCTTAACAAATAACAATATCGAATTGTAGAACTTATTACCAAATATTATTTAGTTCAATTTATACCAAAAACAACTCAATCCATCTACAACTTCGATTAACTCAAATAAAGACAATTTAATGCGAAGATCACATTCAAACTTGCCAAGTACGTCACATCAGCTATTAACAATGCTACTGTTCTTTCAGCTCAGTACAATAAGATCATGTTGTACAATTCTAAAAAATTTCACAAACATACTTAAGCATAGAATGAACAATTATTCAAAACTCAAGAACGAAAAAATAATTATATTTATATAAAGGGAATCAGAAAAAATTAATCTTGAAAAATAGACAAAACAAAAAAAAGAATCATAGCCTTGCCCTGTTTACCTCAATAATTAAGTAATTTGCAGTTCAATTCAAAGAAACTACATGCAAAGAAGTAGAGTAAAGCACTAAACAACAACGAAAAACAGCACCTTGTAAATTAATCACAATCAATGCATGCCCCTGAAATAACTTTCCAAAATTGGAAAACTACCCGCCAAATTAAAACCCTACAACACTATAATTAAAGAAGAACATTTAGTTTTCTTTTAATTGGAACAAGAAATCCAAGAAGACCCAAATTGGGTCCAAATCGAAGGATAAAAAAAGGTTCTTTTTTTTTTCAATTAAAAAATTCCCACCGAACCCTCCCCTCCAACACCCCAAAACGAGATATTGAAGTTACAATCAATAGCATATGCAATCTTATCAAGAAAACACCAATTTAATTAGCCAAAAAGAACAGATAATTAATTCCAATAGTAAACACTTCTATTCGTAATATAATTAAAAAAAAATTAAATAAAAAAAAAACGAACTGAAATAGCTAGGCTATACCAATTACTAATGGTGGCACGAAACATGTTACACATAGATAGATACACAACTATGTATATATATATAATATATAACAAAAGACATGGCCAAGATAAATTACAGAAAGATACACAAGAATTGTTGGTAATGTACCTTAGGAACTGTGGATCACCATTAAAAAAGAAATTTAAAAAAAAATCTGGTGAATTTGGGTAAAAAATTAGAGTGTCAATTAGAGAGTATTGACTATGAATTGTTTAAAGGATGTGAATGGCGTTAGTGACCAGATTTTTGCTGGGTGTGAATGTAACAGGTCCAATTGAGAAAAGGGGCAATAAAATAGGAAAAATTAAAGTAGGATTGAACGAGTGAGAGGGTGAAGATTTTAGGTAGGTTGGAATAGATATTATTGGTATTGAGAGGGGTAAAGTGGGAAAAGAAAACCTAGAGGCAATAGTATTTTCTAGGGAAACGAATTTAGAGGCACACCGAAACTCGGAACGTGGTATGGGTTGTAGCCGGTATTTTGACGAAGTTAGGGGGTATTTTTGGAAATGACGTATTGCTTTTATCATTGTTCTATTAATATAGGACATTAATTCTAAAGGCTAAGATGAATCCATTTTAAGAATTCTGAAGATTCAATAGTATAATCATAAAATTAATTGAAATAAAATAATAATAGCGACATTGAAATCTTATTTTATTTTGAAAATATATTTATATTTAAAGAATTAATACTAAATCTTATGAAATGTGTTTTTTTATTGAAAAATATACTCGTTAAATTCCATAATAAATTAACACTTTGTGTTTTCATTATTCCCATATAAACTATAAAAAAAAAAGTATAAGTGTTAATTTATTATGGAATTTAAAGAGTATATTTTTCAATAAAAAAACACATTTCATAAGATTTAGTATTAATTCTTAATATATATATATATATATATATATGGAAACACAGCATCATTCCTACAACCTCAATAAATATACATTATAATTTTAAAATTATCACTATCATCTAATATATATAACATACACATTTATTTATTAGTTAAAAATATTATACTACCCTTAAAAAGCTAATGAAATTAGTAAAAACAATTATTTTTTAAAATTTTATGCCTACTTAGAATTTAATTTGAGACGGATTGAATATTAGAAAGTTGAAATCATCCAACTATTAATGGAAAAAAAAATCATCATACTTATATTTTAGAACAATATTTGTGTGAGATTAAGTAAGACTATTTTTTCCAAGAACAATCATTATCATCTTCTTCCATCATTTTTCTTGTTAGACTATTCACTATATTTTTTTTAAAAAAAATTAAGTTATGATTTTAAAAATAACTTCTATATATACATATGGATACCCTATTAATTTATAATAATCCATACAACTTTTTATATATTTCTCTTTTTCATTTTTATTTTCTCTCACAAAATTAATTTATTTTTTATATATTCTCATAACTTTTTACATATTATTTGCTATAAATATAAAATTTACCATAAAAAAATAGTTGATCTCTTATGTCCCAAATGTACTAATTGCATAAATGTATAACATTTTTTATTCTAAAAAATATACATTTTAAGTATATTTTATTTTAAAGAGTACACTTTAAATATTAAAGGTTTAATTTTTTTCATAAAAAATATTGACCAAATATGAATAACATAAATGTTTAAGCAAAACATTAAATTTTTTTCGCAAAAACCAAAAATATTATACTAAAGGGTATAATATTAAACTAAATTACACAACTTTAAAAAACATGAAATTTGGAAGTTCGGTATCCCGAAAACATGCAAGTTCTAGACCAAAAAAAAACTATTTAATAATTTTCACATCGGATTAAAATAATAATAAATAAATAAGTTAAGCTAATCTTTATGTCCATGTCAATATTGAAAATCATTGCTTTGCTAATTTCCGTTGAAATCACAACTATAAATTTTGAAAACGTGAAGAGAAATATAAGAAATATAATTCATACAAATTAGAAAATCCCTAAAAAGTATAACATATAATTAGAATATTAATTAGACTATAAATTAATGAAGTATAGCAATCAATTTGATCAAATTATGAATACTGTTTGTTTTATGATGATATAAGTTTCATAGGAGAGCACAAAAAAACGCTCACACGAGAACTATTAATTAATCACACTTATATTTTTATTATATTCCCAAAATATTATTTTTATAAAATTTTTGAATGTATTTCAGTCTTATAAATAGGGAGATGCTGAATGGATATAATCTATCCGGATAGAATATGGCTTTCTTATAATTTAAATGATAAAATAGGGTAAGATATTTAATAGGTTACCAATTTACCCTTTCTCTTCCCATTTAATTATGATTACAATTTTCAAGATGTAATTATTGAGATCATACTATAAGATGGAGTAATTGTTTATTACTATTTCCAAAAACAACATTAACTGTGATATATTTAATATTAAAAATTGTTGCTTTAATTTCTTTTCTTAGCAATTTTTTTCCCGGTTAAAAAGTATTAAGCTATATAAAAAATTATATTTAAATATACTCCTTTCTTAAACTGTAACTAAATTTATATCAAACGAATTTAATTTTCTTAATAAAAATATTTTACTCAACTTATTAAAATTTGATTACACTCAATTATTTTAATATATAAAATAATAATATTTCTCAAATGCCAAAGTATAATAGTTGATTAATTAACGTAGAAAAAATGAATTTAAGTTTAATGATGATTTCAAATAAAAATTTGTCACCCAACTTTGACATTCAATATATAAATTTAATGTTAAACTAATTTTAATTACAAGAGTCAATTTATTTAGGGAAAAAAAGCTTATAGTACTACTTAATTTATAATAGTTCTAAAATTTGTGTGCACCAATTATACAAATAATGTTTATATTATATTAGTATAATAATTGAATTATACTCAATTTTTTAATTAGTCTGATTCGATATAATACATATTTAATATACTAAAGGATAGTTTAATTTTGATGAGTGTCATCTCCAAAAAATTTTCTTAATTATTTTATTTTTTTTATTGTTCATATATTTATATTTATTTATTATAATTAGTAGAGATGTCTATTCATATATTATATTTACTTAATATTATTTATACTAATTATTATTTGATTAGAAGATAAAGAGATATCTTTAAATTAATATACTAAAATATTTCCACCTATAAATAATATTTTTTATTAATTCATTATCTCCCACGTGAATTGAATAAAAGCTTTCATCAAGTTATAAAGAAAGGTACCGATTGTTTTTATTCTTTTTAATCTTATATTTCAAATTTCTATAAAGGAAGGTATCGGTTGATTTTTTTCTTTTAATCTCATTTTTTTTTAAATTTATATTGATTGATATATGTTGTCTCTAAAAGAAAGGTACCAGTTGTTTTTTTCTTCTAAATCTTATTTTTCAAACTTATATAGATTAATATCATGGTGTCTCTTTTATGTTTTCTAAATTTTCTTTTGATTATTATATTTTATTTTATTATCACTCACGTAAATTGAACAAAAGTTTTCTTCAAATTCTAAAGGATGTATCCGTTGCTTATTTTCTTTTTAATCTTATTTTTATAATTTCTATTGACTGATATATGTCGTTTCTTTAATGTTTTTTAAAATATTCTTTTGATTTTTTTGATTTTTTTTTATTTTTTGGTTTGCATTAGTACATAGTAAAAATTAAATTTATCTTATGTAGTAATTTTTTATTAGTTTTTTTCATGGTCAAATTTTTTTATTTAATTGATTAATTTTGTTATGATTTCTTTTACTTTTCATATTTTTTTAGAATTGATTTATATTAGTTTAATTTTACTTCTCCATCTTAGTTTTTATGTTTCTTCTTAATAATGCGTTTTTATGTAAATCCAGTTTATACAAGTGTTTGTGAATTTTTTATTTTTTTTATTTAATTTTGTTATGAAACTTTTCTTATTTCTCCAAATTGATTTATATTAATTTAAACTTTATGTTTCTTTTAAATAATTTTTTGTTATATTTTTTAATTTTTTTATTTTAATATCTTTTAGTTTGTAAGTAAGTTTATTATTTTTATTTCTTTAAATTAAAATATACCGTATTAATATTTTATAATTATTCTTTGCTATCCTTTTTTTTTCTTTTTGAATTTCTCTTTCATTATTTCTTTAAATAAAGATATATGTTAGTTTTAATATATTTTTTCTTCCGCATATTAGATGAGAGTTTTATTTTGATACGATGTCCATTTTAATTTTTTTATAATATTTTTATTTTTTCGATTAATACATGCATATTAATTTTATTATAATTTATTTTTGTTAGTAAATTATTTTTTAAAATATTATTTTAATAATAATTTATAAGCATATCTTAATTAATATATTTATTCATTATGATTAGATGGAGACATCTATTCATATGTACACACATCCTGCGTATTTACTTAATATTATTATTTATATTAATTATTATTTGATTAGGAGATAAAAATATATTTTTAATATACTCAATATCTCTCTATTTATAAATAAGACTTTTTATTCATTAATCATTCTCTCATGTAAATTATCATATTGTCTCTTTTATATTTTTAATTTTTTTCCTTTTTATCATTATTTTTTTTGTTTTAATTCTGATCTTTTTTATTAGTACGTGATTGAATTTATCTTTTGTAATAATTTTTTATTAATTTTTTTCATGATCAAATTTTTAATTTTTTAATTAATTTTGTTATGATTTCTTTTACTTTTCTTATTTTTTCAAATTGATTTATATTAATTCAAATTTTATGTTTTCTTATTAATAATTTCCAGTTATATTTTTTAATTGTTTTTTATTTTAATTTTTTTAGTTTGTAAGTTAAGTTTATTCTTTTTATTTTTTTAAATTAAAATACACTGTATTAATTTTTTATAATTCTCCTTTTGCTATCTTTTTTTTTTTAATTTCTCTTAATTAGTTTCATTATTTTTTACTAAAGATATATGTTTGTTTTAATATAATTTTTTCTTCTGCATATCAGATGAGAGCTTTATTTTTTGATATGATGTCGATTTTAAATATTTTTATAATATTTTTATTTTTTCGATTAATCCTTACATATTAATTCATTATAATACTTTTAATATTATAATTTCATGCCCCGCGTAATACGCGGGATTTGTACTAGTTGATATTGTAAAGGTAACTTATCCTTATCACTCGATGATATGTAGTTTGTGAATTTTAGTTGTATCTTACTTTTTTTTTATCCCTAATTTTAATTTGGATTCATTGTAAATATTATGTATTAGTGTTTTCATAATCACATTGGATATGTGGAAATATCAGTTTGGGTTTAACTAACTGGACATTCAATCAAAAAATTAAATTTTACATATTTTTAATTATATTTTATATAATAACCTATTATAAAAAAATTGTATAACCACCAAAATAATTTAACAAAGTTAAAAAAACAATTTAAATAAAAATATAATTAAAAAAATATTTATAGTTGATAATTCGTATTCATGCATAGTTATAACATGTCCATTAAATATTATAAATCATAGTTTAATTTATAATTTAAATACTAGTATGTTCTAAAATATACAAAAGAAAAAAATGAAATCATACAAATTAATAAAAATTAAAAAGAAATAATAGAAAAAGAAATAATTGAAACATATATATAGAAACTGGTTAGACTGGTTCAAATGGTTTATCGATTTTGACCAGTTTATCCTTAATTTTTTTTTTCAAGTTTGATTATGAGTTAAACTGACCGGTTCAATCCGATTCTGAATATATATATATATATATATATATATATATATATATATATATATATATATAATGAAAATATTACTGAGTAAAGTGTAATTTTTTATATAGAAGCTTAAAGACATATTAGATCAAATCTCTTTGCATCTTATATATAATAATTGAGAATATAACGCTTTAAATAATTTTTTTAAAAATATAATGCGTCACAACGTGGTAAATCACTATATTTTTTTTATGAGTGAGGTTCCTGTGCACCCGGCGCACGGAACACATTCTGTGCGCCTTTGCAATTTCTATGCCCCTTTGCAATTTAGGCATCTAGCAATACATAGGTTTAAATAGGATTGGAGGGGGAAGAGTTGTGTTCACATGGATGTCCCCGGGCGCAGAAGCTTTTGCCTTATTTTATTTTAATATTACATATATAATCTTTCTATTTTTATTTTTATTTTTATTCACTATGTATTAACATTTATTATTATGTCACTATTTTATATCTATAAAATATTTATTCCTATCTACAAAATATTGGATAAGTTTTAATTAATTCATTTCAAGAAGATATTATTTAAATATAATAATTAATATATTACATAACATACTTTGTGTTTAATTTATTATTTATAAAAGATTACATTACCCTAAAGAAATTAATAAAGTAAGTTATAATTTACTTATTTGTCATATTATAAAACAAAGATGTGGGTGAGACCGTTTCTCGAATCTATTTATGTGAGACATATTATACATTAACTTAATCAAATAATCATAAAGGGTTCTATTTAGTTATTATAAAATTAAAAATTAATGTATTTTTTTATTTCTACTTTTTTTTTCATGATTAATTGAATAGGTACCTATCAAATATTTTATAGATAAAATTTGATGTTTTCGATATACTCCATCCGTCTCATTTAAAGAGGGTCTTTTATCCAATTTTGGTCGTCTCACTCAAAGAATTTTCTTTCATTTTTTACACACATGAGACTCACACACCCCATCTAATACAATTAAAATATGGGGTTCATACTCCCACTAATACAACTACTCACTACACATTAAATAATAATACTTCTTAATTTATGTGTCAAAAAGCAAAAGACATTCTTATGTTGGGACGAAGGGAGTATATAATAGTGAGTAATAATAATAATAATTAATATATACTCCCACCGTCCCATGTAAAGAGTGTCTTTTACTTTTTGCACGTGGATTAAGGAGTATTATTATTTAATGCGTAGTGGATAGTTGTATTAGTGGGTTTGTCGGCCCATATTTTAATTGTATTAATGGGTGTGGGGTGGGTCACATGTATGTAGAAAATAAAAGAGAACTCTTTGGGCGGAACGACCAAAATATAAAAAAATATCATCTTTACATGGGACGGATGAAGTAATAATAAAAAATTAAAAGTTGAGATGAATAAAAAGTGATAATTTCTATAATGAAAAGTGATACTCAATAATTGAAAAGTATAATGTTATTTCATGAATAATTTATAGGGTAAATTATCAAAACTCCCCTCGAGGTTTGTCCAAACTACCAAACAAACCCCGTGGTTTGAAAAATTACCAATTACCCCATTTAACTTGTTTTTTATTTGAACATTAATAAAAATACATTTTTTTAAATAAAGAAGGATGAAAATGACATCAAAACCCATATATTTAACATTGTATTTTTAAATTTCACTATTTTAAAAAAAAATATTTTTTAAAGGGGATAATTGGTAATTTTTCAAACCACGGGGTTTATTTGGTAATTTGGACAAACCTCGAGGGGGTTTTGGTAATTTATTCTAATTGTTTCATGTAATCCGTGTTTACATGTAAACCTTGTTTTTTAAAAGAACTCTTTAGTATATAAAAAAATTACTCTTTGAAGAATAATAATTTTTATACAAAAGAGTAATAGTTCATGTCTAAAAAAAGTAATTTTTCATGTATTAAAAAGTAATTGATTAATCAGGGTTTATAACAATTTGAAGAATAATTATTTAATTTAGAAGAGTAACAATATATGTATTTAAAGAGTAATTTTTTATGTACTAAAGAGTATCAGTGTTTACATATGTAAACTCGGTTTACACAAGTACTTGTGATTTATTTATATTATAATGAAAAGATAAGTAACATTTTATTATTAGAGTTTACATGAGATGAATAAAAAGTAATAATAATAAAAAATAATATTCAATTAATGAAAAGTATAATGCTATTTTAAAAAATAATTTATAGTATAAATAAAAAAGTGAAGTAACATTTTATAGCAAAAGTGATAAATAATTTAAAAATTTTAAAATAATTTTATATGAGACGGTCTTGCACAATACTATTTATTTTTACATAAAAAAATGAATCTATCCGGTTTTTACATTTTTTATTTAAAAATTATAGTTAAATTATTAATTATAGAAAATTTAAATTTATATTATCTTGATTATTTTTTTAAAAAAAGATTCGTTTTTGTGTTATGTTTATTCAATAATAAAAATGCATGCGTTTATCCCGATTTAACATTTTATTAACAATGACACTTAAAAAGTAAATGTCTGCAGGTCATTTTTTTTAAGAAGTGTTATTTTGTCCGGTGAATTAGGATATCTTGTTAAATTTAAGTCAACAATAAATCTATGATATAAAAATATATTGGGATTGATGTATTGCAAAGATATAGATAATTATGAGAAAATACATTAATTATTCATTGATTCAAGGAATTATGAGAGAGAACGTAATCTATTGATTATAGGAATTAGGAGAGAGAAATATTAATTATTAGTTAAAAAAATTATGAGGTTAAAATAGTAATTATCAACCCACGTTCTCAAATTATTAACAACGTATTGATGTATCATAACTACTCCATTAAATATTAATGTTAGGATTAAACCGTGATTATGGGATTTCCTCAAATCTAAAAAACCCGGGAAAGAAAGACGATTCCCATTTTCCCTAATTCTGTAAAGTCACATCTCACTCAGCTGAAAACCCTTATTCCCCATCGCACGACTGCTCCTCCGCCGTCCGCTGCTGTCGCTGCGCTGCTCGCTTCGCCATCGCCGCCGCAGAAGCTGTTAGTCAATCTCTATTTCGCCGTTTAATAATTCCTTAAAATGTCCTGCGTGTGCGAGATTTTTTGTTGTTCAGTGACTTTTTGTTATTGTTTTCTTCGTGCTTTTGAATTTCTTGAAGTGGGTATCTTGAATTGCTGTTTTACCACTTCTTAACAAAATGGAATAAAATGGATCATTTCATTAACGCTCTTTCAGGCAATTGGAATTTTGATGGTTTTAGTATCTTAAAATTGAGAAATATGAAGTAGCTCCAGTATATCTTGGCTTGTACTATATTGGAGTTTGATCTTGTAATGCTTTTGCCACTTACCATCTGAAGTAATTTCACATAAAGCTTAGACTGTTATTTTTAATGGATTTGAAAGGTTGGCTAGTCTTGCAAGCTGCATTATTTACTTCATCGTTTTGGACATCCTTGCGATTATGATAAATCCACTATTACATAATCGGATGGCTTGAATATCAATTCATGGGATATCCAAGTAAAGTTATTAAGGTCCTTCCCTAGCTTTTTTTAATTTTTGCAAAACCTTGTGTCACATTAATAAAATAATCAGCTTTTCTAGTTTTTCCCCATACAATTTGCTTCTGTTTAACATTTTTCAAGCGTAGATATTTGGTTTGAATGATAATAAACCCAGCATTCTTAGTGACGCATCTTAACTCTGGACAGGGGGAGGAAGTGCTAATAGACATAAAATTAAACATCCTATTTATATTTTTTCAAGGAAATTCTTAGCCAATCCCGTTCTTTTGGTATTAATAATCCTCAGATTGTATATCTGGTGTAGAGCAAGACATTTTTCTTGAGAATGTATTTTACGTGTGTTGATATTGATCCATTTCATTTTTCTACTTT
Source organism: Pogostemon cablin (assembly GCA_023678885.1). Lineage (NCBI taxonomy): Eukaryota > Viridiplantae > Streptophyta > Magnoliopsida > Lamiales > Lamiaceae > Pogostemon > Pogostemon cablin. The sequence continues at coordinate 2,890,012 of CM042994.1, read as the reverse complement.
GATTTCATTAAAGTTGACAAAAAAGAGAAACAGTAGTTTGAATATTAACAGTTACCTGATCCTGCTGCAGCAAGAAACATCATTGGAAGAAAGACAGCCACCTCATATTTTTGCCTTGGTCTTATGAAAATACCAGTCAGAGCTCGTGAACCCCAAAGCTTTAGCCAGAAATCTCCCTTAACTCCTGCCAGCACCCCAAACAGTGCTGTACAGTCTCTTTTCTTGAATCAATTATGAAAATCTCCCCTTTTGATGGTTTTTCTTCATTTGTTAGTTCGGACAGTTGTTCACTCACTTTTAATGGTGGTCTCATGACAGGTTTTATTGCATGATTGGTGGTTGATTCGGACTGACTCAGATTCTCATGGCAAACGTATGGGCATTGGAGGTTTCACATTTGAAAGGTTAAAAGCTCATTTTTCTTATTAATTGTAATTTGTTTACTTGTTTCTATAAATTGGTAGTGAAAAATATTTTACAAAGAGATTTTTATTTTTAAAATTCAAAGTATGAAATATTACTACAGCATATTGCAAAGTGTAATTATGAAATGTGATATATAGTTCTTAGATTTTATTTTTTATTTCTCATAATACTTTGTAGAAGAAGAATGCAGAACTTATTATCTGCTAAAAAATAACTTGAGTTTTTTTTTTTGATCAGGCAAATAAGATTTATTAAAATAGAATGGTACAAGGAGTACCAAAAATACAAAATACCAAATAAAAGAAATTAGACCGTAGCTGCAATATTAATCTAGGATTTTGAATCCAATCACAAAATGAATCACCACAAGGATGTGTGTCAGTAGAGGAGTATGAATTTGAGGAATGCATTTGGAGAAATTAAAATTTCAAGTGGTATTGGATTTCAATCCACCTCAAGGATGTTTAAATAGCTCAAATGTGATGTTTAAGAGATTGCATTTGAAATTTTTTTCATGAACACCAAATAGTTCGTTATCATGCATTTGAAATCTTTATCTAAATTCCTTCTATATGAATGCAAACTAAAGTGATTTGAATAGTAGTTCAAAACATGAGAATTTGATGTATCTGGCAACTTAGTGTTATCCCAGTGTATGGATTGAATATATTCAAAGGTTAAGGCTTGGGACCCTGATTCAAACACACACTATCACTTTTACCATTGCTTGGTAGTGCTGGAAACCAAATGTGGGTGTCTTATAAATCCTTATAAGGCTTTTTAACATGCTTTAGAACTATATTATGTTATTTGGACGAGATTTGCAACACACATTGTGATTATCTGTCGACCTAAATCATAGGTTCAAAGGCTAACCCTGATCAAATTATTGTAAATCTGGAGAATTTGTTGTCCAATGGCTGATAAATATGCTGATCTGTTGTCTAGTGCATTACTTGACACTGAATATGATGTATGCCAAATCTTGCATTATTTTTGGCTGCCTCCCTAACTGCTCAATTGTAATGCTCACATTCATTTCTTCTTTGATTATTTTGTTGGTATTGCTTCATTATGTGTTCATTGATTGGTTTCCCACAATGCAGGTGCAAAAGCACCAGACGCTTCTCTTCTGCCCCCATAGTCAAGAGACAAGACGCTGTTACTCTTAAAACGGATGATGGCATAACAATAATGCTCCATGGATATCTTAATAAGTCTCAGACGCTGGAGAACGGCATCTCTCATGAGGTGGATTCTTCTTCATTTGTGCCTTTTCTATAAATCTACATCTTAGTCAGGCTCTCTCTTGTTTCCCACTCTATGCTGTACACTGACGCTACAACATCTCATGGACAATTTTAAAATGGAGGAATAGATATGCTGACGACTTTTCTTGTTTTTCGACTTTGAGAAGGTGTGCAACCATTTTCTGATTGGGTTTCCATATTACTGGGAAGAGTTTGCCGACCTATCTGATAATAAAGAAAGAGACGATTTTAATGCCTCAAACGGGGTTCCTTGCTCTGATGCTGATAAAACTACCAGCCCAGGAGATCATGTAACCAATACGCCTATCAGGAATACGTTTGTATCCACACCTTGTGAAGCTTCACGTGGAAAGAAAGAAACTTCGCCTGCAATGCAAAGTAAACTTCCCATGGATCATAAGAAGACTAGCAAAAAGAAAAGGAGAGCTCGCAGCAATGTTGGAATGGAATCTGATGCTGATAAAACTACAAGCCCAGGAGATCATGGAACCAATACGCCTATCAGGAATACATTTGAGTTCACTCCTTGTGAAGCTTTACATGGAAAGAAGAAAACTTCGCCTTCAATACAAAGTAAACTTCCCACGGATCATAAGAAGACTAGCGAAAAGAAAATGAGAGCTCGCAGCAATGTTGGAATGGAAGATAGTGGTCCTCGGACAAGAAGAGATTATAAAGAAAGAGACGATTTTAATGCTTCAAACAGGGCTCCTTGCTCTGATGCTGATAAAACTACAAGCCCAGGAGATCATGGAACCACTACGCCTATCAGGAATACGTTTGTGTCCACATCTTGTGAAGCTTCACGTGGAAAGAAAGAAACTTCGCCTGCAACACAAAGTAAACTTCCCACGGATCATAAGAAGACTAGCGAAAAGAAAAGGAGAGTTCGCAGCAATGTTGGAATGGAAGATAGTGGTCCTCGGACAAGAAGAGATTATAAAGAAAGAGACGATTTTGATGCTTCAAATGGGGTTCCTTTCTCTGATGCTGATAAAACTACTAACCCAGGAGATCATGGAACCAATACGCCTATCAGGAATACATTTGAGTCCACTCCTTGTGAAGCTTCACGTGGAAAGAAAGAAACTTCAGCTGCAACACAAAGTAAATTTCGCATGGATCATAAGAAGACTAGCGAAAAGAAAAGGAGAGCTCGCAGCAGTGTTGGAATGGAAGATAGTGGTCCTTGGACAAGAAGAGATTATAAAGAAATAGACGGTTTTAATGCTTCAAACAGGGCTCCTTGCTCTGATGCTGATAAAACTACAAGCCCAGGAGATCATGGAACCAATACGCCTATCAGGAATACATTTGAGTCCACTCCTTGTGAAGCTTCACGTGGAAAGAAGAAAACTCCGCCTTCAATACAAAGTAAACTTCCCACAGATCATAAGAAGACTAGCGAAAAGAAAAAGAGAGCTCGCAGCAATGTTAGAATGGAAGATAGTGGTCCTCCTACAAGAAGTAAGAAGGCTAGCGAAAAGGAAATGAAAGCCCGCAGCAGCAACGTTAGTGTGGAAGATAGTGGTCCTTGGACAAGAAGTAAAGCTCGCAGGAGGGCTAGAGATGATCAAACAAAGCTCATAGACGATAGTGAGGTGATTTAGTTCATCAGTTCTCATGTTACTACTTTGATGAAGTCCTACAACATTGTACATTCCCAACCTATCTAGTTTTCTTTGTTATAATGGCGATTATTTCCTCTGAATTTCTGGTGAACAAGTGATGTTTCTTGATTCTCTAAATTGTTCGTGAATTGGAGAAAATGGTAAATCGCTTTGATTAACTGTGGAAAGAGCAACAAAAAAAAGAAAGGACTAATATATTTGTAGATTTTATTATTGAATTATTTCAACTTGCAGAAATTCGATCAACCACAATATTGACCCAACATAATTAAATATTTAGGCATGGTTTTTTACTACCAAGTTACTTGACCCACATGCAAGACATTCTCCACAGATGTATTTTCATAGTCCACTCCACTCAACCTAATTCCAAGTAGTTGTCCGAATGGAGGTGGGGTGGGGGGTAGGGTAGGGTGGGTGGGAAGGGTAGATGCCTTTATGCATCCACATATGATTGGCCTTGACTCCCTTGTCCAAATGCCTTTGGAAAGTTCACTTTTCTGTCTTCTTTTTGGGGATTCTGCTCCTTTTCCAATCCATGGATGCATATATCTCAATATACTTTAATCCCACCTCACCCCACCCCACCTCAGTAATCTACTGCATTACAATATGTATAAAATGACATTATCAACATATGGTCATCAATATGTAGACTACAGTACATAGTAGAGTAAGAAGAAGTATGATTGAAGACCAATCCTTAGTAAGATAAATGAGGCCAAATTAGTGTGGATAAAAGTCTGTCACCCCTTTATGTTGGAAAGAAACAGTTCCAAATGCTGTATGGCCCATTCTTACAGTTATATTCACTTGCAGCTATCTCATTTGTAATTATTTGGATGATGATGTCTCAATTAAAGCATGCCTCCCCTCCCCTCTGCAAAGCTGATTTAGATACATACATGCTGCTGCTGTACACTGTAATTGGAAGCTGGACATCTCACTATTCTTGACTACTTTTTATCTTCTTTCAAAAAATAACACACTGGAAATATTTACTCAATAACTTTATTTTCTTTAATTTTAATATGAAAACTTAATCTTGTATAATGGGTTCTGTTGGATGAAATGGAAGATAGAAATTTCACCTCAAGTGTGAATAAACTGTTGTGGCATTACAACTTACTTCAAAGCTAACTTGGGAGAAAGATTTTTTTAGTTAAATTTAAAGAATTGATAACAAGAAAAGACATTAAAAAGTACAAAAAATGGTATCTCATTTGTTGATGAGCAAACCTAGTTAAGTTTCTTGATACAGATAATGCAGCAATTGTCTCTTGGGTGTTTGATTTTGCTGCTGATTCTGTTTGACCAATTCCAAAAATGATAAAAACTGTTCAAAAAAAAAATAATCATCATTACTTAGAAAGCTATGCAATATACAAGTACATGTACATCTAGTTCAATTATTCTAATGTTTAGTTTCAAAAAAAAAAATTATTTCAATGTTTGACAAAATAGTAATCAAAATGAAATTACAGAGCACCATATGAGTCAGTCTAGCATGGAATCCAGAGATTAAAAATGGGAGATGCTGTCTTTTTTTACCCTTGTAAATTGCAATTAAAGAATATAATAAATACAGCTCAGTTATTCATGAGTATGTCTGTCAGATTAATTAGAAAAATTGGTGCTTCACTTACTCCCATATTCACTTATTTTATGCAAAACCTTTTAAATAACTTTTGAGCTTTGACAATGTATTACAACTGCAATATTTATATAGTTTCATATGAAGATAAATAAGAAGTTTCTTGGAAACGTGTGACAGCCTATTGTTTTTACTTTTATTTTCTTGTGAAGTTTGAAATCTCTCTTTGTAGATTGTCACTACACTCCAAAATCACACCCCCTTCTCTTATTTCATTTTTGTAGTAGTAACATCTAAAAATTGATAAAAGAAACGAGTTTAATACAACCTTATAAACAATCCTTAAATCTTTAGGACATGCACTAGATTTAAAAAGTATGAGTGACACTTATCGTTCATTTATATAAAAAGTATTAGTAAGACGTATAGTTCATTTAAAATGTGAAATATCACATTTGAGAATAAATAAATAATCTAATACCTAATTAATATAAAAACTAAGAAAGGTGTGTTTTAGCGGATTTTCCTCACACACGAATAATTAACATACAAAATATCTTACCATAGTCCGACAATATTTCTTAATTATTTTACAGCAAAGACTCACGTGACTTCTTTTCATGAAATGATTTCCCTAAAATGAATTTAAAGCGATAATTTATACTATAATGCAAAGTATTATAATATCTTAAAAGAAAATTAATAACATCTTTAATAAAAGTATAATTAATTATAAAAATATAAAATAATTTCGCCTTAAAGAACATCGCACACAATTTTTTTTTTTTACAAGTTTTACTTTTTAATATTTCTTTTCGCAGTTAAAAATTAAATCACTTTGCAACACAGCAACTAAAAGTGTATGCTTTGCTAGTAATAGATTATTTAGTTTATCAAGTGCTTGAGAGAAAAATTAATTGGTTCACACATGGTGGTTTGCTGACACGTGCGTTGCCATGTGGATGACAATTTTATGACACACGTACAGTTCTATGATGTGGCGCGCACAGTCAGTACTTGTACTAATATAAATAAATTCAGACATATTTTCAATTAAAAAAAAAAAAGAACTGTCCTTACTGTTGCAAGGAAAATGTTAAAAATTGCCGTCAAATAAAAAAACGTTAATCATTGAGAAAATTTAGACACGAACTTGGCTTATGGAGTAAAATTTAACGGAGTTTAGTCGAAATTTGAATAGCTCCCAAATTGCTTTACTCAAATATACTAGAAAATTCAATATCATACACAGCAGCCCCGATCTTTTTATCTCAAATTTCATTCTTTAATGAAATGACACGTGTCTTTTATTTTTTTAATAACTAACATCACATGCTCTCAAGAGTTTAATAATAAATTATAAAGTATAATTTTATTATTTTATGAAATATCAATGAAATCGAATATGAAATTAGGTTGCATACACAGGTAATTTGTCATAGTAATAAATCTATATATAATCTATCTATGAATGGTTTGAAATCTTTCCCATCATTTTTATTTTTAATTTATAGTAAGTTTTAATTGTTAATCTTAACCATTTATTTAATTTAAATGAATACATTGTTGATTTAATTGACTAAATTTTCATTAAAAAAATTAAGTGTTCACTAATTTTTACAAAAATTATGGATCATTTTATAAATAAATATACCTCGTGAACAAAATTAATATCCAAACCCTACTATCATGTTGTTTCATGAAATCCATGACGGAAAAGCAAAACATGAATACCACCACAATGTCGTCGTGCTGGGAGAAAGTAGACGATTTTGCAAGATGGTTCGATATGAGCATCGTAGCAGCGTTCTTCACGTTGCTTGAGTGGTGCTCATTCGTTTGTCGATGCCAATGGAGAAGAAGACGAGGAGACAAACGATCAACCTTTTATGCTCACTACTTTTTCTTCTTATGTTTTGAATGTCTTTTCTTCATTCGCCGTTAATCACGTAGCTGATTTGAATTGATTTATGTTGAAATCGCGTTTGATCAACATTCTCCAAAGGAGGAAGAAGAGAGATATGCATTATTTTAATAGACATTTCGTATAAATCTATAATATATGTTGATTTAAAAAAAAATACAACAAACTTTAAATTGAAAAAATAATAAAGTTTGAAACTTAAAAGGACACAATTCTAAAATAAAGCAAAAAGGGAGACTTGAGTTACATTAAAAATTGAACCTTTATAACAATTTTCCAAAGATTATTTATCATTAAACTCGTCATAAATACTCATTAAAATTTAAACATAAGGCACCAAGTTCTTGTAAAAAATTCATCAATAATGTAATCTCACAAAATCCCACATAATAATTAAAACATTAATTAATTAAGTGAGTTGCATTAATTAGCATTACAAATCCCATACTCATTCCCGTTGGCAGCCTGTAATAAGGGCAGCTTTTTTAATACGGCGCTCTGCTTCACGACAAAAACAGATGCCTTAATCATCTTTTTCTTTTGTATTCATCTCACAAAAAGTCGAATCTACCCCCACTCCCCCCCCCTTCTCCTGATTCCATGACAAACGTTACTCTCTTGAATGCTCCAGGACAATATGGGTATCTACCATTTTCAATTTTCTCTAATTTTTGACAAATTAAGATTAGACAAAACTAAACCCCACAAAATTTCATCTCCTTTCAAGCATCCAATGCCCTTTTTAGCCTCAACTTTCATCCCTTTTGAGGCCAATCCAATTTCATTAACCCCTTATACCTTGTTTGTCTTCAACTACATCTATGCCTTTCGTTTTATCCCTACAATTTGGTTTCCACTAGGTGACAAAACACTACTGCTATGTGTATGTTCTCTCCCCTAACCATGCTATACATCGATTTGGATGAAATGAATTACTATGTTTTAATAAAGAAATTTCAAGAACCCATTTTGAATTTCAAATCTATTTTTAGTCAATGTTGAGTTTTTCTAAGACATAATGAAGAAAATGTTGATATCCGAGTTTGATTAATGCATATGTTATCTTATGATAAGATGGGCATAGGGTTCATTAATGTCTTGAAAAGATTTCTTTAAACTAATAATTTTAAAAATATATAATATGTTCGATCTTATCAAATAATTTGACATGTTGCTATCAAGAATTCATATATCATAATTATAAGTTATAAGAGCATTAATATTTTTGCTTATATCATTATCTAAATTAACCATTAAATAATTTTTAAATCCTCGAATTTCCAAAACTTTTTACATTCACCTTTTCTGTTCACTTTTTATTGACCTCAAAATTCACAAACCTCTTTCCAGTAGACTTGAGTCTCCTCAATTGTATATTCATCATTTAATAGGAATCTCTTTGCAAATCCACCCTGGCGTAATCTTCATCTTCTACCCACCAATAATAACGAAATTACTAGAATTTTTTATGCATTCAAGAATGGTGAAATATAAAATGCATACTGTACAGTCTAAAATATCACTCTATTTATTTATTTATTTATTTATTAAATGTCTAAAAAAACAGAGTTTTTAGTCAAAATATAAATAGCAAATTGATGTATTTTAATAGAGTCTAGGACTGAGTCTATGGTTTCAGGGGCTCAACAATAGATATAGGGTTGTGTAAGTATATCTTTGTCAGTATAAGGAAGGATGGTTATGGGGTGTAGGAGGGGCGGTCACCAACTCCCACTTGCAAGACAACAATTGTTAGGAATGTGGGTTTGGAGTTCTCCCTTCTTATTTCTTGTCAAGAAATCTTTTTTCTGTTTGATAATACAAGATAAAAATACATTAAAGATTTCATTTTTCAAACACTATTTTAATGCATTCCCATAAGTAGCCTATGTATTTCTGCTAATTTTGCCACCTTTTGGTGGAGAGCATCTACTTTTATACACTTTGACATATTAGTATGAGACTGACTTTCTTCCTTCATTTCAACAAAAGAAAAAGAAAAGCCTACGCAATCTCTGTGCTCTACTTTTGGTTCTTTTAACACAGAGAGTCCTCATTGCATAAAAGCCATTGTTGCAGCAGCTCACTTTAGGGAGCTTTTCTTTGGAAAAGGAGAGAGAAGAGAGAAAGAGGTTGTATTGTAGTCAAAAGGGCAGCCTTTCTTGGCCATCTTTCACTTGTGCACATGGCTATCAGCTGAGATGAGTGAGAAATATGCAAGAAGACAATTGGGGGGTTTTGACTTAAGCTGAGGGTTTTCGAGAAACCTTGTGGGATTTCTTGCATTTTTTAGTGAAATACTCCAATCTTGATTCTGCATTCTTTGAAACAGAGGGTGTGAGTGGTAATGTGTCTTCTGGGTTTTCTTGGTTCTTTTAGTTTTGCATTTGATTAGTTCTTTGTTGATGTGTTGTGGTGTTGTGATTTGCAGAGATGGGTTTCGAAGGGTTTAGCAGTAGTAAATGGCCTGCATTGGTTAGACATCAGCGTTCTAAAAGGTAGTCTGTTATTTTGTGCTTCTGACTATCTTTAATTGCATTATTATAGCTAATATTCAAAGCAGAAGTATACTGGATTCTAAGCTCTGTTTTAATGTTCTTCTGAAGTAGAAATTAAACAGTCACGCTAGCTCCATTATGACCTTAGTTTGTGTGAGGTGTTTATTTTTTGGGAGTTTTTGTTGAGTATGTGATCTGTGTGATAACTTGAATCTGGGATCCAAGATTATATGTTCTTGTTTCATATGCTCATTCCCAAGTTCTAATTCATATACTTTACACATTGAATTTATGGTTCTGTTAAAGATCATGACAATTTATTTGCTGAAAATTTGGAATCTGAATGTTGTCTAATTCCATTTTGTAAGATTGAAAATGTATTGAGCTGGTAAATATGCATATGTTAAGTTTCCTTGCTTTGTTTGCAGCTTTCCAGATAGCAGAGGATCCGAGGAAGATAACTTGGTTCAGACCAGAGAAGCAGCAAGTGGAAGGAAGTTGGTGGTAAGATTTCTCATTGTAGTTACCTGCACTTGTGATTACACTAGATTGTAAGAAATTGTGATGAGACACCCAATAAGCAGTACTCCATAATTTTCATAATTCTTCCAATGTTTGTAATCTGATAGTATTGTTTTCTCCTGGGAATAACTAATAAGTGGAGTGTGATAGCTTACAGTGATACATTTCCATCCAGGGTATGGAGCACATGAATGGTTTCACCGAAAGCTCGAAGAAACCGTCATCAAATGCTGAGATTCAAAATTCTTTGAGGCAGGAGGTATTGGAGAATTTTGATTTCGATAAGGTTCCTTTTTGTGCCTAATTTCTAACATGACTACACAACATAAGTGATAAGTAGGGTTGTAATGTCACAATTAGTGGTGATTATATAACTATCTCTGACTGTACACAGATACTAATGCTTGAGAAGAGATTAAGAGATCAAGTTTCCGTTCGCTGTGCTCTTGAAAAGGCGCTCGGTTATCGGACTTCTTCTCATGCTGTAACAAATGAAGCTGCAATTCCTAAGGTTGTCACAACAGTTTGTTTATATATGCTAAGTTCCAACTGTTTTACCAAGTTGAGTGTTGGGATGCCATAGCTTAGTTTATGGTTATCTCTCAGCTATGTGTTTTATTCATCATTTACTAAAAATAACTCGCTTTCCAGCCTGCAACAGAGCTCATAAGGGAAATTGCAGTATTGGAGCTAGAAGTAGGGCACTTGGAGCAGTATCTTCTTTCCCTCTACAGGAAAGCATTCGATCAGCAGGCGTCGAATTTGTCTCCACCGAAGAAAGATGTACTTAAAACTCCCTTAACAACGCCAAGGCGAAGGCGCCTTGATTTCTTTAGTTCAGATATTACATCAACTAAGGAATGTACTCCTGAAGCTGAAAACCAGGCATTGTCCAATGTAAGAAAGGAAACCAACAGTCCATCCGAAGAGAAGCTTCTAGATTCTGGCGTTCAACGCTCTCATTCTTCACTATCTCAACGTTCAGCACTTGCAAACAGAACCTCTCCATCAGCAGAGGCCTTGGGGAAGGCTCTACGTGCGTGTCATTCTCAACCTTTATCGATGATGGAGGTATCGTCTTCATTCCTCTACTATCGTCAGATGATTTTCAATGTTCACTTCAAGCACAACTTTATATTGCAACTGAATAGCTTAATCTGCACACATCATATTAGAAGTTTCTGGTAGTATATACTCAATTAACTCAATGAGTGTATTTCAAAAGTAATCAGTTTTGGTGCTCTTGCAGTATGCACAGAACTCCTCTTCACAAGTAATCAGTTTAGCTGAGCATCTTGGGACTCGTATTTCGGATCACGTTCCAGAAACCCCTAACAAGCTTTCCGAAGACATGGTTAGGTGCATGTACAATATCTACTGCAAGCTTGCTGATCCTCCATTAGCAAATCATGGCCTCTCATCTCCAGCTTCGTCCGCATCATCTATAAGTGCTTTCTCTCCAAAGGATCAACGAGACTTGTGGAGTCCGCGATTCAGAATTGATTCCTCCTTTGATGTTCGTCTGGATAATCCTTTCCACGTCGAAGGCCTGAAAGATTTCAGTGGACCTTATAGCTCAATGATCGAAGTAAACTGTATATATCGAGATAGTCAGAAATTGGGCGACATTGAACACTTGCTACAAAACTTTAGGTTTGACATTGCATATGATGCTAAGATTTTGAGTTATTCATTTTGTTACAAGAACACTGACTCGACGACTATGCAGGTCGCTTATTTCTCAGCTAGAAGAGATCGACCCTAGAAAGATGAGTCATGAAGAGAAGCTGGCATTCTGGATCAATGTGCATAATGCATTGGTGATGCATGTAAGTGCATGAATGCTACTTTGATGCTTCTTCATCATCATCGACTGACGTTATAAGATATTATCATGTGAACAGGCTTATTTGGCTTATGGCGTCCCGCAGAACAATCTAAGGCGAATGTTTCTACTCTTGAAGGTGAAACAAACAAAAAAAATCCTCTCTATGAAGATCAAGTTTGAAAGACAGTCTAACTCTTTTCTCTTTATCAGGCTGCCTATAATGTTGGAGGCCAAATAGTGAGTGCACATGTCATACAAAGTTCCATCCTGGGATGTCGACTCTCTCGACCTGGACAGGTACACGAATGACCTGCCATTTGATGTCTTCACCGTAGCAAATTAAACTAGTTGCTATGCTTAATATATTTCCTTTTATCTTTAGTGGCTTAGATTGCTGCTTTCTTCGAAAGCCAAATTTAAGGCTGGAGAGGCATATGGTATTGAACGACCAGAGCCCCTTCTGTACTTCGCTCTTTCGGCTGGCAGCCATTCTGATCCTGCGGTAATCAATCCATATCTGTGGTTGCATATGCTTCTGCATACCATATAGCCTACTCTTAACATTCCACATTTTGCAAAATTCACCAGCTATGTTTTCCACATCTCATAATCTTGAATTGTTGCCTGCAGGTTCGTATATTTACGCCCAAGAGAGTAGTTCAAGAGCTGGAAGCAGCAAAAGAGGACTACATTCGAGCCACGTTTGGTGTTCGTAAGGATCACAAAATCCTCTTGCCCAAGATTGTGGAATCCTTCGCCAAAGATTCAGGTCTATGCCATGCAGGGATACTAGAGATGATCCAACAATCTTTACCCGATTCGTTGAGGAAAACAATCAAGAAACTACAGCAGGGGAAGACCCGAAAAAACATCGAATGGCTTGCTCATAATTTTGCTTTCAGATATCTCATCTTGAAGGAGATGAGATGAAGTGAAGCAGCTAACCTCATTGCCTTGTTACTATTTTCCAGTTTTTTGGCTAACATGTTTTCATTTATTACTACATTGTTAATTGATGATAGAAATTAAGGTGTATCATCCGGTTTGTCTGTATAAATATGGCCTTCATTCCTGTTTTCGATCAGATGATCATTTTGTAATAGGATTTTGTATATATCTAATTTTGATTGGTGAATTTTAATCCTAGAAGCTCTGTTTCTTCCAACTGTTTTATCAGTTCATCATTTATTCTGCTAAATAAAGATTAGCAACCAACAGAGAATTAACAAGTGAAAGAGAGAAAACAGAGTACGATGATATAATAATGGTAATAAAATCATCGGAGATTCTAGTAAGGCTTTTCTCCGACGATATTTCCCGGCGGATCATAGAAACAAATGGTCAAACTAGACTGCTCCGCCTTGCAAACAGCCTGAGCACACCCCAGCTCCGCCGACTTCCGCCACACCACCTGAGTGTACACCCCACACCGGTGGTCCGCCGCGCAAGAGTTTTTCTCATAGGTATAAAACTTCTTCTCCTCCACCCAAGTCTCCACCGCCGCCCGCGGCGTCACGTCGAATCCGCCGGCCCACAGCTGGTTTCCGCCGTATTTGCTGTTACTCAAGTTTGCAAAGCTACAGTTGCTTTTGTCCCGTTGAAGCCTCGCCGTCAAGCTGGCGGATTTGGCCAGCTCGTCGCTCCACCGGAGTGGGCCCACCCCCACCGCCGTCCTCGCTTGGTTGTGCGCCTCCACGTACTCCTGCGAGGGGTTAGTTGACGGCGCCGCCGCTGGAGGGGAGGCGCGTGGTGATGTTAACGGCGGAGTGCGAGCTGCACATTGGCATAGTGTGAGCAGCAGCAGAGCAGTAAATGCAGACAAGATTTTTATCATCATTTTCTTCTCTCTCTCCAAACTCTGTTTTGAGTCTGCAATGAAGACAAACATTATATAGATGGGTTTGTAATTATTTTAATCACCTTAATTAGCATTACATGAAAATTAGAACACCAATTATTATGAAACAAAATTCTTGTACAAACAATGCAGGCTATGATTAGAAAGAGTTATGGAACGAATTAATTAAGTAGTAATTAGCCATATCTTGTGTAATCATTAACCTACTAGACTACTTTTTTCGACTTAATTACAGTGTCACATTATTAATATGTTTGATTTATGAGTAACATTCTAAAAATTATTGATTTGTAGAACAGTTAAGAAGGTCAATTATTGGGCCACTAGTTATTCACACATTAATGCTTCTTGTCTTTTTTTCATATAAGCACACATCTAAATAATACTCCTTCAGTACTCGGTAGCAAGAGTCTAATTTTGATGTGTTAGACATCCACAAACATTATTATTACAACTAAGATATCATTCATCTATTAATATAACTATTCACTACATATTAAATAATATTTTAATTCACATGAAAAAATAAATATACACTTTTACAATTGACAACTGTTCGGATTCTCTGTGTCATTTGGTACATCATCTTCTGTACACACTGTTAGATGGACGACACATATGAGAGAGAAACTATACCCTAAACCTTAAACCCTATGGACAATGGTTGAATTTATTTTCCTTCTTGCACACTATGTAAGAAAATGACACAAAAAATCTGTGTGAATTGACCGAAGGAATGTCATTGAAAAAACAAATAACACTTTAACAATTGATAGAAAGAATGTCATATTTACACTAAAGTTCATCGATCGATTTGTTAAGCATTACAAATCCCCTTCAAATTAGAACTAGTACTAGTATAGAATTAATCCTTTTTATAGTTCATGGATTAACAGAGTTACTTGAATTAATCCTTAATTTTGAACTATAATACAATTTCTAAAATCCACCCATTATTTTGAAAATCACGATTATATTGAATTATTAAATTTTTATTTAAATATAATATAATAAAATAAAATAAGGGGGTGGGGGTGGGGGCAGTGCACGTGAGTATGCTGACTTATGGTGAGGAAAGCAATGAACATTTCTGAATTTGACTTTGACAGTTTGGCCCATGTGCTATGACCTATTAAGACTAATTTATTTATTTTATTCTAATTACCTAATAATACAAATATGACTACTTTTTTGTTCTTAAAACTAAGACAACATATTTGAAAAGGACAAATTATTAGGTATGATATTTAAATTAACTCGACTTGATCTAGGATTTTATTACGTAGTAATCACTTTTAATTTAATTTTTTAGTAAAACGATACATTATATATATTTTAATCATCAAATATGTGCCCTAAAATTATCCTTTAATCATCAAATATGTGCCCTAAAATAAATTAATTGATTGAAGATTGAGCATCATCATATATGTTAAAAATAAAAATCCTCTCTATGAAGATCAAGTTTGAAAGATATGAATTTTGATTTACTTGTACCAAAAAAACGAAGAAAATGAAATTTTGATTTTTCATTTGTTTCAAGTTTCAACCCTGATTTTTTCTATTACACAATTAAATTTTTTCCCCCGACATGGCTCATTATTTGTCCATGATATGAATTTGAAATGTGTGACATGTTTATTTGAAATGTGTGAATGGCTATTCTTAGTATTATAAGACAATTCGAGTTCCTATAATTTTGTATATCATATTTCTTATTTTTTAATTGTTTTAAAATAATATCTATATTTTTATTGTAACAATTATTTTTTACATTTTTTAAATAATCCACGATATGTTTTGTAAGATTGTTTTTTAGTTTTCTTATAATGTATGCATATATATGTACTATATCACACAATAAAATTTAACTTAACAAAAATAAAAGACATGGATTTATAAAGTTTAATTAATTTTACAGCCGGCAAAATAGAACACACGATAATCGAGATAACTTTGAAGTGGGTCATTCTTATGAATTGAAGTCCAAATTACGGATGGGCTACGCCTTTAATTTTAATGGGCCCCCTGTGGTGGGCTTGGATGTTAAATATTGCCCATTTTAATTAGCTCCGCTATACACGTATTCCGTGCCAACTGCCAACATTAAAGACGTGGGAATGGTATAAATTTCTTTTCCCAACGAAAATCAAAGGGGATTATTCATAAGCCCAAGATAATGAAATTGGGCCGACCAAATGAATTTAGACCAAACGTTTATTATACATATGAAGCCCATTGATGCAGTGAGCCCAAGAAGTATTGGGCCTGCAGAGAAATGAACTGTTGAATTATTAAGCAGAAGGTTTCAAGAGTCAACAGGGGTAGGATGCACCAAGCTAGACATGTCACCTTATAATTATTTTAAGTTTGGTATAAACACCGTCTTACATGAGAATTTTTCATAAATTTATTATTATAACGTAATTAGAAAGTTAATTGAGTCATGATTAAATGAAATAAAGACTCAAAATAAATAAATATATAAGTAAAAATAATAAATAAAAACTCAAAATAAATAAATAAAAATTATAAATCGATGCACATTAGCTCGTGGAATCCCCATAATTAAACTATGCATGTGGCTTTGCTTAATTATTTGATTTTATGTGCACGTATAAATGTCGAGTTTCCACATTTAGATAATCGATTTTGATCTTTTCATAATTTGTAGATTATTTAAAAAAAAAGAAAATTTAGATACTTCATTAAATAAATGAAAGGTCTTAATTATAGATCTAATCACATGAAACATCAAATAAATCTCGTGAATAGCACTAATCAATCAACTCAGCCACTATTTGATAATATACATACGAACTAACCTTAACACTCCTTTAAATTTCCTTTCGTTTGTTTTAGACATAAATTCTTAATATAGAAAAACTCTGTCATAAAGATCATTTTACTGAATAAATTGTACTCTCTCCCCAGTCCCGTAATTATATTACACTTTTAAATCTGTCGTTTATTAAAATGAAAAAAAAATGTATCTCAATAATATTTACTTTTTACATACGTCTCAATAAATTTTACACACATTTTCTTTATTAAATTATCCGCACACTTTTCAACAACTTTAAACATCTATATACATTAAAAAAAAAATCTTAATCTCTGTGATAAAAAATAAAGTGCGTTAATTATAGGGACGAAGGGAGTAAATAAAAAAACTCATAGTACTATGTAAATACAAGGAGTAAAGAGAAGTTTAGTGTGGTAAAATAGAAGATAAGGACAGCAGCAGTATGGGCCATGAGAAGGCAACAAAAGATAGATAGGTTAAATCATAGGATATTTGTGTTGAAATTAGTGTGTGTCTGAAAACAAAGAATGAGTGGCAAATAATCAAAGTGAAAGAGAGACAAGGTCTAGTTGGGTCAGTGGCCACTAAACTAAACACTGTTTTATTTACTTCTAAATACTTTAATATATATAATGCCTGGTTTTTTGATTCAATACATCACATTCATGTTACCATCCACAATATCTTCTTTTCTGATTTCAAATCTATTTCTCTATTTATTTGACTTATTTAAGTCAGAAAAATTATTTTATTTAATTCCTGCATTTGGGTCACACATCTCCTGCTTGTAATTATTAATATTAATTTAAATAAAATGACGAAAACACTTTCTTCCATTAATCACTCTCCACATTCACTTAATTAATAGTAAAATGTTTAACAGGGGCGGATCCAGAATAAAAAAATTAAGGGTACGGAATTTTTTTTTTATTTTATCTGATATAATCGTTCACGTTGTTGAAGAAAATTTATTTCTTTTACTGTTCTTATGGATTTTTTAAGGTAATTTGATATTTATAAATAATAAATAAAATATAAGATATGTTACGTGTACTAAAAATAAATTATAATTTGAAGTTAAATCAGAAGAAAAAAATAAAGAAATATCATAAAATAAAACAATAATTATAAAATAATAATAATAAAGCAAAACTAAAGAGCAGTAGTGAAAAAACTCAAAATTACCTCAAGCCCAATGGGCCTACGCCTAATAATATAGCAATAATGAAAAAAATAAAAATACCACAGAAAAAGTTTAGAAATTGTTTGACTAGAGTTTCGAACATATGATGAAGGCTACAAATCTCAACCGCTAACCACTAAACTATGACCAACCTTTAGTAATATTTCTTATATATATGTTAACTATATTTCAAGCTGTACCCCCATGTCCCTAGCTGGATCCGCCCCTGAAATGTTATGCATTAATTATAGGGGCAGACTGTGTGATACATTTTACACTTTTATAATTAATTATCACTTTCTTATTAAAGATTATACTTATTTTTTTTAAAAAAAACTATTATCACTTTTCATTTATATTATAAATTATTTATAAAATAATTCGTAAAAACTTTGATTGTATAAGAGTTAGTTTGATAGACAACGAATTAACACATTATAAAATTAATTTAAAACATATAAACGTGAATATATAAGTGTAGACGAATAATTAATAGAACAAGTATATATTTGTGTAAATGTAAAAAATACATGATAAAATTCTAATAATTTTTTTTTTGCTTTAAAATGTATGGACACACGGTGTGCCACAAAGCACAAAAAACTAACTAATACTCTCTTTAGGGGGAAAAAAAATGTTAAATGAAGCGGTACTGTATTACAAATTTACATTAGAAAACTTTACTATTATTAATATACTACAAAAGTGCCACAATAAAAGATAAGAATATTATTCTTTCACTAGTATTTCATACATTTAATTGACCAATAAAACAAAGCTTTCTTTCTTTTCTTGTTTTGCAAATTAATATCCACTGCAGAAAGAGAAAGTGATGTAGATCGCCTATGGTACTACTTTCATGAAATCATTGCTAAAGATATACAAGCTAGCTTTAATCAAGCGACTATAAATTAATGAAGCTAGTGATTAAAGTAGTAATTAAAAAAGTAATCACTTTTAGACTTCAGGTCTTGCCTAAGTTAAAGTTAACACACCCATAACTATGCTACTAATTGCTACTACAGGTTTAAGCAAGTCGTTCACCATTTGATTTGATGTAGCTACCATTTTTTTATTTTATTTTTTTTTTTAAAAAAAACTACTCCCTCCATCCCAAGAATACATTCACACTTTTCATTTTGGTCCGTCCCAAGAATACATTCACCCCCTAAAAATAGAAACAATACACAATATCAATAACCTTACAATACTACAATATTACAAAAATGTCACCTTTTTTTTACACACAATCTAGTCAAAGTCAACTATATCATACACTTTATTTTACTCAATTACCTAAAATACCCATTTTCTTTCTTACATCACACCACCAAAAAGTTACATTTCTTAAACTCCGTACCAGAGGATACGCGAATGTATTCCTGGAACGGAGGAGGGAGTAATATATTTATTGAATGGAGATTATTTCGATTGGACGAATCTTTTCTGTTCATCAAAAATTAAATAAATTAGTAATTAATGCAAACGGGATTTCCAGCTGGTTCATTACCACCAATTCATGATAAATGAATTATTAATTAAGCCTCAAAAGTCAGATATGTGTGTTTGCATAGAACCATATATTTTTAACATAGAGTGACTTAGTTCAATGTTGATAGACATGTAATAGTAGTTCGTTTCTGTATATTCATTTATTTTTATGTACAAATTCAAATCACATTTCACACTATAGTTAAAAAAATAAACATATTTTATTAATAAATAATAAATGAAATAGTATTATTATGGACAGATATGACATTAATGCGCCATTAATTAATTTGGTAATACCAACTGATCAAATATCCAGCAAAAAAGCACCTCTAGCAATCCAATTTTGAACACCATTGTATCATTTGGTACACTTTTCTTTAATAAAAATAATAACAATAATAATAAATAATTATTTCTCCATTCATTACCATGTATATTTATAAATATAGCTAGCTGGCACATGATACCTAATTAATTTGTAAATTATTCATAATTTATAGTATTAATAAAAAATAATAATATTTAAAAATAAATGATAATAATTTTAATAAAAAATTATAATTAATTATTAAAACGATTATGACACATGTATGCCCATAAAAAAAGGTCACCAGAAACTACATATATATATGTAGTAAAAAATATAGATTCTTAAACCGATCGATTCTAATTTGAACAAAACGAATCATTTGTGCACATTATCAAAGTTGTAATTGATTTATCAATACAAACTAATAAAATGAGAATACAATTCATTAAAATAAGAGTTAGATCTTACTTATACAATTACTCATGACTTAAGTAATAATTCACTAACAACACAAAAGAGATTCCACAACTAAAACAACAAAACAATGTATGATATTTTTTTTTTCAAAAGTTGATATTCTCTTCATCCTTAATGGGCCTTTTTTTTAATATATATTTGTTCCACCAAAATTAACACATGATAAAATTACCTCACAAGTTCGTTTTCTTAATTAAAAGAAAAGTACTCCTAAGTTGTCCAAAACTAAGTAAATGGAATATTTTTTTTATACTATAAATAAAATCAATAAATTATTAATTGTAAGAGAATGCGAAGACTACAGAATAGAGTAGTAGTTGCCACGTGGCTCCAGCTGTAAAGCGTTCTTTTCTTCCATTTTAGGGCTATTCTTTTGTTTACCACCCTCCAACCTCCTAGCCTAGGCTGCCCTAAATTAATAAGTACACCCTTTAGGCTTTATGCATGCCACCCGACCTTATATCACACCACCAATTGCTATTTCTTCTAAATTTAATTATAAAAAATAATTTATACTCATAATTATTTTTCTTGATTAAAAAAAAAAAAAAGCGTAATGTGCATGAGCAATTCGTGACGTTTGATTCCGTTTTGATCTTTATCACTAGTTTAGGTGATATTGTGCTTATCGCTTTGATTCTCTTCCTCCCATCTCTAACCAAACAAATTATGAATCACTCCCATCACTTTTCACTCTTCTTATCTTTCTCTTTTTCCCTATTTTTTCTTTAATATTTATGAATATATGCCTGCAATTCTTTTTTCTTTTGTTTCAATGAATATATTCTCCTATATAGAAAATATTAAGAGAATAGACAATTATAATTAAATTGTGTGGAGTATTATATTACCCTTGCATAGTCAACCATTCTTTTAGTAGAAAATTATTCTTAATATTCAGTGTGGGTATTTTGGGCAAAGGATGTAAAAATAGATGATTATCAAATGGAGATGGAAATTAATGAATATAAGCCAAAATACACATTTATTGATTTTGACTCTCACCAGATCAAAATTTAAACTCAAAATTTTGCAACAAACTGCCGATTATTAAACCACCAACTTTTTTTTGGATCAGAGATTAATTTGCGTAATTATGGGAGCTCGTTATTTGTGGAAGAAACAAAAAAATTACGACTCATTAAGATATTTACAAAATGATTCGAATTTCCTAAAACAACCCTACTCAGGTATCGCGCTCAACCTGGCGGCGATCTGCCCTCTTCGGGCGGCGCCGCCATTCTTCCTCCGTCCAGATCTAGCATCCCTAGCGCCGCCGTCTCTCGACGGCTTAACGCCAGTCTCACCGGGAAACACCAGGATATTCCTCCGACAACCGCATTTCTCACCACAATTGCCGCCCCCACTCTTAGTCAAGGCGGAGCTAGCTTTGACGGCCAATGCGGCCATCTCCTCCGCCTGAAGGCGGTGGCTGAGGCGGCTCAACGGCAGCGCGAAGTAAAGCTGTCCGGGCTGCAGCTCCTCGTCGTCGCTGACAGCAGATACGACGTCGTCGAAGTCCATTTCGTCGGAATTGCATATAAAACAGGCGGGATTCTTCTGCAAAACATAGGAAACTTTAACAGGGTAAGGGAATTCCTGTAATTTGCCGTCGTTTGATATTAATTTAGCCGTAGCGACGGTGGCAGAGTCGCAAGAACTGCATATCCCCATTTTTGAATGGCTGTTTGTTGGATGTGATGAGGGATGGCGTTGGAGAGGGAATGCGTATATATATGTGCGTGTATCGTGTATGTATATATGGGTGGGGGTGGGGAGGGGTGATATGGGGAATTGAACCAGGAGGACACGTCGGATAATGGAAATAAATAGTAGTAAAAAAAAAGGCGTAAAATAAAATAAAATGTATTTAGATGAGTGGGCAGAGGGCAGGGGTGCCAGGCTGTAAACTTGTGGGAGACAGGTTGTAATATTGTTAAGGTGGGACTAATAACTCTTACCCGTGTTTCTTCTATGAAATTAGGGCGAAATCCATTGGGGGACCAAACCATTTTTTTTTTTTCCTTTTCTTTCCTCTTTTTCACTCCTCTTTAATCAGTGTACCTTCGCCTTGGATATATAAAAATGGTTCATTATTTAACTTATACTTGCAAGAGATCATCTTTTTTATTATAGATGCTCTTTCCATCACTTTCAAAGAGGGTATTTTTCCATTTTGGTCGTACTACTCAAAAGTTATCTTTCATTTTTTACACATATGAAACTCACACACTCTCATTAATATAACTAAAATATGAGACTCGCACTCTCACTAATACAACTACCTACTACATATTAAATAATAATACTCCTTAATCCGCGTGTCAAAAAGAAAAAGAGTTATGAGGGACGGAGGGAGTACACTTTTATAAGTTCTCAAGTGTACCCCCTCCCCTCCCCTCCTTACTTGAAAAACATTCAATCATTCTAAATCATTTTACAATTTATATAATGTGACATATATATGTTTATATTAATGGTGATTTGTTAATTTAGTGTATTAAATTATCATGATATGAATTGATTATAGTTATAGTTTTAGATTGTGCGGTTGGTTATGGTTTTTTACAAATTTTGAGTCAATGTTGAAATTATGTTGACTTTACATAGAAGTAAAACTTGTAATAAAAACAAAAGTGCATAAACTCGAATTATATAAAACAGAACTGAATATCAAAATTGGCTATTAAGTAATTGAGGGACTAACATGGGATTCATACCTTGTCGATAAGAAATTTTAAAGTAGACTTATAACTAGCCATATATAATTTGCTTGAGTTTATAATATAATAAAATGGTCTCATACTTTTTTTATTTTATCTAAAAAAAGTTTTAAAATAATTAAAATATTCATTTTATCCATGAAGTATATCTTTCAATTTTACTTCGATTTCATCTCAAAATAATATGTTTCACCAATTTCGTCTCATAACTTTTGTAAAAACACCATTTCAATCCTATTGAATTAGAATGAAAAAAAATGGACATTTTTAGTAATATGGATCATTTTGGTGAGAATTCAAAAGTTATGAAATTATTTCGAAGAAATTAAGTTTTTTGAAATTATTTAGAATAAAGTAAATTTATACAAGACATTATTTTTTAAACTCTAAATCCTTTTGTGATAATTCTCCATGAATAGGTTATGAATAAATTTAGGAAACTACAATTACATATTTTGCTTAGATTATCGAGTATATATATACTATTAATTCAAGTTGAATCTCTTCATTACAACATTTATAGACCTAGCTCCACGATCTCTAAATGATTTATGCTAATATAGTTAGTCATGTGTAAGATATGTAGATTTAGATAGATTTTTTGTATAAATGTATTTATATCTAACTAATTAATTAATAGTTTTACTTGGGACATGCATGCTACCAAAAGCATCTCCCCAACAAAAAAGGTGAGAGAATATTAATTCAGGGGGTGAATATAGATTGAAAATGCATGCATGCGTGCCTTCTTAACTTCTGAAAAAAGAAAAAAATGAAGTGATATAGAAAAAGTGATTGCATTGCTAAGCTATGTATATATATTAGTTATAATATTAATGTTCCTTTTTGGTAGGGAGTGTACATTGCATCTCATTAATTATTTGAGAAGAAATGAATTAATCTCAATTTCTTGGAATGCAGGAATTTGCTATAAAGACAAATTTATATGTGGTGGTCAATCTTGGATTATCCCAACTATATTATTTGAGTACATATATTTAGGTATATAATTTAAAATTTGAAGTTTGTTTTAATTCATTTTTAGTCACTTTATGGATCCACACTAGGGTTTTTGGCTAGTATTTCGATTCTAAATAGTAATCTCTGATCTCTATATTTGCGCATTTTACTTATTAATTTGTGAAAAATTAATAATAAGAGAACGCTGGAAAATGTAATAACGTCTACACATATATTCCAAGATAAAAAAACCTAGACCACGACAATAAAATACTACTATTATTTCATACCCGACTGCACGATATACAAAGTTTACTACATAAATAGTCTCGTATCTTTTTACTTTATTAAAAAATGTTTCAAAATATATAGTTAGGACATTCGTTTTCGTCCCTAACATTTCAAAATTTCTTTGATTTCGTCTCAAAACAATAATTTTTTTAGCAATTTCGTCTCATATCTTTGTGAAAGTAACTATTCAGGCCCATCTCATGTAAAATTAAAAAAAATTGAATACTTTTAAGCAAAAAAAGCTATTAGGTGAGAATTCAAAAGCTATGAGATTAACTATTTCGAAGAAATTAAGTTTCTTAAAACTATTTTAAATAAAGTAAATTTGTATAAGACGATTTTAATTTTAAACTCCGAGAATTTGCCCGAAATGGAATGGCAAATGGAAGAGGGTGGGGGAAGATGAAAGTTAGTTTGGGAAAGGAAGGTATAGTGGGATGGATTCACGTGATGTAATGGTGCATAATACTTAATGGTGGGACTGCA
Organism: Pogostemon cablin; assembly: GCA_023678885.1. Taxonomy (NCBI): domain Eukaryota; kingdom Viridiplantae; phylum Streptophyta; class Magnoliopsida; order Lamiales; family Lamiaceae; genus Pogostemon; species Pogostemon cablin. The sequence continues at coordinate 2,865,730 of CM042994.1, read as the reverse complement.
CTACCTAACAACCACCGGTTTTCAACACCACTCTCTGCATGCTACTTGTTTTTCATCCCTATTGATAGCGATTCCCATTACCAATATGCATAACCTCATTGGTGCTTCATGGATAATTTACATCATTTCTTTTCATTTCGACATATAAAAATGGTGCATTGGTCTCTCATTATTTCTATATATGTTGAGGCAATAAATCGTGCGTTGCGTTTAAAGTGAGCGTCATCGAGAATTATATTTGATGGTGCTTTTTCCCTGTATTGTTGAATGGTGCTAGTGTACTCTTTCGAGAAGGGTTATTTTTTAATTTGGGTAAGGTTACTTTTTATAATACATAGAGCTTTCTCTACTCGGAAGAGTTTATTTGCAATATTAGTATGTCTTTTCGACAAAAGAGTAATCATCTTCTATATTATAGAGTAATCATGATTTCACCGTAGAACCAATTTTAATCTCCTATATTGTAGGGTAACATTGTAACATTTCATTTTATTAAAGAGTAATCTTGACTTTACCATGAAACCGTTACAATATTAATTAGTTAAACCTATAGCAAGAGCTTAAAGCATAAAAGTTTTGTATCTTTTATTTTATTTAAAAATGTCTCAAAATAGTTAGAAAATTTATTTTAGTCTCAAACCTTTCAACTTTGCTTCAATTTCATATATATATATATATATATATATATATATATATATATATATATATATATATATATATATATATATATATATATATATAATTAATTGCATTCTATAACTTTGTAAAACCACCTGTTGAGTCTATTTTTATGGAATTAGAAAAATTGAACCTTTTTAAATAAAAAGACAATTTTGGAGAGAAATTAAAAACTATAGAACTATTTTGCAAAAATTAAGTTTCTTGAAACTATTTTAAGTAAATTTGTATAATTTTAATTTTAAACTCCTACAAAACACGAGATATCAATTATTATGTGTATAATTTTATTGTTTCTTGCCCTCAGGAGACAAAACCAAAATTGGCATTTATGAAAAAAAATTAAATAAAAGATTGTAGTAGTAATTAAGAGTTTTTTTTTTTTTTAATTTTAGTTCGTTTATACATTAAATTCATTTACAATTAGATATTCTACGCCATCAATTATAGTTAGTAATATTTGTTGAAATATATAATGACGAGGAGTGATATGAGAATTTGGATGTGAATGTGTAACCCTAAAAATGATTAATTGGCTATTGGATTAATTGTGAGATAAGATAAGCTGGGGTTGGACCACTGTATGAATTGTGCACCCACATCCTAACCACTATTGCTCGTGTTTCATTGGTTAATTTATCACTGCCTACCCATTTGGAATTACTTTAAATTGAAACACTTTTTATTTATTTTAAAGTGTTGTAATAATAATTATCACGGGATAAGCGCAACACAAAGCACTTATAAAATTTGACTTCGGATAGATAAGATATTTAAGATAATTATCTTTAAGATATCTAGATTTAGAATATTCTATTCAAATACGAATCCCTCTTATGGAAAATTGAGAGTTAAATTTTTAATATAAAGATGGATTTGGGCGTAGGATTTTGGTGCATACATGACTTTGCCTAAAAAATAAAAATTATGAATATATAGAAATTCGAGATAATTTTTTTTAAAACTAAAAATTAAGTTTTTCCCAAATAAAATGCCCATCAATTAACTTAGGGCTAATTATAGTGTGCACCCTAAGATAGGGTGCACCCATATACAAATATAAATATAAACATATACAATTAAGAGCAAAAATGTATACAACTAAATTTTGTTAGGTATTTTAATGAAAAATTGAGTGTAAAAAAATATACAATTATTAAAAAATATGTATACACTATTGAATAAAAAGTTATACACATATGATGCTAGTTTTTTTAATGAAAACGTAATGTGAAAAAAATATACAATTATTATGAAACACGTGTACAAAATAGAATAATATATATACAAAATAGAATAAAAATTTATACACATGTGGTGCACCCTTGCACCCGGGTGCACCTAATATACACTCTTAACTTATTATCCAAAGTAAGAGCAACCCTAAGAGCTTTTTTAAATTTTGAAGAGAATTTTCATAAAAAAGAGAGGTTTGTTAATTTAAAGAATGGTTAATTCCTAAAAAATTCACAACTTTATTGGTGATTTTCAAATCTATCACGACTTTTAATTTTTGTCAAATCAATACACGATCTATTTAATAGTTTAAATTCTATCACGACCTTTTATTTTTGTCAATTCAATACACAATCTATTTTATATTTTCAATTTTATCACAACTTTTATTTTTGTAATTTAATACACCACTTATTTCATATTTTCAATTCAATTTTATTATTATTATTATTATTAAAAATTAAAATACAATATAGGTCGAACAAATAATTTTTATCCTTGTTATTGTTATAGTAAATTCATAGCTATAATTAACTTGTGAAAGACAATTATTTTAATAAATCCACCTTATGTAAAATTATATTTTACTGTAATGAATAATTTTTTTTAATTATTATGTTCCTATTTTATAGTAAATTTAAAATTGTAACAAAAATATAATATAAATGAAATTATTTATTGAAAATAAAGATTTTATTAAAAAAATAAAATTAATAATTAATTTGAGCTTTAAAAAATAGTGTATTAATCCCATTATTTAATAAATACAAGTTTTAATATAATAATAATAATAATGATGATGATGAATTGAATTGAAAATATGAAATAAGTAGTGTATCAAAGTGCAAACATAAAAGTTGTGATATAATTGAAAATATAAAATAGATCGTGTATTGAATTGACAAAAATAAAAGATCATGATAGAATTGAAACTATTAAATAGTTCGTGTATTGAATTGACAAAAATAAAAAAATCGTGATAAATTTGAAAACTCTCAAAAAGGTGGTGAATTATTTAGGAATTAACCCTTTAAAGAATTATATTTTTAAAAGTCTTCCAACACACTTTATATTTGAATTTTATTCTCTCTATTTCCAATGTTAATTAATTACACATATTTTCTATACACTTTCTTTATTTTTGTTTTTGTTATTAATGCAATATAAAATTTACTTAACTCTTCCTTCCATATTATTTAATTAACAAAAGTATTGAAAATAATGAATCATTAATACATTTAATTTTAAAGAACTTAATTTGATTATTTAAATTTGAAGAATGAATCTTGTTATGTAAAATTAAAAGTTAAAATAGATAACTTATTGGAGTGATGTTTTAGTTGAATTTCTTTAAAATATACAATATAATTTTCTAGTTTAGAGAATTTCTTGAAGATGCTCTAACATTTCATTCTTGTAAATTTTTTAATTGGATAAAGTGCAGAAATTAATTAATTTATTTATGGTATGGGGTAAAGGAGTGAGATCTAAAACGTGGCAAGAGGAGGAGGGGTTGAAGCTGAGGTGCAAGACATGCAGAAAGACACGTATAAAACGGGTGGGCTTTATTTCAGTAGGAGCCGACCCGTTTCGGACAACCAAGATATGGGCCCCATGGACCACCAATCCCCAACAACCCGACAAACGATTACCCAATTATCTGTACTGTTCATCTTCTCTTTTCATTTTTTTTTATTATTATTATTTTATTTGACCAGTCACTCCCTAAATATACTTACGGTTACATTTTTTTAGGTTTTATAACGTAAGCACTTAGCTGTGGGATTATATATATTCTCATCTTTTTATTTATTTAATTAATTATTATTATTGTGATGATGATGATGTAATTAACCTAAATGAAGAAATTTGGAAATTAATTAAACCAAGTCGTAAGCTATGATTGGGTTTTGTTTTCAACGACTTTGGACATCCTTAGCTGTGATGCTGCACTTTTGTCCAAAATTAATTAAGTTTAAAGATTCTACATTATTATAATTATTAATTAATTTTTCCTTTTAACTCAAACAAACTGATTGCTTTCAATGATCATCAACCGTGGGCCATTGCCTATAGCCTCTCTCTCTCTCTCTCTCTCTATATATATATATATATATTCTTGCATGGCCAATATCCTCGAACCTTCCATCACATGTATTTTGTTTAACCACGTTTTCAATACACAATCAAAATAATTACATCTAATAATTATGTAATTGTTAATCTTGATTCAACTTTTTTAATTACGTGAAACCAAACTAAAAAAAATGTGTAGTTTTAAAGGAGATGGAGGGAGTGAATTTTATTCAATTGCATGATTTCCGTTTTTTTTTAATTTTAATATTTGTATGAATTAAGTGTTTAAGCGGTGAAAATATTTCAAGAGCTGATCTCTAAACCATACTCTACGAATTAATTAATTAATGTTGAATGTTATAATTCTACAAACGTTTTATTTTAATATATTCATGAGTACAGAATCCTTTTGAAAAAAGTTGAATTTTGTTACAAAATCTAAGAAATTAGTGATCCGACGTCGTGTTACTGGTTGGTGACCCAACTATAAAACCCATATTAGCAATGCAAATCCATTCAAGGAAGAACATATATGCTGGCTTTAGCTAGATTCTCCATTATATACAATAGAAAAAAAATAAAATGTAGAAATGAAAATTCGCCATAAAGAATTATTAGAGTTTGTGTTTGAAAGACTACATCTGAAATGATCTCAATTCTCAACCACAATTATTTATTTATCATGATTTTTTTAATGCAAATACAATTATTTATAATAACTAATAACCCCTAACAAGTTATGGAATAATTCGTGTCTAAATTTACTGTTCATCAAACTTCCCCTACACAAATAACGAGCTCGCTTAAATAATTTTCGAGCAGAGTAAAAATGAACTTGACTGCATAATTAAAGTAATATTTATTTATATTAGTATTATTATTATTAATTAATACTTCCTCCGTCCTATAATTGTTATCGTAGTTACTGTAGACACGGAATATAAGAAAATTTATTTTTTGACCAACTTTATTGACTTTTGAGGGGTATTGTGGTATTTTTAAGTAATAAATAAATTATAAAGTATGTTATGTAAGTTAGGTGAGAGTGATATTTTTGAAATTAAGATAACTTTTGAGATTGTTGGTTAATATAAAAATTCTATTTTGGGGGATGTGATAATTATTGTGGGACGGACGAAAACATAAAGTAAGACAATTATTATAGGACGGAGAGAGTAGTAATTTGCACTTCTTGAGGTTCTCGAATGGGTGAAATAAATAAATAATGATAAATATAAATGCCTTCATTGAATAAATGTTGGGTGGTGTAAACTCAAAGTTGACAGCTCAACAGGGCACACGTGCACCATCCATAAATTTGACCCACACTGGATCCTCTCTTCTCCCCTCGATCGACCCATAATAACTATTTACAAATTATTATTCTTTTTTATTTATTTTTTAATTATATTAACCCATTAAGATCTAAAGTCTAATTAATAATTATCATCCGTAATCTAATACACAAATTGCGGCTGTGCAAATTAATTATTGGATTACCTCAAGCAGTTAAGACAGCCAGCCAGTTCACATCCACACTCGATACATCATCTTATCAATTTTGCATCATTAATTAAATATATTGCAAAAATACTCTGTTACCACATGCATTCACTGCTAAAGTCCCATATACAATCATTAAATAATACTCTATGTAAAAACTACTAATAAAATAATATGAGGCAAAATTGGAAAAATACCATTTATTTTTTTTAGAGTAATTAAACTGACAATTGTACTGAAATATAATAAGAATAGAACGAAAAGTGGGGAATATCTTTCTTTAGTACTAGCAGACCAGTATATAATTAGAATTCCTCCTTTTCAGTTTAGAGAGAAATTGCGTATTTCTAGTTTAAGTAAATTATTTAAATACATGAATTTTGGTGGTCTATTTTTATTTTTTATTTTTTCCGGTATGGACTGGTTCTATAGTTGTTGATTTTATTTCAGATTCAAGAAGTAGTATCATGCCCTTAGGTTCCAGATTCAAATAATAATATCAAACTATTTGCTTTGGATTTAAGAACTTATGAAATTTCATTTTAAGGCACATCAACTCATTATGGTCAGACCAACACCTAAAATATAAATATTGTTGGTTGGAAATGTATAGAACAAGATCAAATTATTAACCAAATTGTAAGATGTACTCCCTTGTGTCCACTATAACTAATGTGTAATCATTTTATACATATTAATAAACTCATTTAATATAAATAAATAAGTACATAAAATGATACTATTATAACCCTTTAAAAGTTATACAGGATAACGTCACCAAAAAAAATTTAAGAATAAAGGAGTAAATATTTTCATCATTTATAATCTTTCTAAACAATTATAAAATGACAATTATTATACAGAGATGAAATCCATTTAAAGTCACTCAAAATGAAACACAATTGTTATGTTTAGCGATTTCGTTTTGGGTTTGTATTCATGCTTAAATATAACTTAGTGACAGGCTGAGAGGCCCATCTTCCAATGAAATGCAGACTACAGTTACATTACAGCCCACTAGCTATTGGGCTGGCCTAATAATAGAGCATAATATATAAAACTCCCATATTTATTTTTATGTTTTTTATATTTTTTTTCCTCCCATAAATATTTCCAACTTAAAAAAACATAAAATAATTAACATCTCAGATTCTTAATACACTTTATTTATAAGAAACACTATCCAATCTAAAGTATAATATACTTTATTCTTTATGTATTAGGAAAATATACCATGTAAAAAAAACAAGAGTGAAAACTTCCCTTGTAGTAAGTTATGAAAATGACAAGAGTTCAAATTTAAGGGTATTATTACTAGGAGTATTATTTAATTCAATTATTTCATTCTAGTTCTAGTAATAATCTTAAAATGACAAGAGTTCAAATTTAAGGGTATTATTACTAGGAGTATTATTTAATTCAATTAATTCATTCTAGTAATAATCTGGAGTTGCAGTTACAATCCATAAATTCAAATTAATTCATTTAATTTGAGAGAATTGACTATAAAACTTTTAAATAGAAATTCAATGAATTTTAGGATAATTGTGGATGCCACTCAGGATTTTGGGTAAAAATAGTATAGTGGGTAGTTATTGAATTTATTTTTAATTATTTTAAAATTAAATGAAAAGTGAATTTAATGAGACAAAGTTTTTTGTGAGACGCTAATTATGTGAGACAGTTGGTGAGACATGTTAAAATATGTCTATTATATAGATAAAGTATGTTTAATAATTATTAAAATATGTTTTGTAAAGTATGATGGATGATGAATTAAAGTATGATTTTAGGATATTATAATATGATTAATTATTGACATATTTTAACTACAAATAAGCATATTTTAACTATGAGATAAACATACTTTAATAATGGGTTAACCCGTCTCACAACCATCTAAAAAAAATCCGTCTCACAAGAAAGTTTCTCATTTAATGATTTAGACTATCGGATGCACTTTGACTCTAAGGCCTCGTTTGATACCCATTAATAAGGGTCGTTCATGCCTATTTTATTGTATTTTACAATGTTTAGTAACACATATTTCTAAAGGGACAGGCCCGTTAATTAGTGTGAAGCCCGTTGCAATATACTGTTCTCTTCATATTTCTAATATGGCCAAGGTTGCAGTATTAGTAATATGGGTTAGAACAGTTGTCCATATTATAGGAAATAATTACCATTTAAACCCTTAAATTGATTGAAAGAACGTTTCGATCTCTTTTCTTCTTCCTCTGTCTCTTTCACCCGCTTTTCTCAAGAACTACAACCACGTTTGACTTGTGAGCAAAATTGTCGATCATTGTGTGAGATTGAGGATTCAACATAGCCCAACACATTAGTTCCTCAATTTTTTTGAAATTTTCCAACGAGAAAGAAGGTGAGAAGCATCGTCTATAATTTTTTCTACAATTTTTTTTTATCAAGAATAGAAGCTGAGAAAAACTGTATAAAACTCAAATTTTTTTAGATTCGTCTCAATATCAAACACCCAGAAGCTGAATCAAAATATGAAACATGCCTTGCACATAAAGTTGCTGACCAAGAAAGGTAATTTTGGGAATTCTTGAGTAAGACAAAGACTTATATACAACATCCTGATTAGTGTCGTTTTCACCTAAATTTTAGTGTATTTTATTATGTGTGTTTTGTGTGTTTTTATTCATTTTGTATATCATTTGGTGGTATTATATGAAGATATGGAGATATGTACTTTGAAATGATAAATGCGTAATTTTCATGATTAAGTGCCTTAAATTGTGCTATATTTGTGAATATTTAGAGAATGGGTAAATTGGTGTAATTTGTGTGATTTTCAGGTAAAAATAAATTCTAGATACGATAAAGAAGATGTGGGAAAAAACGGAGCTCAATTCGGAGTTGAAATGAGGAAGAACGAGCCAAAGTAAAATGCTGAAAAACGCAAGTTCAATTTGTGTAATTTTTCTGTATTCATATGGAGCTCAAAACTAGACATGTGATATATGATTGGAAAGCCACTGAAGAGAGAATCGTGTGAGCGCAAGAATCACTCGAATTGGAGATTGGATGTGAAAGTTATGCGCGAAACGGTGAGACTGCGCTGCACGCGATGACCCTACACGGCCCGTGTGCTGCTACACGGCCCGTGTAAGCGCAAAAGATAGTTTTATGATTTTTACATGTTCTAGAAGCTTCCATGAGGTATAAATACATGTTTTGACCATAAAATCCGAGAGAAATCATTTGGGATCACTTTCCACACACACTAAACACCTAAATCACACACATTCATCTTCATCTCTTCCACCCTTCACTTCATCCATCCAATCCACTTGATTTTCTCAAATCCATCCATAAATTCATCCATCCACCAATCTAAGAAGAGGAATTCATCATTGGTTGAAGATTTTAGCATGATCAAGGAGGAGGAAGTTCACCATCAAAGGGGAGTCAACTTACCTTTATTTTGTTATTTTCTTCATTATTTAGCTCAAATGGAGCATGCCTTGAATTGTAATGAATTTGTAATGCTATGTAGTGGCTAGTCCTCATGTGAGACTAACAATATGATTGGTTAGGGATTATGTAGATTTTGCATACCACATTTTGATGAAATGATTGTTATGAATATTTTATGTCAATAATGCTCATTCTCATTTTATGTATGATTTGTGTGGTTAAATTCTCTATTTATAGTGTTAGGATGACAATTCCAATATTATTCTTAGTGGTTTAATTGAATCATTGATTGCATGAGATGACTTAGTTAGTATGAGGAGATGTAAGTCATACCCTTCAAGTGCTTAGAATATCATGATAGAATATTAGTGATGAACTAGTGAGGGGAACCCAACTTATGATCATAGTACCTTCATGAGAATTGAGAGTAAGAACTATCCTATGAGATTTAAACTTGTAAAAGAGTTGAGAACCTAATCACCTTGGCGATAGTGATTAGGGGTACAAATGTGATTGCCCTTAATATCATAATATGAAAACCATCCATGCATGTGTGTGTGTGAGTCTATATATACCTTACCATGAATGTTGCTTGTCTTACATATTTTTTAGATTGCTCACCTTCATCCATTTTCCATCACACTTGTACATGTTCTATCCTTAATTATTTTTCTAGTTGTTAGTTTTAGTTAATCAACCCCATCCTTATTCGATTCGTCCTATTAGAGTAAAACATTTCTCAAACACGACTACCCACTTTCGCCCTTGGGTTTGATATCTTATAAATTTTGCACTTGGTCACTTACGTGCTACACACGATAGAGTACACTTGCTCTAAATCAATTTAACCAAAATTGAAACTAAGTTCACCTCCTTCCTTCACTTTCAATGTGTGTTTTTTTTAACCGTTGCGTTTTTTTATAATTTTTTTATTTTTTATTTATTTAATTTTAGGGATATAATTACAATTTTACCCTGGTGGTTTAGGGTATAATTTATCGCTAGAGTTTAAGGTATAATTGTAATTTTACCCTTGTAGTTTAGGGTATAATTTAATCCCTAGGGTTTAGGGTATAATTTATCCTAGGGTTTAGTGTTTAGAGTATAATTGTAATTTTATCCTTGTGCTTTAGAGTATAATTTGTCCATAGGGTTTAAGTTATAATAATCATTTAAATAAAATAAATTTATAAATAAAATAAAAAACAACATTAATGAAGGTGCATGAATTAATTAAGAAATATGAGGATCAAAGTTGTACCAATTGAATTGGTGAACTCAATTGGTACAACTGGTTGTACCCTAGTTCCTCTCCTTGAGTAATTTTAGGATGAATCAATTAAATAAAGGAAAAAAAGGGATGAATCAAATAAAGTACTCCTTGAGTAATTTTAGGATGAATAAATTAAATAAAGGGAAAAAAAGGGATGAATAAAATAAAGTACAGATTTGGAGTTGAATGGAGGAGTGGAAGAAGAAAATTTAATGTTAAAAAAAAGGAAAAGAGAGAGAGAAATGGAGGTTTGCGTTGAATAAAATGAAGGGAGGGTGACGGCCGACGATTAAATGTGGTTTTTTTGAGATGATAAAATATTTATTAAATAATGGCAAATTTGTTATTGAAAATACAAGGGAAGGTTTTAAATGTAAATTGATTTCTATCTTAATATTTATATATTCTACCAATCACTTAAAATATTTGTTATCTCAATTTTAATACAACCTATCAAATAATCTCCCATTTTCATATTATTTATACTTATCTTTATTTAAATCTCATTTCTTTTATATATATATATATATATATATATATATATATATATATATATATATATATATATATATATATATATATATATATATATATGCTCCTTTAATAAAGATAAAATAGTAATTATACGATTTAGTTTAAATATTATTATGATTTCTTTAAACACACACCATATTTTTTTTTAATATATGTATATTTAAAACAATTAAATTGCCCCTAAATTCATTGAATACAATTACACACCCTTTCAATCTCTCTCACCACGTTCCCATCATCAAAAATAGCTGAACTCGCTTTTTCCGAGAATTTCCGCCGAGGACGAGCACAGTAGGTCCTCATGCTCTAATCTTCCTTCGCCGATGAAGAAGATTGTACAAACAGGCATAAATATCTGGGACGGTGGGAGTATATTGAATTATGTAGCCATATATTTTTAACATCCTTATAGGAATACCTCTTTCTCTTTTCCCTTAGATTTGGGGGAGAATACAAGAACACCGGACACGAATTCAGAATCACCCCAAATGAGTTCGACTGCTGTGTATCTAGTGTACTGATCTTAATTGTTAGATAATATTTTAATTCTATCTACCATAAAATAAAATAAAATAATTAATTAAAAAAACTACCTAATTTCCCTATTTTTAACCCACAGGTGCAATGGTGCACCGGGTGCACATGTGGTTGATGAGTTAAAAATGGGGGAGGTGGGTAGTTTTTTTATTTAAAAAATTAATTATTTTATTTTATTTGATGGTTGAAATCGATTCAAAATATAATCAAACTATTAAGATTGTACAGATACACCGGTGCACCTGTTCAGCGCTTGGATTCATATGTGTACTTGGTGCACCCCCTAATTTATAGGTTTAATGTGAGAGTAGTGGTTAGTTTTAGTTTAAAAAAAATATTATTATTTTATGTAGCGGTAGAGATTAAACTATAATTAAATTTAATAGCTAAGATCGTCTAAGTGCACCGGTGCACTCGATACAACCAAGACTCATAAATTTATTCCAGTTTTGATATTGAATTACATAGTCTTGAAATCCATTTGAAAATCAATACTCAAATTCAGTTTCATTTTCATGAACTTACTTTTTTTTTAATCCTTTTATCAAAAACCAATGCTAGACCCTGATTCTTTCATGTTTATTTATTTATTTTTTCCGTTTTGATTTTTTTAATCATTTAACATACATATATTTAGACATAATAATAATGCACCCAACATCCACTTAACTGTACTATTTCATAAAAAAATAATTTGAATTGCATTAATAATTTATATCGAATATATCTAACATTAATTTAAAATTTTTAAATAATACCCCCTCCGTCCCAAAATTTTTTTCACACTTCCTTTGTAATTATTAATGGGATGGAAGGAGTATATATGTTTTCCTCACATTATTATATTTACAAAATAATTTTAAATGTACTTATTTTAAAATAATAGCTATAAATTTTACTCCATACTTACGAAATAATTGAACAGAGATAATTAATAAATAATTATAATCGATTAATATAAAGAACCAACATCTTATCTTGCATATTAAAATATATACAATAAGCCAAAAACTCATGTGCACCCCGGTGCACGGACCACATTTCCGTGCGCCTTTAGAATTTTGTGTTAAATTGTATACCCTTTAATATACAGATGTGTACCCTTTATTTTCTAAAGAAAATTATTGTGTTTATCTTGGCGCATGGACAACACTCCGTGCGCCTTTAGAATTTTGTGTTAAATTGTATATCCTTTAGTATAAAAATGTGTACCCTAATATATACCCTTTAGAACAAAATGGTGTACCTTTTATTAATTATAGTGTATACCCTTTAGATCAAAGTAATGTACTCTTACCCATAATACTAAATTTCTAAAGGCGTACATAATGCGTTCCCGTGTGCCCAAGCCTCACTCATACAACAATAATAAATTAAATAAGAAAATGATTAAAAAATGAGTATCTCTTAAAAATTAAGTGTAGTTTTTTTTTTCAAATATTTTTTTTTGACTAAAGGTCTCTTATTTTTATTTTTCGTAAATGAGATATAATAAAATAATAAAGGTGCTTGAACTATAAATAAATAAATATATAGGAGTAAATAAGATGAAAGGCTTATTTGATTCAAATAAATAAGATGAGGAGTTTTTATGATATTTGCCTATTAATTTTTTTAATGAAAGGTTGATTTGATCCCTTTTAAATAGGAGTGCTTGGATGGAAAAATAAATATATAGATGAAGACTAATTTGTCCACATTGACCTCTTGGCTAAGCAGAGAATCTGGTACACATTACATAAATCTAAGCAGATAAATCTATACTGAAAAATAAATTTTGTTTAACAGTCACACCACACCTAATAATAAAAATTGTTTAACAGTCACGTTGCAAACTTAGCAACTCTTTCCCAAACATGAATGAAATGTACACATTAGTCTGAAGGTGTTCGTCCACAATCGAATTCTGAACAGAAAGAAATTAGTTAGTCTTAAAAAACATAAATAAATAAATAAGAATAATATGTTGGAAAATTTATTAAAATTATAATAAACCTTAAATTTTTCTAGGAGGTGCACGCACAACTTCCGGATGCATTTTACAAGTTCGTTGTTGTTGTCTCTGTATGTCCTGTTTCTGGGATCTCCGATGAATTTGGCCACTTCTGGGGGGTTTTGTGGGTTATTGAGGATAACATTCAAAGGTGCGCTAACAGAAATAAAGTTAACAACTGAGTCCAAATCATGAGAATATTCTGTATTTGTTAAGGAATTGAGTTTTTCCCATACCTGTGTGAGGAAATGCAATTTTTGTTCTGGATCCATGACTGCTAAGTGATTAAGCATCTGAAATTCATGTGCTTCACTTAAAAAAAAGAAGCTTAATTTGGAATAGGTACCTTGCATCGTTCATAATATCAATGAGATCAGTTAGTTCTTCTGTCATATCATTTAACCAGCCACGAAATATGTTAACTTTCAGAAGTTTCCTTAATTCCTTCCAGTCTTTTTTTACGGAGTGATCCATTTTGGGAATAAAATCAATTCCGGATCATCTCAGGGTCACCAATCATCATAAAATGATGTATGTCTAACGAGACAACAGACGAATTATGGTGATCGTGGAGGTAACAAATGAAGCTTATATATCTCGTATGATTTTTCGAATAGTTGGATTGATATAACGCTGCTTGACAAGGGGTAGGCGGTAGGATTGGGATGTGGGACGCCAATGTAACGCCTTAATAGAATAGGAGGATCTCGAGAACCGACTACCCTTGAGAGCATGTAGTCACAAAAGTTCGTTGTGGGTTTTAGATAGTTTCCCTCTGTTTTGTCGACCCCAATCGTGAGATGATTATTGTAAGTATTTAAGCAATAGATTTGAATTTATTTTTAATTTTTGAAAATTTAAAGTATATAAATGTATATATATGGATTAGAAGCAAATGCAAATAATAATTATTTAAGACATCTAATCCTTTGAAAATTGACGAGGTTATAATTGACAAACATGAAAATTGAGATGTTTATATTATGACAGATGAGTTTTGAAGGGACTTTATAACTATGTTTTGAGCTTTGTGATTGGTCTTTAGAACTAATAAACTTTTTGTGATTCAATTTGTATTATTTGAGAATAATTAGACTTATATTGTTTTATTTATATATATAATTAGTAAACTTTAGGTTGTTTCATTAATGATTTTTTTATGTTTAATTGTTCATAGGGTTATTCTGTAAAATTTATATTATATTTTAATTATCTAATTGGCATTATAGTATTTTGTAAGAGCTTCTGTCAATTTGATATTTCATTTTCAATTTAATTTCAGGATGAATTAATATTCGATGATAAGTAGCTTGATTAATATGAGAAAATCTGAACACACAATCTTTTTTTTATCAAGAAATTAGTATTATTATAAAATTGAAGTACAAGGGGTACTTCAACCCTTATAGATATAGATGTTGAGAGAAACTTGTACTCAATTACAACATATAGTGGGAGTATTAAAACAGCGTAAGTCTAATTATCCTCAAATAACACAAATTGAATCACAAAAAGTTTACTAGTTCTAAAAGCCAATCACAAAGCTCAAAACATAATTATAAAGTCTCTTCAAAACTCATCCATCATAATATAAACATCTCAATCTTCATGTTGGTCAATTATATTCTCGTCAATTTTCAAAGGATTAAATGTCTTAAATAATTGTCATTTGCATTTGCTTCTAATCTATATACATATATTTATATATATTAACATTTCAAAAATTAAAATAAATTCAAATCAAGCAAAATATGACTTAAAATTATTTACGGATTTTCTATACTAATTTACCGTAAAAAATACTTAGAATATTCATCTTAGGATTTAATTCATTATTTCAAAAAATGATTAAAAAAAAAAGAACAACAAATATTTAGATTATTAAATACTAGATCATTAGCAAAAAATAAAAATAAAAAAATAAAAAAATCATGGCGGGTCCAAACGGGCCAAACTGCCCCATTTTGGGTTTAGCTTGCCTAGGCCCGCCCCCGTTTGGGCAGGCCCAAACGGGCTGCAAATTTTACAACCCCATCTTCCTTTTATAGAGGCGGGCCGGGCTAGCTCGGTGGATCTAACCCGTTTTGACATCTCTATGGCTTATGGGGATATTTGTGGTGGGAAAAGTAAATCCTGGGTGATATTACGAATCAGATTGGTAAAAGGGGATTTTCTGGCAAACATGAGGTCAAGTATTGTGACTCAGTATTAAAGATGAATGCAACACAATGGTAGACATTAATTATTTTATTTTGCAATTAGGTACTAATGGCTGAAGATATACGTAGACAATATAAAACAAAATATTCCTACTCTAGTAGGAGTGGATTAGGGACCGTACGTGATACCCATCCACGTTTGGGCATTTGTGTACGTCATAATCCCACTCCAGTTTCAGACTACAGCAAAAGTGTAGCTCAGTCTATATGTCACCTCAACTACTTCTGTGTTGGGGTCGACCAAACAGAGAGAAACTATCTATATATAGAACCCACAACGGACTTTTGTGACTACATGCTCTCCAGGGGAGTCGGTTCCCGAGATCCTCCAGCCTATCTATTGTCAACCATCAGTTTATCAATCCAACTATTCAAAAAATCATACGAGATATGATAAGCTTCGTTTGTTACCTCTACGATCACGATGATTAGTATGTTGTCTTGTTAGACATACATCATTTTATGATGGTTGGTGACCCGGAGATGATCCAGTACATGGGAATTAATTTTATTCCCAAAATGGACCACTCTGTAAAAAACGATTGGCAGGAATTGAGGAAACTTCTGGAAGTTCACATATTCAGTGGCTGGTTAAATGATATGCCAGAAGAGCTAACTGACCTCCTTAAAATTATGAACGATGCAAGGTATCTATCCCAACTTAAGTTTTTTTTAGTGTCCTTACTCTTGTTTTTTTGTTATTTAAGTGAAGCACATGAATTTTACATGCTTAATCACTTAGCAGTCATGGACCCAGAGCAAAAATTACATTTCCTCACACAGACCTGACAAAAATTAAATTCTTTAAAAAATACAGAATATTCTCATGATTTAGACTCGGCTGTTAACTCTATTTCGCTAGCGCGCCTTTGAACGTTATCCTCAAGAACCCACAAAACACCCAGAAGTGGCCCCTAATAGAATAACGATGCAAGTTACCTATCCTAATTTAAGTTTTTTTTTTTGTGTGCGTCCTTATTCTTATTTTTTTTGTTATTTAAGTGAGGCACATGAATTAATCACTTAGCAGTCATGGACCCAGAGCAAAAATTGCATTTCCCCACACAGGCCTGGCAAAAATTTAATTCCTTAGAAAATACAGAATATTCTCATGATTTGGACTCTGCTGTTAACTCTATTTCTGTTGGCGCGCCTTTGAACGTTATCCTCAAGAACCCACAAAACCCCCAGAAGTGGCCAATAATAACAAAAGAAGGAAATACGAAGACAACAACAAAAACCTTGTAAGATGCATCCGTAATTTTTGTGCGTGCACCCACAAAAATTTTTCCTGGAGGTGCACGCACAAGTTCCGGATGCATCTTACAAGAAATAATAAAAATCATAACCTGCAAGTCTATCCAACATCTGGTCCATAAAGGGTAAAGGAAAGTGATCCTTACAGGTGTTCTCATTCAATTTCCTATAATCCACACAGACACGCCACCCTGTAGGTACCCTAGTAGCAAGCACTTCACCATCATCAGACATAATAATAATCATTCCCCCCTTCTTAGCGACCACATGCAAAGGACTCACATAGGTACTATCACTAATAGGAAAGATAATTCCTGCATCTAACCACATGTTTTTGTTGAGAGTGGAATTTCATGCATTTTATGTGTGCAAATTACACTGATTTGCTTAGAAAAGTGATCATTTTTGTATGAAATTGTGTACGTTTAAGTATTTACACGATTTTGAGGCTTCTAAGGTATTTTTTTAGTTTTGAAGGTAGAAAACAGGATAAAACAGAGCAGAATCGAAAGAGGAGCGAAGCAGAACCGGACCGGACCAGCTCGGTTAGCCGCTCGAGCCAAGCTGATAGCCGAGCGGGTCAAGTTGTGCCGAGTGGGGTCCCACCTGGACCCCAGTGACGTGACAAGCCAGATGGAAGGCCGCTCGGCTGGGTTCAGGCCTAGCTCGAGCCGAGCTGGGTGCCGAGAGGCCTATTTCCGAGCCCAGACGGGGCCTGTTCGATGCAGCAGCGTATATATACATCCAGATCGCATTTTTGAAGGAGTTTGGATCGCGAAAAAGCCCTGCATCAATTCTAGAAACAATTAGGGAGATCAAGACACAAATTGGAGAGAACCCATCCATAATTCATCATTAATTCACACCTTCATATCAGATTAATAACCTGATTTCATCATCCATCCACTTTCAAGAGGGTTCCAAGTGCCAATTGAGGGAGAATTGAGCAATTGGAGAGACGGAGAAGGAACGCGAGACTACGCTTATGCTAGGGTTTCGTAATTCTTATCTTCCTCTTTCTGCTACTTTGATTTTTAGTATGAATTGCTTAGCCATGAGTTTTGCTTGTGACCTCATGTGCTAATTTTATATATTGTTATAGGGTTTGATGGATTGATTTGATTGATTTGGGGATCCAAAGATTGAGATTTTATGCAGTTGATCTTTTGATTTTATTTATTTTATTCATTCTTGCTTATCTGTTTCGTAACTTCTTCATAGTATATTCATGACATCCGCTATAATGTTTGGATTATTATGTTAGCTTGTGTGCGTTCATGATTAGTATTGTCTATCTGTTAGAGATTGAAGTAGTTCCACTATAAACACTTTAATTCCATGAACTGGTAAATCAAATACTTGATTAGTTTGGTGGAACAATGCAATTAGACAATCAAGTAGGAAGTGAATAGAACCTTGTAGTAATTCCGAAAAATATCTTGTTAGTCAGGCTTACCATCCGGAGGTATTGTTGCTTGTTTTGATTAGTATCTAGGAATAAGGCTTGGTAATATTCGCGCACCTTAGGATTCAAACCAGATTATACTGTTAGCTTAGAATCGAATCATATTCGGTGGGATAATAGGGATATGTGGTGTATTTTCAGTAAAACTGCATGAATGAACAATCGTAAGTCAAATAACCCAAATTAATGGTCAAAACCTGATACCTTAGAACTGTCGTTCATCTCTTGGTTAAAACTTGATTTATTTTATTATTGCTTTTAATTTATTTAGTTATTTATTATTACGTTAATTAGATAATTAATTAACAAAACATTGGAAATCGATTACTCAATTCTGATTAATTAATAATTCAAAGTAAAATAAATAATTAACTGTCTTAGTGAGATCGATAATTTAACTTGGGTGCTTGCTGCTACAATTGACATCCTTATACTACAGGATTAAATTATAATGCGCAGAAAAAGCCTAACAATGGGTATCGCGTATGGTCCCTAATCCACTCCTACTAGAGTATGAGTATTTTGTTTTGGGTATCGCGTACGGTCCCTAATCCACTCCTACTAGAGTAGGAGTATTTTGTTTTATATTGTCTACGTATATCTTCAGCCATTAGTACCTAATTGCAAAATAAAATCATTAATGTCTACCATTGTGTTGCATTCATCTTTAATAATGAGTCACAATACTTGACCTCATGTTCGTCAGAAAATCCCCTTTTACCAATCAAATTCGTAATATCACTTAGGATTTACTTTTCCCACCACAAATATCCCCATAAGCCATAAAGCTGTCAAAATCGGTTAGATCCACCGGGCCGGCCCTCCCCACCTCTATAAAAGGAAGATGGGATTGTAAAATTTGCAGTCCGTTTGGGCGGGCCTAAATGGGCTGCCCCAAACGGGGGCGGGCCTAGGCAGGCTAAACCCAAACGGGGGCAGTTTAGCCCATTTGAGCCCACCATGATTTTTTTTATTGGCTAATGATCTAGTATTTAATAATCTAAATATTTGTTGTTCCTTTTTTTTAATCATTTTTTGAAATAATGAATTAAATCATAAGATGAATATTCTAAGTATTTTGTACCGTAAATTAGTATAGAAAATCCGTAAATAATTTTAAGTCATATTTTGCTTGATTTGAATTTATTTTTAATTTTTGAAATGTTAATATATAAATGTATGTATTAGAAGCAAATGCAAATGACAATTATTTAAGACATCTAATCCTTTGAAAATTGACGAGGATATAATTGACCAACATGAAGATTGAGATGTTTATATTACGATGGATGAGTTTTGAAGAGACTTTATAATTATATTTTGAATTTGTGATTGACCTTTAGAACTAGTAAACTTTTTGTTGTTCAATTTGTGTTATTGGAGGATAATTAGACTTACGTTGTTTTATTTATATATATAATTAGTAAACTTTATGTTGTTTGATTAATATAATTAGTAAACTTTATGTTTTTAGATTAATGATTTTTGTTTATATTTAATTGTTCGTGGGTTTATTTTGTAAAAGTATTTATATTTTAATTATCTAATTGACATTATAGTATTTTATAAGAACTTCTATCATTTTGATATTTCATTTTCAAATAATGATAATTATAATAACATCGTAAAAAATAAAAGGCGGGTTAGCCTGCCATAACTCACAATCCACCTCTAATCATATTTCTGACCTGCAACCCGGCTAAGCCCACCAAATATCGGGTTTTGGGTCGGCCCGCCCCACCGGCTCATTCTGATAGCTCTAATTAGGGTTGTAAATGAATCAAATAATTTAAATTCGATTCAATATTCGAATTCGAATGCGAATTCGAATAAATATTTTAGTTCGAATAATACTCGAATCGAATATGATTCATAAAATATTCGATTCGAATATTCGCGAATATATTCGAATAATAATATATACGCCCTTCGTCCCCTTGATAAGTGTCCGTTAGTTTTTTCACGTGGATTAAGGAGTGTAATATTTTAAAGTGTAATGAGGTGAGAGAAATAATATTTTAATGTGGAGTGTGTAGTTATATTTGTGTTGACTGTGAGTCCCATGTGTAGTGGGTTGAGTATAATAGTATTAATGTGTGTTGTCACATCAACCAAAAAAGGAAATAGACACTTCGTATTGGGACGGATCAAAATGACAAAATGGACACTTATAAATGGGACGGAGGGAGTATTAATTAGTATATATTATTAATATTAAATAATTCTATATTAATAAATATAAATAAATATGTATATTATCTAATTTATTACTATCTTAAAATAAAAAGGAAAAGATATACTCCCTCCGTCCCCCGAAGTACTTAACGTATTATTGTGCGCGGAGTTTAAGAAAAAATTATTATTTTATGTATAAAGTAATAAAGAGAAGAAGTATTTTAATTAATTTATTGAAAAGGGTGTGTAAAGTTATTGGAATGTGTGAAAAAATGAGTATTATGTTGAGATGTGTGTAAAAAGTAGGTATTGTTATAGCGTATTTTTTACCATTTTTAGTAAAAGTAAAGTGTGAAATACTTTGGGGGACGGAGGTAGTATATATATATTTTTTATATAATGTAAATTATTTAATTATAATTTTAATAATTTAATGGTTGATGTATTTAGTGAGTATTTCTTCTTAAATAAATTTATTAATATCACAAGAAATTAAAAAAAATAATATTTAAAAAAAATGAATTTACAATTTCGAATCGAATTCGAATTCAAATATTCAATTTCGAAGGTTTAAATTCGAATACTCGAATATATTCGAATAGTTCGTTTATTACTTTCGAATCGAATATGAATTCGATTTTGAATTTAATTAATAATCGAATACGAATATTTAATAAATACCTTAGTATTTGATTCGTTTACCACCCTAGCTCTAATAAGCCATCACTATATTGAACAATATGAACTTACAAATAAATAAATCTAAGCTTCTAATTCACAAATATTCACAAATAGAGGTAGACACATATCCAAGTTATTTCTACAACTAGAGGTTGATTAAAAAATTAATGAAATTGAAAATCAAAAACCAAAATTTTTAACAAAAAATTGAAATCTATATTGTACAATCTGAACTTATAAATAAATAAATGTCAGCAACTTGATTCACACGTCCAAGTTATTTCTACGACTACAGGTTTTGAAAACTCAAATTTCATTTTGGTGTCAATAAATAACCTCACTTTATTATACCTGTCACTATTTTTTGCAGCTATTATCTCAATATATTTTATAATTTTTATTTATCTTAAAATCGTTTATTTATTCAATTTTATTTTTAATATTGATTTGGATAATTAAATCCATAGAAAACAAAAAACAAAAGAAAAAAAAAACCATTTGAATAATGAGTTGGTCTCTCACAAAATGTGTAAGTTTACAATATTTTGTTCTAAAAGGTATAGTACACTTTAATTAATAAGAGTATAATATACCGTTATAAAGGGTATACACTTTCATTAATTTTTTTTTAAGAATAAAGAGTATACGTCTTTATATTAAAGGATATATCATTTAATACAAAGAGTATATGGACACACGTTCGAGGAGCGCACATGTTTTACCCCAATTATTTCTATTGGCAATAATTATAATTACAAAAGTTCACTTAAGAAAGAACTTATAAAGATTTGAATTTTGGATTGAAATAAAATAAAATAAAATTTAGTAAAACAAAATGATTAGTAACAAAGTACTCTAACAAATCAACTCTGTCTCACCTCATTAATTTATCATGTCGTTCTCGTAGATATAATGATAGCAGATTCTTTATTCGCAATTTGGAAACGTAAAACCACTTGTTCTTTGAGTGTTCGTTCACACTCAAATATAGGAGCAGATTAACAAGTGGATGAGTTGAAATTTGGAAATGAGGTCAGTGGGAGACGTTATTAGAAAGATATACAGGAGCACTTCAAAGAATAAAGAGGAAAGAAAATTGATGCTAACAGCACTTTTTGTATATGTGAATCAAATATGGATGGAGAGAAACAAACAGCCGTACGGAGAAGGAATGAGAAATAGCAACGAGATTGCAAGGAGTACCATCTTTAGCATAGTACAAGTATATTTAAACTACGAGGAAATCAAGTGATGGAAATAGGGAAATAGGTTTACTTTTTTACTCGTGGGATTACTCTTTATAATACATGGAGCTTTCTCTACTTGGAAGAGTTCATTTACTGTAAAAATATGAATTTTTGTATAAAAAAATTAAGTAAATCTGATTCCACCATGAAATTATTCTAGTCTCATACATTGTAGGGTGATATTTTATTGTATTAAAAAGTAAACTTGATTTCACGGTGAAATCGAAACGATGCTAGTTTTTGTGTTATTATCTAAAAATGAACCTGATTTCAATCAGTGCAAGCTCAATTGAAAAAATTTTCCTTACTTCAATCACTTCAACAAGACATAGGGCAAGAGTATAAATAGTTCCTTATCTTTTAATTTGATATGAAAAGGTCCTAAAATATAGTTAGGAAATTAATTTTCATTTCAAACCTTTTAGTTTTGCTCCAATTTCATTTTAAAACAATATTTTTTTTATTAATATTGTTCCATTACTTTGTAAAAATACAAATTCTCATGGAATTAGAAAAAATTGAACATTTATAAGTAAAAATGATCATTTTGATGAGAAGTTAAAAACTATAAAACGATATGAAGAAGTTAAATATTTTAAAACTATTTTGAATAAAATAAATTTATATGAGAGATTTTAATTTTAAACACCCTAATATAACCACGAGATATCAATTATCATGGGTACAATTTTATTGCTTCTTGCTCTCGGGAGACAAAACCAAAATTGGCATTTGTTGAAAAAAAAATGTAATAGTAATTAAGAGTTTTTTAAAAATTTAGATCGTTGATATATTAAATCATTTAAAATTAGATATTCTGGTAATATTAGTTGAATTATCGTTAGTAATATTAGTTGAATGATGAGTGATGTGAGAATTGAGATGTGAATGTGTAACCCTAAAAATGATTAATTGTGAGATATGATATGCTGGTGTTGGACCACTGTATGAATTGTGCACGCACATCCTACTATTTACAAGCTCGTGTTTCATTGGTTAATTTATCACTGCCTACCCATTTGGAATTACTTTTAAATTGAAACACTATTTATTTTAAAGTGTAGTAATAATAATTATCACGGGATAAGCACAACACAAAACACTTATAAAATTGACTTCGGATAGATAAGATATTTAAGATAATTATCTTTTAAGATATCTAGATTTGGAATATTCTACTCAAATATGAAGCCTTCTCATGGAATATTGAGTTAAAATTTTATATTATAAGATATAACATTCAATTATATAAAGATGGATTTGGGCGTACAATTTTTGGTGCATGCATGACTTTGCCTAAAAAATAAAAATTATGAACATATAGAAATTCGAGATGTTTTTTTTTAAAATAAAAATTAAGTTTTTCTCAAATAAAATGATCATCAATTAACCCATTATCCAAAGTAACATGAGGATGTCGTTCTTGTAAATTATTTAATTTTGGATAAAGTGCAGAAATTAATTAATTTATTTATGGTATGGGGTGAAGGAGTGAGATCTAAGGGGATGATTGTAATCACGCCAGATTTTCTGCGTCATTTTCGTGCATCATCTCCTGTGTCACGCGTTAAGTGATTGACACGTAAGAGGGGAATTAAATCCCACCATTGCCCCTAGGATTTAAGGATTAGGGTATAATTTCCTCTCTCCTACGTGTTATCCATCCAACGATTTGACACAGAAGATGATGTACCAAAATGACACAGAAAATCAAAACGTGGCAAGAGGAGGAGGGGTTAAAGCTGAGGTGCAAGACATGCAGAAAGACACGTATAAAACGGGCTTTATTCAGTAGAGCCGTCGAAATGGGCCGGCGGGGCGGGCCAAAACCCATCTCAACCCGTCTTTTGGCGGGTTTAGGCGGGTACAGGCTAGAATTGCTAGACTCAACCCATTTAAATGCGGGTGGCGGGTTATGATGGGTCAACCCAACTTTTTTTAACGATGTTATTATAATTATCATTATTTAAAAATAAAATATCAAAATGATGGACGATTGCAAAATTATAATTATCATTATTTGAAAATAAAATATCTAAATGATGGACGCTTTTACAAAATCTATAATATCAATTAGATAATTAAAATATAAATATAGATTTTACAAAATAGCTCAATGAACAATTAAACAAAAACAAAGATCATTAATCAAACAACATAAAGTTTACTAATTATATATTTCTTAAGAATCACAAATAAAACAATGTAAGTCTAATTATCCTCAAATAACACAAATTAAATCACAAAAAATTTATTAGTTCTAAAGGTCAATCACAAAGTTCAAAACATAATTATAAAATCTATTAAAAACTCATCCATCATAACATTAAACATCTCAATCTTCATGTTGATCAATTATATGATTATATCATTGTCAATCTTCAAATGATTAGATATCTTAAAGGTTTATAATTTGCATTTGCTTCTAATCCATATATATACATTTATATATTAAAATTTCAAAAATTAAAAATAATTCAAAATCAAGCAAAATAGAATTTTAAATTATTTACATATTTTGTATACTAATCTATGGTACAAAATGTTTAGATTTTAGAATATTCATGTTATGATTTAATTCATTGTTTTTAAAAAATATTTAACAAAGGAACAACAAATATTTGGAATATTAAACACTTGACCATTCGTAAAAAAAAATATGGTGGGCCCAAACGAGTCAACCCGCCCTATTTGGGTTGAGCCCGCCTAGGCCCGCCCCCGTTTGAGCCAGCCCGTTTAGGCCCGCCTCTAAACGGACTGTAAATTTTACGGCCAAATCCACCTTTTTTAGAGGCGGGGGCGGGCCGGCCTACGGGCCCAACCCATTTTGATAGCTCTATTATTCACCAGGAGCCGACTCGTTTCAAACAACCAAGAGGTGGGCCCAATGGAACACCAATCCCCAACAACCCAAGAAACGATTACCCAATTATCTGTACTGTTCATTTTCTCTTTCATTTTTTTAATTATTTTATTTGACCATTCACTCCCCAAATATACTAACCATTTTTTAGGTTTTTTAACCTAAGAACTTAGCTGTGGGATTGTATACATTCTCATCCTTTTATTTTATTTTATTAATTATTATTATTGTGCTGATGATATTGATGATGTAATTAACCTAATTAAATGAAGAAATTTGAAAATGAATTAAACCAAGTCGTAAGCTAGGATTGGGTTTTGTTTTGGGACACTTACTAGCAATACAATACATTTTCTATTATTACTTCTAGATAGATGAACCTCAAATTATTACTATGAGATGCAAAATTATATTGTGCAATCCCCATGTTACCCTTTCACTTCATTTTAACATATTTTAATTATTACATCGTAGATAATATCAACTCCCGAATTTATTACATTTCAAAATGTTTTGCGGATTCTTACTTTTTATGAATATGTGAATCTATGTATGTTTCATGCACTAAATCAGATATTGCTTGCATAATTAATTAAATGTTTTTCACAATTTAATATATGTCTGCATAACCCGTATATAAATCTGCACTATATAAAAATATATACCTAGAGAATCTATTTCTTATAAAAAATATATACTTAGAGAATCTGTTTCTTATAAATCTTATAGTGTCTCTGTACAATATAGTTATATGGTTGCACAACACATTAAAGTCATATATTCTAATGGAGACGTGAATACTTCTGCACAACAAATTAATACTTCTGCACGACAAGTTAATAATTTTGCACAACATAATTTTATGTATTTTTTCGTGAACGTTCTATAGCATGAAGAAATTGCAAGTAGAGAAAATTTAAATCTTAATTACGTTAGTTCAGTATCTGCTACTGCAGGCTTGCACTACTTTTATTTTCATACAAAGAATTGCTTTCACTCTCCTCTTCATGTAGCATAGGCTTTTTTCTCACTCGTCGATTGTCTCTACTTCATCGTCGTTGAGGATGTGGCAGCTTTTGATGAACAGTTTTTTTAGTACATCTTGTCGAAACGGTAGACGACGGACTACACAGTGTCAACAACGCCATGAGTGTGGTGGTGCAGCAGGTTCACTATGATGATGTGAGAAGATGAAAGGCACATGACTGCAAAAAGATAAAACACGCAGATGGAACGGAGGAATGCCTGATGAGATTAGATGGAAACGCAAGAACGCTCGTTATTAAGGAAAATTTTATGGAAGAAATCCTTATTTAGTGGAAATCATAACAACCAATTGGATAACATTTTTTTTTCTTTTTTATAATATTTAATTAGGGTTATATTAGGTATATTACTTTAAAATTTTGTATCTTATACTAATTTATTTAAATCCATGTATCTTAAAGTAATATTATCTGATATTGTGTATCTAATACTCCCCCCGTCCCGTTTCAATGTTTACGTTTGCTTTTTGCACGTTGATTAAGGAGTATAATATTTTAATACATAGTGGGTGAAAAAATATAATATTTAATGCAAAATAGATAGGTTTATTAGTGTTGGATGATATATTAATTGTTTTAGGTGGGTCCTATATTCCAAAAAGGAAAACGTAAATATTGAAATGAGACGCGCAAAATAGAAACGTAAATATTGAAACGGGACGGAGAGAGTACTAATTAATCCTAATATGTATATGGTTGGAAAAGCATAGAAAATGTCAAATTATTATTAACAAATTGTAAGATGTACTCCCTTGTGTCCACTGTAACTAATGTGTAAAGTCATTTCATACATATTAATAAACTCATTCAATAGAAATCAACAAGTACATAAAATGATACTATTATAACCCAATAAAAGTCATACAGGAGAATAACGTCACCAAAAAAAAGAAATTAAGGATAAAATAAATATTTTCATCATTTTTAATCTTTATAAACAATTATAAAATGACAATTATTATACAGAAATGAAATCCCTTTAAAGTCACTCAAAATGAAACACAATTATAATGTGTAACAATTTCGTTTTGGGTTTGCATGCTTAACTACAACTTAGTGGACTGGGCTGAGAGGCCCATCTTCCAATGAAATTCAGACTACAGTTACATAACAGCCCAGTAGCTATTGGGCTGGCATAATAATAGCAGCATAACATGAAAAATCCATCAAGAAAATAAAATTTAGATAATGAACCAGCTTTCACGAAAATATAAAACTCCCATATTGGTTTTATGTTTTTCATTTCTTTCCATCCCATAAATATTTCCAACTTAAAACGAAACACAAAATAATTACATTTTATTTATAAAAAATAAAGAGTTGATATTAGTGCACTCGAGTATTATTTAATTCAATTATTTCATTCTATTAATAATCTGGAGTTGCAGTTAGAATCCATAAATTCAAATTGATCCATTAATCGACTATAAAATTTTTAAATAGAAAATTCAATGAATTTTAGGATACTTGTGGATGCACCTCAGGATTTTGATTAAATAATGAGTAGTTATTGAATTTATTTTTAATTATTTTATTTTATCCAGTGATGATTAAATTAAATGTTAATAAAGTGAGTAGTTATTGAATTTATTTTTAATTTTATTTTATCTAGTGTTGAGAATAAAATGAAATGCACTTTGACTCTAAATGGTAAAGACGAAATAGTAATTATACGACTCAGTTTAAATATTATTACATTAAATATTGATAAAGAGAAAATAATAGTCATAATGAAAGCATTGCCTAAATACAGTGGCTGCTAAACATTAGGTCTAAAATAAAGGTAGGCAAAATTGATTAAAAGATTTTTAAAAAAATGCTAAATTTTATTATCCCTACATTATTACAAGGGCCAACACCCATGTAACTGTACAGTTTGCAAGACTACAATGATCAATACAATAATAGAAGGTTTAACCAACAAAATCTAAAAGTGATTTTCCTCTAATTTTTACACATAGGTGAAATTGCAGGAACAGGATAGAAGTGAACTACACAGAAGGAAGAACCCAAAGATTGATGAGGGAGGAAAGGAAGGACATAAACCATGAAAAGAAGGCCATGGTAGCCGATAGCTGGTATCTTATGCACAACTTTCCGCTGCAGAATCCATCCGAAGAAAGCAGAAGACTAGCCACACTGGCCGTCGAACATGATGCAGCTAACGATAAAAACGACAGAACCTACGAAACAATGTCATGTATGAATGTTGTCGTTCGCTATATATGAAGGTGATATGTGACATAATATGAACTAAGAGCATGAAAGGATAGAACGCCTACCCAATCTCCTATGATGACAACTGAAAGTATCCCGGGTTGACTAGCCGGACGTTTGATGAAAACGGAGAACACATCCACCACTGCTAATGTCAAGCTCCATGGAATTACTAGTCCCATGATAGTGACTAGGAAGCTGAAAAGTTTAAGATAAATTATATAGCAGAAGATGGCCTTAAAAGTTTACTGAATCAATTCCTCTTCAATGTTAATACAACAGAAAGTTTATGTTGGATTTCCAAATATTTGATACAGATTAGCTTGAACTTAACAGGAATCAACAATATGAAATATGGATCCAACAAAATAAATTTTTACTACAAACTTGGCTAGTGAGGCAATTGGTAGGAACTATAAATTTCACCTGCCATACATCAAATTTTACCCACTGCAATTTCCACACAAAGAGTTGGTCTCATATGCAAACGGTGCTTGAAAGAATAGTCACAAAAGGTCAATAAAGTCCTAAGAGCAACGATGCTCGGATTTTTTCCTAAATAGCCCACGGTTACATAGAAAGAGCTCATCAATGAATCTTGGCAAAAGTTGCATTTGTTTATGAACGCAACTAGCATGTATCCCAAAATTTTAATTCAAGTTAAAGAACTATCAGATCTCAAGTTTTGCAATTGCACCATATACTTGATCATGATTAAATGGACTAAAAATAATGCAATATTTTTCTGTTCTTGAATTCCATGGATAAGAAGTACTATGGAATACTGATTCACAAACCATAATATAAAAATTCATCCTTCAATCTAATTCTTCGTTTTCAATTCCTGAAATACACTCTCTCTCCCTATCTACATTCGTTTTCCCACCTAATTCTGAATTCCTATAATACCCCTAAAAACATTTCAAAAAAAGCAATCAGCTAATTATTCTCTGCCAACATGACCAAAAACATACTTTTATAGTGAATTGGAATCACCAAACCTCTATAACACTTCATCTCAAATAAAAAAAAAAAAAAAAAAAACAGTGATCATTCCTGTAATACAATAGAAGGAATCACACTCTTAAACAGGGAAAAAGGGCTGTTTGAATCATAAATCATTTTTAACCAGCACCAAATAACAAAATTAAACCAAATAAAGAATTGAAAAGAGGGAAAGAGTGAATCACCAGAAAGCAGTATAACTGTAGAATTGAACATCCAAACACATGAATAGCAATGAAGCAACAGCCAAAACGGATTGTCCCAATCTCAAAGCCAAGCTGGCACTCGTCCCCAAAGCCCCCGGCAACTCTTCCATATCACCCACACATACCACTCAATTTTCCCCCAAATAGATACACTTTTTATATGTATATCGCTCTGCTTCTTCATAGCCATTTAATTCTCTCCGCAGTCCATGCCACGTTTCTCATAAAACGATGGAAAACCGCACAAAATCGGGCAAAACACGATTCGATTTTGGAATAATTAAGGAAAACAGCGATCAACGGTTGATTTCTTACGGTTTGTTGATTGAAATTGAATGAATGGAAAGTTAATTTGAAATAGAAAGACCGAGCGTCTATGCCTCAATGGAGAAGAGGAAATGAAGTGGACTTTTCTTTTCCTTTTTATTTATTACCAATTAATCTCTCTTTTTCTCATATCCTCTATTTAAATACACCTTTTCCTTTTCTTTTCTTTTCTATAAATAAATAAATATATAATGCATTTTGTAACAAAGATTTATTACAAAATTTTAACTTTTCCTTTTCTTTTCGATAAATAAATGCATTTTTTAACAAAGATTTATTACAAAATCTTATATTTAGACGGCAGATTTCGGTGCACTTTAACGTTTATTTGCTAAAATATAAAGTAGTAGGTAGTTTTTTTTTTAATTTTAATTATTTAATTTAATTAATAATACAGATTAAATTAAATTTTAATTTAGTATTTAAAAACATGAAGATGATATTTGAACTCATACTAAAATAGATAAAGATTTGTTATATTAAATTCTACATCTAAAACAATCTTTAATATATAAGTATTTAGGCTCTAGAGAAAACAATATTTATAGAATTTATATCAGTTTTTTTTTAACTCTAATTATTTTGTTTTAGTTTTTATCTTATAACCTTTTTTTGTTTGATAAGCAAATTATCTAAGTCGTTTTGATGAAAAGTTACCGTAGAACTATCTTACTAAATGATAGAGATTATTCTTTATGTGATAAATAATTATTCTCTTGTATTAAGATTAATAATATAATTTTTTTTTTGTAAGCGATATTATTACTCTTCTGTATCCTATTTGATTATTAAATTATGAATTTAATAGAGATATGAAGGATCATATTTTTTAAAAAATACTATAAAAATTAAAAATTAGTTAAAATTTTAATTTTTTTTAAATAATTGCTGACCACTAGTTTGTAATTGCAAGGTTGGTTTATGCAAATTATTTGTATCCATTATTAAGTTCAATACAGACCAAGAGATGTTTAATTGTTTGTAGAATTAAGAATATAGTGACTTTCCACCTACAAAATATATAATAATTAATATATGATGCATTTGATGTGGACGTTTAATCCTATAATTTTTAGTCAAATTTTTAATATTTTATTAATCTCATCTATAATCATGATGGAATTTATTGGATGTTATTTTATACAAATGAATACGAATACTGTCTATATATATGTGTGTGAGAGATTTTATCTGTAAATCATGATGAATAAAACCCATTTATATATTTTGTTTTTAATGTAATTAACTTATAAAAACATAATTAAGTATGAATTTGGGTATAAAGTTTAGGTAAGTGTAACACAACAAACTAACAATAATTTTGAATAATTGAAGAAGATTGAGGAAATCAATCAATATTTTGTGAGGAGACAAGAATATCATAAACAAGCAATTTGTTTTAAAATATCTTATAAAAAAATTAATTATAATTCGGAGCTTGAAATTATATTGTCTATAATTACAAAATTGGTTTAAATAATTTCATTCTAAAGCATAGTTAAATTCAATTTTAATTATAACTTAGGCCTTAAATATAATTAATAATTTATCCACATTCCATTACAATAACCCCTCATCTTTCATATAAAAAAGTAAAAAGAGTGTATTGAGACAGAGAAAATAATACTCATCTTTTTAGCTTGTAATTATTAGAAAGATATATTTTAAATTTTTTTAGCTTGTAATTATATAATAGAAGGATATATTTTAAATTCCGAATGATGGTTAATATATTTTTTACTCTGAATTTTGAAATAATAAACAAAATGAATTAAGTTCTTAAACATTCATTAAAAATCTAACAATGTAAACAAATTTATTTAATTTTATAATTTTTGCTTTTCAAAAGTTTAGATTAATATCTAAAAATGTAGCAAATCAAACGAGTTAAGCATATACTATATAATTATTGAGGCAATATTTGTATAAAACCGTCTCATATTTATCTCACACAAATCACTCTTTAAAACGGGTAAAATGTGACAACATTTATAATAAAAAGTGATATTCAATGAATGAAAAGTGATAATTTAGGTGCAATTAATTACTTCATAAATAATTTATAGTATAATATGATTGAAAAGTAATAATATTTAAAAAATATTATAATATTATAAATGCATGAAATATAACATTATTAGAAATGCTTCCATACAATCAACTATATTAGTCTCATTCTGAAAATAACTACTCTTATAAATTATCATGTAAAAAAATAATACTCCTAGTCTCTTTTGAACATAATTACTCTTACAATATGGAGTATTAATCTTTGTTCTCTAAAGTAAATACTTCATTATACAGAATATAAACTGAATCATACATTTTTTTTTGTAATAATAATAATAATAATAATATAATAATAATAATAATAATATAATGATGGGGAATGTTATGGGTTGTTGGAATTACATGGGAGCACATATTTCATATCCACCGCAGCTTTGCATTTCACAGGGTGTAATAAAATATTTAAAATTATTTGTAATTTATATTCTACAATATTTTGTGGCACGTTGAAAACTAGTTTTCACCCTTGCTAGATTCCGTTATTACAAGTTTAAAATAATGGTGTCCCACTTTACAAGTTAATGCAAATTTATTTATTAAGCACACTTTTCTTACAAAGCTTAAATCATAATAGTAAAATAATTATAATATACTCTCTCCGTCCCGCAGAAAGGTACGCGAGAGCTATCCGGCATGTTCTAAGCGCAAGGAAGTCCTACTCTACTATTACTGTCTATACGGAGGGTGATAAAGACTCATTTCCTTCTTTCCGTTTGGTTAGGGGTCAGTAGTAACTAGAGCCCATAGCAGGTGCCGCAGATCGTAGAGAGAGTTTTAGTTTAGTTCGCACCGTCAAGCGCTAGTGAAAGTCAATTTCAGTTAGTAGGACAGCTGGAAGTCGAGGGTTACTTTCAAGCAATAAATAGGCACAGTTGGAAAGTGATGTGCTGTAATTTATAAAGGAAGTTCGTATGTTTCTGTGGGACAGAGGTAGTAATTAGCTACAATCATAATTTAATTATTATTAAGCATATTTTACTTACTCACTTCGAGCATTTACAAGATACTCATTTACTTTTTGCAAGTGTCGCCTATTATTAAAAGGTAAAATGAATACATTTAAAGTAAACACCTTACTACCTTGTAAGTGTCGTGAGAAAATATACTATAATATTAAATACTCCCTCCATTCCACCTAAAGGGTAGTATTTGTTTTTTGTACGTGAATTAAAAATGAACATTTTAGATGAGACAAGGGAGTATATTTTAGCAACGAATTGAATTACTATCTTCCAAGAGATCTTACAATCACCCATCTGGAGATGGAGTAATTATATTTGAAATGCTCTAATCTATTTAAAAATAATTATTTACTCCCTACTGGCTAGTGGCTACAGAACCCGAACCCGAACCAGTAACCACCCCCTCTTCCCCTACCCAAAACCCCCGCCCTGGCCACTACACACCTACCTACCCTATTCCCTCCAAAAACTGTTTTTTTCAACCCTAAATTGTTCATAGATGTCTAAAATTACTACAAAATTTGTCTAGTGGGCCATCAATTATTATTCTTTATGACGTCGGTGGAGTTAAACTGTCAATCCTTCATCATGGTTCAACTCTTATTGATTGGCTGATAATTGATTAAAGTTTGGACCTTTCAAATTCAATTCTTGTCATTTGTCAAATCCATGAAGGGTTGCTAATCGCTCTTGCATTTTGCGGGTTTACCGTCGAATGCGGGTAATCAGATGCTCTCAAAGGTGCCTTCTTGTCTCCCACCACATTTGAATATCAAATTCGTCAAAAAGTATTTGTATTTGGGAGATTTAGCACGCGCCCGCCAACTGTTCGATGAAATAACTCACCCAGATGTACAGTCATGGACACTGTTGATTTCAGCTTACACCAAGAATGGTCTATGCAGAGACGCGATCAAGATTTACACTGAAGTGAAAAACAGTGGAAAGATAAATACAGATAAATTGGCTATTTTAGCAGCTTCCAAGGCATGTGCAGCTTTAGGTGATTTAACAAATGCAAAAGAAATCCATTTTGATGCTATAAAGAACAAGTTCAGCTCAGATTTGTTTCTAGGAAACGCCTTGATTGACTTGTATGGGAAATGCAAGCACTTTGAGGGTGCAAAAAGTGTATTTGATGATTTAAGGATCAAGGATGTAATTACTTGGACATCATTTTGTTCATGTTGTGTAAACTGTGGACTTCCAAGAGTGCCACTTCAAGCATTTCGGGAGATGGTGTTGAGTGGTATTAGTCCCAATGCAATGACATTATCCTCTGTGCTTCCTGCTTGCTCGGATTTGAAGTGTTTAAATTTGGGTAGAGAGATTCATGGTTTCTGTATTAAGAATGGGATAAAGGAAAATCTGTTTGTTAGTAGTGCTCTTGTGGATATGTATTCTAGTTGCTCGAGCATTAAACGCGCAGAGTTAGTGTTTCAAAATATGAAACAGCCTGATGTGGTGTCATGGAATGTTATAATATCAGCTTATTTTTCAAACTGTGAAAGTGGGAAAGCACTGGAAACATTTCGATGCATGAGAAATCGAGGAGTCAAGTTAGATATTGTTTCCTGAAATTCTGTCATTTCTGGTTGTGCTGATAATGGTAAAGCACATGAAGCTCTGGATTTACTTAGAGACATGCAGAAGTCAGGATGCAAACCGAATCAAATCACTATTACAAGTGCCTTAACTGCTTGCACTTTTTTGGAAGCTTGGAGGGGAGGGAAGGAGATTAATGCATACATGGTGAGACATTGTTTTATGAAGGATCTCGTTGCTTCAACTTCTCTAGTGTTGATATATGCCAAGAGTGGCAACTTAGAGATCTCAAACCGAATTTTTCGTGAGATGTCATCGAGAGATACTGTTTCTTGGAACACAATTATTATTGCAAACTCAATGCATGGAAGAGGAGAGGAAGCTCTACTGCTCTTCAATGAAATGTTGAGTTCAGGGGTGAAACCAAACTCTGTTACTTTTACAGGTGTTCTATCTGGTTGTAGCCACTCACAGATGGTAGATGGGGGACTCGATTTTTCATTCCATGACCAGGGATCATGATGTTGAACCTGATGCGGAGCATTACTCCTGCGTGGTTGATATTCTTAGTCGTGGCGGTCGCTTAACAGATGCCTATGACTTCATCCAAAACTTGCCAATAGAACCAAGTGTGACTGCATGGGGAGTTTTGCTTGGAGGATGCCGGATCTATAAGAATACAGATCTTGGGCGAATTGCTGCACACCAGTTGTTTGAGATTGAACCACATAACCCAGGAAATTATGTGTTGCTCTATAACATCCTCGTTACAGCAAAACAGTGGAGGGAGGCCTCTGAAACAAGGAAACTGATGAGAGAGAAAGGAATTAAGAAAGCCCCTGGTTGCAGTTGGGTTCGAGTAAACAACACGGTGCATACATTTGTTGGTGGTGATAAAAATCATGATAAGAGCAAAGAAATATATCAGTTCCTGGATGAGATA
The DNA here is from genome assembly GCA_023678885.1 of Pogostemon cablin. Classification (NCBI taxonomy): domain Eukaryota; kingdom Viridiplantae; phylum Streptophyta; class Magnoliopsida; order Lamiales; family Lamiaceae; genus Pogostemon; species Pogostemon cablin. The sequence goes on along the minus strand of CM042994.1, from coordinate 2,830,228 downwards.
CGCATGAAGATGAAATTAGCTGGATTCTACCCTAAGACAGAATTCGTTCTACAAGATTTGGATGGAGAGGAGCAGGAGCATAGTTTATGCAATCATTGTGAGAAGCTTGCTGTTGCATTTGGGATACTGAATTTGAAACACGAATCATCCATTACAGTCTTTAAGAACTTGCAAATATGTGGCGATTGTCATAACACCATCAAGTTCATAGCGAAAGTGGTATGGGTGCAGATCATTGTAAGAGATGCTCTGAGGTTTCACCATTTTAAAGATGGCTCGTGTTCGTGCAGAGATTTTTGGTAACATCGAGTTAAGTTAGAAAGCGAACAATTCACAGTTGAATAGAACATAGGGTTTTCTTGTGGATTGAATTCTTCGAGCGATGATCCAAATGTTAATACTACACTTTCTTGGAGAAAATAATGGTTCAGTTTACTTGGTTGCAGGAAGTTAAAAATTGTGGACGAGAAAAATTGAATCCAGCTATTCAAATTTTAAAAACAATTTAGTACCCTGCTGACATCTAATTTGGCAAGTATGCTTCTTTGGTTCAAATAATAGCAGCATTTCAAGAATTCTTAAAACATTTTTATCAGCATACCTTTCATATGATACATGTTTTCAGTTGAACATGCCATGTAACAGTTGATTTCACCACAATATATATTAAACAAGAAAGGAATTTACAAGCATTACAGGAATGCTTCTCCAACATGGGAATTGGGAGTGGAGTTCCATGATCCTTCTCAATTACAGCAAAACTCAAACCAAGGATAAACTAGAATGGTGTTAAAGACAGACACTCTATGAGTCAAGTTGGGCATACCAGATGCCTTGGATTTTGACATCCTTGGGAGCTTTCGATCCCAAATCAGTATCAGATGGCTGAAGGCTCTCGAATACTCCAATCACCTCTCCGGTCTCAGGCTTGCTCTGGGTTACACTCAATGTGATGGTCCCTGTCGAAGATGCAACATTCTTGATGTTCTCCTTCTCAAGCTCCTCCTCGTCTCCCCTTCCTCCAGCAGGCAATGCAACTGCATTGTCATAACCAGTAGATCCACCCCTGCCCTTAGGGTCAAGGAAGGATGAACCTCTGTATGATGGCACAAGGAATTGGCCAGTGAAGCCATCTGGTTTTCCAGTGGCGACAAGGTTCTTGATGGTGAAGAGGAAAGGCACACGCTCGCCTCCGGGGAGCTGTACAGTGACGGCAGCATAGTCAATCCCGTCCTTCTCCTCAAACTTGATAGTGCCATCCTGAGACACCTCGAAAGGTCCCTCTATCTCATCAAGGGTGTAGGTCAAGCGAGTCATGAGCTTGGTCTTTTGGAACTCGGGTGGTGCATTCTTGCTCACGCCCTCTGCTTTGACAGTGAACGATGTTGGCTCGAGGCAGAATTTCTTGGCGTTGTATTTGCCTGGCTTGAATGCAAATTTGTCGACACCTCCATCAATGGTGGGGCACTGGTTAGCTGTTCCAGTTCCTTTCACTTCTGTGTAGGTCTTGCTCTGAATTTCATCGAAGGTCAGCCTTTTCGGAACCCCTTCAGCATTTGCTCCCTGCAAAATAGGTTAATGTGATTAATTAGCTCTACCCTAACCTATCCATATGCATACTTCCCCTCTTGATAGCAATATCAAGTTTTAAGTTCACATAATGGAATTCTTGATCAGAGTTTCAACATAACTTTATCATAAACAAAAAGATGATAGGAAAACGGACACTGCTTATGATCATAGATACAATTCTGCATGATTATATAGATAAAGACAGATACAAACTTAACCTATTATACTACATAGCTGCCTACCAAATATCCCTTCATGTTAAGCTAGGAGTAGACTAGTAGTACAAAATAAGCCTTCATCTCACTAACTGGGATCACATCATCATATAACTAAAATTTAACCTTCTCCATTAATAATCCCAATCCTTGTAGCTTGTGAATTGGAATTGTTTTAAGTAGTTAAAAGCAACAATATATGTGAGATGAAAAGTAGTGGGCATATATGAAAGAGAAATACCGAGACAACAAGAGCAGAAGTGGCAAGAGCAAATCCAGCAATCTTGGCAGCATCAGTACATTTCTGGGCCAAGTCCTTGAGATCAGCTTGCAGAGAGCAGTTGACGGCGAATGGCTTGCCGACGCTTTGAACTGACCGGAGCTGGTGGCTGCTTCTGCCTAACTTGGATGGCTGCATCAGGGTGGCGGCTGCCTGAATTGAGCTGGTCGCCATGTTTCTGATTCTTGATTACCCAACTCTCCCCTCACTCTTTCTCCTTATTTACCAAGTGTAGCGTCACAGAAGAAGAAGTGATTTGTGTGGGGGTGAGTAAGATATCAGAAATTATGTTGGTGGCTTTGGTATGAGCTAGATAAGGGATAGGATAACGTCTTGTTTTCCATTGGTTGGAAAGTTTTTGTAACTGCTGTTTCTTGGCCTTACACCTGTCAATCCTTAGATATTATTGTGAGGAATAACATCACTTAACTTATCTATACTATATATTATTTAATATATAGTTGGTAGTTGTATTAGTAGGGTGTAGATGTGTGTGGGTCTCATGTGTTTAAAAATGGAAATGTGGACCTTTGGTGCAGAAGCCCAAAATGGCAAAATATCCATCTTTCGGGCGGACGGAATATAATATAGTTTTCATTTTATTTTCAATTTATTAAAAATTAAATCATTTTAAATTATTACATTTTTAATAATTAAATTAAAAATGATCTAATTAATTAAGTAGATCGTTTGTTATTTTTATTTTATTTTGTTTTATTACATTACTTCCTTAATTAGCATTGTTAAGAACAAATTAATTTTAGTAAAATTTGTTAACCAAGGTCTCAATGGCCGAGATACTCAATAATTAACTACATTTGAACTCCATTTTGTTTGTATAATTATACATATACATATTTTTTTTTAAAAAAATTGCTTATATTTATCTTAAAAAAGATCTCTCTGGTACTTGATTATTTTTATTTGTGAATTACTATCCTTATGTACATTATATTAGTTCAACTTCATTTTACCACATTATTATGAAGAGAAAAAGTTTGATTGAACAACTATAATTATTTATATTACCTTTATTTTTTCTCTGTATACATTATATACATTTCTCATAATCTACAGAGAAAAAAAAAACTATTCCTTGCACATATAATTTCTCTACAAGACAATGCACAACTTTGGGCCCAAAAGTTTTGGACTTGAAGAATTGGGCCCATCCATTTTGCATTGAGCCATGGTTATGGAGTTTCATCAATTAGCTGACTCCATAAGCTAAGGAAGATTTCCTTAATCAGAGAGTGAAAGGAAAACAAATTAGTGGACCCAAAAAGATAATGATATATATTAAGGGCGGTTAAGTATTAAGATCAGAAAACTGAAAAAGAAAATGGTAGTGGCTCAAAAGTGCTTGAAAAACAAATCATAGTAACCTCTCAAATAAATGATTTGATATTTGAGAGGGCACCTCAATCATAAAGGAGAGAGTTTTGAGTTTCTCATCATTGCCACTATTTCAACATATTTAAAACCATGGCTTTTCCTTATAATTAGGACCTGATTAAAAAGTAATCAAAATTATAATTAAACAACTGTTTCAAACATTAAGAAATTAAATACTGTATTAGAGACATCATCATCACTATGCTTGGGTAGCACACAAGCTACATCCATGGGACATGCATATCATACATACTTGAGTATATCAGCAAAAGAGTTTCGTAAAGCAGTTGACTTCTTTCGGTAATCTTCATCATCACATGACACATTAAGGAAGAACAACCAATCACATTGATTATTGATTCTGATTAAGATTAATCAACACTTCGAATCGAAAACATTGAAAACTTCAGAATGTTAGCAATAATCAACAAAATTTCAGATCAAATTGATAATAACTTAATCCTTCCGAGAAAGTTTTGAAATCAATTGGAAAAAAATCAAAATGAAAAAAATCGATCGAACGGAGGGTGAAATGGAGTTCCTCTCAGACAAATGCCTCGATTGTCGTCACGATTTTAAGTCGAATGGATTTCGATCGGACTCGTCATCGTAATTTGTTCATCATCAAGAACAACAAATCATTCCGCGATCTCTTGATTAGATAATGGGGAAAAACAATTGGAAAAACATTTTTGAGATATGATTGGGTAGCATAAGAGAGAGAAAGTAGAGAGGGAGAAGTACCTGAAACTCGATTAGGGCATGATTAGCAGCAGAAGCTAAAGGCAATCGAGAGTAGTGGCAGCGGCAAAATGAATTTGTGTACCGTAATAATAGCTCCATGTATAGTGTTATGAGTATTTCAGTTTCTAGGGTTTTGTATTCTCGAACCGTTTAACTTCGGCCGGCCCAATTCTACCAAGCTAGGCCCATACCGCTTATTAACACTTATACAATGTTTACTTTTTTAACCTACCAAAATTTGTTTAACATCGATTCAGAATCTCCAATAAAAAATTTGATAATTGCTTTTTTGGTCTTTGAATAAACCAAACAAATACTAATATCTTAAAAGTATAAATTAATTAATAATAATTTATGTGCAAACTTGATTATGTTGGCAAAGACTTGCACGAGACCGTCTTACGGATCCAATTTCATGAGACGGATCCCCAAATGACCCGTTGGAGCGCGCGTTCAAATCCCATTGAATGGCTTAGTAGGTGGCCGGTGAGCCTGTCTTGACACAATGCGTGTTCAAATCCCTACAACCTCTTATCAATTTCCTTTTTCTTTTTTTTATTATTAATAATTTTCCATTCTTTTATTAATTTTTTTTATAAAGGTCCTAACGTACGTTATAAGAAAGTAATAACATTTTAAATAAAAAGTAACATTTTATTTTTAAAAAGTGATAAATGCCTAATTAAATTATTCCATTTCATTAATAATTAATGACACAACAAAAAGTGATAACATTTTCAATAAAAAATGATATTTGATCAAAGAAAAGTGATAGTTATCCAATAATAATTAATATGATGAATAAAAAGTGATAACGTTTTTAATAAAATGTAATGCATAATCAATAGACGACCAATTAAATTATTTTATGAATAATTAATAGATCTCATAAAAAGTGATAATATTTTACATAAAAAGTAATATGTTATAAACAAAAATTGATAATGTAAAATCAAACTATTTCATAAAGAATTCATGTGACTAATAAAAAATAATTATATTTTTAGTAAGAAGTTACATATAATCAAGAAAACAGGATAACATTCATTGAACTATTTCTAAATAAATAATTTATAAGAAAGATAAAAGATGATAACGTTTTAAAAAAAATTTATACATGTTCATAGAAAATTGATATCTTTCTAAGTGAACAATCATGAAAATTTTGTAGGACCTAAAAAAAAGTAATAACTTCTTTTAAAAGAAGTGATATATTATTAAGGAAAAATGATCATAATCATTATCTTATTCAGGAATAAAAAGTGATAATATTATTTGTGATATGATAAAAGAAAAATAATAACCTTTCAATTAAATTATTTTATGAAGGATTTGTACAATAAGAAAAAACAATGATTACATTTTTAGTAAAAGATGACATATAATCAAGGAGAAGTTATAACATTCATTGAACTATTTTGTGCATAAAAGAATTTAATTATAAGAATGATAAAAAATGATAATATTTTAAATAAAAAATAAAATATTATCATAGAAAAGTGATAATTAAAGTTAAACTATATTTAATAACAATTCATAGTATAGAGAAAAGTAAGGGTTTCTAATAAAATGTAACAGTTACTGAATAAAATTTGACAATTATAAATGAACTATTTTATATATGAATAATTTATAAAATAATTAAAAAGTGATAATATATTTTATAAAATGTGATACCTTATTAAAAAAAAAGTGATGTGTTCAATTAAATTATTTCAATAGAAAATTATATTTAATTTATTTTATATGTTATAGAATATTTATCGTATGTTTTAATTTAAAATTTTCGAAATAAAAGAACTAAAATTAACTCAAATAATTTTTTTTTCAGTAACGAAAAAAAAAATTATAAAAAAGAAAGAAGTAGTTAGTATTTTGTAGATACAATTAACAGGAGCCAAACTATCTCATTTGATAAAGCCAAACTATCTCATTTGATAAGTAACCGGTTTTTTCTTTTTCTTAAATTAACAGACCGCAAATTTTTTAATGTAAATGGCTAGGGTAAGATCCGTCTCACATAATGGGATCCGTGAGACGGTCTCACACAAGACCTACCCGATTATGTTGAGTGGCTCTATTATGTGCTCTTTTAAACATAATTTAACAAATTAGTAGCTGTTATTATACAAGTAACCTATATTTTCTTCAAATTTACGATCCAGTGTGTAATCAAGCTCAACCCATTAATGACTATCTAAATTTAATAATTACTACCAATTCTGCGTGCAAACAAGCAGATAGCAAAGTTTTGGAAAGATCTGAACTGAAGGAGAAGCAGACAGAAATCAAAGTACTTCATAAACAGATCAAGTATTACTGGATGAATTATTGAGGAGCAACAAGAAGAGAATGTACATGTGGGAAGCATGAGCAAGCAGTTCTCATGAAATGATTATTTGATTTGGTGACAAGAAAACAACATTAAATACTGCTACAACACAGTATCAGATGACATGGGTTAGCAAAGCCCAGATAGGGAACACCACCAACATGATAATCCCTAGAGTGTTGGAGATGCCATGGCTTTGTGTAAATGAGTTTCGGAATCCACCGGTTGCCCGGATGTGCTCTTGCAGTAGATAACAACCAATGGCAAGACATATTGCTAATCCAGCCCAGTGGTCTCGTAGAGTATGAGCGAAGAAATGAGGGGAAACCACCAGCAAAAGGATCAATGATCCAGGCATCTCCAGCCATCCTATAACAAAATCAAACAAACAGCATTGAACTTCCACAACACTTGGTCTTACATGCAGTGAGTGAATGCATATAATGGGTCGATTCGAAAAGAATGAACACGAAAAGACAAAAAAGTCATAAGAGCAAAATGTTAAACCATATGTAAATCTTAACAGAAGGGCAAGAGATTAAAAATAGGGTTGTAAAATCTGAGTGTACATCAAAATTTTGCCCTTCTAAAACGCCTATAGTCACTTGATCCCATGGCCTTTCTTCTAGAAAGCAACAGAGTTAATTTCTAGAAAGATCCACTGTAATGAACTCTTGCAAATTTGTACTACGACAAACCACACTCTCTGAGGATTGTGTTCTAGAATAAAACCCATACAAGATGCAAATGAAACACTTTACTAACCCTTTTGTAAGAAATTCACAAGAAGATAAGTAATCATCATTTGTCAAGTGTAATTACAGGGAAAAATGCCAAATGAATGAACACAGATTGCAAATGTAACATTAACAAGAGAGTAACCTCGAGATTACCTGGGAAATGTCGAGGGAAGAAAAGCCTTAGGATAACTGCAATGAATGCAATCCATTTACCAACATCTCCCCTGCACCATGATATTAGGTGCTCAATAAAGTGCTGCTAATTCATTAAAGAAACCAACTGTGGAAGAGCATCCATATAAAGAGTTATCACCTAAAAAAGTGGAACAGAGCTGAGGGCAAACTGAGGAAAATGTATGGAACCAGAAGTGAAGTAAGCATGTTCGTTCTCCAGTTAGTCCGATCCAAGATCAACAAATAACTGCAGTTGGAGGAGAATCAAAGTAATATGAAGTATTTTTGAGTTCACAGATGATGATCAATTCAACTTTTCAATTGACATTAAAGCACTAAAACTAACAATATTTCTATAAAACACTGAAATCTATGACTATTTTCTCCTAAACTGAGCTATAAGCAGTTTTCGATACCTCTCTAACCCTTCCTAATTTTACAAATTTCGGTCAAATATCGTAATGCTGTCAGCACCAGAAAATTATAGAAATGAGAGAACAGATATTTAAGCATTCATACCAAAACCCTAGCAAATTAATCAATTTTACGAAGAAAAGGGGCAGAGAGAAAACTGACATGGCAGATAAGGAGGCAACCCATTTGAGAAAAGAAGCGCCGAAGGCAACGCCATCCAATTTGGAGGCGTGGTTGATGAGTTTCCCGGCGGCAATTTTCAACTCATTGAAGTCGGAATCCAGCAATGCCGCCAATTCTTCATCAGTTTTCATGGCTAAATAATCGATCCTTCCCATTTTTCTTAGACTCTAATTCTCCTCCCCCTTCGTCTACTTCTCCAACTCAGACCTAATCAAAACAAATTCATTATCTTTGAAATTAAATTGGATGCAGTTTATGGAGATCCGATAATGTATGCTCTTCGACGGAAGGGATGAGATCAATAGCGTTATTATGCTCAGTTCAAGCGGAACAGACGGCGGTTCTGCGGAACCAAAACTGTGTTGATGCCACGTGGAGCTCGTATAAGATACCATCTTGCACATGTATACTTTTACCTCATATATGCACTATTATTATTTTATTTATTATTATGATCTTTACTTTTCTGAAGTTATTCATGATTCATTTGAATATTATTCCTTAAAATATAGAAATTATTAGACAATTTGCATAAGTTATGTCAAAGAATTTTAAGATCATTTAATTTTTTTCTATATTGATTCAAAATGTATTTTCTCCCACTGTTTGTATGATAGGATTAAGGTTTTTTTGCTACATGCCCTGTTGCCCAGTTACAAAAATTAAGGACTTCAACTAAAAAAATAAAATTAGTAAATGAATAATTATATTGGCCCAATTGTTTCATTTAACACAACACCAAATTAATTGGCCCAGATTTAAAGGTGGGAACGTTCTCACATGAGGCCTTTGAAGCAACATCGGCCCATCTGTTATGTTTCACTATTTGTGCTTATTGAGAAATTGCTAATTGCATTGAGAAAGATAATCTTTTTCCTAATCATTTAGATGGCAAATCGTATACATAAGTTGGAACCAATATTATTTAAAAGAAGTTGGAAAAAATTAACCAAAAATATATGATACCCCTTTAAACGGTAAAAGAACAGGAAACAAATCAAACAAAGCATCCAAAATTGTATTGTTACTAGAGTATTTTTTAAAAATCTCTTTAGACACTCTTTTTCTGTTTCTCCCACTACCATTTGCTTTGCCTTTTGAAGTGGGAAAACGTCTTAAAAGCAGCGACCACTTCCATCTTTTTTCTACTTCCTGCCAAATTCATTCATCATATTCCGATAAAAAACCACAATAAAGACATCTTTTTGCCTTTTTTTTTTTCCTAAAAAAAAAAAAAGTTTAACAATCAATACACCCAATTTTGAACGAAACTACGGAACAAATTCATAAATTACTCGTATTCACACAAAACAGAAATGTGCAAAAATTTAAAGTGATTGGAGAGGGAAAAAAAAATATAAGAAATTAAATAAATTTGGCATTATTGTTGCCGTCGTTGGCCGCGGGGTTTTCTTTTTTCTACGACGGTGGGTTCGTGTGAATCGCAGACTTGTGTCTTGAATTTGCAACCGAACTTGGCCCGCCAACCGCTTTTCTCCACGTGTCCCCCTGGGCCCACTTTGTCTATCTTCGCTATCGCCTTCCTCATCGTGGTGCACTCCCTTTCAAGCTCGTGAACCCGCGTCCGCATGCTATCCATGTCCATCCGCAGCACCTGATTCTCCCTCGCCGCCGATATCCACGTGCTGCTTCCCTCCGGCGTTAGCACCACCACCGCCTCCACCTCTTCTTCGTTATCCCCTCCGACCTCGCTGGCCTCTACTACTGTCCCTGCATCGGCGGCATTAAGAGTTCCGGCGATGGCGTGGCGGAGCTGAAGCTGTTCGAAGAATAGCACCTGCACCACCGCTCTCAACGGCAGCCGCTCGTTCTGAGCGGCGTGAGTGCACGCTTCTAGCGTGAGTTTCTGGCAATCCAAAACTCCACATATCTTCTCTCTCTCCTCCTCTGAAAACCATGGATGCGCCTGTAAAATTTGCCGATTTCAAAATTTGTTAATCCACGAATTGAATAAACGAAATGCTGAATCTCAGTCATTTTACTTCTTATTACCTTAAGAAAAACATCAACGGCACGATATAGTCCGTCGTCGTAAAGCCTGGCGGTATCCGGCAAAGCGACGGCGAGATCGTAAAATCGTTCTGGCTTCAGATTAGCATCGGAAGCGATTTCCGATAAGTAGCCATCGATTAATTTTCCGACTAACATTAGCGCCGCCGATCTGACGATGGTGTTCTCATCTTCGCCTTCAATCCTAGTCGTAGATCTCTCTTCCATTCCTTGGAGAAAATACCCCAAAATCCTCTCCACACAGTCCACATCGTACAACGTTTCGTTCAAATACGAGTAGCTCGGAATCAGCAGATCATCTAAAGTTGCTTCTTCTAATTGTAATCCAATTTTCTTCTCCAGTGTTAACTTGCAACCCTCAGAAGCATTCAGAATGTACGCCGTTCGCAATAATCCAAACAAAAATCTAGTAGGAGATCGCAATGTCTTCTCCCTGGGGAGATTTGAAATAATCGTCTCCAGAAGCTCTCTCTGGTCATTCTCCGTCGGAACAGTGGTAGACGACGACGATGGCTTCCGATTAGTACGCGAAATTCCTGGTATGTACTTCTTGGCGTAATGAATCAAACAGCATTCGATAATTTCTCCGCTCACATTCAAAGCTTTCATTGCGAAAATCAATCTCTTGAAAAACGTCAAATTCAGAAAAACCAACTCATCCAACCATGAATCCGCAACCACAGCTCTCGTAACATTGCTATATTTCTTCCGTGGATTACCTTCATCCACATTTCTGTAATTCCCTGCTCCGTCGTTCACCGGCCACCCAAACAGCGACGGATCTGAGGCGGCGGCTCTGGTAGCAATAGCTTCGATGCATCTCTGACCAATCCCTAGAGTTTCCGCCATGGGGAGTAATCCTTGACAGGAGGTTAGAGTTTTGATGGAATATTTGACGCTTTTAAGGACCGACTGTGCGAGAAACCTTTCGGTTTTGGAAATGAGGTTATCTTCAGAGTACTCCTCCGTCATCTCGAGATACTCTCCGGCGCATCGGAGGGGGGCGGCGTTGGTTGCAGAGAGATCGATTTTGACACCGTAGCAGAATTTGGCTGCAGTCTCGAAAGACTCGGAGCCGCCCGGGAAACCAGGGAGCGTGATGTGACACTGTTCCTCGTCGTCTTCTTCGTCTTCTTCTTGGATTTCTTCTTTCTCATCGATGTCATTGTCGAAGTAGTGACTAGATTCAGAGGGTATTCGGATTCTAGTGGTTATTGTTGCTTCTCGTTGTTTGTTCTCTTTTTCTGTTATCAACTCGTGAAGCTTTTTACTTTTAGACATCAGAGGGAACTGCAGAACATGGAAGAAGAAGAAGAAGAAGAATCAACATCTGTTTTTCTTGTACAGAATCAGAAATTGAAATCTGACCTTGTGGAGATGGAAAGTCATATCATCTACTTCGATTATCACATCACTTGGTAATCCAGTAGTGCAGAACCTTAAACAAATGCACAGAAAGTTAATTAAACAAGATACAGAGAGGGGGGGTGTGGGGGGGGGGGTTGAAGAAAGTAACTCACCATGCTTGGCCTTTAGAACCTGGTTTATCAGCGGCCATCATGAATAAGAAGGTGAAAGCTCAAATCAAAAAGCTAAAAACGAAATGATTCAAGGGAGATTCATGAAGCTAAAAGGGGGATTTGACTTGAGTGTGAAATGCAGACTAAAAATGAGCCAAACTTTCTAAGTCTCCGAGTGTTATGGAATGATTATGTTTGTGGAAAATCAAACACAAATTTGGATTAGAGAGCAGAAATCGATAAAGGAAAAGGTTGAAGATGATGGGTTATTGAGATTGCATTGATTAGGGATTACCCTTTTTCTGGAATCAGATTTCAGGAAATAAAGGGTGACTTTGAATTTCTGCTTTATATTCTCTCTCCCCCTCCCTCTCTCTCATCCCTCACACTCTCAATGGTAGTAAGTTCGTAGTACTAGTAAACTATGATTGAGTTAAGCAAGCACACAAAAATTGCATTGCTAGCCAACTGTTTTCTTTTTCTTTTGTTATTTTGGCCGAATTTTTTTTTATTTTTTTTATTTTTATTTTTATTTTTTTTGACTAATATTTGAATTATTTATGTCAAGCTTGCTGGGAATATGATTGAATGGGCCAGAAATCAATTTCATCCCCAGATTCGTCTACAATCCTTCATGGCTGACCTCTTTAACTTACCATATTTCATTTTCGCTTTTCAACTTGTCATATATTCGTACTTCAACAATCTGGATTTTTTATTATTCCTTGCCTTATTTCGATTTTCTTTTTTTTTTTTTAAATTTATGCTGTAATACTCCTTGGAAATAATAAAATTACATTCACACATTGAGTTTAATGCACTCATATTATTCATGTTATATTTTATTTTCAACATATATTTGGTTCACACAATTAATAGTTATTAAAAATTTTTAATATCACAAATAATTATGTTTTATTAATTTCATGAATATGTAACACACCCTTTCTTAGTTTACTATGTTGATGCCTAATTTTTTTTTTTTTTTAATTTTTAGAGTTGATATCATGTGTTTTTAGGTGGACACGTTCACCCATATATCAACTTTTATTCAATAATATATACTATTCTATTTTTTAATAAATGAAAAACTTTTTTATATTCGATTTTTTGTTAAAATATAAAATTCTCTAATAACATGTATAAATTCTTTTTTTATTAGTGTGACTATATATTTTATAAATACTATAAATTTGGTTGTGGTACATAAATTTAAATTCCTACTATAATTGGCTGTCAAAAGAAAATTCAGACAAATTAGGAGTATAATATTCTGCTCATCAATTCGTCAATTATTACAGTATCTTGTACAAAAAATTAAGATAATCAATTGTTTTAATTGAATAGAATTTCACTGTTATTAAAATTCTAAAGATTAGGTTTTTTCAGTTTCGTTTTAATAACGAAATTTCCATGTTAATTTTTCCCGTAATAATTCGAAAACCAATAATATGTTGTTCACATTAACAAAACTTCCATAAATATTCGTTAACGGAAATTGGATTTCAATTATATCCCCTCTTAAAATAGATTTCTTGTGAAGGCATCTTTTTCGAAAAAATATCTATAAATTTGAATAAAATACTACTAAAACACTTTTCTATATTCGTTGAATAATATCGAGAATTTAAAATGAAAAAAAAATAGCATAATTAATGTATCTCATCGTACGATATTCAACTGAGTAACTTCATTACTCATTATTCTCTAAAAACAATACGTGTTCTTTTCTTGGTCTCCAACACAAATGGGAATTGGGTTTTTATTAATTAAACTACTTGTTTTAAAATCATCAATTCTTAATTATAAGCAAAAGAATAATAATAATATTATAATGTGACAACTAGGGGCATAGTTTCATTGGCAAAGGCTTGGTGCGGCTGAAACGTCGTTGGAAAGAACCCTATGCATGATGCATCATCATTATAGCCTAATTACTTTCTTCTTACCTTAATTTATTTATTATTACTATATCTTACCCATAATTTAACAATTATTAGGACAAATAATTTGATCATATGATCTATAATGACTCTCATCTGATAGCAATAATTTTAGGTCTGCTTAATCAGCTGGGAAATGATAAATGACTAGAATCTAGCTGAATATAATAAGGTATTATTGTAATTTAGATATAATGATAGAGGTAAGATACGTAGAATGTTACAAAACTACCCTCCCCCTCCCCCTCATTTGATAACAGTATCATTCTCCAACATGCATTTATTAAAGTTTTGTATAGTTTCAAGAACTAATTATGAAAGTTATTGTATTAAATATTTTCAAAATGTTTTTTCTTATCAAAACTTTTCTTAGAAAAAGTAAATATTCATCTTTAATGTATTTCTAATGAAAATTCTTTTTATTAACATCATTTACTCACTACTCACAATTTTTCTCCATGTATTATAATTTAAATTTTTACAACAAAATTTCTTGATTTGGTAGTGTTATTAAGTATAAAATAAAAGTAATTTTTTATTCGGTAAATATATTAAATTTTTTTGTTTATTAGTATGTTAATAAATTAATTGAGTTGTATAAAAGTTTAATCTTTTTTTTATCTTTTTCAATACTTTTAAAATTTTCTATCGTACAAGCAACATTTTTTAATTTAATTAGAATTTTACTAATTGAAATTATTTTAACATATAAAATGATATTTACTCAAATAATATGGGAATAGCATTATATTATATAATTATTTCAACTAAATTTAGCAAAATTTGTTTTTATCTTAGTAATATTTCACTAAATAATATGAAAATAGGGATCCTTTCATCTAGATTTTAACTGAATTTATATATATATATATATATATATATATATATATATATATATATATATATAATTCATTTTCAATTATAATTTTAAAAATAATAAATTAAACATTTTATCCTCTGGTAAATATGCATTATTCTAAGAATTATAATTTATTTTATTAAAATTAATGATATAGTAAAAAATTATACTTTAATAAATTATTACTCTTTATAATTAGAATATTACTCTTAATTCACATTCTACTATAAGAATTTTTTACAATTATGTTGAGATAAATATAGATAGAGAGTATTAGTTTATTAATTTAAAGAATAATTTTTTATATTACCATACAACAAATTCATGAGAGATAAGCTCGTTAAAAAAATTGACAAATGTTATGGATAGTATATATTTTTCTATTTAAAAACTTGAAGACAATATTTTTTAAAAATTATACCCCTTTGTCCAGCACTAATATTGACGTTTGTTTTTTACATAAACATTAAGAGATATAATAATATTTTAATAGATAGTAGGTTGATAAATATAATATTTAATATGTAATGGGTGATTGTATTAATGTTGCGTGTGGACTTTATATAGAATAAATAATTATTTAGTGGGGGTCACACATTTAAAAAAAAATAAATGTAAATCTTAATTTAAAACGAAATGAAATTGAAAACGTTAAATTTAACGTGGAGGGAGTATTAAATTAAATAAATCAAATTTTCACTTATAATTTTTTATGTGAATGAATGTGAATATGAATATGAATATGAACATGACAAGATTTATTTATTTCATTTATTGAATACTCATTAAATGTAAAAATATATTTTAAAAAAAGATTACAGTTACTAAATGGGGAGTTTTGTACCAGATTATCCTACTACTATGGGATAATTTTATATTTCTTTAAGTAGTTATAATTTTTATTAAAATTTTTATTATTTTTTTACAAAACCATTATTATTATTTTTAATATATTATAAATTGTTTATGAAATAGTTATCACTTTTTATCATTTGAGTATCATTTTTCATTAAAATATTATCACTTTTTTTTCATTTAAGGTCTTTCATGAGCTGGTGCGGTCTCACACAAATTTACCACATAATTATTAGCTATGAATTACCAATGAAAATATTTACACACAAAACTTAATATATTTATTTAAAATAATAGAATTTAATTTATATTTAATTCATAATAATATATTTTAAATCAATGTAGGTCTTGTGTGAGACCGTCTCACGTGAGACCCTTTTTCACTTTTTAAAATAGTTATCACTTTCGCTATAAAATGTTATCACTCTTTATTTATACTATAAATTCTTCATGAAAGAACATTATCACTTTCATTAATTTATTATCACTTTCCTTCATAAAAGTTATCACTTTCTGACCGTCTCACGTCATTTTTACGTAAGTCTTTACGTGAGACAGTCTCACACAAGTCTTTGTCTTTAAATAATATAAGTAAATATTTATATAATAAATTAATATTAAATGGGTGTGGGTACCGCGGGTATTGATAAACGGGTTTGAGATGAGTACGAGTATCATGATAAATTTTTTAAATGGGATGTGTATAGTTAGTTTTTTTTTAAATCGAATAAGAGTACGAGTACTCAAAAGTAAGCGGATACCCTACCCGTTGTCATCCCTAATAATAGTTTTATCTTTAACGGTAAAGCCTGATGGATAATATTAATTGCATGTCTATAATTACTAATGGATTACCAATTGATATAAATAATTTTAGTTTAATTTTAGTTTAATATTAAAATTTTTAAACCAAAAAATTTTGTATTATAAAAATACAATTAAAAAAATTGTATTAATTTTATTATTAAAAAATTTTTAATATTAAAAAAATTAAAACTAAAATTATTTTTATTAATTCATATAGTTGTTAATATTATAGAAAAGACTTGTATAAGACCGTCCCCAGATGAGGGCTTTCGTCATAAGTATATAAAGTAATACATTTTTATAATGGAAAGTGATACTCAATTAACGAAAAGCGAAAAATATTATTTTATGAATAATTTATAATATAAATTAAAATTAAGTGATAAAATTTTATAATAAAAATGATAACATTTCATAGTGAAAGTGTTATCAATATCCCTCAAGTACCATTCTATTTCTCCAACCGAATATATCTTTCGGGTTTTCCAACCAAATACACTATATTGTTCAGGTATTACAACTAAACAAAATATGAAATCGAATACATCTTTCGAGTACTCAAACCAAACTCACAATAGGATACTACAACTGAACACAATTAAAATCTTAATTATTAGAATATTTATGTCTTATTAATTTTGAATATTTTAATTTAATTTTTTTTAAATACATTTAGTAAATTTGGAAATATGAATAACTCATAAAAAATTCGAATATCCGTAATAGGATTCGTACTGGTACAACACTTAAGTTAAATCCAAATGCGTTAAGAGTTTTAAATTTACACTTTATTAACCTTAAATTCAAATTTGACAAAATTAACTTCCTTTTGAGAAGCTTTGAAGCTAATTATTTCTTCTAGTTTATTTTTAAATATGTTTGTTTCCAAAAGAAATTTAAATTACTAAACCATTGAATAAAATAATTCGTAATTATCCTTTCTTTTAGTTTATTTAAGTAAAAAAAATATATATATATATATATATATATATATATATATATATATATATATATATATATATATATAGTTAAACGTAAATTATAGAAAATACAAATTTATTATGGATACATATTTTTATTTTTGTCATATATTTATTATTTATAATTTTTTTGTTTGGATCAATTATAAAGTGATGCAAATGTGTGGAAATTGATGAGTATAATAAATGTTAGAGATAATTAGGAGAGATAAGTCTATTATTTAATAAATAAAGAACAAAAGGTTAGATTATTAATTATAGACATGCAATTAATATTTCTATTTGTATGGATAGATTCTAGCCATCAAGCTTTACCGATTTTTTTAGAACTTTTACTCTAATTTTAATTTTCAAGAACAAATTAATGAAAATCATAACACATTAATCCCACCCAAATTTCTATAACATTTTCAATCAATACGCAATCTTATATTACTGTTCAAAATAATCATTAATCTATAATTATCATTAGTGGTCAAAGCAAACAATTAACTTTGTAATCATTACACTACAAAAAACTCTCGTATTAGCGACGGAAATTATCGTCGGTAATACTTGAAAAACCCGTCGGTAATGAGGTTACCGACGGATTAGAGACGAAAATTAATTCGTCGCTAATACCATGGTCGGTAATTTATTACCGACGGTGACGGATTTTGAACGTCGATAAATAGAATTTTCCGTCGGTAGTCATGCAAATAAAATTCGTCGGTGTTGCAAATTAACGACGAATTTAGCGACTGATTTATCCATCGGCAAATTACCGACGGAAATTTCCGACGCAAATTGCACCAAAGCAAGCTTGATTTCCTTTTAAGTCAGTTAGTGTGGATTATTATATCTCATGAAAATAATAAATAATTAAAACAGTTCTCATGCTCATCATTGTATTAAACATTTTTAAGCTTTGTTGACCTCCTTAGTAATTTTAATGAATTAAATACTCTTTATTGTTTAGAAGGATATACTTTTAAATTTCTATATATTTGATTGAAATTAGCTAAAAGATAGCAATATTTACAAGAGAACGGGGCTGATAAAATGAGGGAAAAAAAGTACATTAGAAATAACAATAAAAGCTAAATTATGTGCTAGTGTTGCCATTCTGGATCTAACTGAAATAAATTAATAAACTTATTAAAACGAGCGATAAAGAGAAACACATATTCTTCACAACGAAATCAAAGTATGATAGATCGAGCTTGTGATTCACAAGAATATTATAGAGAATTTGAGCATTTATTTTAATCATAACATGTTTTTATTCTTTCCTAACCTTTAAATCCTACGGCACTGCAAAGCCTCGCCTCACTTAATAGAAAAATTCAAATTTCTCAATTCCTTAAAGGACCACAAAATTCAAACTTGCATCACTCCCCTCATTAACCAAGACATCCATGTTGATCTTGATAATGCCATTTTGAGAGGTTTCCATTTTGTTTTGCAGAAGGATATGCTATTACTTTCCACTTTAATTTCACTTTATATGTAATCACCGTTTATTAAAATTACGTCTACTATTTTGAAACTCTCATTCATGATTCAACCAAAGGCATGTATTTTAAAATAGGTATGTCACACATACTTGATGAACTATGTTAAGATCATTGAATGATCGGATTTCTAGATTTAATTAAAGTAGAAAAAAAGGTCACACCTATATAGGTATGAAAGTATTAATATTAACATGCTACAATTTTAATTTTAAATTCTTAGCATTTATGATGACATATCTACCCTTTGTACCTTTCGTTGCATGTAAAATAATTGCAATATTAAATTGCTGACATACCAGTAGGTGTATATTTAATGCCAATGTAGACCTTTGCAAAATAAATAAATAAAAATAAAATTAAATAAGTAGCTATCTCATGTTAGCAGATATTGGAATTAGTTAATATGAACATATAACCTACTATATATGATGCTCTCGATTTATATATTTGAAATTAAAAGTCGTGAATTTGTGAAAGTTTCTGCATGGAATGGCAAAGATATTTAATTAATTTGAATAAAACAAAATTAGTTCATTTCTAATGCTTAATTCTTTTCAATTTTTTAAGTATCTAATGGCCCTCAACTGTGTTAAACTTGTAGTGATGATGTAATTATATTATAGATAGATTTCGGGAAACAAATGAAGAAAATTTTTATTCATGATCTGAAAAAATAGGTAAACAATTAAGTCGCTTGAAAGACATTTTAAATTATTAATTAGAACCTAAAATTAAAAAAATAAAAAGAATCTCTAATAATAAATATAATTTAATAATCAATAATATTTAATACAAATCTTTTCGATATTTTGTCATGGCATATATAAATAAATAAATAAATATAACGCAATTATTATATTAGAATGTTATTTCATTTTCAAATTTGAAAATGAAGGGCGTCAACCCACCAATTCACTCGACGGGCCCTCCTGAGGATACTTGAATTTCAACATGATTGGAGTGATATATATATACACACACAATAAATCAATGATTTATTAAAACACTCGTTGATCGATTTCATAATTATTTTGTTATAACGAATATGAAAAAAAAAATACGAAAACAAGAAATAGTAACTCAATTTTTCTTAATTCTATTCCAATCTATGCTCTGTCGGTCTTTCGGGCACCTCTTGGTGTGTTAAAATCAATTGCAACTTTGCAAAGACAATTCTTATTGGGTGGGAGAGTGAATTCTAAGAAAATATCTTGGGTGAGATGGAAATTGGTTACTTTGCCTAAAGATAAGGGTGGGCTAGGGGTGAGGGAGCTGGAGAGTCTTAATAGGGTTTTAATGGGGAAGTGGGTGTGGAAAGCATTAGAAAATAGCGAGAGTCTTTGGTTTAGAGTTATGAGGGCGAGGAATAAAATGGGGGGGAGGGGGTGGGGGTGGGGGTGGAATGTTTCACGAGTGATAGAGAGTCAAGAGGAAAAGGGTGACGGGGAGGAGTCTTAAATAGTCTAAAAGATGATCGGGGGAATTGGTTCGAGGAGAATATTAGAAAGGAGGTAGTTAGTGGAGATAACACTTCTTTTTGAGAAGGCAAATGGGTAGAATGAGAGGCATTGAAATCTAAGTATCATATGTTGTTCAATCTTTGTAAAGACAATGGGAAGCTAGTGTCGGATATGGGTTATTAGGAGGGTGAGTCATGGGTATGGAAATTGGAGTGGAGGAGAGAACTAAGGAGTTCTGAGACTAACATTATGAATGAGTTTCTTTCTTTGATCAACATGTACCAAATTCAACATGGAAACGATTGGTGGAGGTGGAATGACAACAAAAAAGGAAAATATAACTTTAGAGAAGTTTGTGACATGCTCGAAGAAAGGAAGAGAAGAGAACCAACAGTCATAAAGGAGATTTCAAGGGTGATATGGAACAGTGAGGCCCCAACAAAGATCAAAATTCATGCGTGGAGGGTGATCTACAAAGGCATCCCGACTGCATCAGAGCTATACCGACGCAACTGTCTCCCGAATCCGGCATAAAAAAATTGTGTCCTATGTAGCAATGGGGAGGAAACAGTGAAGCATGTAATGGGAAGTTGTATTAAAACTCAAGAATTAATAGCAAAGTGCAAAAACTGGTTAAGAATACAGGAGTCGATCGATGAAGATTTAAATATAAGTCTACTTCAACTTGGAAATTCCTCTGGGGATAAGAATGTGGTTAAACTTGTTTTGGATGTGCTATTATGTTATATTTGGGTAGTATGGAAAACTAGGAACAATATCGTCTTTAATAAGGAAAAGTGGCATCTACAGAAAGCTATAGAAGAGATCAAAGCACATATATGGAGCTGGTGGAAACTGAAAAAGGGTAGATTGAGAAATAGTGTTAGTTTTTCCTTGTGGAGTGAAAATCCTATTGATTGCTTGTAGGTTGTTAGGTTATTAATTTTGGTTAGTTCTGAGTCAGAGCTCTAATTGTTTGTATCTGTTTTTATATTTGGGGTAATTCTCATACCCATATAATGAAAATTTCATTTTTTCAAAAAAAAAAAAAACTAATATCAGCATGCAGATAGTTTTCATAGTACATACAACAACAACGTATAAAGTATTAATTATAATGGTCCACATTAAATGAGTAATACATTAATAAATTAAATTTTATATTACATTTTGATATTACATATTTTATTACACGCATTAAATAAAATGAGTAATATACAATATAACAAGACATGTAAACTGTTATGAAACTAGTACTGGCTTAAAAGAAAATTAGCTTATAAGTATTTAAATTAAGCCAAAACACAAATTAGAACTATGAAAGTTATTAAGCCTAAAAAAACAAGTTTACAATCAAAATTGAATCTAAATTGAAACAAGACAACTTAAGGAGAATAATTTCCGACAACTTAATCATTAATTCTAAATTACAATACTCATGTAATATTAATATGTAATCTCACACAAGAACGAATTTGTATCATTCTCATGATTATAGGCATCTTTAACTTTATATACATATGTAATTCAAATTGTATATATAAAAAAACTTGTCAATCAACAATTTAATTAATGTAGTAAATTAATTGTTGTTTTTATAATTTAATACCTACTATTTTGAGTCATTTAAGAAATTTGTACGTACTATCATGCTTTTAGTAATAGACAAATTCCTAGAAAATTAATTTAGGGCATACATTAAATCACTGTATAATGGAAAGGAATATTAATTAATCTCAAAAACTAGTTGTAGTTAATTAAATGGTTAACGGTAACGTGAAGCTAGGGTTCAACAACGGGTTTGGAAAGAAGAGAGCTCACACATCACAACAAGATAATCCAAAACAGCACAAACCCCACTGATTAATATTTAAATAATTTTTTAATTTAAAGCACCCTGTACTATGTGTAAGATTTGAAAATTGAGATAAATTCACCGTGTATTATTGAGGAGTATATTGCCTGTATATATAATGTTACAATACAACAGAATCCGCAATTAGTAGAGATAAATATGAAAGATATACAACAAATAAAGATCTCCTATTTTTATACTTTATTTACTCCTATTACTATGTAAATAATAATATAAATAATAAAATATTAAGAAAATTTTGTACGAATCATCTCATAAAATAATTCCTGCGAAATAAATAAAAATAGGAGTAATATATGATTGGTGTAAGATAAAGCTCCCTTCATTTTTTTTCCATCAATCTCACACTATTAAACATTAAAAAAAAAATCAATTTCCAACTCAAAAGATATACTAGTATTTTAAAGTTGATATCGTGTGTAGCCAAACACATAGTCATATATATGAATCCAATTTTTTACTCAATAGTGTATATTATATTATACTTAATAATTGTATTTTTTTTTGTTCATTTTGTTATAATAGAAAATTTGCTGACAAAGTGTATACATTTTTATTTATTAGTGTAGTATGTAATTTTTATTATAAGTGTACAAATTTTTTAAAATAGGTGCACGGTGCATTCGGATACAGAGAATAATTTGTTTAAATCTTAATTACAAATTTGTCATTTCTATCTAATACATATAATAAAATTTATAATTTATTTATTAATTAAAAAACATTATGTTATCCTCTAAAAATTAATAGAGTTGATAAAAAAAATATTTATACTTAAATTTCGTGTATACAATTTCAGCACAAAATAAGTTGGGATGAAGGAAGTAATTATTTAATTGAACAATGTTTCATTTACAATTTATAAGAAGAACGACAGTAATAATATGTTTAATAATTAAAATAAAAAAAGAGCTCTGTCATTCGAGAACTCACCACAAATATTATATACTCCATATCATATAGTAATATTTTTTATTGACACACGTTGAAAGTTGGTTGGTCAACGTATATTGACCTCAAATTACACACCCATAATCAGTGCTGAATATTATAATTATTTCGATTAAAATTTTAGAAAATGAAATAGTAAAAAAAAAAAAAAAGCAGCGTATTTTGACGGCATATCCCCGTTTCGTTCTCAGATGGTCTCATTTGACGGTTTCGGTTGACGGCGTCAAGACGTTCCCAGATGTCGTTGTTTCTGCCCCTTTAAGAAATTGTAATTTACTAATTAAAATGAAATCGAATTTAGAAAGAGTGTTTCACATTACACAAATATATTCAAAGTTAATTCATTAATTAATTAATATAAATTTAAATAAAATGAATGGATATATATACGTATTATTTCAAAACTCATACTATTTGATATTAACATAATTTCCAGCCAAATTATTAATTATTAGATGGGATTTTAAATTATACATAGAATTTGTAATATATTACATTATTTTAAATTTATTTACTTCCTCAAGTCGTTATGTTTGTCACTTTTATAAATTGTTACGGACACTATCACACTAATATTATTGCAAAAATCCTGTCATTTTCATGCTTACAAGTGACTTTGACATTAATTTACTCTTTTTTAAAAACTAAAATGTCCCCTTTTTTAAAAAAAAATCTGAAAATATTTCTTATAAGTTAAATGTAAATTAGTACTATAATTTTTCTTTCTTGAATGGTGTACCCTACCATTAGGGGCCCCACCGCCCCTGCCCTGGAGATTGGTGGAGGAGGTAAATCGCCCCCTACCCTGGGGATTGGTGGAGGAGGTAAATCGCAGGATGTGCCTCAAGAGGAGGTAAATCGCAGGATGTGCCTCAAGTGACTTATAGAGAGGGTTCACTGTTTAACTTGTGCTTGCAAGGGCCAAATCCATGCCAAAGGCAGGATTCGAACCCCCACTCTGTAGCAACCAAGCTCAGTTGGAAGGTCTTTCCACCATCCCCTCTACCATTTGAACTATGCTCTGGGGCATAATTTTTATTTATTTTTTTCTTTGGGCAATCTATTGTACCCACATTTATTAATGGACCCATTTGCCCTTGAAAAAATGCAAAAATAATAATTCCTATTTATTACACCATATTCTCCATAGATAGTTACCCAACATCCAGATTTCAGAATGTTGCTCTTATAAAAAAGAAACATACAAAATGTTGTGAGCATGAAAAAAAGGAGTATTACTTTTGGCATTAATTAAGTTGATCACTAACAATTGAATTAGATTTAGATGTAGGAAAACAAGGTTTATGCTGGTTTATATTCTATTTAATTAGTATTTAAATTTTAGTTTAATATTAATTCTATTATTGTATATTCATTCATGACGTACACATAACATATTATTCTATAATTCAAATTTTATTTTATTTATAAAGTTTAATCTTAATTCTTTACTCTTACAATATAGTAATATAATTTTAGGATATAAATATAATTTATCTGTATGAGAAAATACATTATAAAAGATATATACTCACAGAGAATCCTTCGTACCCAAAAAAAAAAAAATAGGGATAATATTTTATTCAATAACTTCAAAGTTATTTTAATTTCAAATTTGTCACTCTTTTATCACACTCATAATATTAATTTATATTTTATTCATTAACTAGAAATACTAAAATACTCAAGAAAGTCAATATAAAGATAATAAAAAATAATTTTTGTTAAATAACGTAAAATATTAAATGTGAAGGGTTTTATTTGAAGAGGTTTGAAGTAGAGCGTGAGATAACAACACCAGGCCAGGATTTGCACATGCAGTGCTTCCCCTTTTCAATATTTGCATACAATGTGCTTAAGTGGCCCCCACATCCACCCCATGAATACTTGCCACATTTCTTGCATTCCACTCGAAAACACATTATGGATTATTTAACTATTTGATTCGATTCTAATTTCTTGATGATTTAACTACATTATTAATCTTATAATTAATCATCTATACCTATATATATAGGATCCCGTGAGCATCATAATCATCGACCATTTCGTCCATTTATCCGCATTGATCATCGTGAAAAATGCCACAAAAATTGTTTTCTTGTTAGCCCACTAAGCTATGAGTCTGCTAGGTAAAAATATACTGTTTGTTTGTCTCTAGATGTTTGTTTTGATCACACCACATGATCAAGGCAGGATTTTGGTGTGGGGTAGTATATTAAAACGATTTTGGCCGTTGATTCTTGATGATCATGGATTTAGGAACATTTTGTTGGGAGGTAAATCCAGCAAGGATGAAACAAAAGTTGGTGGTGGTGGTGATCACATGAAAGTTTGTGACTGTTCATCTAAATTTTTGGCACCTCAATATATATGATGTATGGCTTCTAACAAATCCAACTAATTCTCTGTTACATGTCAGTTTGGATCATTAATTTGATTCTATTATTTTCACTATATTATAAATTATTCTAATTTTGATAAGAATAAAAATTTCTGCAAACTCCATGTACATAATTTAGAAACTGAAATAATTTTATGTATGTTGATAAATTATTACAGCCCATTAAGCCTTTCTTCACCGCTTTGATCCATTATCTAGATTAGTTGGGCTTATTTTAGCGGCCCATTATCTAGATTAGGTGGGCTTTATTTCCGTTGAGTCCACTGGATCTCTTCTCTAAAGACATTTCCGATTGTGGGGGCTTTTTAGTCCTTTCGTAGGATGAACCGGCAAAGCCAGACCACATAATCACGCTTGAAATGGGAATAGAAAAGATACGATCTTCCTGCGAAACTGAGAGTCCATGGCGTCCAAAATCTCGCTCATCGTAGCACAATCTCTCCCTGCACACCCTAATCCCCAAAAGGCGCACGTTACGAAACATGCGCCGGCGGTGCTCCCTACGCGGCGGCAGTGCCTGCTTCTGCTAACGGCGACGACGGCCTTGAAGGCGACGGAGATGCCTGCGATGGCGAAGGACATTCCTCTGTTCGGGTTGAGACAGGGCCTGCGAAAGGTGGAGCAGGAAGCGGAAGAGTTAGTGAAAGAAGGATTCGAGGCGGCGGAGAAAGGAGTGGTGGTGGCCGAGAAGGGACTTGAGGCGGCGGAGAAGGGCGTGGAGGCGGCGGAGCAGGAGATCGAGACGGTGTTGAGCTTCGGCGGGCTGGCGCAGGCGGGAGTGGTCGCCGGAGCGGAGGTCCTCGGCGTTTTGATCGCCACTGGCATTGTGAACGCTATTTTAGGGCCCGCAGTTCGAAAATCATGAGGCATTGTACGTCTCGCTGTAAAACTTGTACCTTGAAAGCAAATTTATTTATTTGAATTTTAATTTTTAAATCGCTTTGTACGATATGCTTAACCCCCATAAATAATCAAGAAAATGAATAGGATCATACATTTTCATTCCATTCGAGTAATTTTCAACATTAAAATGACTGATTTTTTAATTTTTTTTTTGGTCTGATAAAATTGTTAATTTTATTATCAATGGGTATAAGAAATACCACTGGAGTTTACATGATCAAAATAATATAACAAAAAGGAAACCATATAATCATGATAATTTTTTAGGAGGTGGAGAGGGGCGTTTGCCACAATGCAAGGCACAGGCCTTGTATGTAAGGTAGCAAAATCTAACAGCTACTTTCAAACCACAGCACCAACATTTTCCATTAGGGCAAGCTGGATAAGTGGCTATCTTGATGCATTTCTTTGGTTTTACTGATATTTTTGTGCCCACATCCTTCATCTCATCCGCTACAACTTTCAAACCTAAAACGAAACGTAAAGGGACACTCTCTTGTGAGGTCGTATTAAGCAAAACTTTATGAATCAAAACAAGCATATTCTTACTTTGGTAGGAAATCAACAATGCTGAGAGTATCATTCCAATAAGAGCTACTCGAGGCAACCTCATCTCTGTGCCCATGGTTGTTTGTATCCTACATGCTCCAACTCCATATGAGTTTAACACTTTATTATAGGATTACAACTCAATCAAATATTGCCACTGGATTAAAATAAAATCTGCATTTTATGAATATTTGGCAATAACTTTAAATGAATGAAACTAACATTGCAGGAATTGGATTAGTATGCAATTAATTTTCTTTGTTGAGTATATTTTTTGGGCCTTTGAAGAGATGATGGAGTTTTAATTTGAATTAGCGTATAATCAATATTACACCACAAGAGAAAAGTTGTAAAATACATATACACTTTAATTGGAAGTAGATAAAATTTAGGATATTATACAAGTAGCCAAACTTGAAAGTGAATTGCAGGACATTTTTCCTATGTACATTTCGAACGATGAAGGTGAAAAGAAGCAATATCCAGTACTTATGATGCTTCTTTACTTATTAAGGTGGGTGGGCTCTCTTCGCTCAACCAAGGATCCTGTACAGAAACAGGTGAGCTATCTCTTCTTCTTTCTGCAATGACGAGGGTATCATCTATCCTTAGTGGATGATTTGACCCATTCTCTCCTGCCCATTTCTTGTTTGTGAGGTGTGGTGATGATGAACACGAAGACACCACCGATGATCCCATGTAAGAATTCTCTTCTAAGGCTGCCCAACTACTGAGTCTAATCTGCTCTAACTCATCAGCCACCTCCATCATGGAAGGTCTCATCTCCTTGTAGAAAGAGAGGCACCTGAAAGCCAACTCAGCCACTTTGTGCACAGATGACAGTGCCCAAGCATCTCTGTTTGGCTCCAGGAATGGATCTATGATATCATCTACGCAGCCTCTCCCGATCCTATCGGTTGCTAGTGCAGCTAGGTTGATCTCGCTGTGAGGTCGAGAGAAGTCCACTACCTTCTTTGATGTGATGATTTCCACAAGAACCACACCAAAGCTGTAGACATCACTTTTGTCTGAAAGATGGAAGTTCTGATGGTACTGAGGATCAACGTAGCCAGGTGTTCCTTGTGGTGCTGTTGATAAGTGTGACTGATCATCATTCATCCCAAATCTTGAAAGGCCAAAGTCTGCTACTTTTGACTTGAAACTGTAATCCAAGAGTATGTTACTGGATTTGATATCCCTGTGGTATATTGGAGGGTTAATGGCAGAGTGAAGGTGGGCAATGGCGCCGGCTGTTTCAGCTGCAATGGTAAGACGAATAGTCCATGGAAGTATGCAGCACCGTTGTCTCTGCAGATGCTGAGATAAAGTGCCGTTTGGCATGAATTCATATACGAGTATCTGTTCACCATTGTCAATGCAGCACCCGAGGAGGCGGACTAAATTTGGATGACTCACGGAGGATAGAAGTTTGATCTCATTCATAATTTGATCTATACTGTTTTGATCACGATGCTTTAGTTTTTTGATTGCCACCCATTCCTCGCGGAGCTTTCCGGCGTAAACTGTGCCGTAGGCACCTGTTCCCAGCCTTTGATGCTCTGAAAAGCTGTTGGTGGCTCTTAAGATTTCTTTGTAAGGGTAGAATTGGATGTGGGATTTCCCAGCTGCTTCAGAGAGAAGATGCATAGCAAATGATCCACTTTTCAAAGATGACCGTCGTTTCCTTGTCCAAACGCATACCGTAATCAAAACAATCACCACAAAGGCACCAGTAAAGGACCCTGAAAGTTGCACAATGTAATTATAAATAGAAGTCTGGATGCAATGCAGGTGATCCTTCAAAAATTTCAGGAGAAACTGCTATCAAGAATGCAAAGCTAAGAGAAAAATGTACCTCCAACAAGAATGCCTACTCTTGGTTTTCCACATCTAACTGGCAAGTACTTTGGAGCACTGCAAACTGATACATGGATCCACAGCGAAGAATGTTATTAGGGTAAAAAAACATAAGAATTCCAAAAAATTTCAATCTAGCCAAAAAGTACATGGAGGTAAGGGATAAATCCATTTGATCACTCTTATCTTCTCTGAGTTTCAGAGTTCAAAAGAACTTTCTTAAACAGCAAATGCCAAATATTCTCTAACTTTTAATTAAGATAAGTTTCAATCTCTTCCACTAAAGTTTATAAAATTCAACCTACATCGAAAATAACATTTCAGCCAATTAAACATCTAAAACAACAGCACAAACATTCCACGTACAACAGCATCAGAAAGCTTCATAAGCAAGCCAAAAAAATATAAACAGCAAGAAATTAACTGTGAAGAAAATCAACAAACCTTTGCTGCAACCTGTTCCATTGATGAAACCATCTCCGGAATAACCTTTCTTACATTCGCAGCGAAACCTCTGATGTCCTTCTTGAACACAATCTGCATTAGAATTACAACTACATTTTCCATTAATCCACCAGTTAAGCTCCATCATTTCAAAGTCTAACTTAATAGAGGAACTTTTTCCCACACTATTATCATTCCCGTCCAAGTTCACCACAATCGATGAATAAAAATGGCTGCAATTCCCTTTCTTTGTGTACTCTTGAAGACTCTCTGATTTTTTTATAACCTCAGCATAACAAGTTATATTATAACCATCGCCATTTTCCCCCCTCGAATCACAAGTTCTTTTATTAAACTCCATATTCGCCAAGGTTTTAGAAACCACGGAATCAATACGAACAGGCGATTTGCAATCCCTAAACAGAAACCCATTTAGCGGCGATGGTGCGAAGTTTTTTCCGAAAAGGCTGAAGAATTCTGCCATGGAACGATTGCAATCCGCAGGAGTAGTGATCAAAATCTGATTAGATGTCACATTCTTCACCAGAAAATTACCAATTTTACCAATCCCATGGCTACAATTCAACTTGATTTCACATCCATCACTGAATCCAAAGGGGTAAGCCACTCTGCTTCCGCGGCACGATTGTTGACATTGAACAGAACTGGAATTCTTAGCAACAGATGAGATGGCCAAAAATGAGAGAACAAAACAGATGATTATTCGGTTAAACAGAAAACTCATCGCGTGTGAAAGGGGAGAAACATGAAATTAAGAGCTAAGCAGAGTGAGCTATGATTAAGATTGACTTATGAGGAAAGAATTAATGGAGTAATTAAAGAGCAGAGTTGATACAGGTGAAGAAAAGTAAATGCTATAATTATCCATGATTTTAAAAATTAATCGGCCATAGGTCTGTAGTTCATCTTTATAGCCGCCATTGCTTCAGAATATGATGGCGTTTGAATGGAAGGAAGAAGAAGGCATGGTTTGCGCCATCCGCGGGAGGGCAAAGAAAACTACTCCCTCCAAGTTGACACACTTTTCTTTTTGATTTGTTTCACTAAAAATGATACATTTCATTTTTTAATACATGAGACCCACATAAAAACAATTAATCTATTCTCATGGGCCCTACATATCACCTCTAATACAACTACTCACTACACATTAAATATTATTTTTCTCACTTCACTTTACTTCACTTTACATTAAATTATTATATTTCTTAATCTCCGTGCCCAAAAAAATTATACCAACTTTAATGGGACGGAGGGAATAATATATAAGGTGACTGTCTGTAATTACATTTATAACCCTGTTATCTTGAATATCAATTTTTTAATTGGGTAAAGATTTCTTTCCATAATCTAAAAATCCAGAATTTTATAAAAACATTGTATTAATCCATTTAATCAATATTTAGCATGTAGTTTATGGTATAATGATTTAGAATTTATAGTTTTAAAGATTAATATTTAGAGTTTTTTTTAATAAATGATAAATTAGTAAATTTATATTTTTTATAGCATATGAATGTCCATGTACATTTAGCATCACCTTTCCCAAATTTTATATTAATGTTTTGGAGTTATTTCAGTTCGGATTTTTCAGGTAATTTCTGGTCATGGAAACTGTCAAATAATTATAGTCGCTTAAGTAATGTGAATTAATGCTATGATAATATGTTATGTCCAAATAATAATAATAATAATAATAATTGAATTAATGCTATTAAATGAATTACTATGACTCAACAACTGCAAGTGCTATATTATACTTCTCTGCCAAGTTCTTTAATTAAGAAAAGATATTTTCATACACTTTTAAAATATTGAAGGTGATCAGTATAATGTAAATTAGAATCCTAGCACACAAAAGTGTAATATATTACTTTTGTAACACAAAAAATGGCAGGTTTATTGATTGAGATCACATGAACAGAATATATTGAGAAGATCATAAAAAAATTACAAAAATTACTCTTGTATTTATTTTCATGGGTAAGTAGTATTATACCGAAAAGTAACACTTTAGTATAAATTAGTTGCATCTAAACATTATGGGCAATAAATTTAGTAAAAAAATTATTTTTTAGAGAGAGAGTATTATCTTTTAAATAAATATTACTCTTCAAATTTTAATATATTATAATTTTTTATATTCTTGTTGGGTAGAATTTGAGGAGTAATTTTTTTCTATTCAAAAAAATAATAATACATTTTCTTAAAAAATAATTATGTACTAAAAATATTTTTAATAATTTTTCAAAAATATATTACATGGTAAATCGAGTTCACACCCAATTCAATCATTAAAAATATCTACTCCATCTATATCATAATTATCTTTACTGGTACGGTAGGTATATAGTTTAAGAAAAATCGCTTTTTAATTAACTTTATTAATTTTTTTAAATAAATAAAATATAAAATATGTTATGTGTGTTAGGTGAAGGTAATATTTTTTAAATTAAAATAATTTTTGAGGTTGTTAGTTTATGTGAAATTTAATGATGAATATAAATATAGGACAAACGAACATCGAGAGTGCGAAAGATAAGTGTGTTACATGTACTAATTAATAAAGAAGTTATGATTTATTTGCTTGTGAAATGGGGCATTTAGGTAAGAAGAAAAGGATTTGATCGTTATTGTCACGACTCACGAGTGGACAATGGACATCACCCCTCAAATTATTAAGAGCTTGATTTGTGTATAATTGTTTTATACAAAATTGATTATATGTTGAGATGATAATAATATTTAAAAGATTTGCACTAAATTTTAGAAATAAATAAATCATGAATTATAAGAATAATATATTGTGTGAAGTATAAAGTTAAGACAAAGCCTCTTATGAGACGTTATTCAGAAGGAGACGGTTTGTGAGACGTGTTAAAGTATGCTTATTATTTAGATAAAATATGTTTAATAGTTTTTAAAGTATGTTTTCTAAGGTATGCTGGATTATACATTAAAGTATGATTTTAGCGTGTTATAAAATGATTTATTATTGACATACTTTAACTATAAATAAGCATACTTTATTTATACAATAAGTATACTTTAGTGATGGGTTGACCCGTCTCACAAATAATCCGTCTCACAAGAGAGTCTCTCTAAAGTTAAATCGTAAAACTTTACTTGTATTTTGAAAATTAACAATAAACTAAAAAATAAATACTATAAATAAAATAGAGCATAGTTCAAATTATGAGAATGTAAGTACAATTCATTGCGTTTTTTTTGTCAATTATTAAAAATCCCTTTATTCAAGTATCTTGAATATAAAGGTTTTCACTTTAAATCTTTATGCACATTTTCAAAATATAAGAATAGACAAAGTCTCAATATTAGAAACGAAGTCATTTTGATTTGTAGCTAGGCTAATAGAATAACTAGAGGGTGGGGTTTTTTTTAATTTTTTTTTTAAATGTTGAAAATACTGAAATGTTTAATTTAAGAAAAGTAACATGATTGGTTTTGGAAGAATAGGGACTATCATTTAAATATTAATTCCTAAAAAGACAAATCAAAATAAAATTTGGATTCGTTTTCTTCTAGTCTTTGCCAAATGCCCATTGACTTAAGTCGTCACGCGGTGTTCTTGTACTTTGTTCCTCTCTCATGAAGAAATAAATAAATAATTCGCCCCATTTTGTTATAATTCTGACTTATCTAAATATAATATTTTAATTTTAAACTGCGTTGTATTAAAACAATCATATATCAATTAAACGAGCTTCAGTCCTACGTCGACTAGTTCACGTGCTTACTATTTAGTATTTACTCATCAACTAGTCTACATAAGAATAAAATAATCTTCTTATATATTAAAAGAAAATAAGTTTACCAATTTAAAATTTATAAGTGTGAGGTGTCAAAGTATGGTGAGTTCATTATTTATGATTTTTATAAATTTGTGAGGTGGCGTTGTATGATTTGTCTAAAAATTTTGAGGAGGTTGCAAGTTCGAACCTTAATCACTACATTTATTTTAAGTTCTTTATTTATATTCTCTAAAATAATAATTTTAAAGTGGGCTTTGATTGTGTATTGGGTTGGGCTAAAATTTTAATTAAAGAAAAGAATAATAAATAGACTTATTTTTTTAAAAAAAATAACATTAGCCTAATTTTTATAATTGTAAAATGAGAAAATGATGTATGTACCTTTTTTTAATGTCAATAGTATAAATTTAATTTTTGCATTAACCCAAATTTAATGATGCATATTATGATGTGTTTGAACCATCGAACATCTAATATATTTTAGATTACAATTTGTTAAATTTTGATTAACTCTTATATGCTTACACATATCATTCTCAAGTTAATCAACATTTTTAATAAGTTTTATAAAAGTAATAGTTACATAGATTACAAGTTTATTTTTTGCTAATGACAAATTAATAGATTGAATTTTATTTATTGATTTAAAGAGATTTTTTTAATTAAATTCAATAGTATATAAATTAATGTTTAAGTTTAAAAATAAAAATTTTGTAATCTTACGTAATTAAGTATAACATGTCGGTTTCATACTAAAATTTGAAATATGATTAAAATTGTAGTAATTGTTATAATAATATGATCATGTTCTTAATTTCTTTGAATATGATGTTAATCCACATATAAAAGTGTATCAAAATGATAATCTCAAACTTTTATATTATATCAATTAACTATTAGAGGCTCATAATCATATTTTGTTTGATTATAAAAATCTATAATCAAATATTGACTGGATGAGGTATTTTTAGTGAGTTCAAGGGTTCGAATATCCATGGATACATTGTTATATTTATTAAGTTTATTTATTTTCAAATATATATTAAGCTTATTAGGCTTATTTAATTTGTTGCTTGGTTTATTTATTTTATTTGATTTAATGTTATTAATCACCATAAACTTTTATTTTGATTGGGTAATGGATTTATATATTGGGATTTAATTATCAATTTTTACTTTATATGTTACTCTATTTGGAATGCAAAAGTTAATTATATCGCGATCATATTCTTACTTGAAATATCAAGTTAATCCAAATATAAAATTTATCAAACGACCATCTTGAATAAGCCTTCAAAGATTCACGATCTGGCTTCCTTCTTATGTTAATAATTAATTATTCATTTTGATCGTCTACTCTGAAGATATTTATTTTTTATTTTTATAAAAAAGATTCACTTCACCACTAATATAACTACTCTCTTTATATAAAATAATAATATTTCTAATCCACGTGCAAAAATTAATACAATATAGATGAAGTATTTTGTTTGATTATATGAAAATAATTGTACTCAAGTATTGATGGAATGAAACTTAAAAAAAAAAATCTGAATAATTATAATTAATACAAGACATATGAAAATATTAGATTACTCGCGTCGCATGCAGGATCTGAACTGACTTAGGTTTATTATTATATATTAATATTAATGACATTTTGAAAATGTTAAATGACTTCTTATTATTGGTTTGAAATTTTTATTATTTTGTAACTTATTTATTTATTTATTATTTTTAATAAGTAAAATAGGTTTTTAAAGTAAGATTAAAGTATGGAGTTGTTATGTTTAGGTATGTTTGACATTTATGATTTATTTTAATTTGTGATTTGACAACGTTTAATTATTTGTTTGATTCTTAGGAGGTTCTAGGTTCAAATCACAGTAGCGCGTTATTTTAAATCTTTTTTTTTACTTTTAAATGGAAATTTTAAATTGAGTTGGATTAATAGTTTAGTTAATATTGAAAATTATATTGACACATCAATCAACAATTTTATTTTAATATCTCATGATGATATTGAGTGTTAACAATGTTTTTACTATTAATGCAAAATAAATCAAGAATGCATGTTTTTTACTCAATTTAATTTATATACCTTAAGACATTTTTTTCTTGGTCAAACAATAAATTTTATTTTTAATTTTCCTAAAATGATATTATTAATTTATATTTAAAAATAATAATGAATAACAAGCATGATAACCCGCGTCGCACGCGGGCAATGTACTAGTATATAATAATAATAAAATAAATAAAAATCTTTGTTTGTATGGTAAAATCCATTTGCAAAAAGAAATAATTTCTCCATCGCACGCTCTCCACAGTTACAGTTACAAAATTTTATTTTTGTGTTACTCTTTCTATATTCACTTTAGGAGAATAATGTAGCTATTTAAATAAAAAATATTTTAATAAATAAAATGTAAAATAAATTATGTGTTTTTTTTAAAAATATATAAGTGTTTTGAGTTTTTTTTCTATGAGGGGTAAAAATGAGTTAAAAAGATGTAAAAGGAATATGTAAAGATATATATATGGTGTACAAAATTATTTTTATTAAAAATATTCTAAAAGTAAATATTGTAATAAAATCTGTCGACCATACTGAACCTTAGCAGGCCTCTGTTTATATAACTGGCCCTACTCGCTTCTTATTGGACCTACCCAATTCTAATCGGCCCAATAATGTGTGTTGGACTAAGAGGCCAACAAACTTAAATTACAAACATTCTGTTTGTATTGGTTCATTTAAGTTAACAATACGCAATTTACATATTAATTACACCTAATCAAACCTAATTTTCTTTTAAGCCCATAGTTTAAAGCAAGAAACTTAGTAGATTAGAAATTTAGTAGGAGTTGAGTTATAATGACCTGATGAGTATTTAGATATTAATATTATTTTTATATTTTTATATTGAGTCAGAGTTTCGATAATTATCCTTTAGACCAGCCTGAGTCAGAGTTTCGATAATTATCCTTCTAAAGGGTGATTCTTATCATTGGTGCTCTCGTTGAGAGATCGTTGAGAGGTCTCATCAGGAATCACCTACATATTCAATAGTAATGGCAGTAACTCATAAAGAGAGGATTCAATTATTGGAGATGAAGTTTGATCAATTGGAGGCAGATTTCACCGGTTCACGTGAATCACTGAGTAAGATGGGTCAATCCGTGAGTGAGATAGAAAGCATACTTAAAAAATTGCTTCGCAAGAAGTCATCAAGACAAGTCCGTAGGAAGCAGCCATCGAAGAAGGAAGGCGCCACTTCATCCGCTTCTTCTACGGAAGATATTACATCAACGGAAGACTCCAGTTTATCTTCTAATGAGTATGATATGAGTATGATATTGTGTTACCCATTTTCTATGAAGAAATTGATGAATTTTCTTATAGTGACTCACCGATTGTTGATGGGGAAGAGATGAAATTTATGGTCCACCAATTTTTGACGATGAAGGTGATAAAGTTTATGATGGCCCTCCAATCTTCGATGAATCGAAGAAGACGATGCAATCTGGCCCATTGATTGTCTACAAGGAAAGCCCGAGCGATGCAGTTTTTTACGTAGCAGAAAAAATTACATTTAATGAAATTTTGCAAAAACTTTATGAAGATAATATTGATATAAAGATTTTGGATCCATATACTCGGTATTAAGCTTCTTATGTGGTGGAATGCAAAAGAAAGGAAAGGGACTTTGTTTCAACTGCGATGAAAAGTTTGTTTATGCATGGACATGGACGTAAAACCAGTCGAACGGTTGATTGAAGGAGTGCATTTCCAAAATTATCCTTGAGGACAAAGATATTCTTGAAGGGGATGAGAATGATGAGTATTTAGTTATTAATATTATTTATATTTATCAATGTTTAGATAATATCTATTTGTTTTACGTAGTTATTAAGATTGAGATATTCCCCTAATCTTTAGGATTTTCAGCTTATAAGTATGATTGGAATCATGAGAATGAAAGAGGAATAAGAAAAGTAAAGTTAGTTATTTAGCAACAGTGTTTGAAAACCCAGTGACTTGCTGACCTAAGTTAGAGTCTCGAGGCAAGCCTCGAGTCAGAGTCTCGGTGCTCTATCATCGTAACTCCGAGCCTGAAACATCGTCGTAACTCCGAGCCTGAGTCAGAGTTTCGATAATTATCCTTTAATTCTAAA
Source organism: Pogostemon cablin (assembly GCA_023678885.1). Taxonomy (NCBI): domain Eukaryota; kingdom Viridiplantae; phylum Streptophyta; class Magnoliopsida; order Lamiales; family Lamiaceae; genus Pogostemon; species Pogostemon cablin. The sequence continues at coordinate 2,793,274 of CM042994.1, read as the reverse complement.
GGATGATTCTAATCATGACCATTCAACACTTTTCACACCCGAAATAGCGAAGCAACTCTTTTTTCATAATCTCTAAAATTATTTATTTATATTTTAAAAGTGTCATTCTCATCTAATACATATTATTATTTTATATTTTTTTTTATTATTTCACTACAACATAACTTGCTTTATATAACATGTCAAAAATGTTATTTAATAGTAAAAATGTGTAACAGTAGACAATATATAACATTTATTTCGAGCGTTAATAACACTTTTAAAAAAAATGTTACAATAGATAAAAAACTTTATTTAATACACTTTTTATAAGTAAAAAGAAAAAAAATGTTACAATAGATAAAAAACTTAATTTAATACACTTTTTATAAGTAAAAAGAAATACACTACAAGTGTTTGAACCCTTGACCCTCTAACTAGAATGTGTTACTTCTACTACCTTTACAATCTTGTTTTTATTTTGAGTTTTATTTTATTATACACTTCAACACTTTTTATTTAATTTTTTAAAATATAACATTTAAAACAATCTAATACATTTAAACTTAAGTGTTACTATACTAACTAATTTTAAAAAAATTAATTAATATTTCATATTATACGATATAATTTTATTAAAAATTATATTTATTTAAATAATTAGAAGTAATCAAATTATATGTAATAAAAATATATTATTATATAATAAATTTATATGAATTAAAATTATTTAAAAATAAATATAAATAATTTTTATACATTATTAATATTTTATATAATAATAAATATTTTACATAATAAATATTTTATTTATATGAATACATATTTTTTTCAACTCGTATAATACAAAAATTATTTAATAGTGCTTAATAGTGTGTTAGTTTATTTAATTATTTAAACTATTTAAAATATTACATTATTATTTATATAAATGTTATGTATTTAAAATATATTATTATAGTATTAAACATACCATAATGTTACATAAAAAGTGTAACATATGAAAAATGATACTATTAAAATGTTATATATAAAAAAATGTAATCTAAAAAATGTTATATTTACAAAAGTGTTATTTAAAAAGTGTTACTTTCATAAAAATGTTACATGTAGATGTTACATATTAAACAAGTGTTATATATTATTAAAATTTAAATAATGCTACAATTATGTGATATATAATAAAAATGATACTATAAGGTGTAATATAAGATCATTTATGTAGTGTTTATAAATAGGGCAATATCCTTTAAAATAAAAAAAAAATCTTAAATAATGTAGAAGTGGAACTGTAAATATGAAGGGTACCATAAACAGAGAGTATACTAAATTATAGAGAGTTCAGAATAATGAATATTGAAGTGAATTTTGAAATTAAGATGATACAACGGCATTAAATTAAAAGCTAAAATAGATTTGGAAGGGCTTTATATACCCCTAAATTAGGATAATGCAGATTCATGTACTCATTTAGCTGTCAAAATAATCTTATCTAGGAGAGGATTGATTCTCTGAGATGCTAACACTCCATTCACCAGAAGTCGAAATTCTTGAAAGAGACTGAAAAATGTCATCCATGTTAGGCCTATCCGATGGATTTTTGTAAAGGCAATTACTGATCATTCGAAACAATTGAACTGCCAAATCCATTGGATACTTCCCTTGCAACATGGGATCCATCAGCTTCCCTACATTTTGATGTCCATTTTCAGATTTCACCTCCCTTAACTGCATATCCATCACTTCATAAAATTCCGACACTTCTTTTCCTGTCAGAATCTCCAACAGGAGCACACCAAAGGCGTACACGTCGAGCTTTGGAGAGACGATTCCATTCTCCAAGTACTCGGGCGCCATGTACCCTTTCGTCCCAACAATGTGCCTTGTCAGCTCGAACTGGCCGCCCTCTGCCGATCTTGCAAGGCCAAAATTCGCGATTTTGGCCCTGAATTCGGTGTCCAGAAGGACATTGGTGGTGTTGAGATCTTTGTGGATGTGGGGAGGTGAAGTGTAGCGGTGGAGATAGTTTAGGCCTGCTGCTACATCCACAGCAATCTGCAATCTGGTGTTCCAGTTAAGATCACTCTTTCTGTTGTTGATGTTGTGGTTGATCCAATCATTAAGTGATCCATTTGCAGCATACTCGTAGACAAGATACCAATTGCCTTCATTGAAAGAAACACCCGATAAACGGATCAGATTGAAGTGGTTAATCTTGTTCAACAGATTGATTTCCTTAAGACACATCTCCATTCATCTTCTTGATGGCTGCAAAGTCTCCATGTATCGTTCCGCGATAAACGAAGCCTTTGATCCATGAAGTGGGGCTGAAATCCTCTGTTGCCGCTCTGATTTCTTGAAAAGGATACACTTTCAACGATTGAGCAATGCTAGCTAAGCTGTCGAGCAAATCTTGGGAGTCCTCAACATTGCTCTCTAATTTCTCTACTGATTTATCAACAGATTGAAAGTTCTGTGATGTCAACTTTTTTGGATTTCTTTTTCTGTTTACGCAACAACACGTACAAAACCAAGGCCCCAACCACAAGGACCCCCCCAACACCACCCACCACGCCATATATCCACGTCTTGCTCGAGCCGCCGCCGCCACTCGGCTGCGGCCCAGACGGCCGTGGGTTGACGGACGGCGGCGGTGGAGGCTGAGGCGTCGTGACTTAAATACTCGTCGGTGGGTCCTGGAGAGGAACTAAGAGAGTATTGAATGGATTGATAATATCAGTTTCAGACGGTATTAGCAGCAAGAATTGTCCGAAAATCAACCCCAAATAAGTCATCAATCACCGAAACATGCTGACCCCACGTGATTAAATAACTCAACAAATAATTCACACAATTATCGGTCTGGTTCCGGGTCGGGCAATCGCACCTCAACGGAACCGTCAATCGGGTCCCGGGCATCAATCGGGTCTCCGGAATATCGCCGTTCTAAACACTGAGAGCTTGACACGTGGACAAACCCTGGTAAGTCGCGTTTGCGATCCCGAAAAACGTGTCGCCTGCCCGAACAGTGTAAGAAGCGTTGACCTGGTAGTAATCTCCGGAACAGGAACACGTCACCGGAACAAGAACCGTCCGATCGGCCTCGAAAACTGCGTTTTCGGAGACGGAATTGAGTCGGGATAAATCGGATGAATTGACGGCCAGGAGATCGGAAATAGCTGAAACGGTGTCGTAAGGGGGTAGGGCTCTGAAGGTGAGGTAAGCTTGGCAAGTGCGGCGGCGGAAACCATTGCAGGTGTAGCCAAGAACGGAGGTTATCTCTGTTGGCGCAAGCATTCGTGAGCTGCCGAATGTAAGGCTGCTGGGAGAGAATTGAAGGGAAACAGCAAATTAGTAAGAGGGAAATTGCAGGAATTAGTGGGAAATTGTTCATATTTTTTTAATTTTGAATCATGAATCCGTCAATTGTTGTTCATACAGAGGATGTTTGGTTGAATGTGGCCAAAAGTCAAAAGTAAAAGTTTGGGATTGGAAAGAATTGTCAACGAGAAAGAGTTGAATATTCCCAATTACTATTGAATATTGGCATTTGTTTACTGTTTCTTAATGGAGTAATATAATAGTATTCCAAGATTTCGGATACTGTAAGATTTTTGTTTCTGTTACTGCTGTCTTTCTCGACATGCTGTTATTAATTTGACGAGTCAGCATAAGTAAGAAAAGTCATGCACGGATATTTTTCTCTCACTATTTACCATGTTGCTTTATTACACACGCATCACCTATGACTGTCTGCTCTCCTCTCACTCTTCTTTGCAGTTCTTCTTACTCTCGGTTTGTTCCATCTGCGACTTAACGGTTAGAACTCTCAAAATATCCTCTGCTTTCAATTTCTCTATTTCTCCACAACTTATTTTTTCATATTTTCAATTTTTATAAATTTCTTGATTGGTACATAAAAGAGCTTGTCTGGAAGTTGATTCCTAAGCAAATTTCAACTGTACGAAATGCTTGAGTAGAAACTTGTTTGGAAATTATGTTCTCTGTCTTGACGTACATGAGTGGAGATGGAATTGTGATAACCCCATATAATGCTTGATTCTGGAATGAAACATGGAATATGAATTAGAGAGCACTTGTGATACTGATAGAATTGAAACTAATTATCTGCTTTCATGATGATGGCTAGATTGAGCTTCTTGTGACATGGACAGATGATTTCATAAAACAATGTGTTGTCATATGATGTCTTCAACGAATGAGAGGATTTATTTTCATTTGATGAATTATATCAGTAGAAGTGCACTTGACTTGTTGGTCTGTTTTTTCTTTTTCTTTTCTTTTTTCCTGAAAAAACCCGACGCAGCTTCTTCTTTTGGCTTTGTCCCCTTCTTCGATAGTTAGCTCATTTTTTCAATTTTCATTCTGCTACTGTACATTTGGGTACTAAGTTAGGAAACATCAAACTTCTTGTCTGTGTATTTATTCGGTCTTTCCCTCTCTGCTGACTATGGAGAAACTACCCAAAGCTCACTTCTGTTTTCAGAGTTCCTAACATACTAATTGCTTATCAGTTAAATTTTATGTTCTTTGAAAAACATGTGGAAATGTGACTATTCAAATTTTCCTTTTTATCTGATGATTACTTATAGTGATTGTAGAGACGAAAAAAGGACCAAGGGGGTGGCACATTACTTCCAATAATTGATATATAATTGAGATCTAATTGTATTGATTTTGTAACAAACAACTAGGTACTCTGATTCCTAATATATATTAGACACAGATATACTTTCTGTTGCCATTGTATGTTATAAGGTAGGCAAATTTTAAAGCAATGCTAAATTCTGTATACTGCTTTCACACTGCTTGTTCCTTATTTTGTTGTGCTAACTTGTAACTCAGGTAATTTTTCATTGCATCTTCGTATAGAACATTGCTGGTGAGTATAATAGAGTAAGCGCCTCACATAAATGATGGGTAGTGAGGTGCTACCCCTACCTAGTTTAAGATCAAGTCTGCTATAAAAATATACTCCACAATTGCAACATTTTTGAAAAACAGTATCTTTTGCAGATTCCTTTCACTCTCTCTCCTCTAAACAATGGCTGCGGAGTCAATCGTCAACCCTGCAACACAAAGGTGAGAAAGGTTTCATTCCGATGGGAGTAGGATAGTAGCTATATCATTTCATTTTAAATTTATTTTGCCGTCTCCTTCAGGTATGCACTGGTTACTGGGGCGAATAAAGGGATTGGATTCGAGATTTGCAGGCAGTTAGCTTCTAGTGGAATCATGGTCATATTAACTTCCAGAAATGAGGAGAGGGGCATTGAAGCTCAAAAAAAATTGGAGGAATTAGGCGTTTCTGAAAACGTGGTGTTTCATCAACTTGATGTTGCTGATCTTGCTAGCATTGACTCTGTCGTTCGATTCGTCACAACAGAATATGGAAGGATTGATATTCTGGTAATTAATCGATGTTTTGCTGTTTAAACTACGGTCAAAGTTCATGAATCTCTATGTTTTTCTATGTATTCTGTATTTCTTCAAGGGAAACTTTTAGTTGAATTTATCACCAATTTATTTAGGATGAAATTTAAGTTGATTTGACAACTGGAAACTGTTTTTTTCACTCAAATTGATATACTTTTAAGGCCATATGGAAATCCCGAAATTTCTGAGCTATTAATTTGGTTGAATGTCAGGTCAATAATGCAGGTGTTTCTGGATTTCAAGTGGATGGAGATCCTATGGTTTTTCAAGAGTTCATCGAGGCGGATGAAACTCTACTTATTTCTGGTAAAAAGGTTTGATAAACATTTATCCCGTCTCTAACATAAACGTTTTGTATGCATCTTATGAATGTGAAACTGATTTTGCTTGGTGATGAATGCAGGTAGAAACAGTGCAACTTAAAGCGAAAGGAAAGCTCGTTGAGACATTGCAGTTGGCAGAGGGATGTATTCAAACAAATTACTATGGCTTAAAGAGACTAACCAAAGCTCTTACTCCTCTCTTACAACTATCTGATTCACCAACAATTGTTAATGTCTCCTCCACATTAGGATGCCTGATGGTAATGCCATCCTTCTCTCAATTATATGTTATCAAAATGAAGAATCACTGATTTCTGTGTTGTTAGCTTTTGTCGAACGAATGGGCGATGGGAGTGTTGAGCAATGAAGATGAGCTGACGGAGGAGAGAATAGATGAGGTTGTGCAGCAATTTATGAACGATTTCAAAGATGGTTTGTTGGAAGTAAACGACTGGCCTAGACACGTTGCTGCCTACAAAGTGTCGAAAGCAGCTGTGAATGCATACACTCGAATTGCAGCTAAGAAACATTCTAGTTTTTCTATTAATGCGATATGTCCTGGTCTTGCTAGAACAAAAATGACATACAATCTTGGGCCATTAAGCTCGGGAGAAGCTGCTCGGGTTGTGGTGAAACTGGCCATGCTGCCGAATGGAGGGCCATCGGGCTCGTTTTTCGATGGCTTTCGTCGAAAGGAGGTGTGGTCTTTGTAGGGACAATGTCTTCATTGCTGTTGTTTAGAATTGTATGTGTGAAGTATTGATGATCACATCATCACAGTGCAGTGGCCAAGAACAGAATGGAGATGATATGAGAGCTGCTTTTATTTATAGTATTTTTTAGGATTCACTTATATACCTTTGCTATATGATTCACTATAATATGGATTTTTTAATTTTGTGAAATTGATGAATACTCTGTAATTTAATTTGCAAGTGAGAACCATTTCCCTGACCTAAAAGTATATCAATCAATAAAAAAAAGTACATCTTTAATTTAAAATTTTACTATTCTCATCTAACAAGTACTTTATAATGTATTTATTATTTAAAAATAATAAATTACCCTCCAAAAATTTATTTATTATTTAAAAATACTAAATTATCTTCCAAAAATTTGTAAAAAATATGTTTTCTTAAATTTCGTATTTACTGTATAGAATAAATTAGGATGGACATAGTATTTCATTTAGCTTGCTAAAAAGCATAGCCTAAATAATTCTAGAAGTATTATTAAAGTTGTACTTAAGAAAAGGAATCAGCTGACATCAAATTTTCTTCTCTAATCAATATGTATTGGGCCAACCCCACTCTTTATAAACATTTTCCCCTGAACTACTAGTCTACTACCGAAAAGGAAATTTCATTTAAATGGGGAAATAAAACTTTATATTATCTTCTTTCCATATGCTCATTTTCCTTATTTATTTCGGCATTTAAAATGATGGAAAACAATATTAGTAATATATATATTTTTAGAAAATCGAGGTAAGATGGTGATCGGTGATGATGGATTGGTGGGATAGTGGGATGGCAGGATGAGATTTTATTATTTTTATTTATTTATTTTCCATAAAGGAATTAAAAAGCAAAAGATAATAACTTGTCGTAGCAACAAAAAGAACAAGTTATGGGCAAAAATTAATATTGTAATGAATTACATGTGAAGAAGATAAGTATGAAATATGTGGAAAACTGAGGATGGAAATGAGAGTGTCGATAGAGTGGTGTAAGATGATAGACATTATGGAAAGCCGACACGTGTCCCCACCTGCATGCGGCGCACCGTCGACGCTTTTCACATCATTTCGAACACTTCCTTCTCTCTCACCCCTTTACCTATTCAAGTCACTTCACCAACAACACAATTTTAATTTAATTTGAATTCAATTGAATTAAATGGCGAGGATTAGATTAATTAATGGGTAGGGTAGACTTGATAAATACATTTAATCATTTGATGGGATGAAAAAACAGATAAAATTGATAATTTTTATAATAAAAGTACTCAATTAATGAAAAATTATAATAATATTAAGAATATTTAATAAATAATTTATAATATAGAATTAATCTCTTATATACTCCCTCTGTCCCAGTCAAATGAGTCAAACTGCATCGTTTGACTGAATAAAACTTTCACAAAAGCTACAGTAAATACATCTCTTTGGGCGGGACGGAGGGAGTACATCATAAACCCTTAATTTAAGCACCCTAACATAAAGTATAGATTATAGTATAAGATTGGAAGGGGAAACCACATGACTTATACCGTGAACCCGATTTACATAAATACTTGTGTATAGTATAAATTAAAAGTTATAACATCTTTAACAAAAAGTAATAATTAATTGCAAAAGTGTTAAAAATAAAACGATCTCACACACAGTCATTTTTTAATTACTATAAGATTAATTTACTAAATTATATTTAAATTATTTTTATTAATTTTATAATGACAAATATTTGTGTGAGTAAATAAGGGGTAATACTCTTTTATAAAAAAATATAAATAAATTGATTAAAAGTGGTAATATGAATTAATTCATGAATAATTTATAATGAAATAAAAGATGATAATATTTAAAAAATAATAATAATATCTTTAATAAAAAATAATACTCAACTAATTAAAAACAAAAAAATAAAAAAAAGCATAAAACGATCCATGAAACAATTCCACGTGTCTCTTCCCGATATCAATTGTTTTATATATTTTAATCCTTAATCATTGGATTACAACTTTGTAATTCAAATTGATACTAATTTCCTTTAATTTATTGTAATCTTTGAGACACAATTCTTCTACATAAATGAATAATTAATAAACAAGAATTTGAAGTACATTATTATAGAGAACTCAAACATGGATTATTTAGCGATGTCCTAAATTACTCAAAATTTATACCAACTAGGAACATGTATATTAATGAATCATCTATTTTGATGTAATATCATAATCACAAGAGAAATGGGGACACTGTAACTGTCCTATGGTACTAGATTTCATGTACGTAGGATACTCGGATCAACCAAGGATGTTGAATCTGGATGCGTTTTTCGGTCAAATTCAGTCAAGAAAATGCATTTAACTCGATATTGTATCTCGTACGATGAATTTCAAATCTCACATAATTATCACATTCTTTATTTTTATATGTTAAATTAAATTAAATTAAATTAAATATAATATGAGCTGTAGAAATGAAGTGAGGGTGAAGCGGTGAGACGAGAGAATCCATCCACACACATGGTCACGTGCGCGAGAGATCCATCCACTTCACCTCTTTAAGATAAATAAAATTTTCAATTTATTTTCTTTTGGACAGAAATATTGCCTTTATTTTAAAGAAAAATAATCCATAGTAAATAAAGGTAAGAGGTTCTGGAAGAGTCGAGCAATTTAACCGTGCCATCTGGTTCGAAGGTGAACATAAAATAAGTAAATGTTTTAATTTCATTATTCATATATATCTACTTATGGGTGGTAATTATTAAATGTGGTAGGGATTAATTAAGACCCTTAACAAGCAGTTTCTTTAATTTGTTAATCATTACTGGGAATAATAAAAAGTGCTGCTCTTGGAAGAAAGAGTAATCCCCGCTAATCATATTTTCGTGTATTATTTTTTATATAATTGATAATTAAAGAAGAAGGTAAATCTAACCATCCTCCTAAAAATTATATTTCCTCTTTTATAGTGTATAGTGTATGTTATTCATTTAACAATATATACAACATAGGAGGTATTACATTAAATAAATGGTACAAAAAATAGGAACCGAAATGAGAGTATATCCAATATCCTATTAATGCACCCAATAAATCTTGTAATTACACCTTTTAGTAGTCTTCACTTCACATAGCTAAGTGGCAGAAAGAGAAAGAAGAGAGAGAGAGAATGGGTTATTGTGTGAAGGAGGAGAAAGAATGCATGGTGTGGGTGGAGAAGTATTTCAAAGATTGTCTTTGCAACATGAAAGATGAGTTGTCTTTTGGATTTGGAATCATAAGTCTTGTCTGTTGGGGAGTTGCTGAGATCCCACAAATTGTGACTAACTTCAGATCAAAATCTGGCCATGGAATCTCTCTCCTCTTCCTCCTCACTTGGATTGCTGGGTAGGATACTCTCTTGCACCACTTCAATTCTTGTTTTATTTAATAATCTCTTAATTCATTTGGTTGTATGAATTTAATTTGCAGTGATGTTTTCAACTTAGTGGGTTGTCTTCTTGAACCCGCCACGGTCAGTTGTCACTCCCAACTCTTAGTCAAAAATCTTGGTATAAAATAATATGATTTCATTTATTTTTTTGGGTGGTGCAGTTGCCAACCCAGTACTACACAGCAGTGGTAAGAACATTCTATCTGCTCTTTATTGGAGTAATAATTAATTTCTAACATAAATATATGTATGTCTAATAATTAATCCAATGGAGCAGCTCTACACCACCACAACAGTGGTCCTAGTTCTTCAGAGCATATACTACGATTACTTCCGCAGGTGGACACATCTCCAAACAAAACAACACTCTAATCAACAGGCCAGTCCTTAATTATTCTATTCCTATATTTATTTCATATTTACATTTTCGTATTACATTTTCTATGTACAATCGTTGATAAATGAGTAGTGTATTTCCTGTTTTTCATTTGTCCAATGATTTGTTACGGGACCATATTTAGTTACACTGTTATAATAATATAAATCTAGTTTACATGATCCCATAATTAGATGTCTGAAAAAACACCTGATATATGTTCAGGTTGATGAAGACTTAAAGAAACCTCTGAGACCACAGCCACAGAATGATTCACCCATCCCAATTCCAAACCCGAACCCAAACCCGACCCGCAGAACTCCCCGAAGATCAGATACCTATTATTACACGTAAGTGATCGAATTCACTACACACAAGTTGCAATATGTTGTTACATCTGCCACCTCTTAGAAAATGATGTAATGTGTAGTTTTTGGACAGATTAGATTCATTTCAGACAAATATTCTGTGCAGGTCTGCAAGATCAATGGCTGGCAGCACAACTCCACCAATTGGCTCATATCTGTGGCCCATCAAGAGTGGTCCTTCTGCCATAGGATTCAACAAAGATTCCTCCTCAGATGATGAGGATGATCCCATCCCCACCAGAAACACTTCACTCGGCACACCCAAGCCAATCCCGGCTCGTTCATCTAATCTTGTAATTTTCAATCCAAACTTGTTTCTATTGAATTTGGACTCTAGCAAGTGTTCTTACTTGTTCTAGAAGTATGTATCCTATAGTTAATTTGACAACCTTAATCACTAGTTAAACATTATGTTGTTGTTGTTCTCAGGCAGGATATGGGACATTTTTGGCTACGTCGATGAACTTGCCTCGGAAAACGAATGCTGTGATGCAAGTCTATGTTGGATTCACTGGGAGGAAACTGTTGCAAGTAGAGGATCAAATTAACATATTAATGATTTTGTCTTGTTTGTTTTGGTTAAGATTAGGACATGATGTTTTGATCTGATCAGGAACATGGATCAGAGAGTGCATATGGTCAGTTGTTGGGATGGATGATGGCTGCCATTTACATGGGTGGAAGGCTACCTCAAATATGGTTGAATGTAAACACATATATGTTTCATTTTTCATCAATAAATCAACACTCTTTGATCATCATGTATACATACTGATAATGTGTTTGTCTATTTGTAATGATCTTGGCAGATTAAAAGAGGGAGCGTTGAGGTAATTATAATCCTCTGTTTGTTAATGAAACACGAGATGAAATACCAAATCGGGATAGGTTTTAATTCATCTTGGTTTTGAAATGTGTAGGGATTAAATCCTCTCATGTTCATCTTTGCACTTGCTGCCAATGCTACCTATGTAGCCAGGTTAATTAATACATCCATCTACATACATACTTACATATTCTGTCTGAAAATACTTGAAATCAAATATGGTGAAGCAATATTGCTGTCTAAACATGGTGCAGTATTCTTGTGAGATCAACTGAATGGAATAGAATCAAAGCCAACATGCCATGGCTGCTCGATGCTGCCGTCTGCGTGCTGCTCGATTTGTTCGTATCCTTTTCTTCTGTCATCTTAGCGCACATCAGCACAATTGAATGAATTGATCAATGTAAGAATTAGTAGAAATATCCTTAACTGGTTGAAAACAGATCATACTACAGTATGTGTACTACAGATACCTTAGGAAGGAAACTCCCACCACCAAACAAGAATATGGAGATTATGCTGAAACAAAGCAATGAAACAATTCTAGCAACCCCATCTCAGAATGTCAGTATTATCTTCTTGTTTTTTTTTTTTTTCTTTTTATTGTTATTATTACTACTGATGATGGTTTACTATATTTTGTTAGATGGAAGAAGGAATCATGTTTTCAGCAGTGGTATTGTTGGATTTTTTTTAATTGAAGATTGAAGTATACTACATAGCGTGATGTTAATGGACTTCGTTTTATTTTTATTTTTTTTTGTGGGGTGATCGATGTATAAAGATATAGTTTACTAGATTGTTATTTTAAAAAATATATATATATATATTCATAAACTAATTAATGTATTGCTAATTTCAAGTTATTAACAATATACCAAAGGGAAAACTGATGCAACTCTCGACAGAAAATAGAAAATTGATATTGATAAGAAAGAAGGAATTACGATAAAAAGATAATCACCGCTTCGAGTGGATGCAACTCCTAAAATGAAAACATCACAATATTCATGATTCTTTACAAAATCCATCATCCATCATGGAGGCTATATATCTCACCTGGGTTGGGCCTTTATCAACCAACTTAGTTTTTTGGGCCACTTAATTGGGCTCTTTTGGTCAAAAACTGTGGGAAAGACCGTATGATTAATAAGTGATAATATTTTATTAAAAACAATATAGTTTTGATAAAAATTAATTATAATTATTCATGTAAATTATTTCATAAATTATTCTTAGTATAAATGAAAATATAATATTTTGCAATTCTTTGAAACAAGGGTGATAAGTCCAATAGTTCCTTACAAAACTTTTAAATAGTTTCTAAAATCAACTCCAAAAAATAAAAAATAAAAATCTCTCAATAGCTAATAAGACCTAAATTGCTCCAAAAATCAATTTCAAAGACAATACTGAGGGCTATTGCACATATTAATTTGATTGTTTATCTTCTCTTTAAATGAAAAATGAACATTATTCAGATGTTTTAAAGAAGGGCTTTTATCATTATAGATTTACTTTTCGTGCAGTCAGACCCATTTTAAGGCCCAAAGGAAAACGTTGGTTGCTGCCCTGAATTTATCTCACAGTTTTATTTTAATGTATCAACCAAACTACTTAACAAAGTGTGTAAAATCTACTATTCCACAAAGATTAATAATAAGTAAATAAATAAAAATAATATTTTACTTTTATTATATACTCTATAAGATATGATAAATAATTTTCTTTAAATCCTGACGGATATTAATAATTTTCTTTACATATTTCCATGTTGATGGACAACATAATTTTGAACTCGGGCTTGTTTAAAAATAGCGAATTCTCAAATAATTTGAGTTTGACTCGATAATAATAATTTAAATTTAAACTCGATTTTGAACTCGAGCTCAGATTTATTAGAGCTCGTTTATATATGATTTTAAACTTGTACGCAAACTTCATGGAGAACATCTTCACAAACAGAATCGGAAACTTTTGATGAGTCAAATTTCTAACAGACTCCAATCAGGCTAAATAAGTTTTTTGAATTCGGTATATATTCAGGCTCAACTCGAATCATTTAAATTAACAAACTTATTCAAAGGCATATTTAATCGAATAGAAAACGATTTGGTTAGATATCTATCGAGCTTGATCTGGTTATATTCATGGCTGCAACCATTAAAAAAAGATTGTGGATATTCCATTTGACATATGGCAAGTTTTCCCTATTAATGATGAGACTTGATGATCATCCCTACAATTAGCTACCTACAAATAGCCATAGGGGACGAAAAACGCTATTTGTCACCTACTAACTCCATAACTTTTTATTTTTATGCGTAAATTATCCACGAATTATCTTTATATCTATATTTAAATAGATTATACTCTATACTTCTTTATGCCAAAAAATGAATAAATAATTTGTTATAATTTAAAATTATAGGTATTTTCCAGCCTGGTGTGGATACAAAGTCGTAACCGCGTAAGGCGCCGGTGGGGGAATTAAGAACTTTGAAAATACCGAATTTTTCATTTGTATGCATATAAATAATACTCCATTCTTCCCAAACTTATATTCACCGTCATTGTAAATATGGAGTTTAAGAAAAGTTATTTTTTAATCAACTTTATTGACTGTTTAGGGGTATTGTGATATTTTTAGGTAATAATTAAATTATAAAATATGTTAGTGTGTTAGGTGAGAGTGATATTTTTGAAATTAAGAGTACTTTTAAAGTTGTTGATTGATGTGAAACTTCCATTTTTGAGTGGTGAAAATAAGTGTAGGATGGACAAAAATAACAAAATGTGAATATAAGTGTGGACGGAGGGAGTATATATAATATATATTTATTTATATCATTATAGTATTTTTTAAAAAAATAAATTAGGAAACAAAGAACATGTTGAGTTACGGGATAATGGGGGGGGGGGGGGGGGTTGCGTATGGACTAGGTAGGGGTGGGGAAAAATATCGAAAACTCGGTATACCGCGTTCGCCGTATCGAAAAATACCGAAAAATGTCGAAGTTTCAACATACCGAAATTTTCGGTACGGTATGGTTGCCGTACCGATAATTTCGGTACGGTATCGGTATTGTATATTAAAATTTTCGGTATATCGGTATACCGAAATTATTTTCAGTATTTCGATATCGGTATACCGATACCGATATACCGAAAATTTTATATTTATTTTTTAAAAATTTAATTATACATAATACTATATTTAAGTATATATTATATTATTAATATATTTAAATTATTTTTATTTTATTATGTATCACATTTATTCATATATATTTTTTAAAATTTAAATAAGCTCTAATAAAAATAAATAAAAATATAATACACTTCTAAATTAAAATATAGGAGTATAAAAATATAATAATAAAAAATTTATTATTTAATATATAATTATGAATAAATTAAAAGGAACATAAGTGTCAAAGTAGAATGTTTGATATTAGAAAATTTAATTATTTTGAAATATTTTTATATTAATTTTATTATTTTGATTAAAATTAAATATTATTTTTCGGTATGGTTTCGGTAAATCGGTATTTTTCGATATGTTGAATTTTCGGTATGAAACGGTATGTCAACATTTCGGTATTAATTGATATTTATCGAAAAATTGGTATGATGTAAATTTCGGTACGGTATCGGTATCCGATTTAATTTACCGAAATTTCGGTATACCGAAAAATCGGTATACCGAAATTTCGGTATCGTTATCGGTATGAATTTTTCCATACCGAAATTTTCGGTACGGTATCGATATTTTCGGCATACCGATATTACCCACCCCTAGGACTAGGTATACGTGTACATACATGAGTAGGTTAAATTTTGTGGGGACAATACATCCAAAGATTGTCCTATTCCAACCCCAATTTACCGACACTTTCTCTCTCCTCTGCTCTTCTCCCCTTTTTTTTATTTTATTTTATTTATTAAAGTACTTCCTTTACCATTTTGAACGTCCGCATTAAAAGTCCACATTTCTCTTTTTAAATATATGAGATCCACACACATTACTAATATAATAAATTTATAAGACTCATACACCCCACTAATACAACTACCAACTACATCTTAAATAATAATATTTTTTAATTTACGTGTAAAAAGTAAATATTCACATTTGAGTAGGACGGATGGAGAAATTAAATTGTTATATCATAACGAATTGGCACATGGAAAATCAATCAATCAATCCTGCATTTAAATGATGGATAGTTTAGGCTAATAAATACGGCCAAAATATAGATTATCTTTGATGTCATCTGTCTATTTTTAAAATCGACCATTTTTAAGAAGTACTAAATAATTAATATTATTAATTATGATAATAATATTCACATGGACTAACTGACAAACTTAAAATCACCGAAATATTAAAACGATCTCATGGTTTTAACGCCATAGTTAATAAAGAGCAGAAATAAATATGGCACCATTTATTAAGTAATATTATACATAAAAAAAAAATATTTGAGGTTTATATATATATACAAACTAAAATATTTATTATGCATATATTGCCAAAATATGAAATATGAGTCTCGAATATTAAGCTATCATATAATATAAGTACGTTCATATCATAAATCTGTAGACTCACTAGGACTTAACATATTATACATAAGCGTACAAATTAAAAAATTGAGAAAAACACAATTTGATAATTACCCATCACCTTAATACCCCCACTTTATAAGCTTATAGTAAATAATTTAAATTAAAAAGGATAGATGACATATACACCATCATTACTTTTTGTTAAAAAATGTGTAGATTGGTTGGTGCATAATAAATAAAGAGTTGGTAATTAGCCATGAAAGACGGGTAGTTTAGCTTAGCATGATTGATAGGTGGAAAAAGGCAAGAAATTGGTCAAACCCTTCAAAAGAAACGTGTCACGAGTTAACTAATTCTTAAGAAAATCGTTTTGCAATAAAGTTGACACACTAATATTAATCCAGTAGTAAGAGAGACGATTTTCAATTCACTAAGCTTAATATTCCCACATAAATATTTCAAACATTTAAGAAGAAATGATTTTATTGATAAAGTTTTATTGACTTTATTAGAGTAATTTGGTTTCATAATAATAAATAAAATGTATACTATATGTTGTGTATTAGCTGAATAAGGTATTTTTGAAGTTAATAATAGTATAATATTAGGGATAAAATGTGTGTGCTTCATCCTGCGAACAGATTCATGTTCTTAGAAAGTTTTACCTTTTATTATTAACACTTACTCCTTCCGTCCCAAGCAAATAGCAACATTTGCTTTTTGCACGTAGATTAAGGAGTATTACTCCCTCCGTCCATTGGTAAGAGTCTCATTTATTTTTGGGCACGTAGATTAAGGAGTATTATTATTTAATGTGTAGTGGGCAATTGTATTAGTGGGTGTGTGAGCCCCATATTTTAATTGTATTAGTGAGTGTGGGTGGGTCCCATATGTTAAAAAAGGAAATGAGATCCTTTGGGTGAGACAACCAAAATAGTAAAATGTGACTCTTACTTAGGGACGGAGGGAATATTATTTTATGTAAAATGGGTAGGTGTATTAGAGAGATATGATGGGTAATGGTGAACCATTGATGGGTCATTTTTACTAAAAGAGGAAAATGGTTCAATTTGGATAGGACGCCCATTATAGTAAAATTGTGCTATTTGGATGAGACGGATGGAGTATATCTTTAAATTTTCAAAAAATAATAAAATAATTATTCAAATGCTAATAGTATTCACATTTCAATTGACTCTTTCATTGAATAAATAATACTCTTATAAATTAATAAAGTGCATATCTTGTAGACCAAAATATTATACATGCATGTAAACGTCTTATGGATCGGACACAATATACCAACTCTAATATTATATACTTCACTTCATTTGTGGTTTATGAATCATAAATTTTACCTCGAATTAGGGTTTACTCTGTAGGAAATAAATTAATAAATTCTAATACCTTAAACTCTATTATGATTCACGAGATCAAAATTATAATGCGGAAGCGTACCTGATCCATTGAGTCTCTAGGCGGAACACGAACTCAGGATCAATGGTTATACGACCTTCCACAACTAAGCTCTCCTAATTCCTTTATAGGGACCGTAGTAATCCCTCCCGATGGGGAGAAGGGAAGACCATGTGCGGCTTAGTATATGGGGATCATAACTTGGAAGCCTTTATATACTACTTGACTAGACCACCCATAATCACCTAATCATGTAGTATTAGATATCAACTCAATTGGCTCATATTAATTATTATTATAGCTCATAGACTTTTAATCTTAATTGGATCACTTTAATTAAGTCCATAAAATAATTGAATAGCTAATATAATTGTATAATAATATATTGCCCACAATTAGATTATAATGGAAATTAATAATTTCCAACGTACTCTTAATGTATAGTATCAAATCCTAACTAGATATAGTTGTATTTCGAATCATAATTAAATAGGTACACGTATAGAAGTTGCTCAAAATACTTGCGCAAATAAAACATCATAAAATTTGAATATTATACTATAAATAAGCAAATACTATTATACTAATAAGAAATAATCAGAAAACAATATACTACGAATAGTTCATATATATGAATAACATAAGTCGGGAAATTTCGGAAGAGATATTGAACATTAACTAAAATAAAGAAATAATTTGATCTAAAAATTACATTTTATATAATAGGAGGGAGTAACTTTTTTAGTTTATATTCTTTTGGTTGTACTAAACCAGCTTTTATGCATGGCCCAAATGTATTATAGCTACAATAACGAAGAGGATGCATGTCGGTAAATAGGGTTACCTAATTAGATATTATTTAAAAATTAAAAAAAAGAGACAGTAAATTATAAAGTATATATAAACGAAAAGGGACAGTTTTATTTATTTTGGTAATCTGGGATGTTTATATATAAGCTACATATAATGTGGAGTAAGGTTGCAAAATTTGTCTATAGCTATATATATATATAATGTGCAAACAATTCTTACTCACCTCAACCATATTTATATTTTCAGTAGTCAACATTTTTTTTTTCAATATGTAGTATTTCACACAACAGAGTAGGATCTCACCCTCCAAAGATCTCTCATCTCGTTTTGTGATTTGTTCGTATACCTACAAAACTCCTGCAAGAAATAATATAATTAATTAAACATTAATAAAATATATAACAACAATCTTAGTTAATTTCAGTTATAACGTGTTCATTAATGATACATTTTCAGTTAGTTCGTTAAGAGGGAGAAAAGAAGAAGGAGAAGAAATTATTTTGGTAATTTATTAAATAAAATTAAATAGATATATACATTTGATTTATATACCTTAAGATTCAAGATTATAAGGTGTTCTTAGCAAATCATATGGGGCCCACAAAGCATCCAACGGGCAGGGCCGGCTGGCGTCGAGCCGGGCCCACGGCTTTCCCTTCCCACTCCAATGCAATAGGCTGACCGGGCCGGGATGCAAATCCCGGCACAGTCCCCGGAAATTGTCGCCGCCGAGGCCGTGCTGGTTCCACCGGTGATCCACCGGAGCTATCTTCCCGGCGAACACCAGCAGAAATGGCGGCAACGAACCCAGCTCATAAATCCTCATCCTCTTCTGAAGCTCCATCCACTCTACAATCTTCGTCGTGCAATCTCCCACCCGCCATCTCTCCAGATCAATCACCATAACTCCGGTGTTGAAATAGCAGGGCTTCCGGTTGGCGAAGGTCAGGGAGAGGGAAGGGTTCGACCAGAAAGTCGGGGTGAAGTAGGACGTGAAGTTTGCGTTGCAGTACTCCGGCGCCGCCAAAACGGCGTCGTTCGTTAGGGGCGTGGCGGCGAGTTTCGCGATGTCGTCGACGAGTACGAGGTCGGAATCGAGATAGACCACCTTCTGAATGCAGGTGGGGAGGAGATCGGCGAGGTAATTGCGGGCGTAATTCAGGGGACAATCCAGAGCCGCCCTTATGGAGGTGGATATCAATCCGGCGGCGGCGGAGTCGTCGAAGGGGTAAATCTTGAATTGAAGGTATGGGAAGGAGTTGGAGATGGTGGCGTGGAGGTCGGAGGTGTCGGCGGAGGAGGACACCACGAAGTGGAAGATGATATTTTCCGGGCAGGAAGAGTGCTGCAAAACAGAGAGAATGGCGGCGATTGATCCCCGGAGATAAGCTCCGTCGAGGGTCATGGCCACATTTATCGCATTGCTATTAAAACACACGGTATCGGCGGCGGCGTCAGCGGCGGCAATGGAAGGGCAGTTTGGGGAATTGTAGAACTTTGGCGCTTCTCGAAATCGAAAGTTGACGGCGGCGGCATTTTCCGGCGTAATTAAGATGGCGGTTATCAAGATTGTTGAAAATACAACACTTGGCAAAAATAACATAGTTTAGAGTGTAGCAAAATTTTCATAAGAAAAATTGGAAATATTGGGGGTCTAGAAAAGGAACTACTCTAGAGAGTATAGTAGATACTCTCTCTCTCTTTAAAATCACCGACTAGATTCGAAATATAATGTTAAATTAAATAAGGTGGACCGTACGATGAGAATAATCGAAGGGGGGAAAGTCGTCCAGCACAAGGGGGGACCCACGTATTTGAAAAGCAGGCGGATGTGCCTCTCAATTCAAACTTACCTCTTTATCTCTCTCTCTCTCTTCCCCCCTCTCCTTTTGTTGAACCATCCACATCTCAGCTTTACAAATCCTCTTTCCCACTTGTGTCAACTTAATTACCAAGTTTCTATTTTAATTAACCTTAATTACTTCATTTATTTACCTACTCATTCACTCAAATTATGTCATCAAACCATAATGTATGTTTATATGTATGTTTCATGCACTGTATTTATTCTTTAGACTTGATTTATATTCTTAAATATGACTAATTGTATAGGTACATTGTGCAGGCATGATCAATTTCTCCACTTGCATGTAGAATTTTAAATAGGTACATTGAGGTTTGAATCTTGTATTTTTACTAGATCTTAACTTATTACTAATATTTAATTATAATATAATTATTGTTTTATTTTTAAAATTTTAATCTTTCAATATTATTTCAAATGACATGATTATATTTTCAATCTATATTTATCTTTTATATAAATACTCCCTCCGTCCCAAGCAAAGAGATGCATTTACTGTAACTTTTGTGAGAACTTTATGCAGTTAAACGATGCAGTTTGACCGGGACGGAGGGAGTAGATATGAGTAAAATGTACATACCACATGTTGTACATCATTCCTTCTCACTCTTTAAACAAGTACTCCCTATGTCCCGCTCAAACATCACCGGTTGCTTTTTATGCGTAGATTAAGGAGTATTATTATTTTATGTGTAATGAGTAGTTGTATTAGTAGTGAGTGGTGTGTCACATGTGATACCTTTTTATTAAAAATGAGAAATGAGAACATTTGGATGAGACGTCTAATATAGTAAAATAGTGACATTTCGGTGTGACGGAGTAAATATAAATTAAGAAAAATGTTGTAGAAAAATAAAATTGGTTACGGAGTAGTACATCATGTAGCTAGGAAGCCTATTTCTTGACAATTGACACTCCATCTCTCCATGCTTGGTATTGGAAAATGAAAGCCTCTCCAAATGTACTACATAAGTCTATTTTTCAGAATGATAGAATTTAATTACAATTAATGCTTCTTTTTTATTGGACTAAGCTTAGACATTTTTTCTATGTGATAACATAGTGTATAGTACTACTTGTTTCACTTAGGAGTTTTTTTTAAAATATATATTATATGTATGTATTTGTATATATTGCACATCAAAATGTGTTGTTCGAATCTTTTCGAAATATAAATTATATTACTACATACTCCCTCCCTCTGTTCCTTGATAAGAGTCTCATTTGTTTTTGAACACGTGTATTAAGGAGTATTATTATTTAATGTGTAGTGGGTAGTTGTATTAGTGGGTGTGTATGTACCATGTTTTAATTGTATTAGTGGGTGTGGGTGGATCTCATATGTCCAAAAAAAAAAAATTTAAATGTGACAATCAAAATAATAAAATGAGATTTTTACCGGGAGTACTATCTATCTTATTGATTTATCTTGGAGTCAAAGGTATAGAATTCGTACAGATCAGACGCGTATTGGACAATTATATAAGCACAAGATATTTGACTTACACGCATACCACCAATATAATTATTAGACTTGTTAATTTAATTACAGAATAAGATCTAATGCTTATATCACATAATAATTAAGAAAAAAGACCTTAGGTCAATGAGTATCTAAAAATATTTATGACACTGTCCATGCATGGCTAAGGTGGACTTTGTGGATGATACAGTATCAATAGAAATTTCACTTTTAATACATCATTTAAAAAAAAAATGTCACCTACTTTAATTTTTTCCGAATTTTTTTTTTATTTTTATTTTAAAATAATTAATCTAAGTGTGCGACCCTTTCTGCGATTAGGCCTTCAACTACTTTGCGACTTGATACATAATTTTCAGGCAACATCTCAAGTAACTACTCTCACAACTACGCATGCGACTCTATATACAATTTTTATGCAACTTTTCATGCCTACAATTACATTTGTGTATTTATACATAATTTTCATGCGACATCTCACGGGACTACTCCTACAACTACGCATGCGACTCTATATACAATTTTTATACAACTTATGTGACTATGCATGTTAGCAACAAAACTTGCAAATTTATACACAATTTTTTTCATACGATCTTACACGCGACTATATATGTGATTATACACACGACTGTGTATTAATTATAAAGAGAAATAATTTTTTTTTTAGCAAAATGCATTTTTCCAAAATATTTATTGGATGGCATTTTTCAAAATCAATTGGATGCATTTTTCACAATTTCACATTAACCCACCTCTTAACTTATTTTATCACACCCCTACAATCCCTTTTCTTTTAAATTTAAATTTAATAAAATTAGTAGGAAAAAAAAAGTGTGTATGTGGTTGGTGAGAAGAATAAAGACCGTCGAACAGAAATGGTGGATGACTCCCACCGACTCAGCTTAGAAGATAAATTGCTGCAACTGGAAGCATATAATTAGATATAAATTTGAATATTTGGGCATTACTAATCTACTATACTTACTATTCCTGATATTCCGTATAAGCTGTTTAATGCTGTCACACCTAACTAACTGCTCACCAAGTTAAATCTCAGTCTTCAATTCCCACTTTTTTCATCTCTCTCTCTTTCCACTTTGATCCACAATCTACGCGACCACTTACATAGCTCATTAATTATCAACTTTTTATCTCGTGGCCCAATTCAATGGTCCATTTCTTGTGTTCTTTGTTTCTGCAACCCACGCAACTCCAACATTAACCCATGTAAGAATTTCAGTTGGTAATGTAAGAAGTTAGCACAAGTTTGGTGAATTTTCTAATCTTGGAAAAGTTGTGTTTTTGGATTATTAAATTGATTAATGCATTTTGTGGTGGTGGGTTGCTGATGAAGTGATACAGGTTGGAAAATGAGGGCAATATATCTGTAAAGAGGATGCCAATCATGGATTGCTTTTTTACAACCTTTTTTCTGTTCAAATTTAAACTAAAGGTGACTTCACTTAGCATGTAATAAGAGAAACTGCTTTTGAGGTTTACATGCATTGTCTGAAGAATTAGAAACATTACACGATAGATTGCCAACAAATGCTTATTTATTTACTCATCCGTCCCAAACTTAATTACACCAACATACTTAACGACACCGACAATATAGATACGTAGTTTAATAAAAATTAATTTTTAATCAATTTTATCGACTTTTTAAAAATATTCAATATTTTTAAGTAATGAAAGAGTACTATAAAATATGTTAAGACAACTTTTGAGGTTATTGATTGATGTGTTGATTTTTTTTTTGTGGTGAACATAGTTGTAGGACGGACGAGAAAACAAAAAGTATGAAGATCATTGTGAGAGGAGGGAGTTTTTTTTTTTTTTTATATGTAATGATACATGAAGATGAACCATAGGATGTTATGTCATGACATGATGTCCAAAACGACACATTGCAGTTTTTGGAGAAACTGAAGGCATTAGATATATGGAGTAATAAATCAGATGTCGAATTAATATTGGGTGAACTCCCAATGTAATTAAGCATGGGTAATAAATGTAAGATGGATTTGATTTATTTATCCAATAATTAAGCATGTGCAATCTCACATGCAAAGGTCATAAAATTGTGGGTTCCTTAACAGAAAAGGTGGAAAAATCCCCCATTATTAGGGTCCATTCACACACCCATCATCACTTTGCATAAATACATCTCCATGTTCACCACATGCATTATCATTCACATAACAAAAATTATACAACACCCCAATTAAAAAATACAACTAATTTTGATTATATTTCTGTATTAGACTATTCTTCATCACTTGTAGAACGTATCTTGTGAGTATACTTTCATCAAACATATATTCTTGTACAGTCCATCATTTCCTCATATATAAGACACTATAATATAGTACATAACAGATAGATATATACATATTCCCTAATTGTGGCTCACATATAATAATTAATATCGTGACACAATCTGTCGTTTCCAACCATCAAATCATGTTTTATGTTTGCTTCAATCGTTGTATGTATATTATTTATTTCTAAAATAAGTACATTAGCTTGTCTATATACATCTTTGAACTAATAAGAGTAAACCATACCACAAGATTAACAGATTAATACCAATTATGATATTTAAGTGCGACACTAGAAAATGATTCATTAGCTTCGGAAACTAAGAAAAACATAGCAGTTCGACATTGAAGATGATACTATCATACTCGCTAGTCGCTAGGTCCCAATAAGTCGTTGGTCCTTGTATTAATGGTGTGTGTAAGTCTCATGGTAATATATCCATTGTTTTGTGTAGGTTTCGTACACTTGAAAAGGAAATGTATTAACTTCTATGGGAGTACCATTTAGATGAGATGAACTAGTACGAAAGCATAAGCATTTATGAATATTAAACCCTAAGTCATAAACGCTTAGGCCGCGCAAAGCGATCCCTATTCAACGACGAAATATGATGATGATTAATGAGAAGATCACATTGACAAAAAAGACAAGAAGTTAGATAAAGGGGGGGCCATATACAGGGAGCACTAATCAATTGGCAGTAAATGCTAGTCAATGTTATTGAAATTGAACAAAGATTGTATGTTAGTTAAAAAATTTGAAGAGAAGAACTCATCTGAAGCTGTGAATGCGTTATCCATGAAAGGCTTCCATTCACCACACTACTTTAGGACCACTACAAGAAGCAATCAAGAAACACGTGATATAACATCACATTTCTTTCCAGAAAACAAGTGTATTCAATCAAATTTACAGAGTGCACTACAACCAACCACACGCTTTAATTTGCGAAACGAGAATTTCCAGACTCTTTAGCAGCAAGTTTAAAGGAATGAGCTATTTACATTGTTAAAAAAGCAAACACTACAAAAACAAGGATCATACAGAGAATCTTCTTCAAATTCTCATCGTCTGTCCGAGCAGCTTGAGTAGCCTCTCTTTCATACTGGCCTTCACCATCAGGAAATGGCCCAGTAAATCCATAATTATACCCTGGAGATCCAGCATGACCACCTGCGTTCGAAAACCCATGAAGCTGGACACCGAAAAAGGGGAAAAGACTGCCCCTTCCAAAACCAGCAGACATTCCAAAGTTACTGAAGGTTGCAGTTGCAATTGGTGCAAATCCTCCCATGAGTCCCATAATAAGATCAGCAAGATTGTTATCTGAAAGGGGTGCCGTTTCAGATCTCTGCCCTGAAGGCCGATTAGGAATTTCAATGCCTGGAACGGGTTTTGATCTTGGGTCAGTTGGAGGCTTTCCTCTACCATAGAGTGGAATCACCTTTCCCTCCTCTATAAGAGCCTTGCAAACAGGGCAATCATGGGCTTGTGAGTGGCCTCGTAGCCATCTATAAAGGCAAGGCCAGCAGTAGAGATGTCCACATAATGTGATCACTGGATCCTGTGCTAATTCAAAGCAAATGTTGCATTCAAAATCAGCAGCTTCATTACCGTCGTTCCCAACAGAAGAAGAGCTTTCTTGTGCACTAGTAGATGGATGATGAGTATCTGCCATGTATCTAATAAACTAACCCAAATGCTAATCAATCTGGAATGCGAGTTGGTTGCTAAACTGAATCCCCAGTAAAGCTAGAGATTCAGTGAACACAACAACCTGTATCATAAGCCACAGTAAATCAAACTGCTTAGAATCACTTTCCTATATTTTCTTACTTCCCTTCACATAATCAAACTTCAGGCAAATATATGCAGAGAATTTATTTCAACATCTCAAAAGGGTCAACACCTCAACAAAATCAGAACAAGAATTCCAAGAAAAAAATCCCTAACCAGTCTACCACATACATATGCGTACCCAGAAATTCGATAGAAAGAAAATAAAAACAATGATTTAATTTTAAATTTTAAACTCCGATCTAATGCAATCGGAAACCCTAATGTTAGTTATTATTCATCAAAATTTCATTTCCCTGACCTAGATAAGTAAAAATTCAATTAATTACCATCAATCAAAATACAATATCACAAATTATATAGATACAAGTCGTGAATTTCATTAATAAACCCTAAATAATGATTGAATTCGCACAAAAACTATTCATCTAATCTGAGCACCATGAAAAGAAACGAAAAAGAAACGGTTTTCGAAGATCGAACCCTTACCTTTGTTTGCAGATGAGTTGGGAAACGATCGACCGCCAGAAGGAATCGAATTGTGGGCAAAAAAACACGTAAACGACTTTGAAAACACAGAAGATCTTTTGACTTCCAGAAATATCTAGGTTATTCTCTTGAAACTACCAGTCTTCCAATCGCTATTTCTGGATTCAGAGTGTGCAAATTTAAAATTCGAAAAGAAAAAAAAAAAGTCAATTTTTCTCCATTATTTTGGGCCAAACCTCATGAACTTGAGCTTCTTAATGGGCCGTTATTGGGCTTGGTCCGCTTGGATTAGGTCTGAATTTCTTTTCATCACACATCATTTAGCATGGGACATCTGGGAAATTCCGTAGTGTGGTCTAAGAGGAATTTGCGTTTTTTTTTTTTTTTTTTTTTGTCTCACAAGTCACAGGATGTGCATGTTTTTCAAAACTATATACTCCACTTTCTTAGTTTTAATGATTTTTTTCTTAACACACTTGATCCCATAAATTTATAAAATTTCAAATTTAATCCCATATGATTTCTTCTTTGCACTTTTAATCCCATAAATTTATAAAAATAAAAATAAAACCTAATAAAAAACAATATGTTGGGACTAGGTATGTAAAGAAAAATCTTTTGGAACTATTGTGCAAGAAAATATCATTTATGATTAAAAGAGGAAATATCAAGATGATTTTGCAGAGCATGTGTGTCTTATATAGGACCAAAAGCGCTCATTCTTGTGGTTTAACAAAATAAATAACTTTATGAAAATTTGGGTGTAACAAATAGTTTTTTTTTTTATAAAATAAATGTGTGCATTTAAATCTACTATACAGAGCAAGACTTTTGTCCAAGTGCAGAAAAATCAAGAATCATGCATAGAACATAGAACAATATTCATCTAAATAAATGATACCCTTCGTCCCGTTCCAACTTTTATGTTTACTGTTCCACATTATTTAAGAAAAATTGCTCTTTTAACCAATTTTATTGTCTTTTAAAGGCATTATAGTACTTTTAGGTGATAAATAAAGTTTAAAGTAATGTTATGTGAAAAAAAGAGTAGTAAATTTAAAATTAAAATAACTTTTGAGGTTGTTGGATAAAATTGAGTTTCCTTTTTTAGGGTATTAAAATTATTATTGGACAAACAAATGAGGAAAGTGTGAAAACTGTTATGGAACCGAGGGAGCACTCTTATTAAAATAAAATCAATTGACATAACTATGGTCAATTTTAAAGTCTTAATTAATTCATACAATATTGAGTTTTATTTTTTAAGAATATATTATTAAGATTGTTGAGAAAAGGATTTGGATGATAGATAGCCAACCCCTCCCCAAAGGCATAAAATGGAAATAGAAAGAAAAAGTGAGCATTATGAGAATTAATAGCGTAAGTATTTGGTAATTAATTTCTCATCGATTTAAGATTTTCAGCTCACGATAAATAATTAGATAATACTTCATCATAGTAGTATTATAGTGTTCTAGTTTGATTTAGAAATTCTCCTGTTGAATAGTGAATTATAAGTATAGAGAGTCTATCATATGTTCAGTTGGATTACTTTAACATTACCAAACTTTTTCCTTGATCACTCAAGTGTTTTTTTTTTTTTTTTGTGGCAAAGTAATTGGATAATTAATATTTCAAAACCCATTTATTAGTAAGTCTACAACTATTACATGTGTCCGATAATTTGATTTTTGGATGTCACTAGTTAGATAATCAATATTTCAAATAAATGAATTTGAAATCATAAATTTGATTTTGATATTTTTTAATTGTTTTGAATGTATTTGATAATTTAACTTTTGGATGGCACAATAGTTATATAATTAATATTTCAAATGAATGAATTTCAAATCATAAATTTGATTTTGATATTTTTTAGAATCGTGTAATTTAAAATATTTCCATTTGCAATAAATATTTTAATATATAAAATTAATAAATTAATTAAAAAATATTTTAATCCATACCCTACAAAACCCGACCGTTCTCCACCCATCCTATACACCCAACCCCTTCCACCTGCCAACCCCCTCTTATCCCCTGCAAACCCAACCCCCACCCCCATTCCAAAAAAAAAAACCCCAATTTTTTTAATTTTAAATTTTAATATTTAATTTAATATAATAAAATTTCATTATTTATATTTATCATAAATAAATACAATTTTTAAAATAAAAAAAAATATTTCATAAATTCATAATTCATTAAAACAATTTAATTCAGATAAATTGATTCTTAAATCCATGCACTTTAAAATCCCATTTATTTTTAAATATATTGAATTTGAAATGACAAACCAAACACAAATTTTAAAATACTAAGAATTTTGACAAAAGAAAAGGAGTAGCCCAATCTCATATTCCACAATAATAAAATTCCACAATAATATTTCATTATGTAATTTATAATTTATTTTTTATTAAAATACTTTTTAATTAATAATCATTAGATATTGATTATAATAGAGAAGTATTCAATTGACTGTAATGCTGAGATTAAATAAGGATAACATTTGAGATGAGAGAAATGAGGAGTAAAGAATGAGGAGTAACGAAGAAGAAGGAAAGTATCGGTTGGTGGAGGAATAATGTGTTGTTTATTTAAAATAGAATCAACTGCTCTAAAAAAACAAACACAATATCAACAACTTTACCATACTATATATTTCAAATATCCATACTATATATTTACCATACTATATATTTCAAATATCCATACTATATATTTCAAATATTCCATGCTTTATGTATTCTTGGGACACTAAATATTTTAAATATCCCACCATATTATATATTTCAAATATCCCATATTTTTAAGTATTTTAAATTAAGATCTAAATTTAGTTTTTTTTCTTGGAACACTATATATTTCAAATATCCCACCATATTATATATTTCAAATATTCCATTTTTTAAGTGTTTTAAATTAAGATCTAAATTTAATTTTTTTTTTCAAATTAGGATCTAGTTTTTATATTTTTTATTTTTTTTCTCATTTTAAGACTTACAATGAAATTTATTTTCTCATTTCAAGTTATACAACATTATTTAAAAATATTATTATACACCTTCAAATCAAATCATAAAATTAAATATATGTTATTTTTATTAATATTTTATATATATTTTTAATTTATATTAAATTCGCGGAGAATCTAATACACAAGTCAAATTACATAACTCCACACATACTAACAATAAGAACACATAACTTCTGATACACACATACTAATCCTCCTTGACAAAATAATAAAAAAAATTTAATAATATAATTAACTAATAATCCAATACGTTTACTATGAAATCACCTTTGAATCCTTGAATCCTCCGAACACTTACTATGAAATTGCTTTTGAATCCTTGAATCCTCCGAACACACACTTGAAATCGTTTAAATGGCTTAATAAGGGGGAGATTGGGCCTCCTGTGGTGTTTAAATGGCTTAAATGACTTAATAAGGGAGAGATTGGGCCTTCTGTGTGGTGTTTAAATGGCTTAAATGACTCAATAAGGGGAGATTGGATCTTGTTGTTCTAGTTGTGAGAAGGGTGTTGAACTTCTGTGATGTTTAAATGGCTGGGGAGATTGGAACTTCTTGTTGTTGTTCTAGTAGTGAGAAGGGGTGTTGAATTTAAGATAGTAGTCGCAGTGACAATAGTCTCAAATACGAATAGATCCAAAGTTATCTACAATTATTGTGAAAAACTGAAAGACTAATGAAATTAAAAATGAAAAACAAAAAATTTGTAACAAAAAATTGAAATTATCGAATATTTAAAAGGAGTTGTTTTGTAGCGAGAATGTGTAATATTTCCTTTGGAGGTAACAAAATGACCTTCCTTTAAACCCACAAACAATCCACTGTTTGGCTACTTTGGAGCCATAACCTACATCCAGAATCAAATAAAAAGTATCCAACGATTCTCAAACATTTAAAACTTCACCAAACGTACTTATAATTCTCAAACACTGTAACAGAAGCCGAAAATTTCTTTTATTTTAATCTTTAAACATTTCGGGTGAGAATAATTCCTAGAGCAAATAGTTTGGAACGAAACCCTAATATTTAAGATTTTCATGGAGAAAAAAAAACAACACTAAAACATTTAAGGTGATTGAGCTAACCTTTTTCTCCGATCTGTCGACTCTAGACATGCACGACGGTTCGGAACCGCCGGTTCCGATTTCGAACCGCCGATTCTGATTTCGAACCGCCGGTTCTGATTCCCGAAAGTGTGGAACCGAAACCGAATCGACTATCCTACGATTTCGATTCGATTTTGAAATCAACGGTTCCGGTTCCCGAACTGTCGGTTTTTGATTTTTTTTCCTGTGAAATCGAATTTTTTTTTGTTTTTGAAGTTTTAATTTTTTTAATAATTCGATTTTTAAGTTTTAAATCAAAGTTTGAAATTTAATTTGCATTTGTAATTTTTTATCTTTTTAAAAATAATATCATTTGAATTTTGACATTTGAACTTGGAAGTTGGAACTTGGAAGTAGATAAATTATAATATTCTATAAAACATAATAATTTATTAAAAAATATTGATTATTGATAATCTAAAATCTAGAATAAGATGATAATATATTAACAGTAAATTGTCCATTATCATTACAAATTTACAATTTACAAATGTACAATAAAATTTTACAATTTCAATTTATAACAACACTAAAAAAATTTCATTATACAAATTATAATCCACAAAATAAAAGGGGAAAAAAAAGAAAAAAAAAGGACTTGAGTTTAAATTTGAAGTTTCAATTTGAATTTTGAATATCAACTTGAAACTTAAATTTAAATTGCATACTTATCCCCGAAAGGAATCAAAGTCCACGTAGTTCTCGTAACTTACCTCTATTTACCTTGTCGGACGGTGGTCGGGACTCGGGTGGTGATGTCAATCTCACTCTTCTTCCGTATTGATGTCTTCATCCGTCACGTAATCATCATCTTTGTGTTGACTTCGATCTTCCGCTTTTGACCAATCATCAAACAAACATAGATTTTCTAAATTTTTAACACCTAAATTGGATCGTTGAGGATCCAAAACAAGTCCACTAAGGCTAAATGTTTGTTCGACGGCGACGGTAGAGGCGGGAGCCACAAAGACCTCTTTTACAATTAATGATAAAATAGGAAAGGATTGAACTCTCCTTGACCACCACCACAAAATATCAAAGTTCTCTTCAAACTCAAATGTGTTAGTTAAATAAGAATCAAGTTCTTGAAAAGGAAAATTGAGCCCTTGCACGTTTTTTAAATCTAGAACCATAAAAGTTATAAAATTTCTCAAAAATTTGATACTTTCTAGAACTATCACCACTTCCACTACTATCATCACCACTAGATTGATCATCACTAGAAGAACTATGTTGTTGTTTGTATTCACTAAAAAGTTCTCTTAAGAGTTGATAATTATTACCTACTATGTTTTAGGATTAGGAGATTGTCGTCTAGTGTCTAAATCACATTTAGCATACAAATGATCATAATAAAGTGTTAACAATTCTTCCAAACCATCCATTCTAATACTTGGGTTTAATAATTTAGCAAGTAAACACAAATCCGAAATATTAAAAAAATACTTTAACCATTTTGATTTCATTGAAAGAATAGCATCATGTAAAATTGGATTTGTTTCATTAGTACTAAAAGTAATGGCAATTTTAACACAATTATCAACAACAATGTTAGTAGTAGGATAATAAACACCGGATAATTCTTTGGTAGCTTCATTAAAAATTTGCAAAACTTCACATAAAGTTGTGCATGTATCCCATTGATTAGCAAATAAAGTATGACCGGTGGGTTCAAGTGCATAAAAATTACATATATGCTCTCTATATTGAAAAGATGCTTGCAACATTTTATAAGTTGAATTCCAACGAATAGAAATACCCAAAGGAAATTTTTTAGGATGAATATTAATAGATTGCCAATATCTTTTCCATCTTTTTGTCACGGAGGGATTTTTCATTATATACCAAATAGCATCTTTAATAGGACTAATATGGTCTTTCAACGATTGTAAAGCATCTTGAACACATAAATTCAATATATGGCAAATACATCTAACATGAAAAAACCTACCACCAATTGATGGTTTACAAATGTTAATAAGAGTTTCTAAACTAGCCGTATTAGCATTAGCATTATCAAATGAAATTGTAAAAATTTTTGTGGTCAAATTATACTCTTGCAAAATTGTATTAATTTTGTGAGCAATATTTACGGCGGTATGTGGAACATCAAAAGCTCTATAAGCAATTAATCGTTTTTGCATAGTCCATGAACTATCAATCCAATGACAAGTAATACCCATATAATCCGTACGTTGTCAAGCATTACTCCAAATATCCGAACATATAGAAACTTTATGAGGTAAATTTGTTAAAATTTGCTTTAAAACCAATTTATACTCCAAAACAACTTTTAAAAGACCATTTGTACATTTATTACGATGCAATGGTGGAGCTTGAGGATTTAAAGTGAGATTGACCCAATTTTGAAAAAAACAATTTTCCGCAAAGTTGAAAGACAAATGTTTGGTGCACATAAGTTTAAGATAATATCTCAAATAATTTGGCTCATTAAATTTAAAAAGAGCATTACCTCCCGAAGAACCTCATTCTCCTCCCGACGAAGACCCCGTGAATCCTCTTCCTAATTGCGTTTGATTTGTTGCTATGACAGTCTTATCCGGATGCTTCTTTTGCAAATACTTGATGAAAGTTTCATATCCTCCACCATGCTTGAATTTATAATTGGTGCCACAATAGTTGCAACTTACTTTATAATTTGATGAATTTTCAAGAGCTTGTTTCTTGAAGTGAATGGTGAATATATCTGAACGTAGAGTTTGTTGAGAACTTTGACTTGTTGTTTCGGGTCCGGGTGATGATTAACCTCCGCCTCCTACTCCGACTCCAGCTCCACTTGCACCTTCTCCACCCGAACTTGGTTGGCTACCTTCCTCATTTTGTTGTCTTTGAATTTGAACATCATCTTCGTCGGACTCGATATCATCTCCAAGTATGTTTCTATAATTTAAATCATAGAAATAAGGGTGGATAGAAATATCCGTAGGAAAATTAGGATTAGGATGTAGTGGTGGTGATGGAAATTGTTGATTTGGTGATGGAGCCGGTGGCGGACAATTGTCTACGTTGGCAATGTTTTTTCCTCTAGAAGATTATGAGGAAGAATCGGCACCGGAAGAAGAAGAACCTCTCCCTTGCATTTTTTTTGAATTTTTTTGGTAGTATAGTAATAGAAGAAGTAAAGTAGTAACTAACAAGTAACTAGTAAGTATGAAATAAGAAGTGAGAATGAAAATTATGAAACTAACACTAATCTAAGAAATTTGGAAGTTGGAAATTTGGAATTGGAACTTGGAACTAAGAGAATGATTTGAACTTATGAAGTAATGAAACTTGAACTTGAAAAAAAAAATTAAAGCACAAATTGAGAGAGAGAAGAGTAGTATAGAAGAAATGTTGGAAATGAGAGATTCAAGAATGATGTAGAATTGTAGAAGAAGAAGAAGTAGAGAAGAGATGTTGTATTGTTGTGAGTTGTGTGCTCAAATGAACCCCAACAAGGGGTATTTATAGAGGATGCAAAATGATTTCAACCATCCATTTCAAATTACATTAATCCAAGCCATTGAAAAAAAAAATTGAGTTCAGCAAATTGCCGGTTCGGACCAGAACCGCCGATTCCGCGATTCCGAACCGGAGCGGGAGCGGTGATGATCTCGGCCGTTCATCTCCAACGGGCAACAATCGGGCACGTCCATTCAAATTCAGAAATTTGAATTTTGGAGCCCAAACCGCCGGTTCGAGCGTGAATCGGAACCGCCGGTTCAGCCCCAACAGCTACTATTGATCCGCCCGTTCATTTCAAACTGCCATTTAGTCTCGCCCATTAATTTTGAAATCAAAAAATAAATAAATAAATAATTAAAAATCGAAAAAACAAGCGATTTTTTTCCGGAACCAGCGGTTTCGGTTTTTTGAAATCTAGAACCGAACCGTATATTTCACAGTTTCGATTCCATTTGGCCAGTTCATAAACCGCCAGTTCCGGTTCCGGTTAAAACCGGAGGTTTTTCAAATGGAACCGGCGATTTCGGTTAAAACGAGCATGTCTAGTCGATTATGTGGCGGGGGTGGAACAGAGTAACTAGGGCTTATGCAGGGTAGTGTACCCTTATACATATCGAGAATTGATATTGGGCTGGATTTGGGCCTTTCAATGGGCCATTTTAGACTGCTTTCGCCCACAATTTAATTAGTAGTTTTACCTTAATGGACCGAAAAGAAAGCCCAATAATTTAAAATGTATGTGAATAAAAATGAATTTATAAAGGAAATTTAAGATATGGAGTATTAATTTCACATTTATTATCGAGTAAAGATCAATATCTCAACTGGGTCAACACCTCAACAAAATCAGAACAAGAATCCCAAGAAAAATATCCCTAGCAGGTCTACCACATACATATTTGTACCCAGAAATCGATAGAAAGAAAATGAAAACAATGATTTAGTTTTACATTTTAAACTCCGATTTAATGCAATCGGAAACCCTAATGTTAGTTATTATTCATCGAAATTTCATTTCCCTGACCTAGATAAGTAAAAATTCAATTGATTACCATCAATCAAAATACAGTATCAAAAATTATTATAGAGTCGTGAATTTCAAAAATAAATTCAAAATAATAATTGAATTCGCATAAAAAATAAAAACTATTCATCTAATCTAAGCACCATGAAAAGAAACGAAAAGGAAACGGTTTGCGAAGATCGAACCCTTACCTTTGTTTGCAGATGAGTTGGAAAAACGATCGACCGCCAGAAGGAATCGAATTGTGAGCAAATGGCTAACAGTCTTCCAATGGCTATTTTGCAAATTTAAAATTCGAAAAAAAAGAAAAAAAAAAAAAAAGGTATTCATCACACGTAACTGATTGAGCTTCTTTATCTAGGTTTCAAGGGCCTTAAACCACAATATCTAGGATGTCAGTTTTACCCGCCCATAACACAACGGGTACCGCATATTGGATACGAATAAAGCTGGAAAAATCGAATAATGAGTGAGTAGTTAAACAAAAGGAAACGGTTTGCGAAAATCGAATAAAGTGTTATTATTTAAAATAAAGTATTAAGTTTTTCTTTGAAAATGATAATTTATTATAAAAAAGAAAAATGAAATAGTGAAGAATATACGCCATAGTTTGTTCACAAAATAAAACCCCACATGAGCAAGAATATTATGGAATACAATATTAAACATTAAGAATTTCGATAAAAGAAAAGGAGTTGCCCGAATCGGTAATAAGAGAATTAGTGTATATTGGTGCACCCACATATATATATAACTTTTTAATTTATTTTGTATACATGTTATTTTATTTTGTATACATGTTATTTTATTTTGTATACGTGTTTCGTAATAATTATATACTTTTTTCATACTAAAATTTTCACTAAAAAACTAGCATTATATGTGAATAATTTTTTATTCAATAGTGTATACATGTTTTTTAATAATTGTATATTTTTTTATACTCAATTTTTTATTAAAAAACTAACAATTAAATTATATACATTTTTGCTCTTAATTATATATTTTTATGATTATATTTGTATATGGGTGCACACTATAATCAGCCTAAGAGAATTCCACAATAATGTTTCTTTTGTATTTTATACTTTTTTTTATTAAAATAGTTTTTAATTAATAATCATTAGATATTGATTATATTATAAGATAATAATTACTCAAATAAGTGTAATATGGTACACATAATAACAAGTCAAATTAAATAACTCTAGATTATATTATAAGATAATTACTCAAATAAGTGTAATTCTGATACACATTCTAGCAACTTAAAATCAAATTAATTTAACTCTAAAATGAACACCACACCATGGATTTGGATGATAGATTAGAGGGAAGCTCATATCCTGCAAAGTGTAGACAATCACGAAAAAGTCAAGCGGTTAGATTTGGGTTCCAGTAATAATAAACAGTAACAAAGATAAGAGATCAAATGTAAATTTTGTAAAAAAAAAAAAAACAAAACAAAAACTTGGAAAACAGTTTAGGTAACGAACTCACCGCCTAAATGGTTTAAGAACTAATAGGAAATCCATCTATGCATTCAAGCAAATTTATTTTTTTTCGTAAAGGAATCACAAGTATCATCATGAAGTAAGTGTCTCATTTGGTTTTGAGACAAATGTAGATGATTATGTAATTCAGTGGGAGAATATTTTAGTTAAACTAAGGGAGACAAGTGCAGTCTCAATCAGGTGCCCTAAAGTTAAACTAAAAATTTAAGAAATGTAGAAACATTTCATATTCATTGGTTGTTGGAAGTTGTTGTATGATGAGGTCTCTACAAGACCTAATTTGGCTTATGTTGTTGGTATATTAAGTAGACATATAAGTAACTCTAGTATGAATCTTTATAAAGTATGTATAGAGAACTAAGAATAATATGCTTGTACATCAGGGATCAGATTTGTTAGAGATCATGAGGAATTCTGATACTGAGTTTGTTGGATGTCAATACAGTATAAGATCCACTTCAGGCTATATTTTCTGTTGGTCGGAGAGCTATACAAGTAAAAGTATTAAGCAAACACTTTAGCTCATTAATCATGACAACAGAATTAGTAGCACACTAAGGGCATTCAAACATGAAATAAAGGTTGCGAAGATTTGTCACATAAAATTCATTATGACAGTTAGTTCGCAGTAAAGTATTAGCAACAAGTGTTCTTATAAGTCAAGCATATTGACATAGAATTCTTGGTTGTTAAATAAAGTATTTTGTGTGGATAAAATTCCAGTAAAGCATATTGAGATAGACCCTAAATTCGGATCCGCTATTTATGTATTCAACGCCCTGTAATTTTTATGAGCTAGCTACTCATATGGGTGTTATATGGTTTTAAAATACATTGGTTTAGTGGGAGTCTATATTTATTGCTCTTTAAAGTTTCAAGACACTTTGATTTGGATAATTCAGTTTTCTGCAGAATAAAGTTCATGACTTTGAATTCATTGTGAATTCACTTAAGTAATTTCATTTTGTAATATTTTACATTATGGATTGATCTCACTAAAGTTTAAAGTTGGACCAGTTGAAAATAGACATGATGTTGATCACATATGACATGTAATTTTCATGCTACTCACCATATTTGATCTATGTCATTGAGTATATTGATATTGGTAATTGTCGGGGTTTAATCATGATTTATAATGTGGTGAATGCCGCGGTAGTTCCATATTAGTATATGAGATTGATCAGATTGTTAAGTATAGTCTGAAGAGGAATAGCATAAAGTTGCGCAACTAAGGACTCTTGATATAATTGCTAACGGAAAATATATAGCCCAAGTGGGAGATTGTTGGAAATTATTAATTTCTATTATAATCTAATTGTGGGCAATATATTATTATGCAATTACATTAGCTATTCAATTATATTATGGACTTAATTAAAGTGATCTAATTAAGGTTAAAGGTTCATGGGCTATAATATTAAATGATATGGGCTTATTGAGTAGATACCCAATACTACATGATTAGGTGATTATGGGTGGTCTAGTCAAGTAATATATAAAGGCTCCCAGGTTATGTTCCCCAATATACTAAGCCGCACATGATTTTCCCTTCTCCCCATCGGGAGGGATTACTACGGTCCCCATAAAGGAATTAAGAGGGCTTAGTTGAGGAAGACCATATAACCATTGATCCTGAGTTCGATCCTGAGTTCGTGTTCCGCCTAGAGACTTATTGGATCAGGTACGCTTCCGTATTACAGTTTGATCTCAATTTATCATAATAGGGTTTAAAGTATTAGGATTTATTAATTTATTTCCTACACGATGATCTATCAGCAACTTCTTCAATGCCATCCAATCGTTTTTGAAAGAATCTTCTGACAGGAATAAAATTGATACCACAAAATTGGACCACATCATCATCACCATCGCCATCATCAACAACTGCAAGATTTTTTTATGTCCAACGATTCCAAAGAATAGTGGAGATAGCGCACGAAACTAATCATCCCTCGGATGATTTTTCGAAATTTTGGGGAAATATAGGGGTGGCTAACTATGGATTCGACATTGTCACGCCAATAATACATCCTAATGGGAGGATCTAAGGAACTCACTCCCCTGGAAAGCAGGTATTTTGAAAAAGGTGAAGATAATTTCCCCCTTTAAAGTCGACACCTACACAAAAGTAGTTGTGGCTGTAGTCTGAAATGTGACCATTGTATGCACTAATGCTTAGTGTTGGGTTGGTCTCAAACATTGACCCTAAACCACTGCTTATGGAGTAGTTGTATGTCGTTTTATATTCTCTTTTGTTCAGAGCCATTAGGTACCTATAAGTGCAAAATCCAAAAAAGAAAAAAAATCAGCTTCCTGATTCACAAACAGAGGTAGACGCATATCCCAAGTTATTTCTACAACTAGTGAAAGCTAGAGACTAATGAAATTGAAAACGAAAAAACAAAATTTGTAACAAAAATTGAATTGATGCAAGAATATGTAACAAAACAACGAGGAGACTATAAATTCTGACTAACCTTGGTAGAGACCTGGAAGATGTTGCGGTTGCAGAGATGAGAATTGACGACGTATTTATAACCTCACGAATTGAGGTGCTCCCCTACGTAGTCTATATATAATTTATTATTGTAAAATTTATAGATAGTTTAGAAAATATTATTTCCTTTTTTTTCCCTCAAATTTAGTTTATAAATAAAATATACACAAAATTATCAAAGTTTTTATAGGTGTAAATGGATGAATCATTGTAATTTTAAATTTTAAAATATAAATTATAATATTTTTAATAATAACTTTAATGATTTTAAAAATAAAATATATTTAATTTTATGTTATATAAATACAATTATGATTATATTGAATGAACTATCATTATATACGAAAATGAGAAAACTCCATATTTAATTAAAATATTTTATAAATAATGAAATATATATATATATATATATATATATATATTACGGTTTGAAAATATTAATTAAAATCTTAAAATTTTATAGTCTTGTTTAATGAAAATGGTGCAGAAGTTTTTTTAAAGGGCAAAATTGTAAAATTAGTATTTTATTGCGTAATAATCACATTAATTTTAAAATTTAATAAATTTCAATCATAGTAATAACCGACGCAACTGCATTTATATCTCAATTTAATCAATTTTTTATTGTTAAAACAAACAAGGTATTGATATGCTAACTTTGTTAATACATCCCAACTCTACCAAATCTCTTCACATCCAATATGCCATGCTTAATAATCCCATAGTTCTTGTCATAATTGTAGGGCATTATTCTACAGTATAAAGTTTGTAGATGTAGAACTAATATTGCTGCTGGGTTATTGTTATATATTGCCAATTTTTCTTTATACTTTATTAAACTTATACTATCACTTTTAAAATTAAAAAATGATGCTAAAAACTATAGGTAAATGATATTATAAACACACAAAGTCCTAAATCATTATCAGCAATTTATGCATGTATTGTTGTATATATTCAGGTTCTCTTTTATTTTTTAGTTGTTTCGCATAAATAATTACTCATTATTCTATTATTAATTTAGGAGTTAAATAATCCATTCAAATTAAATGACTCCTCCTAACTAATATTCTATTCACACTAAATGAATTAATGTAAATGTAGTAACTTATAATCCACGACGTTGATGTGATGACTCTTCTATAATTATAAGGCTAAGCCATATATGCTTCTCCAAAAAACTTATAATTAATGGACCATAAAAAAAATGCAAATTTTCACGCGAAACAAAGAGTATTACTATTAAATGAAATAATGTTTCTCATACCCTAAATATAATAATATATCTTTTAAAAAAAATGAAATAGTGTAGAATTGAAAAGAGGATTGGCGAAAATGAAGGTTTAAAACTAGTCAACATGACCTGCAATTGCAATAAGATGATAATAAGTTTTGAAAGGAATAAAATTTTTAAAGAAATAATATACTCCACCAACTATTACTCCCTCGTTTGAGATGAAAGATCACTCACTCGTTTCACATAATTATTTACTCTCAGAAAAATGAAATATCATTTTAATTTAAAATCTCAAAATTACACATTATTTAAAAAATGTCATTTTTTTTTCATACATAACATACTATATATTTTATTTATTAAACATACCAAATTATTTCAAAAAGTCGATAAAATTAATAAAAAAAAGTAACATGTTCTTAATATCAGTAAAGGTAATTTTGGGGATGGAGGGATTATATATATTTAAAATCCTCAAAAATATGTGAAAAGTATCATGCACAAATAAATATACTCCCTTATATGCTATAATATTATATATACTCTAAATTAAAAGGTTTAATTCAAAATAAATAATTAGCTAGAAATTGACAAATTCACAGGATAAGGGCTAGAAACAAGCACTGCCCCAGGTGTTGTATAGTTTGCAAGCTCTGAATTTTATGATGCTAGAAATTATTTGTTTATGCTTTCCTAGTAACGATTGTTTTCTTATTGCAAGTTTAACTTTACTTGAGTTTTCTTTAATGAAATGAAATTAGAGAATTCAATAGTGTTAGAATTTATCCCATCAATTTAGGATTTACTTCTTCAATGTATTTAATTTAATTATCACGGATTTAGTTCAATAGTATCTTAAATCTGAGTCATTAAGAAATTCACCAGTAATGTCACATAAAAGAATTATGTACATAAAATTGCATGTATAATTATTTGTATTTTAAATTCGAATCATTAAGAAATTCAACAGTAGTGTCACATGAAAATTTATGTACGGAATTCCACACATAATATGTGAATGATTAAGGTCGTTGTGTATGATTAAGTACGCCCATTTTTATTTAT
Organism: Pogostemon cablin; assembly: GCA_023678885.1. Lineage (NCBI taxonomy): Eukaryota > Viridiplantae > Streptophyta > Magnoliopsida > Lamiales > Lamiaceae > Pogostemon > Pogostemon cablin. The sequence continues at coordinate 2,752,065 of CM042994.1, read as the reverse complement.
TTATTTTAATGGCATTTTTCCAAAATATATGTAGTTGGTGACTTCAAAAGAAAAGAATTGGGAGTTTTTTCCATCCAAAACAATTGAGATTTTAGTAGTTTGCCTTATAACTTTATTGAATTTAAATATTTCAAATTACACTATTTGCATAGAAATATATATATATATATATATATATATATATATATATATATATATATATATATATATATATATATATATATATATATATATAGCAAATGTATGAGTCATTGTTGCATCGATATTCTTCGATCATGTGGTAACAATTAATTTTATGAGTGAGGTGTGCGCCCGGGCACACGAAAGCACATTATGTGTGCCTTTAGAATTTAATATTATAGATAATAGTATATTATTTTGTTCTAAAGGGTATACACTTTAATTGATAAATGTACACCATTTTATTTTAAAGGGTATACACTTTTTATTATATTTTTTTATTTTTCTTCAAAAAATAAATGGTACACACCTTTATACTAAAGAGTATACAATTTAATACAAAATTCTAAAGGCTAAAGAGTATACAATTTAATACAAAATTCTAAAGGCGCACGGAGTGTGCTTCCGTGCGCCCAGATTTTGCTTTGTAAAATAAATGATACACATCTTTATATTAAAGTATATACAATTTAACACAAAATTCTAAAGGCACACAAATGTGTTTCCGTTTGTGTGCCCGACGCACACAAGTTTTTGCCTAATTTTATTTAATTTGATCAAATTGGGGGATCACATCTTGTTGGAATGCGGAATTCAACCACTTCTGCTCGTTAATATCCTGTTATTATTACCTAAGTAGAAAATATAAAGAATTAAAGAAAATATATAAAAGTATTATATTATTGACAATTTACATACCCAATTTTCTTTGGAGTGCTAAATAAATTTGAGAAACTTGATAGAAGTCGATAACATTTTATATTAAAAGGCAGAAGCTTTTGTGCTCCCGGGCACGCTGAGCGGGAACACAATTCTCCCCTTCATATTTTATTTAAATTTATGTATTGCTAGAGATTTAAATTGCAAAGGGGCACGGTGTTTCCGAGGGTACAAGAGCCTCACTCATAGGAATGTTAAACGGGCTGGACATAAACCTACAGGACCAGACCTATATGGTTACAGACTAAACGGGATACGGGTTAAACGGTCCATGTTAAACGGGCCGTCATTTATGCGAACCTAATCCTAACCTTAGCGGTCCTCGGGCTAAACGGGTCACTAACGGGTCAGTGAATAAAAAATATTAATTTAATTTGAAACATAATTAAACATTAAAAATACATCAAATGTTGTTTTAACATTAACAATGAACTGTAAATTTATAAGTTTATGCGTAAAAATTAAAAAAAATTAGAATTTCCAATACGTTAATATTATTTGTGAATTAAGATAGTTTATTTTCAATATTACTTTTTAAAATGTCTCACATACTTTATTCTTAAATTATTTTATTTTAAAATGACAAACCAACAAAAATGTAGTAAGTTAAAGGGTATTAAATTACTATTAAATATAATTATCAATATAAATTATTTGTTATCATAAAAAATTATTATTAATTTTAATAATTTAAGTATAATTCATTTTTATTATAAAATATCTAATCGGGCTAACCGGGCCAGCCATATTAATCCTACAGGCTAGCCCTATGTCGCTCGTCAGATTTTAATCTCTTCTTTATGATAGATTAATGTGACCGTTAGGGGGAGAAGAGACATTAATCTGAGCAAAGCTAACATAAAAAGAGATTCCCCCTAAGCGTGCTTGTGCCTTTTTTAGGGGGTGAAGGGGATGATTGTATTGCTATGGGGTTTCCCATATTTATAATGGATAATCTGATGTCATCTGTATCTAGGCAAGATGACAGATTATCGTGTAGGATACGATCTAGGATATCCTCTACGCGTGTATCTTGAAGCAGATTCTGCGTATCTGAGGCAGTGGGATCAAGTGGCCTATTTGACTTGGTGGAGCCTCTTCGCTTCTAGCCGGGAGGCTTTTGGGCCCTATAGGGCCACGGGTTAATTGGTCCGGGTAAAAAAGGACCTGATTTAAAGTGCCACTATTTATACAAACTTAAACCTATATTTTTTCGGGTTAAACGGGTCGGACCTATGGTCCCGGACCGTATTAACATCTCTACTCACTCATATTAAAATGATATTACATTAATAAAAAGGATAGTGATGTAATAAATTATTGGGATAAACTTGTGTGAGACGCGGATTTTTGTTCACGAGGGCCCAAGTAGTATTATACGTCCAAATAATATTTCATCCCAAGTTAACATTTACGTTTGTATACTTCGTCCTGAGTTAACATTTATATTTTTATAATATTTTAATGTGTAGTACTGAGGTGTTACAATTTTTTTTCCCAATATATCGATTCAAATAAGAAACAAATTATATAAATAACCTATTTAAATAAAACTCGAACCTTTGACCTTCCACATGCATATGTGCACGCCATCCGTTAAGCTGCACAAGAAAATCATTGCTAATTTCTACATATATACTACTAGATATTGGAAGGTCCAAGTCTTTGTCCAAATTATTTCATAAACAATTAATAGTATAAAGAAAAATATAATTAAAAGTGGTAATACTTTTAATGAGAAGTGATACTCTGCCCTCAGTCCCAAAGAAATTATCACATTTTTTTGGAGGCAAAAATTAAGGAGTATAATAAGTTAATATATACTCCCTCCGTCCTAGAATAAGGTATACATTTGCTTTTTGCACGTAGATTAAGGAGTATAATATTTAAATGTGTAATGAAGTGAGAGAAATAATATTTTAATGTATAGTGGGTAGTTGTATTAGTGTAGTAGATGGGCCACATATGGTTATAATAATTGTTTTGTGTGGATCTCATATACCAAAAAGAGAAATGTATACTTTGTTTTGGGACGGACCAAAATAAAAAAATGTATACCTAGTTGTGGGACGGAGGGAGTATAGGTTTAATCATATAATATTTTAATGAATAATGTAGTTGTATTAGTGATATATGTGGGCCACATAAAAATATATTTTGTGTGAGTCTCGTATACTTTAAAAAAAATATAATTTATATTGGATAAAGGAAATATTGTTTTTTATAAAAGTGATAACATATTCTTAAAGTTTTTTCATGTTATGGCCTCATGGGTGCCCAAAACAATATGGAGTAATATAAATGAAATTTGTAATGTTTTGGTTGGAGCATATAAGAATAGAATGGACCCAAGTATGTAAGGCCAGTCTCAGATATTATGAATTCATTAGGGACTTAGGGACATGAACTGGGAATGTTTGCTTCCGAGTTTAAAACCTCGAAATCGAAATTCAAAATCCACCTTTAGATTTTAAAAAATCTATATATATATCTATATACATTCTCTCTTCTCAATTAATACATTTTTTCTTTTTATCTTTTCAATCTCATCTTTTTTTGTTACAAAAATTAATACAAAATCACACCTATATATACTTATGTCGCTTGTCAGATTTTAATCTCTTCCTAATGATGGATTAATGTGGCTGTTATGGGGAGAATAGGTGTTAATCTGAGCAAAGCTAACATAAAGAGAGATTTGCCCCCTAGACGTTCTTGTGCCTTTTTTCCAGGGGGTGAAGGGGATGATTATATTGCTATGGGGTTTCCCATATTTATACTGAATAATCTGACGTCACCCGTATATGGGCAAGTTGACAGATTATCGTGTACAGTGAACATTAAATGCATTTTTGCCTCATGTGATTTATCTAGAGGATATGATCCAGGATATCCTCTACGCGTATATCTTGGAGCAGATTCTGCGTATCTGAGGTAATTGGATCAAGTAACCTATTTGGCTTGGTGAGGCGGATCCTCTTCGTTCGTGACCGGAAGGCTCGTGGGCTCCTAATGGAGAATTGAGCTGTTGGGCCCAATACATTAACAGGCGAAAAGCCCACTATCCTAATTTGTACCACAACCTATATATATTCTCTCTGCTCAATTAATACATTTTTTTTCTCTATCTCTCATTTCTCATCTTTTTTTTTCTACATAAATTAACATATTCTTACACATTAATTTGACATAAAGTTAAAATCTACCATATTAAAACCTAAAACAAACATAACAATATTATTCATGATTTTCAAAATCCACAAAACCTCAAAACAAACATCACCCAATTTCTCACAATGCCCTCCTGATCAGAACCCGCAGTGTTTCGGCTAAATCCCTCCCGATCAGAACCCCAAAGATGGATTCAGTGCACCCATTTAATAATTGTATATTTGTTTTACTCAATATAGGACATGATCTATTAAATATACAATTTAATCGTCCGTTTTGCGTTTGGGAATCTGTAGCGTTGTGGGAATAAATTTTGGGCAAGGATATAGACCCTAAACTTATGCCCTAATCAACCAGGCCCCCAACTTTTAACTTTTATTTTGCCATCCAGGTCCTTTATTTTTTTTTAATAGATTAGATCATTTATACACTATTGAATAAAAAGTTATAACATATGAATGTTAATTTTTTAATGAAAAACTTAGTGTAAAAAAGTATACAATTATTAAAAAACGTATATACAAAATAAAATAAAAACATATACAAAATAAAATAAAAATTTATACACATATGGTGTCCCTTGCACCTAGGTGCACCCAATATCAACTTTTGTGAATTTATCTCATTTATTCGTTGGAGTTAGAAATTAAGTATTGGAAGGATCTGTTCCTAAATTGCGGGAAGTTGGAAGTTTAAACTCTCTTCTTTTTGGATGAAAGGATCTACTCTTTATATGTTTTCTAAGGTGTCTAAGTCGGTCAGACACTCTAAAATTGTCGGAGAAACTTCTAGAATCATACTGGAGTTGGATGAGTATCTATGATCACACGCAACATGACTCCGATGAATTATCAAAAACGATCTCCTATAGGGTACGTAAGACTGATGATAAGGATGGGCGTGAGTATCAAAAATACTTTTTTGGTCAAATTGAACTGAAAATTTGTTCAAACTGTCAAAAATACTTCGTTGGTCAAATTGAACTGAAAATTTGACCAAACTATCAAATTTGTAAAATTTGCAAAAACTACAAAATCGTCTAAATTTGCTAAAATGGGAAAATCCTCCAACAACCGGTATAACAATTTAATCCATCGATCCTATGCCCTCTTTTCAAGGTTCACACATACTCTAGATCGAAATAAATTCAAAATTACACCAAAGGATCCTGCGATCCCACGTAGGGATTTACATGTGATCTAGATGCATAAAATTAAATCAATACGATAGCCCGCTATGTTTTAATTATTACAACCATGCACCAACACAATAAAACAATCGATTCGATTATTGGTCAAATTGATCTAGATGTATAAAATTAAACCTATACGATAGCCCGTTGTAATCATTACAACGCACCAACACAATAAAAACAATCTATTGTCTGTCAAATTGGAGGATTATCTGTTTGAATTTAATAGAATTGAGCGAATTTGGACACCAAATAAAGGAGGAATATTTGCAGTGGATTCGAGGTATAAAATGACCACCATAGTAAATAGAGATTGTTTGTCAAATTGGAGGATTGTCTGTTTGAGTTTAATAGAATTGTACCACCATAGTAAATAGAGATCTATGTTTTATGTCCAAAAACTTGATGTTGTACATATTTATTAACAATGACATCAACAAGATGTGTCTCATAAATTCTGAAGGTCATTTTTTTTTATATAAAAAGTAGGAGTATTATTTCTTTCCTGAACTAACTAAGTAGTGAATATAGTATTTTATAGAAATATCAATAAGCATGATTTTTTTCCTAATCATGAATATTAACATATGATGATTTAATTTAGCATACATTAATCATTATTCATTTGAGATAATTATATATTAACATCAAATGATGATTTAATTTAGCATACATTAATCATTATTCATTTGAGATAATTATATTGTGTACTGCATGACTAATCAGGCACGCTTGGTGTAGATTTTTTGTTTTTCTAAATACTCCTCATTAATTTCTTGTTTACTTGTAAAAGTATTATTTTTTCTAGTTCGTTGTTTTCGATCAACTTTATTCAATGTAGCATTAATCTATTAGCACATTGTATTGATCTTTCAGTAGCCCTCATTATTGAGTAGAGCATCCATCGTATGTAGATGGCCTTCTTGACAAGTTTTATTCCTGCAATTTGAGTTAATTGCATGTTATTTTGCTTTCAAAAATATTCTAACTTATTAATCACTTAGAATACTTGAATATATTTCACCTATAAATAGGCCCTATACTAATAATAATAATAATTGCATTCCTCTCCTGAAACCCTAGTTTGGTATCTCTATTAATTTCTTTTCCAGATAAAAAATCCAATATATATTTAATGCACCAATATACCATACTTAATAATCCCATAGTTCTTGTCATAATTGTAGGGCACTGTTTGTAGATCTGGAATTTAATATTGCTATTGTGCTATTGTTAATTTGTTATTACCAATTTATCTTTACAAGCATTTTAACCGGTACGATACACGGGGATAAATTTTAAAAAAATAAAATTATATAAATATGAATTTTTTGTAATAGTAAATTTATATAATATTGTGGACACTTAAACACAGTATAATTACGTATTCCTCCCCGTCCCATCATAATAATTATAAGATATTTCATTCTAATGGTTATATTTTTTTGTGCGTGAGACCCACCCAATTAAGTAATTAAAATTGTTGGTTTTTTATAATTACATTAATTTATTATACATGAAAAACAAATAAGGATCGTATAACGTCGATTCAACTAAAAACTATTTAATTCATTACACATAAAGAACTAAACTAAATATACAGATCATCACATTATAAAACCTCGAGCTCTTACATATGTATTCCCTTCGTCCCATTCTAATAGTTATATTTGCTTTTTGCACGGGGATTAAGAAATTTAGTATTTTAATGTGTATTGAGGTTAGATAAATAATATTTTAATATATAGTGTATGGTTATATTAATGTGACGGATGAGTCACATTGAGATATTTTAATTACTTAATTGTGTGGTCTCATGCACAAAAAAATTAAAAAATGTAACCGTTAGAATAAAACATACCCAATTTAAAAATATTTAATTATTAGGATGGGATGGAGAAAATATTTAATTATATGTGTTTATGTATCCACGAATATATATATATATATATATATATATATATATATATATATATATATATATATATATATACTATTACAAAAAATTTATTTTTATATAGTTTTATTTTTTAAAATTTATCCCCGTGCATTGCACGAGTTAAAGTGCTTGTAATATCAATAGAAAAAATGCAAACAATGGATGAAAATAGTCATACAATTGTTGCCCACAATTGGAATATGGTATAGAGAATTCTCATATGCAGCGTGAAATTTGATAACCAATGATTGAAAATATATATCACCCATCGAATATGGTATAGAGAATTCTCAAAATATTATGTCGATGTGTGCTAGAATATTACGATTCAAAATATTCGTAATAGCTTGTAATTGAATTTTTTTTAATTAGTGAAAATTGTGTATACAATACTTATATAAGAAATGAATTGAATTTTAATTCTTGATTAATGAATTCTCGATTATTTTCAATAAATTAATGAAAGAAGGATTCTTACTATATTAAAGAGAAACAAATAAGTAAACAACAGGATTTGAGATGTAATTTTAGCATGAGAAATTGATGAGTTAATGAGAAATTCATGAGAAAATGAAAAATGGTTTTTGAGCGGGGAAAACAAAGATTGACTTTATGTGTTATTATATAGAATATATAGATACTTTATTAAACTTATACTCTCACTTTTATAATGTCAAATATTATGCTAAAAATATAATTATACGTAAATGATGTATTATAAACACATAAAGTCCTAAATCCTTATCAGCAATTTATAATTGTATATATTCAGGTTCTCTTTTATTTTTTTAGTTGTTCACTTAAAATAATTTTTTTATACTCCATTTATTATTCTATTATTAATTTTAAGAGTTAAATATTCCATTCAAATTAAATGACTCTAATATTCTATACAAACTAAATGAATTAATGTAAATGTAAGTAACTTATAATCCACGACGTTGATGTGATGCTCTTCTATAATTATAATGTTAATAAGCCATGCAAGCTTCTCGAAAAAACTTACTTCGCGTACTTTACTTTTTGGTACGTGGATTAAGAAATATTATTATTTAATATGTAATGAGTAGTTGTATTAGTAACAGTGAGCTTCATATTTTAATTGTATTAGTAAGTATGTGTGAGTTTCATATGTGTAAAAATGAAAGGGGACTCTTTAAATGAGACGATCAAAATAAAAAAAAAACTCTGGACAGAGGGAGTATAATTAATGGACTATTAATTATATTTGCACAAATATTTGAGTAAACGACACTATTACTTTTTAGTAGTATAAAATAATAAATTAATTTTTAAACACATAAATTGTTACTCTTCAAAATTAAATAATTATTTTTTAAATTCTTGTAAATCCTTATTTATAAATTATTTTTTAGTACATAAAAAATTACTCTTTGAAAACATGAATTATTTTTTTTATATAAAAATTATTACTTTTTAAAGAATAATTATTTATATATTAAAGAGTAATTTTTAAAAATAGAGTTTATATTATAAATTGGATTTACATGAGACTCTTATATTTAAACCGAAAAACTATATTATTTGTTCCGTCGTTTTATAATTAATATTATAAATATATAATTAAAATAATACACCACTCCAGATTTCCCACTTATGGGACCAAATTATAATATATAAATAAATAAATATGGAATGGTGAGGGGTTTTCCCACCTCACATATTATGCATATATAATAGTTATTTTAATTATTAAAAGAATTATTAGAGTAAAGCCAATTAATCAACTAAACTGTTAAAATATTGACTAATCATTGTTATAAAAATAAAATCAAAGACAAACCGACCAACACAATCACTTATATAATGTGACGACCTTGAAAGTAAACAACTAATTAATGATCAGTTTTGATTTGGCGGCCGCTGAAAACATAATAATTATATTTATAATTAATTAATTAATTTCCTCGCCTAATACATGCATTATATTATAATGAATTTTTCCTATTTTTAAATATCACCGTCCATTTCTTCTATATTTCTATATTTCTTCATTCCTTAGGTCAGAAGTTCGTCTTTTTATAGATGATCAGCTCTTTTTTTTTTATTCATTTTTAAAAATACATATTTTCCATTATATAGAATTTAAATGATTCCACAATTTTACCAAAACAAAATGCCAAACTAGTAAACCGAAATATTCGGGATTATTTCCAAGAAACTCAAGATAATGTTATATATTAATTAATATTAAATGAAATAATTGACAAAAAGGAAAATTTGAAACTAGACAACATGCATCGATGATAACAAGTTTTGAAAGGAAGAAAGTTTTTAAAGTAATAATATGCTCCACTAACTATTATATATATTTAAAATCCACAAAAATAAGTGGGTTGTGAAAAGTGTCACATATACACAAAAAATATATACTCTAAATTAAAAGGTTCAATTCAAATAAATAATTAGCTAGAAGTTGACAAATAACAGGATAAGGGATAGAAACAAGCACTCTCAGGTGTTGTATAGTGTGCAGCTCTGAATTTTATGTTAATGGAAATTATTTGTTTAAGCTGTCCTAGTAACAACTGTCTTCTTATTGCAAAGTTTAACTTTACCTGAGGGTTTTTTTTATGAAATTCGAGAATTCATAGTGTTAGAAATTATCCCATCAGTTTAGGATTTAGTTTTTGAATGGATTGATCAAATTCTTCTGTATAGAAACTTAAATCCGAGTCATTAAGAAACTCACCATATATTAACGTCAAAAAAATTATGTATGGCATTATACACATAACTAAATGTGGAGTATATTATTAAATATTAAATGATACTCCTCTTTATTAATTTAAATTTTTAAGTGCAATGATCATTTAATTTTATATGTATCTTAAATTTGAATTATTAGAAACTCACCAGTAATGTCACATGAAAAAATCCTTTACGGATCGAATTACATGCATGGTTATTTTAATTTTATTTTTTAATGGGATTTTTCCAATATATATGTAGTTTGCCAAATCAAAAGAAAAGAATTGGGAGTTTTTAGTAATTTGCGTTATATTTTATTGTATTTAAATATTTTAAATTACACTATTTATAAACGCTACTAACTACGCATGGTATAGTATCTTGTAGATAAAACGTAATTTTAAAATATAAGTCATTATTGCATCGAAATTTTTTGATCACTGATTTAATTTTATCAAAATGGGGATCACATGCATCTTGTTGGAATGCGGAATCTAACCACTTCTGCTCATTAATATGCTGTTATTATTGCTGAAATGGAAAATATAAAGAATTAAACAAAATATGTTAAAGTATTTAGAAAATATTAGTATGAGATCTTTTATTAAGTAATTTTCACCAATAAAAGTAATAATATTTTAATATAATTGTGATCTTGAGTGATAATGTTTCAGTGAATTATTTTATTAATAATATATTCTGTCTAAACAAAAAGTTCCCTAAAAAATTAATAAATTGGATTTAAAAGTAAAAACATCCAATATTATAACAATTTACATGCATACCCAATTTTTCTTTGGAGTGCTAAATAAAATTGGCAAATTTGAGAAGATTATAAATGCACAAAATTGGCAATTTTGAGAAGATTATAACAATTTAATAAAAAATATAATCGTATTAATTAAACATAACAATGATATAATAAATTATTTTATAAATAATAATATTTTTAATAAAAAAATAATAATATTTTTATAGTAAAAATTATACCAGAATTAAACAATATCGTTTGCACAATAAATACGCCATATCACAATGCGATCACAAAACCATGGACTTTATATTATTTAAACTTATAATTTATGCCTAATTAGGAGACTACACGTTCTCTCTCAAGAAATATGCATCATTAAAATACAATAAATGACTAGTTATTACCTTGACTGTGAATAATGATGTATAAACTTTAACTGCTACAGAATTAATTTACTAATTATTTTAAATTTGAATGAACTCGTGCTCATTAATAATTTGACCCCTACCACTACCAGTACCAGATATTATAAATCATTATCATATCTCACTTCTGCTACATCTTTTTCGCAATTAACTCGTTTTCAATGCTTTCCTCTATATTCTTTAATTTATTATTTTGTTGGATTAAATTTATACTCCACTAAATATATTTAACATTATGTAAATTCATAAAAATTTCTCACCCCATTGTATTACAAAGTTTGTTGGAATCCCATATTATTGTTGATGATAATTTGATCTTATTACTCGATTAAGAGAATAATAAGTTGGACTGCGACCAAAAATATATATCAAGTATTTTTTTTTATCGATTATACTTGTATATATTTAAGATGATTTGTATGGAATATTCTTGTCACAACTACTGTATGCTAATTAATATAATACCCATGATTAGCACACAATGAGTGTCATTTTCAAAAGACAATTCTCCTTACGAATATAAAATGCTATTATTATTAAAAAATATTAAGTTTTACTTTTTTAAAAGGAAAAATATTTATTACTACGTTTAAAAAATAGTGGAGAATAATGGAGTAGTAGTTTGTGTTACAAAATACAACCGAGCTGATCATAACTTTTTATGGAAACATTCTATAAAATCTTAGTATAGTGTGGAAGTGAGTTTAATAATCTAACTTTAATATTAATATTTCAATGTATGGAAATATCAATAAAATTATGATTTTGGAATACTACTCTATATATACTTAGAGATCATTAAATAAGAGTGATTTAAGTATTGGTTATAATGTAATTCCTTCGCCTCAAAATTGATTGCACATTTTTCACATTTATTCGTCCCAAAATAGATTGTACCTTCCAAAAATAACAAAATAAATTACCAATTTATTCTTCACTTTTTAAATCATAAAGTTAATCCAAAATATAAACTCAATTTATCCTTCACTTTTTAAACCATAAAGTTAATCCAAAATATAAACTCAAATGCATGAATAATTTTATCCCTTAAATTTAAGTTGAAAAGTCAATAAAGTAATATTTTTTAAATTTCGTATTGGGACAAAGGAGTAATAATTACTCTAGAATACGAGTTTAAATAGTGATGACATTTGAGAAAAAGAGTGAAAAGTAATGAAAGAAGAAAGTGGAGATCCAATGAGAGAGCTCCACGTAGCCTCCGCCTTCTCTTCTTAAGTCGTCGCTGTGGTTCACCCGACCCAACTCTCTCTACCAGTTTCTTTCTCTTCCTCATTAAATGACGTCGTTTCAGTACTACCTCTCGGAGCACCCGTCCATCGTCGCCTTCCGGTGGAGCCACACCCAATCATGGGGCTCCACCTGGTCTTTCCTCTTCACTTCCATTTCCCTCTACATCGCCACCGCCCTCCTCCTCCACCTTCTCCTCCATCTCCTCTTCCCCCGCCGCCAATCCCTCCCTTTAGGCCCTCTCCCCGCCGCCCACTCCCTCATCATGGCCCTCCTCTCCGCCACCATCCTCGCCGGCACCCTCCTCTCCACCGCCGCCGAAATCCGCGACACGCGGTGGCTCTGGCGCCGCTCCCGCACCACCCCTTTCCAGTGGCTTCTCTGTTTTCCTCTCGGCACCCGCCCCTCCGGCCGCGTATTCTTCTGGTCCTACCTCTTCTACCTCTCCCGATTCCTCCACGCCCTCCGCTCATTCGCCGCCATCCTCCGCCACCGGAAGCTCTCCTTCTTCAACCTGTTCAGCCACTCCATCTCCATCTTCATGTCCTTCCTCTGGCTCGAATTCTCGCAGTCGTTTCAGGTGCTCGCCATTATCTCCACCACGTCGGTCTACTCCGTCGTGTACGGATACCGGTTCTGGACGGCGATCGGACTGCCACGCGCCTGCTTCCCATTCGTCGTGAACTGTCAGATGGTTCTGCTGAGCTGCAATCTGGTGTGCCACATCGGAGTTCTGCTTCTCTACTTCATCAAGGGTGGGTGCAACGGAATCGGAGCGTGGATTTTCAATTCCATTCTCAACGGAGCAATCATGTTTCTATTCCTCAATTTCTATGTCAAAACGCACCGCCGGAAACCTGCCGCCGCCGCTGATGACGGTGGTCGTCTGGTGGCGGAAGTGGTCAAAGAGAGAGAATGACTGCAGTTTTGAGTTGAGTTTTTTATTCTCTCATCTTGGACTTTCGAGTTAATTAGCATAGAATGGGTAGATTATTAGTAATTTAGTAATTAGTAGTATATAATATGCTCTTTATTTAATTATTATAATGTGAATTAATCATTATCATATTAATAATCTTCACTGCAAAATTGGATCGCCTAGTTTTTCTTATTTTAAGTTCATCGATAATGCAGCAACAAGAATGATGAAATTTTTACAATTTATAGAAATGTTACTAGTATTTTATGGAGTAGTAATTTTTAGAAATTGAATACTAGTTGTAATTTATTGAGAAGATGCATTTTTTTTTTCGCTTTCTCATCCATATTATTCGCATATAATATATATGGAGTATTATACAATAAATTTTAGGTTACTTTAGGGTATAGTTATTTTTTTTTTTAATTTACTTATTTTACTTTTATCCAAATGTTATTGAAGTTTAATTAAAGTTCCACATAAATTATGCATGTGTGCATAAATATAATTTAGTTTAAGTTATGAGTGAGTCTCTTGTGCATCCGGCATACGGATTTAGATTCGTGCCCCTTTTTAATTTTTGTGTCTCTTTACAATTTAAACTCTCTAACAATACATATGTTTAAATAGAATAAGAAGGGGAATGATTTTGTTCACATGGGAACACGGATCGTGTCCCGTGTCCCCCGGGCACAGGAGGTTTTGCATTAAGTTATACTCCCTCCATCCGCTCGAAAGATGGACATTTTGCCATTTTTTGCTTCCGCACCAAAGGTCCACAATTCGCTTTTTAAACACATGGGACCCACATACATCACTAATACAATAAATTATGGATTCATATACCCCACTAATACAACTATCAATTACACATTAAATAATAATACTCCTTTATCCACGTGCAAAAAACAAATGTCCATCTTTAGAACGAACGGAGGGGGTATATTCATTTGAGGCGTACTGGTATTTCTTTTTCTCCAAAAAGGGACGTGGCATAATTATAATGCCTTTACACTATTTTTTTATTTATTTATTATAAAAATTAATAGACCCATTCAAACAAGAACACAAGAAAAAACCTGCAGTATACTGTATATATACACTATAGAGTACAGACAACTTGTGTCTCCACCTCTTCAAATTTAAACCTGCAATTTTTTTATTTCTTTTGTCTTTTCTAATTAAAGTAGAAGTCACTTTTTTTTTCTTAATCACTTTTTTAAATGCAACCTTTTATATTTGTATTATTTTGTCATCACTTATTAATAACACTCCAGTCTCCACTCACATTTTCAAATAAATTTTTTAAGAAAACTCACATATACAGTACTAGTATTTTTTATTTTTTTATTTAATTGTTATCATCTTGATTGGAGACAACATTTTGAATGAAATTTTTTGTCACAAAAATGTTTGATATCTCTTGTTACATGTGGGAATTAAATGACATGTATGAGTTAGAAATTTTTTAACTATTCTTCATATGGTTGATATTTCTTTTTTAAATATAAATTTTATATATTTCCTACGTGTGAATAATTCAATAATACATATCACACTAAAATAATAACGAATATTCGTACCAAAACATCTGTGATGCATAATTTCTGAATTCATCTGGTACTCAAAATCAAACTCACTTTTCCTACATTTTATACTAGTAAGTAATAAACTTTGCATTATAAATTTAAGTGTGACAAAGAATATACTCCTTGCATCACATTCACATTACATTAAAATGTTTAAAATTTAGATATTTATGGCTAAGTATATGATTGGATTATAGTAATTTGGAACTTAAAGTCTTAAATCACTTCTCCAACAAAACTAGTTGGGCCGTTTTCTTTGATTAATGTTGGACTTAGGGTTATATTAACCCAATCCAATGGGCTTAAAGAGGCGGTGGACTTTGTTTTTATTGCCGAACAACTGATTGCAAATTTGCACATTTTGTTCTTTAAATTACATATATTTTCTATATATTAAAATTAATAATTCTTCGCAAGGATAACTAAAAATTAAAATGATAAATAAGGTAAGAAATTAGCATCCATAATTAAAATTAAATATTTTTAAAATGTGAGATTTTAGAGGTTGTCATTTTTTAATTTTATTTTATGTTCGTTAAATGTTGGAGTTACTTGAAAAGTTTAGATTATTTAGGGGGAAAATGAATACTTCATCCGTAACCGATACACATTTAACGGTTACTGTATCAAAGAAATAAAATTTTGATCAATTTTATTAGTTTTGATAATAAATAAATGATAAAATAAATTATGTATGTGAAGTTGTATTTTTTTTTTTTATAAATAAGATGTATTACGAAATTATTTATTTGGAATAGCGAAATGTCTAATAAAACAGACAAATGATTAACGCGAAATGAGATAGGAGTAACAATAATTATGATAGAATTAAGGTAAAAAAATTGCTATATTTCAAGATTTTATTGTAATTTAAGTATATTATTTTCATGCATGCACAAATTATTGATAATTAGTGGAGTATACTTTTATTATTTTTAGATTATGGACCAATATAATGAATCTAAGAGAAAGATAATACTCCTGATCATTATCATAGCAATTATGAATTTATGATGTAATTTTAGTTTTATTATGATTCCTTAAAAAAAATCACATTATTGGGCATGATCTCGTTTTATTATAATTTTCGTAAGCGTATGTAATCTCATAATCATTATCATGAGTTTCAAATAGAATATGCAGTTAATTATCAACACAATAATTTATATTATCTATGATCAGGTAGCAATGTAAACATTTAATTTGCAATACTTTATTTTATCACTATCGTATTCATTATAATTGTTGTATAAATTAACGTGATTGAAATTAATTTGAAGCACGAAGAATTAAGAAATCGTGGCTTGTGGCTCCATCGATCTTGTTGACGTAGCAGATAAACACTACAGAATATGAATATATGATAATAATCTTAAATAAACAAATAAATAAACATAAATGAAAATATCATTAATTAATTTACAAATATTAGTTGCATATCCGTCTAAATAAATGCCATGTTTAGATCATCCCTATCCTCCACGATGGAGCAGCCTAAAATAATTCATAATTGTAGTTTCAATTCCACTAATTAATTATGTTTGTGAATATAAATAAATAAAAAAATTTGTGAGAAATTAATCAACCTTTTTTCAGAAATATTACTCACTAATCATCCACAAATCTGGTTTGAGATTTTCCTAGCTAATCAATTGATTAAATTAGGCTGACTAACGATTTAATTTTTAAAAAAATACAAATAAGGGATTTCTTAAAAACCCATAACAAACTTTAATCAGTTCATGATGATATATATACATTTGGTAATTAATTACTTCAAAGAGCTGTAAAGGGGATTTAACCTTTTCCTCTAGCTAACTAATGATATTTGACTTCTCTATTTTTTATGGAATTAAAGTGGTGGCATTCTTATCATAGATAAAGCATATATAAATATGAACACATATATATTAGTAGGTGGAAAATCCATTTGTGTATGTAATTTCATCTAATGAGAGATGCATGCATGCTATGCGTACGTATATATACAGTATATAGTATGCATTGTTATAAATTCTGGATTTTTTAGATTGCTTAAATGTTTTTAATTTATTCATTCATTCAAAAAAAATCTGAATTCGTAGGATAAAATTGAACCATTCCATATACTTTGATGCATTATGCTATACATATTGCATGTATTAAAATTTTAAAACTAAAGATAAGTGACACAATATTATTAGGGAATCATCCTTTACATCCATTCAATTGTCATAAAAATATGTAAATTTTGCAAAGGATTGAGAAATTATGAGACATTTGGTTTTGAATAATCCATAGCCAATGCCTAATTATTCCTTACGACGCATCACGGCCAATACTTTAATTAGAACAAACTCTAATATCAAAGACAATATGTTCCTTAATTGATGACCTTCGGTTGCAATTTGTATGCCATGTTCTTTGATTCTGCTTCATATATATATATAAAAAAGTGAAGGAGAACCACCAAGAATTAAATTAATACTCAAGCCACGTATCTCAATTTCATTTATTTCGTACACCATTCAAATTTATTACTTATTTCTTCCTAATTAATTTATTTTCTTCAAATAATTTATGAATTGTGACAAAATAAATAATATTTTTATCTATTCCGTGTTAGACCTGTTCACATGTAATTTTACGAAAATGAGGGTTTTTCTCTTTCATAATTTATTTTTTTTTATTTTTTTAATTAAGGTTTTTTAAATTGCTTGTCGATTACGAACTCAAATTATCAATATATCTCTATTCTGATTTGAATTCCTATAACATTAATTGATATATTCTAAACTACAATCAAGGTTTCTGAGATCTCAATTATATAAATATTATATACTCCGTTTAGTAGGATTAATTAATAAGCAGAAGGAGTAGGGGAAAATGTATGCATGTATAATGTTAAGACAAATGCCAACAAAAACTATATACAATGTACAGTAGCCGCCGAGAAATACAACATTTGACTCTTTCTTTCCCCCTTGTAAATTAATTAAAATTCAAACCTAATTAGTCATTGAAGAGTGAAGGTGGTGACGTCACTTTCCGGCAAGTAATCAGGATCAAAACTCATCTTGAGCTCATTATACCTATCAATGTCAAACTTATGAACCTTCATCAGCCGCCTCTGCTTGGCGGTGAGGCGGCTGAGGTAGAAGCCTTCGAAGGAAGGCTCTTTGGAAGTTCTTAAGAAGAATGCATAGCCACCCATGAAATAAATGGAGGTGACGTAGAAGCATATGGGCTCCATTACATCCCACGTGAGTTCCCAGAATGTTAGTCGCATGAAGGCTGCTGTTTGGATAACCAGATATCCTAATCCACACCACAGCTCACACCGTACCAGAGATCTTGCTTTCTTGTCTATTGATGCTTTCTGTTTCTCCAATTCTTCAAGTTCTTTCATTCTTGGATCATCTGGGCTCAGCTGAGGTGATACAGGGATTACGTGGCGGATGGCTTTCACCACCTGTTTACAACAAAAATTGCACACAAAACACACATGATGAATTTGGCTGGCTACCTTTATTTTTCTCTTTGAACAAATTTCTTTGTATTTTATTGAGAAAAAAAAAACACGTTAATGCTTTGGAGACCATTTTTTAAAAAAATAAATAAAACAAAAATGAAAAGAGTGTGACGTTAATTTACTAGAGTGAGAAAATTATATGGTGGTCCCAATCTCAGCGGTTTTCATTTTCCTCATATATTAAAGCAAGAGTAAATGATTTGACTATTTTGCCCCCCCTCTGCACTGCAAAACTTATTTTTGTACTTTTTGAAAGAGTGGTGTAGCATAAAATAAGAAGAAATGAAACGGAATAAGATCCGCAGAGAATTTGGTACTCTGTTTAATTAAAATTAAATTAATGAGTTTCAGTGAAGTTGTGAATTATAATCTGCAGTGATGAGAGGTCGACTCTGATAATAAAATTCACCATCTCGTTTTAAGAGATCTGGACATTCAATTTCCTGTGGAAGAGATACACACATTAACTAATCAGTTCGCGGTAGTCTCCAAATCAAAAATTGGAAATGGAAATCAATTTTTTTTTCTTTGATTATTAAATCCTATTACCTTAATCAGCAACGTCTTGTTTAGATTTAGACTACTATCAACAATAAATCAAAGGTGTGTAGTGAAAATCAAACTAATTAATTCCAGATTTAACACAAAATTAAAGGAAAAACAAACCTGTTCAGGCTTCAGAAACACGATGTTTCCTAGAACTATCACGCTTCCTGACTGATCGAGCATTTTCGCGAATTCCATCGCTTGGTCATCGTTCGAGCATTCTCTCGAACAAATTCCGAGAAATTCCGAATACGAAATTCGATCTTTACCGATTTGCCTCAGCCTCGATTTAACAAATTCGAGTTGAGAAAGTTTGAGGATCTTCACGGCATCACTCACCGTCAGATTCCCCTCCAACGACTCCTCTTTCTTCTCCGCCGCTGCCGCCGCCGGCGCAGATCTCAGGATATCTAGATTGATCCGATCTCTACCAATGTCCATCTCCCGGAGTCTCTGCAGAAGCTTTTCACCGGTAGGAAGGAACGGCAGAGTGGCGGTCTTTGTCGCCGCCGACTGGCGGTGGAGGTAGCGACGGAATATTCCGTCATCCCAGGGATCGGGAACATGCTTGGACGGCGACGACGTCGACTGAATCAGAGCTTTGGATTGTGTGTCGGTGCATGGTGAGGAAATGCAGCAGTTAGTTATGGCGGAGTTAGTGATCCTTGACATGCTGCAGAATCGTTGAGCTATCAATTTTTTTAACGCCATTGATGAAAATTGGGATCGAGATTTTTTTGAGAGAGAGAATTATTATTATGGATGTAAAAGGCTTGGTTTGGAGAGGTTTGCTCATGTGAAATGATTCCAATATGGATATCTGTTAGGCGAGAGACTCTCTATATATAGCTGACCAAGGAAATTTTATATTTAATAAAATAATATTATTTTTTGAGTAAAATTATTGCGCGTTATTTTTCTTCAATATTTGCTTGGCTGGACAATAAATATAGCCCCAAAAATTGGAAGAAACTATTTTATTATTATATTTAGCAATGACATGTACGTCAATTTAAATGAGCATCTATAATTGACCCAGTACAATATGCGCATATTAATTACTGTCATTTCATTTTTTAAATATATATATTTATTTATTTTTTACTTGTTATTACTTGTATCATCATCATCTCATACCGTGACTTACGAGTATATAGGTAAAATCTCACGAGCTATAATTCGATGAAATGACACGTGGCTGGAAATGGTCAGCACCGTCGATCAAAATTAAATGGTCCACTAATATTGGTAGTGGAGTGGTGAAAATGGATTGGAGATGTTAAATAATGTGGTTGGATTAAAATTGAATTCTCAGTTGTAAATTATTTTATATTAATCTATGTCACGTGTACAGATAGATATGCATTAATAAATGGGGATTATTATGAAGGGTTTTTATCCGTAGCAAAAGAAAAATAGAAAAGTATATAAATACGGGCAGGTTGATCCGGAAAGAGGGTGAAGTGAGAAGGACTTGACCGCCCGCAAAGTTGGCAGCGGATTTTCCTAAGAAACGCAAACGTGTCGCCACATAACATTACATATCCGGAGGCCCGAACCCGGAAATCTTCAAACGGGTAGGGTACTGGATTGGGTTGGTGATATCGGATCGTGCGGCGAAAGATAGTGGAGATGCTTCCGAATCTTCTTTCTGCCAGCCTGTACCCTCTGGATCATTTACTCTACTCAATTAGTATTGTTTTATACTTCTATATATACTATAAGGAATACATAAATTTATTTTCTTTTAATTTAATTATATAGTTTATTTTTATAAAAATACACAAATGCATTTTATTTGAAAGTATACTCCGTATATATGTAAACACTATTTTAACTAAATAACACTTCAAAATTGCGTATAACGTAACGTTTCACTTAGATCATAAACAAACATACTCCGTATTTATGAATCGTGTTTTGCG
This sequence comes from Pogostemon cablin, assembly GCA_023678885.1. Classification (NCBI taxonomy): domain Eukaryota; kingdom Viridiplantae; phylum Streptophyta; class Magnoliopsida; order Lamiales; family Lamiaceae; genus Pogostemon; species Pogostemon cablin. The sequence goes on along the minus strand of CM042994.1, from coordinate 2,731,234 downwards.
CGATGAATGCAGATACATGATATCAAGCTGTCATTACAATCAAATTTTCTAATTTTTTTAAATTATTATTATTATTATTATATCAATTGAATTACTATTATTATGTCTAACATAAAATTTGGAGTTTATAAGGCGCACAATAAAATATTCTTACCAAATTATATGAGATCGAATACACGTTAATCATGAGAGAAAATTCTCACAAATTATTTTTGCAATGATGATAGCTAGGTGGCCCAAGTGATGAATTATTGAGGAATTTATATTTACTAAAAAAATTGGCCAATCCCCGCATGAATCATGATTCTCCATCCATTCCACGCAATGATGATGTGTATCCATATTCATATATTCATAAACATCCAACCTTACATCGCCCTAATAATTATATAGGGATTAAACCATAAACCATCTCATATTATTTTATTTTATTTAAAGAGATTTTAAAATAATTAGAATATTTATTTCATCCTAAACTTTTTAGTTTTGTTTCTACGTCCCAAAACAACATATTCTTTTTATCAATTTGGTTCCATAACTTTGTAAAAGCAAATATATAAACTCATCCTATAGAATTAGAAATTTTGAACATTTTTAAGCAAAAATGATCATTTTGATTAAATTTAAAAATTATGTGACTATTTCAAAGAAATTAAGTCTCTTAGAACTACTTTGAATAAAATAAATTTATATAGGATGATTTTGATTTTAAACTCTCTATATATATAATAAAAAAAATTGGAAAACATGAATTAAAGTGAGTTAAATTTGTATGAGCTAGGTATCCAAATGAACAATCACTTGATGCATGTGTTGTGTTTGTGTGATCTATATATCTCAATTCTCAGAATATATGCTTTCAAATTCTAAGCAAAAACGACACCGTTGTCCGCCATTTTCTGCAGCCTAGCTATGGTTCTAACTTATTCTGATAAACAAATAATTATGTTATCCTGCCATTTCTATTCTCAGAATTTATTCACGCTACGAATAAGAATATTATTAAGGTATCATGCCTTGACAATTATCAATTTTATTTTATTATATTATTCAACTCTATTTTAGCCCTAAAAACTCTCGTTTTCTGCTCTACTAGTAAGAAATTTATTTTAGTGGAATATCTAATAACGAATAGTTATCTGACAATAGGTTAGCTTAATATTTGTGCCATTCGAGTTCAAGATAGAGGAATAATTTCTCTCTGAAAAAAAAAATGAAATTAGAGATATAATTTACTATATATCTAGGATTTGTGGGAGGGACTGAGTGACTGATAAGTAATCAAGTTACTAATAAGGACAGCCACATCCCACATTATACATGGCTTTTTTAGTTGGTGAGTCCACGTCATCGTCTGACTTTATATAATGGGTTATTTTTGCACTAATAAGGAGCCAAGTTACTAAATTAATATAATTGGGAGAATTGTTTGCAATTACTACTAAATGTGTAAAAAGTAAGGAGCAACTAGCTTTTGTTATTATATTTTATATAAATAATAATTTTTAAGATTGTGATTTCTTATTAGTTTACAAACGCGTAATTCTTCAAATAATTATACTAGCAGAATGAAAGAATATATAACCTTATATTCAAAATATCTATATAAGTGACAGTTGAAATTTTTGAAAAATAAATTCCCAATCTTTAATAAACTTGGAATAAATTCTGAGAGATAAAAGTGCAAAATTATTTGGATAGATATATTCCAAAATGATCTCTGTTTTGACATATGGTGTCGTTTGTGTTCATGATTTGGGAAGCATATATAAAATTCAAATTCTCCCCGTGCACCAATTATAGATTAATAAATAAAAATTTATGGAGTATACTTTTTTAGCAAATCTTTTATTAGTTGTTTAATAAAAAACTTAAAAGAAAAAAAGTTATATAATTATTAATATTATTAAATAAAATTTAATATATATGAGTGTACGCGTACATTAAATATACCTCATATCAATTCGATATTTTTTATACTCCCTCCATTCCAAGTTAATGTTTTCGTTTGCTTTTTACGGTAGATTAAGATATAATATTTTAATGTGTAGTGAGGTGACACATTTATATTAGTGTTGTGTGTGGGTCCTATATGTAATAATTAATTATTTTGTATGGTGAAATTTGAAAAAAAAAATATGTTGTTGAATAACTTGAATTGTTTGGTTGTAGGGAGAATTTATGAGAATACCATAAATGAATTATATTGCATATATTCATTCTAAGCAATTAATGTCCTCTTTTATGGAATCATACTTACAATTTTCGGGTTGACAACTTTTATTATCAAATTTGAAATTAATTCCACAATTTTGTTTATTTAAATTTTTCACAAAACAAATTAAGTGCACATAGATTAAGAAATACTCAATTGTTATTTTTCTGTAATAAATAAAGCGCAATGCACATAGATTGAGAAATTAAAATATTTTTAGTTTTGAAAATTTACAAATTTTTGTAGAATAAGAAAAATGAGACAACATGTTGCCTAGTTGTCTTTATCATTTAAGTACACATGGTCAAATGTAAGATCTCAAAATGCATTCAATGAGCAAGACTCGGAGGAGTTGGGAGTATATACTAATTTTTACAGTTCAAAAATTAATTTTACAAGAATTCTCAATTGTTAGAAAAGCCTAGATGGTGGCCCACAGAACTTGTCTGGGCCTTTGGACTACTCACTTTAACACACTGCTTCTATAATGGGCCAAATACGATGGTGGGCCCATGAGAAGGTACAATTTTCTCATTTTATGCTTGAGATCTGAGTTCATGAAATCCAATATACCTGAATCTTTGATGGCCCGTTTCGTTCGAATTCTTCAATTGAAAAAGTAATGAATATCATTAAGTACCGGTTACAATAGTAGAAATTGAAAGTGATCGAAAGGTGGAAATAGTTATTGAATCGATTCGAATGACTAAAGAATTTTGATTTCCATTAAATCAAACAAGCATGGAAATCAATATACCTTCATTCTCATTTTCACCATCTATTACCCAACCAAACACCTCTTGAATTTATCTTGAAACATATTTAGAGTGTGGTCTAAATCGAACTATTAATGATTCAAAACTTATGAGAGGCAACAATTAAGTAAAGTGTATAAACAGGTTGACTTTTCTTAGAACATGTTTTAGAATGATTGTATTCTGGCATGAATTGAAGGCATCAAAATGTTGTGTGACTCAGAAATTTATAGCAGAATTATCTCAAAAGAAGTGGGAATAAAAAACTGAATATATGATGATCAAACAAGTTTGTAATCCTACAGAAAATTTAATAAACTGCAGAGAACATACAAGTAGACATGAAGATGAAATAGATTGCCAAAAAACGAGTCCTCTTAAAACCATAATAAACATAAGCCAGACGAAGACGAAAAGCTATCCAGCAACACAACACAACACAACACAACACAGAAGACAGCTTTCGTTTCGAATAGCCAGACGAAAAGGAAAAGCTATCCAGCAACACAACACATAAGACATCTTTCGTTTCGAATCAACACTCCATAGTCCATACATTGCAACACAATTCAAGCATCAAAATGTAGACTACTCAACAACAACTCATTAACAACTAAGCATGCTTGATTGATCTCAAGTAATATGATTATGCAATAGACAATTTGAATAAAAGTTATCTGATTATTGAGAAATGAATGTATTAGTCTATCATTTCACAACAAAGTATCTATATGTATTCTAGCTCAGGAGTTGTCCATTCCAAAAATGCATATAATTAGCATTTTATTTACATAAATGAACTGCATTCTCCTTACTCTCTACTGAGTTAGCAGTCAGGCATCAGGAAAACATACCATTCCCCTGATCCGAGCTGCTCGGATGACTGATAATCCTCCGCAATATCAATGTCCGAGCCATCCTCGTCTCTTGAGTACACTTATTAGCCCTCTCGCGTAAATCATGAATAGTCTTGATGAAGCTATCCACCTTCGTCTTGATCTCCTCGACTGCCACTACCACAGCCTCCTCCTCCCTCATCGCGAACTCTGCATTGCCTAACAATTCCTCTATCTGTATCTGAAATCTCTCCACAAGCTTCTTGATGCTGTCCAAATCCTTAAGAACAATGTAACTCCCCATCTGCATTGAGCTAATTATCTCTGTTTGCCCCCTCAGATCACTCTCATACTTTTTCCAAATCGAGTTAAGCCATCTCCCCATCGAACCTAATGGCACTGCGGCTGCCGCCGCCAGAGCCGTCACAACCGGCGGCGCAGTAATGGCGGCGGCAACCACTGAGCATATCAGAACAGATGCAAAAGCCACAATGAATATCGCATTGGAAACCCTCCTCCATGCCCTTAATTTCACTAATTTCTTATCTAGGTTTCGTTTTTTGGCCTCTAATCTCTCGAACAACACAATCTGCTGCGTGTAAACTAAATTGAATACCTTGAAGAACTCCTGCGTAAACGGATCCCCTGCAGCTTTAAAATTCCTCAATTCCTCTAGGGTTTTGGGATAATTCTTCACCAATCCTTCTTCAATCGCAGCAGAATGTTCCTCCTGAAACTTTCTTAGAGCCACATTGATTATCGACTCGATGTGGCCGGCGCGTCGGAGGCACGAATCGAGTGCGGTGCAAAAATCTAGGGTTAATAGGCTGTTATCGAAGTAATCATCGACGAGCTGCGATAATTCTTTGTTTTTCCAAACATCCTTCTTGTTCTTAAGTATGATTTTGACGACTTCTTGATTCATTTCAAATAAGCATTCAGTGACTTGACTTAGAGAGTCGAGGGAGAGCGATCTTACATCGACGCCAACGGCTATGGAATTGATGACTCGGCTCGTTCGGAACTGAACGCTGGAGTCGAAGCTCTGGAGGTCGGGATCGGCTCGGCAAGCGGCTTCGTACGAGCTGACGTCGCAGTTTGAATTCGAGCTGCCGGGATCTGAAGTTGTTCGATCCGGAGGCGGCGGCCGGCGGGAACTGATTGTTCGGCTGATTTGGCCGCCCATTATAGGATCGATTTCTCGAGAATTTTTGGATTGGGAAAAATGTGAGGTTCAGAAGACTGGTAACAGTGAACTGTGGTGTTCTTGGTTATGAACAGCTTTGACCTTAATCCAACGGATTTTTATTTTTATTTTTATTTTTTATTAATTACAATAAACCAACGCGTAAAAAAAAAATGTTGGACCAATTTGATTTAGTTGAAGATTAATTTGAGAGTGGGCCAATTTCCATCTTCCTTGAATATTCCATTTTTAATATCCTGAGTTGATTATCCGCAGTTAATTGGACAAAGTCAACGGTCTGGGTGTCATGTGTTCAGACACAATTCCATTTAAGCACTTTATTTTTAATTGTCGTTAAAATATACTAGTAAAGTGTTTCTAGGTGTACATGTTAGGGTTCAACTGTTCAAGGGCTAGATTTAGCATATGGTAATTTTATTTAATTAATGATGGAGGTTAACAACTTTAATTTAACAATTGTAGATTATTAAGATGGTTTGATTACTGTTAGGCTGTGTTTGGATCGAGTAATTTCAAATTCAATTGATTTGAAAATGATTGGATTTTAAATTCCTTGAATTTTAAATCAATTCATTTGAATTCCACTGTTTGGATAAATTATGGATCTTTAAAGGATTTCAAATCCATAATTCAAAAATTATTTTTTAAAATAGAATTTTATATATAATAAATAAAAATAATAAAATTTTATTATATTAAATATTAAATTTTAAAATTTTATTAAAAATATTTTTTTAGGGATATCTACCACCCAACCTACCCCCTATCCACCCGCCTCCTACCACCCCACCCCCAAAAAAAAAATTTATAAAATTTTAAATTTTTAATATTTGAATAATAAAAAATATACCACCAAGCCCTACCCACTCACCCACTCCTTAATCCAAAAAATTTTTTATATAAAATTTTAGATTTTAATATTTAAATAATAAAAATATTACCACCTTATCCATCCACCCACCCCATCCCCACGTGGTCACACTACCCTATCCATCCCCCCATCACCAAAATTTTTTTTAAAAAAAAATTAGATTTTAATATTTAAAAAATAAAATCTAAATTTTTTTTGGTGAGGTGAGGTGAGGTGTGGTGGGGTGGGGTGGGGTGGGGTGGGGTGGGGGTGGGGGTGGTGGAGGAGGATGGGTTGGGTTGAGTGGTAATATTTTTATTTTTTAAATATTAAAATCTAAAATTTTATAAAAAAAATTTTTTTGTGGGTGGTGCGTGGAGGGGGTGGGTTAGAGGTAGGTTGAGTGATAATATTTTTATTATTTATTTAAATATTAAAATTTAAAATTTTATAAAAAAAATTTTGGGTGGGGTGGGGTGGGGTGGGGTGGGTAGGGCAGGGTGGTAATATTTTTATTATTCAAATATTAAAAATCTAAAATTTAAAAAAATTGGGGGTGGAGGGGAATGGGGGTAGGTTGGGTGGTAAAGTTTAAAACATAAAATATATATATATATATATATATATATATATATATATATATATATATATATATATATATATATATATATATATATATTTAATTTTATAAATTTTTTAATTAATTTATTAATTTTATATATTAATATATAAATTATAAAACAACGAAAGGATTTCAGATGACACGGTTTTAGTGAGGATTTGAATTCCATTTAAAAACAACTAAAAAAATTCAAAATAAAATATATTGATTTAAAATCTTAGATTTATAAATCTATTGATTTCAATGTTATCCAAACATAACGGAGAGATTTAAGGGAATGATTTATAAATCTCTCCTCAAATCCTTACATGCAAACACAACAGAACATTCTGAAACAAAAACGTTAAAATACTAATTGGGCTCAAGTCCATTAACCGACAACATTCCTGAGAAGATTAATAGTTTGTGGGCATATTAATTGGGCCCAACAAATTAATTTCAATCCTAATAATGTCGAATTAATTCAATGATAGATATTGAGCCTTTTTATTTCCGACGAGATAAAAGGGAATGGAAAAATTATATAGTTACAAAAAGTGGAATCGTTCACTCTAGATGCTCTTACATCCCGACCCGACAGAGTAATGAAGATGTTAATTATTATGACTCAACTGATCAATAAAGGTTAGACTATGCTCACTGTATACAAAGAGCCTCTCTTATTTTGAGAGGTTGCTCTTACAATGCGACTATACAAGATGTCACATCTATATAACCAGTTGAGCTCCCACAAAGTGCGAACAATAAAAAAATTCTATAAACTCACACAAAAGAAAGAACAGCAAAGATTATAAATGGAAAATACCATTTTTTTTGGTTAAACATAAATTTAAATTTAGAATAAAATAATGAAAGTTTCTTTTTCTTTTTTTTTTTTCTTTTTCTTTTTCTATTTATTTATTATTTTCAATTGGTGATCAACGAGACTTTCAGTTGAAAATCAATGAAGTTTAAATATTCTTTTATTCAAAATTGGAGAAGAGTAGACGTTAGTGCTGCAATTCTTAAGAAAAAGAGCTAGATTCAAACTATATACATTTCACATTTTAGGCGACTGCATTTTGCTTTAATTAGTAACTATAAAATATAATATTAAGGAAATATCAACAAGTCGTTGTAGTATAGTGGTAAGTATTCCCGCCTGTCACGCGGGTGACCCGGGTTCGATCCCCGGCAACGGCGTCTTTTTCTCTATTTTTATTTTTATCAATTTTTTACCAACGGGCCTTATTGGGCCTATATCTGGGCCATTTAATGTCAAATTCTAATACGGGAAGATGATCATTTCCTTTTATGAAATGGGCTGTGGCTTACCACTCGGAAAATGAAATCCTTTTCATCGGATTATAATTTCGTTTATTAAGTAATGGAAAATTATAATATTAAAAAAAAGATTATTATTATAATATATTTTTAATAGTTCACGATAATAATTAAATAATTTGGTCTCACAATAAAATTTTGCTCATAATTATCAAGATAATCTCGACCGGGCAGTTAATTAATATCACTATAATCACACTGAAATTGAAGTTTAAAGTGTAAACAAAGATTTTTTTGAAAGCTAAAGTGTAAATAATTATTGTCAGAAATGAATTTAATGGGTTTACATATTATTTGGTTTATTATTTTTCATTTGAGTAGTTTTAATTTACAGTCAAATTTATATAACGTTGGAATTCATAATGTTATTATATGATGTTACATTTTTTTTTTAAATCGTTGATTTTGGGTAGATAAGTATGAGATATGATGTACACCCTAGAAGAAAAGAATAATCCTATATGTGTAAAGTGGAAAGTTTCAAAATTTTCCTCTCATATGGGATGAATGTAGTGAGTATATATGATTAAACAGAGTATAACATCATATCAATACTTTTTTGTACGTGCTACTATTTTTTAACCATATGAATAGCATTAAACGCAATACTCTATTAATTAGTTCAACACTGTAGCTGGTTGAACCGTACAATGTACTGGTGAATGGTTCAACAGTGTACCATACACTATAAGTCCCAATGATTCATTCTTAATTTAAATGGAGTAACTATATGAATTTATATTCAGAGCTTGATTAACATAATAGACAACAAAATCATTTTCTGATTCTCAGACACAACGAATTCCAATAAGGATTTCATCATTAATCTTGATTAATTGAACTTGGTTAATCATTAATCAATTATTTTTCAGCAATCACTCAATTATTTCCACTCATGATGTATAAGCCTTCATTTAATTGTGTGAATTTCGAAGCTCATGTCTTGAGTGAAGATCAAAATTAAGATTCCACTGATGATGGAATGATCAAAATTAAATAATGAAATGAATTAAAATAAAAACTAATCTTTTACCTATTACGAAAGGACGTTTCAATAGAGTTATATTGTCAACTACAGACATCATGATTTTGAAAACAATAGAGTTAGTGTGTAAATATTTTCTTGTATAATTTTCTTACATCATCTCCAATACAACTAATTATATGATAGATGCATAATCAGGGATGTAAATTAAACCATTATCTCCTTACAATTTATACTTTTATTTTTAAGGTATAGTTTCATCTCCCTCCTATTTTGTCATCTATTCAACGGTTTGACACAAGATGTTACACCAAAATTATGGTCACATATTATATAAATATTTTGATTTGAAACCATGAACTTCATTTTCTTAAATTTATTATTTATAGATCAATCTCTATAAAAGCGATTCAAAATTTCCATGTCATTTTAACGTAATTTTTTATGTGTCACGATGTTGAATGAATAACGTACTATATAATACAGGAAAATAACATAAAAATCTCGTGTCTTTATGTCTCTGTTTGGAAAAAGATGATGGAGAAAGCATTAATTAATTATGTGTATTAAGGTAATTAAGCATGCAAACAAGAATTAATTAATTGATTAAAAGGAAGGAAGGGGGCCATGTCCATCACGTGGAAGTCACGTGACAGCATGTCTTCCTTGTACCTCGCAGCCTTGTCTTGTTTATACTTAATTATTACACATTCAGGATTATAGAATGAACCACCTTAAACACTACTTGCCCCACTGCTTGAAAATCCAGGTATTTTTTTTGTGTTTTTTAATCTCCCATTGTCCCCCCTCTTCACTTTTCTTCATTATTATTATTATTTAAAATAATACTATTAATTTCATTCATTATTATCATCATCTACACTTGCAACTCATCACTCATCAGTATCAACAGACCCCACATCCAATAGTATATATTCATCATTGAAATACACTTTTTCCTTTATTACACTCAGATATTTTTACTCACATTTAATTAATCTCCAATTATTTAATTATTTCACCAATTGTTAATTTATAATAATGAATTATTATTATTATTTTGTACAGTTGGTATTGCTCCATGGCTCTAATTGAATGTGAAGCACTAAGCAAAACATGTTTACCACTGCTCCTATTTCCAATAACAAAGTGTTTAGTTTAATAAATTAATTATCCATGCTGGAATTAAAGATGCCAATTCTTATATAATAAAGCAGCCAAAATTCAATTAATCCGTAGAATTAATTTTCTTGCATTATTTTTAGTTTAGGGTTTCGAAGATGTCTCTTTTTTGTCCCTCTTTGTAATAATATACAAATACTGCAGCAGTATAAAGTATCACTTCTGCTGTAATCTTTGACTCATCAAGTACTCACCACTTTCACTACCTTTATTACAACTCTTATACACATTAAAATCATTATTAAAAAATACTATTTTTAAAAAAAAAAATTTAAGTTGAATAGATGGTTATCAAACCTAATTTCCATCAAACAAAAACACACATGTTAATGTATACTTATGGATGATGTGATTCTGAAATACTGTAACATGATATTTATGGGAAAAAAGTTGACAATACTAAAAAAATATAAAACTATTTGAAACAATAAAAGGGTAAAAAAAACAAGAAAATGGAGCTCAAACTTTCTTGAATACCTAATGCCTTTTAATCTATTGGGGCCGACCAGCTATCTTGGAAGATGATACCTGCATTAATGGTGCTATGATGATGACGTGGCACACAGAGAATGGGCCATGATCATCTACTGCTCCCATTATAAGAACCCCTTTTCCTCCCATCTCAAACTCACCTTCTTTTTTACATCATTATTCATTCTTGATCATAAATTAAATTCTTCTTTGGCTAAGTAAATCAAATATCCTACAATGGGAGCATCGGCGGAGGGATCGAAGAAGAGGTTATCGAGCCGAAAATTGGGAAGGTTTCTCAAGGAGCAAAGAGGGAGGCTCTACATAGTGAGAAGATGTGTAGTCATGCTTCTTTGTTGGCATGATTGAATAATTATGACATCGATCCACTTGAACAAGATTCTTGATTTCAAAGAGGTGTTGTTGTTGTCTCTTACGCGTATTAAATGGCATCATCACTGTACACGGTGTAAGTACATGGTCGGTGTTGATAGAGGACATGGAACACAATTTGCAATGGGGGATTGATAGAGTTTATTAAGAGATAATTAATTGGTAATTAATTTCTCTTGAGAGGTTTTGCAGGTGGCCTCAAATTAGTTAATTTCTTCCTTAAATTTTCTTTGATTTTATCATCCTTATGTAAATAGGAGAGGGAAATGGTATTAATGACATCATTTCCATTAATTAGTGATAATCTAATTAATCTTTTCGGTTATGCATGGAATTAATGTTTACATGCAAGAAACGCCGTTATTTTTTTGTAATTTTGTGCAATGGTGATGAGAAGCTCTTCCGGCTAGCTACTTTATGTTCTTTTATATAAATAGAAACTAAATAAATAAATATATATATTTATATTTAAATGTATAAAGGAGTTGAACTTTTATCTTTACTTCATACTTCATAAGTATTTTTTCTAAGTGTTCTCTGTAATGGTAATGATATTATTTTGTCTTTTCATTAGGAGTTTTTTTTTTCTAATGATTTATCTTCTATTAGGTTTATTCTTGAGTACGGTGTAATCTCAGCACATTTTTTAATGTGAAAATTTGGGAGTAGTTAGTACATTGGCTTGTTCCATATATATATAATTCTATTCCACTTATATTAAAAAAAATTATTTTACCAACGAAATATTCCGTAAAAACCTTAATTAATTGTTAAATTGATTTACCAACGGATTAACAACGAAATTCTTTGACAGATAAAGTGATGGTTAATTATTAATTTAATTATGTTGATAAACAATTATATTGTAATTCATTATTAATAATTTCGTTGACAATTTAATAATTATTTCATTGGTAATCAATTGCTAAATATCGATCGATTTTATTCCATAAATAAAAACACAATAAATTTATTGGCATTCTATTACTAAAAAAATTATAATTTCTTTAACAATTAGTTAGTAAATTCCGTTACTATAAATGAGTTTTTTAGTGTTATCAAAAATATTTATCATGAATACTAAAATTACCACCGGCCACGATACGAAAGATTTAATGGTTGGAGAGGTAGTTAACAAACGTATTTTTGACACCGGATATTAATGATTAATCCAGAAGTGGAAATGAAATTACACGTCACATTAATTACAGCGCGCTTTCTCAAAAATTTCTACTACTACTATAGTTGATGTTTTAATAATTTTGTTTATTTATTTATTAAATTATAAAAAGCAAAAAGTTGAAAAAATTCCTATAAATATCCCTCTGAATGATTTTAGAGTCCATGCATCGCAGTCACACCAATCAGTCAACTCCTCGCCCAATTATGGTGACGCAACTGTTTATTATGATGATATTTCATAATCTTATCCCATCTCACCAAATTATATGTTTCTCTATCTTCTAATAATAAGAAGAATAAGGTTCTCGTCTCACGTGAGATCATTTTTTACTTTTTAAATAATTATTATTTTTGTGATTAAGCATTATTACATACGCTATAAAATGTTATTACTTTTATTTATATTATAAATTGCTTATAAAATAGCATTATCATTTTTATTAATTTATTATTATTTTTCTATGTAAAAGTTATCACTTTCTGGCGATTTTACACAACTCTTTGCCTAATAATAATATATTATGGGCAAGAATTAGTATATGAACCAAGTATATGTATGACCGGTTCGGATCTCCTGTTACATTTTGGTGTTACATATTCTGTTATAAATTGTTGGATGATTGACACGTAAGATAAACTATTCTATACCCTAACAATCAACCTTAGGAAAAAGGTTGAGATTTTCCTGTCCGCATACGTGTCACTCATCTAACGTATGTAACAGGAGATGTAACGTTAAAATATACTAGGACATCCAAGATCAAGTATGACACCGTCTTAATGGAATTTTCATAACATAGATATAAACGATAGTGTTTTAAATAAAATTTTATATAGGATTAGTGAAAAGTGAAAACCGTTAAATTGAATTCTTTTATAATTGATTCGCATATATGATAGATAATAAAATATAATAAGAAGAAGAATAATAAAAAAAAAACCACCATTAATTAGACGATACACATACCAAGCTCATTTTGCTTAATATACATTCACACATTAAATACCAATTCCATTATTGAAAAAATAAAGAAATACTCCAATATTTAAAGTATTAGAATATATGTATTGTATATATACTATCTGAATTAGTCGTGATTCGTTGTAAATGGTATGATTCCCTTTAATTTAAATTTTAGGGTAAAATATAATTGAAAGGGGACCATATGTTTACACCGTAAATCAAATTTACACAAATGTTTGCCTCAATATGTATAATAAAAGATGAGTGACTTTATTATTATATGTGAAAGTAAAATAAAAAAAAATATTAGGATAAATAATTAAAAACAAAAAGGAGGTTTTATTATGTAGGTTGTTACAAAAACCAGATTAAAGTCACGGTAGATTGTAGAACGTAGATACGATCATACGACCGAAACAAATAATATTTCAGTAATTTAATTTAGTAAAAAGTGGTTAAATATTTATAAATTAAGTAAAATTAAATAAAAAAGTGTAGAAATGATAAATACTGTGGGAAATGAAAGAAACATAAAAGGGTGTATCAAAGCCCAAAAAAATCGGACCAAGTGAGTGACGTTGTTGGAATTTTTGCCGGAAAAAGCGGGAAATTCAAAAAGGGAATATTTTTGACGTTGAGATTTCAAAAGCTTCAAATCTATCTATAATTTATTTGCAATATATCACCTGCCAATTTCATTCTTTCATTGTCATTTTCTAGTTATTTCTCCTTCAAATTATAAATAATTTCATTTGTCTCGTATCTATATATGTTCCACTTTTATTTTCCGTTTGTTATTACCGGCCACATGACATTCCGATGATGTAAAATTGTAAATACCAACCGAAATAAAGACTTAAATTTCATAATCGTTAGTAAATTTTTGTCAATGGATTGACAAAATTATTTTTTATTAATAAAATAATAGTTGATAAGATTTTACTAATAAAAAATTAGGTCCATTAAAATTATTTTTGTTGATAATCCATTACTACTAGTAATCGTTAAAATAATTTTATTAATAATCGGTCACTAAATAAGAACATCCCTATATTTATTATGATCACAAAAATACTATTGATTCTTTATATTGAGTTTAAAATTATTTTCGTTGAAAATTCATTACTACTAGTAATCTCTAAAATAATTTTATTAATAATCGGTCAGTAAATAAGAACATCCCTATATTTATTATGATCACAAAAATACTATTAATTCTTTATATGGATTATGGAGTACTTTATATATTATAAAGAATTGTATAATTTGTTTTCGAATCCTGCCTTTGACATTGATTTGATCTCTTGCAAGCATAAGTTAAACAGTGAGTCCTCTCTATAAGCCACTTGAGGCACATCCTGCGATTTACCTCCTTCACCAATCTCCAGAGCAGAAGCGGTGAAAACCCCTAATGGTGGTACACCAAGAATTGTATAATTTGTGGAGAGTAAACTTTATGAAAAGAGGGTTGTAGATGTAGCATGTGAGTTTGTTCCCCATGAAAGGACAATAAAATGTCGTTATCATTATATCATATCTACTTTATTTTAATTTCATTTTGGTATTTTTATTGGGTGGTTTTATTATCAATCATAATTCATACACCTTGAAGCATCAAGGATCATACAATTTTTTAATTACCAATCATAATTCATTATCCTTGTTAAAGGACCACCTCATATGCCCTTCACATTTAGATGGGGAAATTTTACCTCAAGCCTTGCATGTGAAATTTGTTTCATATATGGATGACGGTATCTGATATCATGTTAAATAACAATCTCATCTAAAAGCTTAAGTTGTTATATAGAAGAATCGTTTAATATTTAATCAAATCACTCTAACACACCTTGAAGCATCAACGATCATACAATTTTTTATTAAGAAAGATTTTAACGGGTTCGTCTTTATAATATTATTATGAATTTATTTTTAATTTTAATGTAATTGATGTAGTATTCGGTTTATGTAGAATTATGTTATTCATGTATATAGTAATTTATTATTATTGTTGTTGGTGATGAGAATTGATGGTGTAATCTTGATCCAACAATACTTTCAAGTGATTAGATGAATAGATGATGAAATGGACAATATGCATGCATGGTAGTTTTAGCGGCTCAATGACAGTTTGGACGATTACAATAGAAACTGATCAAGGAAGAAGGCTTAACTAAACTAACTTGATGGTATAATATTGCACACAGTTTAAAGAGGTGTTGGTGCATCCATTTTGATCGAATCCCGACTATAATAGAAATTTAGAAGCTCTTATTACACACTAAATGATAGGATCAAGATCAGTTATTTTAAATTTCATATTTTACACTGTAAAATTGGGATAATTTCAGATTTAGTCCCGTAAGAATTGCTCAATGCCAAAAAGGTCTCAAAACTGACAGATTTAGTCACATAGGAATTTTTTATCAAAATCTATTAATAGTTGATAAAATATTCTGAACCAGTAACAAGACCAAAATTGACTATTTCTATTTTGAAAGACATAAAATAATATAAATCTGGTAGTTTATAATAATATAAGTTAATTTGGGATGAAAATTTTCGAAAATTATTATTATAATATTCTTATGGGACCAAAACCGCTAGCTATGAGACCAGTGTATTCCTACAGGACTATAATTGAACTGAAGGAATTCTTATGAGACCAAATGTGATATTTTCCCCTGTAAAATTAGACCGTGAAATAGCTTGACTGATTAGATTTTGTCTTTTTTTTTTTTTGCACTTTTGATATATATTTAGCCATTAAAATAAATTTTCTCCAATTTTGTAACATGATTAATAAAATTTTCTCTGTTACTCAATGGATGTAAGAGTTTTATTTTTAAACTACTTAAATTGTCTTATGTTTTTTTTTTCTTCTACTCTCCATTTGTGATTTTATGTGCTTTAAGTAGTGTACTGTTTGTTTTCAAGTTTTTCTATAAATCCCATGACAATTATTATTATTATTATTTTGGTGACAATCAAAGTCCCACGCATTAATTAGATAATGACTCATCTTGAGTTCATAGGTGTACACATCGTCCATTAATTAGTGTGGAAACTATTTATGAAATTCAATAAAACTACATAAAATTCAAAATTGGAACAATATACCACTATATAGTATGATTATGTCGAGATTCGAACTGTCTAAATCAAATTGATGAGGGGCAAAGATGTAAAAAATCGAGTTATCTGAAAATGTATTTACCAGATTAATTAGTGTATCAGGGAGATGAATCTTTGTAGAAATAAAATTGTGTTCTACTAATATATAGCTACTAGAAATATGTAAACTTCAAACTATCATCCAACAGTGCTTTACTGCTTTTCTTCTAGAAGAAAAAAATAAAAATAAAAATAAAAATAACAAACTGATATAAATTAAGACAGTCTCTTGTGAGACGCTATTTATTGTAAGACGTGTTAAAGTATGTTTATTTTTAGATAAAATATGTTAATAGTTGTTAAAGTATATTTTGTAAAGTATGATAGATGATAAATTAAAGTATGATTTTAGAATGTTATAATATGATTTATTATTTGCATACTCTAACTACAAATAAAAAACTTTACTTATTATATAAGCATACTTTAAAAATGGGTCAACCCGCCTCACAACCGTCTCACAAGAGAATCTCTCATAAATTAAAAGAAAAAATTTCTTCTCGAAATAGCAAATTATTTATATTTTGTGGGATTATATGAAACTGAAACACTACAATAAACTCGGACCGTAAAATTTCAAGAGGTCAGCCCCCATGGGCCGAAGTCCGAACAAACATTTGGGCCGGATTAGTCATTGACTCAGATTAATTTACCCTGAATTAATGCTGTAAAATTTAAATACTCCATATCTTTATATTTCCTTTGTCGAGTTATAATTTTCACTATTTCTTCCTGTGTTATTTCTTCATTGGTTAGTGTCATTAACCTCTTTACCTTAAAAAAATAATAATAAAAGTTTCAAAATATATAATAAATTTCATTACAAACTATTTTAAAAAATATTATTTAAACCTAACATAACTTATTTTATTATTTAAAATACCATAATATTAGAAAAATTAAAAAATTCATTAAAAAAATAATTTTTTCTAAACACCGTGCAATAACGATAAATAGTTTCTTATTTGAAAGTAAAGGAATAATCATTTATACATTTATCTAATGTCATATACTCCCTCCGTCCCGCCCAAATAGCACCATTTTATTATATTGGGCGTCCCGTCTAAATTGTACAATTTTCTTCTTTTAGTAAAAATGACCCACCACTACCCATACATTTCTCTAATACACATATCTATTTTACATAAAATAATAATACTCTTTAATCTACGTGCAAAAAGCAAATGACAAACTTTAACGGGACGGAGGGAGTAATTTTTTACACTACAAAAAAACTATTTTTTACCAACAGAATATTTCGTTGGTAAAAGTCTTAATTCCATTGTTAAATTGGTTTACCAACAGATTAGTAACGGAATCCGTTGGTAAATTTCTATTCGTAAAGTGGTGGTTGATAAATTTTTAGCAACGAAAAATCAATTTCATTGGTAAATAATTCTGTTAGTAATCCGTTGATAAAAATTTCGTTGGTAATTTATATAAAGATTCCCTTAATAATCCGTTGGTAATTACCAACGAATCGAATTCCGTTGGTAAAATAGAAAATAAATCTGTTGTCATTCCATTGCTAATAAAAAATGTCATTTTGGTTGCTAATCCAATGGTAATTTAAAAAAATACTTTTTTTAGTGTTAACCATACTATTCAAGTCTCATCTATTATAATTTAAGTATAATATACTCCCTCCTTCCCACACTAAGGGTAGTTTTTACTTTTTAGTACGTGGATTAAGGAGTATTATTATTTAATGTCCATTTTTTAATAAATTTGATAACTTTAAAATACATTTTAATTTTAAAATTTTCATCCTTACCTAATACTCCCTCCGGCCACTTACAATGTATCAATTTCACTATTCTTGAAGTCCGCTTCAAATGTATCAATTTCCTGTATTTAGTAAAGAGAGTACACAATATGACCCACCACTTCCCTCTAATACAACCACTCACTTTATCTATAATAATAATACTCCTTAATCCAAGTGTAAAAAACAAATAAAGACCTTAGAATTATCCATGTGCAAACAACAAACGGTTACCTTTCAAGTGGACGAGCGAGTATAAAACAATATTCTCTTTTGGAGAACGCTTTTTTGTTTTTTGTTCCAAATTGTTTAACAAAAATGATTTATTTTGATAAATTTTATTTACTTTAAAGGATATTATAATATTTTTAGGTAATAAAAAATATAAAGTAATGATATGTACAAAAATGAAGTGACAAATTTGAACTTAAGGACACTTTTAAGATTGTTGAATACTTAAAATATTTTTTTTATTATCATTATTTTTTTTGAAGGATTTTTTGAGAGATATAAATAAGAAAAGTGTGTGACCGATAAAAAAAGCGAAGGATTCCTGAAATTGTATACTGGTTTATTATTTGAAAATAAGTGTATAATTATCATTAAATTTTTTTTTATTAAAGTTAATGAAAAGAAAAGTAATTTTTTTTTACAAAATTAAATTTATCCGTTCGTTCATTTCTAAAAGAGTGGGCATAGTTTGAATTAGGGCTTAAAAAGTAACGCTTTTAATAATTGGGGCCCGCTCTAGGTGTGGAATCCAATAGCATTAACAACATGGTGCACGTGCGACTCACGAATCACTGCAGACTTGTCAGAATCCAACTGCTCTACTTACTATTTGTTCAATGAAGCTACCAAAAATAAATAAATAAATTGAATAAAAATAAAAATTTTTAATACTCATAATTGGGCTCATGTATTGTAATTGTATTTTATACATAAAATAGAGAAGTGGAGTAACATTTACGAAAAATTAAAATTAATATAAAAGTGGGCTAGCTCACTTGGCCAACTCCTCATAAAGGTGAGTGACACATGTTCGATTTCTCTTGGGAACAAATAGATGAGGAGCAATAAGGAGACTTAGAGATAATATGGTGTATGTGTGCTTGGTGAACTAACTACTGACTACTAACTTTGTCCGATAAAAAAAAAACTAAAAGTATAAAAAGGTACACTAATTCAACCTTGCGTTAAAAAAAAACTAAGTATAAAAAGGTACACTAACTCAACCTTGCGTTACATCTTAAGTTCAACGTTTACGGGAGATATTACTCACTCCGTCCTATTTCAGATAACACACTTTTTATTTGGGGTTTTCCCACAAAAGTTTGCACATTCCTAAAAATGCAAAAAGTTAAACACAATCACACCCACCCCTACCTAACATACTTTATCATTTATTTATTACAAAAAATACCATAATACCCCTAAAAATTATCACTTTCTTAATCTTCGTGCTGAAAAAAAGTGTGCAAACTTTCTTGGAACGGAGGGAGTACTAAATTGACTTTATTTAAAAATAATTTAAAATTCATCATAATAATAATTTAAGTAGTTACAATTTTATATCAAATTAATATATGATACTCCTTATATAAATTTTTATACATTATTGTGATTTTTATTTATTAAATAAGTTCAAATCCACGAAATTGAATTCATACACCAATTCAGATAAGAATTTATGAAGTGTGTAATATTCCACCTCTCCTTAAATCATTAAATTTTGAATAAGGAATATTTTTTGGTTTAATTACAAACGAACATAAAGCGATAATTAGCGAGCCGATGATCAGCACGTGTGCCAGAGAAATAAAGCGCGATTGGTCAATGTTACTGTGTCACGTTCGCCAGGTAATGTCATCCCACAAAATGATTAAATTATTGGACTTTATCATCTTTCCTTTAATTTATCCAAAGTACATTCCAAAAAATCACAACACACTGTATGGAATAGGAATCCACAAAAGTAAATTATGCATTTCACTTATATGTACTAATATACATTTGGCAAATTCTCCAATATATCAGAGTAAATAAATTCAAAATTTTGCAATTATATTCAAAACTTATATATTAATAAATAAAAATATACTCCACATTAATAAATAAGAATTTATATTATTGTTAACGAATTATGTTTTTAATGCAAATTTGAGTATAATAAATAAACATGCAATATTGAATACAAAATAATAAAAATATAGGGAATGCATGCATCCTATAAAATAGATGAGTCAAATGTGAACCAGATTTAATGTAAACCACCTATTTAAAATTTGTAAAAATAATAATTATATCATCCTAAAGGTATATTAGAATATAAACAACTAAGATTCACACAACTAATTCAAACAAGTATTTGCCTAATAAATTATTATGATTTATTTAATTAATGTATATTTATCCACAAATATTTTTCATTATTTCTCTAAAGAGTAACTTTTAATATCCTCCGTATTAAGAATAGCTGGTAGATCATGGTGTAAGAATTTGAGGAGTAATATTTTCTATTTGAATGAATAATAATTCATCTCTCTAACGAGTAACTTTTTGTATATTAAAGAGTAACCGTTAAAATTAACGAGTAACTTTTTGTATATTAAAGAGTAACCGTTAAAACAGAATGCACCCTCATAGCATAGTGTTAAATCATAGGAATTAAAAAAATAATTAAAAAAATCCAATAAGAAGACTATATGCAACGTGAAAAAGTAGGTGTGTATATGTAGACCCAACTCAAGCCTGCCTTATTATGCCGGCCCGAGTGCCATTTTGTTTAAATCTTATATTTGATGCATTCAACTGAATGAGCCCAATTAAATGGGTTGTTGGATCTTAATGAGAACCATTATTCTAAGCCCAATAACAATTATATTGGGCTTTACGATCAGTGTTATCCATTCTTTCACTAATGGGCTTCAATTTTTTGTCTGGTACGGATGATCGTGGTCATGGTTACACTCTACATTCAGAGGGAGAAAATTGATTAAATTATTTAAATTGTAATAAAACAATTGTTTATGAGTACGTATTAAGATAAACAATTTCATGGGACATCTTCGTAAGATGGATTAAAATTTATTTCATTTGAGTGAGATGAGTTTCAACATCACCTTATAAAGTTGATTTAGAATGCTCTTGGAATCACCCAATATATACACACACTCAAGTGATATTTTAATGGAGTAATTTGTTATTATGAATTGCCAGGGTTTAGCAAATTGCATGACTTTAGCACTTTGTCTTTTTCTCATCCGTTTTCTAAAACTATGTCTTTTTTTAAAATCATAATAGAATATTTTGCTTCTGTCCAAATATATATATACATAATTTTCAATTTAGTCTTATAACCTAAATTGTATAATAATAATCCAAAATTGATCGAAAATCCCCAAATTGAATGGTCACGTGAGTCCAGTAAAAATTTAATTTTGCTAAGATGGAACATTTTTTTATAGTTTTGAAACAAATTTAAAAAAATTAAATCTTTTAGGACAGAAAGCAAAAATTCCCTCTTGTTATGTAATGAAAAATGAATTTAACTACTCCCTCCGTCCCAAAACAATTGACACATTTTTTTTGGGCACGGAGATTAAGGAGTATAATAATTCAATGTAAAGTGAAGTGAGAAAAATAATATTTAATGTGTAGTGGGTAGTTGTATTAGTGGTGAGTGTGATGTGTGTGTGGGTCCATGTAAAAAAATAAATTGTTTTCGTGTGGGTCTCATATCCTTAAAAAGAAAATATGTCAATTATTGTGAGACAATCCAAAAAGAAAAGTGTATCAATATTTTGGGACGGAGGGAGTATTATTATTCAATAGTATTGTTATTCTCCAAAGAAAAAAAAAAGAGGATTTTAATGTATGTGGAAGTGTGCAAATTGAATGTATGATTTGGTGCGATCATGGGACATCCATGTTCTGAAAGTATGTATGGTGGCATGCATTAACGTTAAATCATGTCCCATTAACAGTAGAACTGGAAAAAAAGTTGATGAAAGGGACTTCTTCATGCCTACTTGTCATTTTCATCTAATTTAATATGACAAAAATACTTATTATCCTAATTAGTGTGTGTGTGTGTGTTTTTTTAATCCCCATATGAAATTATTGAATTTTGTATTTATCATCTGGGACAAATTAAATATACATTGCATAAATATATAAACAGGTCTTCAAATCACGCAGAGCTAGGTCAAATTTAAAAATAATAAAAAAATTGTTAATCTCATATGCATCGTAGAAATGATTTCAACTTAATTTCCAGGTAAAAGTAGAAAAATAAATTATTGACGTATTGATTTTTTTAATAATATGGTAGTAAAATGATAATTTGGGCATTTTTTAAGGCAAAGACAATATAACAATAACAAAAGAATATATATAATTATAATAAAATATTATGACACAAGCATATCCTAATTAATTCATCAATTAAATATAGTTGGCCTTACAAAATACAACAAAAGAATATTAATACAGTATGTTCTTCCTTACTCGTATCTCTAACTTTCTATTATTATTATTATTATTTAATTGAATATTGAATCTTAGTTAAATCTTTAAATTTTGGATTAAAAAAAATTATTTAAAAAAAATTACATTTTATTCCTCATAATTAGCTATAGATTTAAACTTAAGTATGACCACATCTAGAACTGCTCTAATTATTGTGTGAGTTTTTGAAATAAAAAAGTAATTTTAAAGTGTGTTTTTGTTTCTAATTTTTCTTTTAGATATTTTTTCAAAAATATTTATTAATTTGATTATATTTTCTAATTATTTTTCTACCATTGTTAGTTACCATGTCAATTAAGTTGAAGGTGTACGGACCACTAAGCTGCCACATTAATCAAAATATATCATTATTATATAATAATGGAAAATGTAATTAGAAAAGATAATATAATTATATTTTAAATTTTTGCGCTACATACAATATGTTTTTCTATTCCAAATTTTATATTGCATTTAATGTTTCATATTTTAGGTTATTACTTTCATTCTAACTTTAAAACTGATTCCTGATCATGATTGGCTTCCTATGTATAAATCTTTCTTATTTTTATGTTCTAAATAAATAAAATTATATTACTGGTCATGAGTTTTCATTGCAAGGGATAATCCATTCCATTTAATTGACTAATCATTAATTAAAATGCATGGAAGGTTACCACAACAAACATGCCTATAATATAGACTCATTCATTAATTAGTTGAAATATTTTTAATCAGCGAAATATTTTCCAAAGTTTAATGATAAATTATCATGATTAATTGTTGGACCACATTATTTAAATCTCATAATGTGAAATGATTTTTCACCAAATGAACAAGAAACAGTAATTGTTATGACATTAAAGGATACATTTTACATTGTAATCTATCTATATACGATTTTTTTACACAACAATATTATACTATATTAACTTATACAAAATACTCCAGTATTTTAAATTATGCAAATTATTCTATTGATCTTATGGTTTATAATCTATTCTGCCTATAGTTTTTAATATTTATTTTTAAATAAATAATAATATTAATTTTAAATGTATAAATTGTACTCAATATATAGAAATTAAATACATATAGAAAATAATTAACATATATAAAAGTAACATTAATCGGAATAATTTTTCCAAAGGGCTGCCAATTAAATATACATAGAAATTATGAAAGAAAACAAATTCAAATAAATTAATTTGTCAAACTGACTACAGTCTACATATAATGTGAATTCATTTGTTATAAGGTTAAGTAGGAACTTATGAAATTGTCAGAAAAAAAAGGAAAGAAAAGACTAGACATTAAATTATTGAGTTCGAGTGCATGTGGCACCGTGCACCTGGTCGATTTCAGCCGTTAGATTAAACTGTAATTGAATCTCTACCATTAATTAATTTAAATAATTAAAAAATAAAATAAGATAATCACTCACTACTCATACTTTTACTCTATGAATTCTAAGATGCACCGGAGTACTAAGTGCACCCTAGAATAACCCTAAATTATTTTGTACCAGATAATGTAATGTGGTTTATTTTCTCTAAATTTTTTTTAATTTCTAATATTTTTTGTACCTATGCGTATAAATATATACATGGATTTAAAAAAAATATATATATATAAATATATATATATTTTTAATATTTCATGTATGCTAGTTTCACATAATTAAAATGATGTTACATACATGACTTATAAAAAGAACAAAAATAATACAATTTCATACATATACAGCACTAGTACGTACTGAGTTGCTGTGAATTTCAATAGGATTAGTTTGTAAAGAAATAGAATTAGAAGTAAAAAGCTTTTATATGAAACTGTATTTGTAGTACTAGATAAAGCCAAATTAAAGTTTATTTATTTTTGTACCCTATTTTGATTTTCATAAAAAATTAATAAGGAGAAACTCAAGAAACTATGTACAGCTAGATCTCTAATTTTTATTATGCTCTAGGGTTTAACTATTCAACATTGGCAATCAATTCAATTCAGTACCATCTATGAAATAAAAACACACACACTCACATATAGTATATATACATACAACTCAAGAGTAACCTTACAAGAACAAATTCAGACAAAGGAGATAAAGAGAATTTATTGAGCTGTAAAAAAAAGGTGAGCTCAAAAATTACTCTTGACAACCAGTTGAAGAACTCATCACAACCAGTAATTTCTTGATGCATTACCAAAACTGAAGTAAAAAATACCTCCATGCTCCCTCCCTTTCAGAATATTAGGGTTTTTAATTGCCCTCCAAAACCCCATCTCTCTCTCTCTTTCTCCCCACACACACTCAGAGAGAGAGAGAGAGAGAAATTAAATTGATGGAAATTAGAAGAGATGTGCAGATTTTTGGTTGGGAAGAAGAGTGGAGATGGAGATTAAGGTGAGTGTGTGTGTTTTTGGTGAAGAAGACACGCACAAAATGGGGGCCCTCTTGAGAGAAAAATAATTTCCATTGCTTAGGGGTTATAGACTATAAGGTACCGTACACTATGTATATACTGTCTTTTTGGAGTATTTATTTTATTTTCTTACACCCTATTTAAACCTCATGCCGTTATCTGCTTCTTAACTTTACATAATCTCACTTCAAATCTACCTACTTTATCATCATTTATTATATTTATAAACTCTCTCTACTTTGTAGGCCTAACTATTACCTATTTTTCCTTATTTCTTTTACCCAATGTACCTACTTAAAATGTCTGTGTTTTGGGATTTTTAAGAAACCTAGTTAAGCTCATAGGTTAATTGTGTTGTGTATATAATTTTGCCCGTGATGTTTGTTTTGGATATAAGGATGAATACGAAAGGTAAATTTAGGATTAAAGGAACCTAGTGAATGTTAACCTATGTTTGTTCTGAGAATTTAAGAAGGGTAGATTGATTTTACTTAACTTGGACTAAAAAATAGAAAACGAACATAGCCTTAGATGAAGTTTGAAATGGAAAAAATGCATTAGCTACAAATATGATCTTGAATCTGTTAGGAATTTTGGACACATACACACATACGATGACACGAATAACACGAGATTTGTTTACCCAGTTCGTCTTTCGACTACATCTGGGGGCGATACCAAGCCAGAATTTTTCTTACCTTGTTGGACAAGTCAACTGCAATGAGAAAACTTCTTGATCAAGATAACACAATGAATAACTTCTTGATCAAGATAACTTCCCCTAATCCTAAGCCCATTAGGATCAACTGGGCCAAAAAAAATACGTACCCAAAGAATTTAGGCTCCATACTCCAACAATCTCCCACTTGGAGACTAAATCCTCCATGTAGCATATCTTCTAGTTCTCCTCCTGTATCCGCCTGGCATCGCCTAGCCTTTTCTTCAAGTTCCAAGGCCAATTGAAGCTATGCATAGCTTCAATTTCTCTAAGGTCACCACCTTAGTAAACATGTCCGCTGGATTCTCATTTCCAAGGATCTTCATAAGCTGTAAGACCTTCTTCTCCAAAAGGTAACGGATGTAGTGATACTTCAATTCAACATGCTTTGTTCTTGAGTGAAATGCCGGATTCTTTGCAAGAAATATACA
Source organism: Pogostemon cablin (assembly GCA_023678885.1). Classification (NCBI taxonomy): domain Eukaryota; kingdom Viridiplantae; phylum Streptophyta; class Magnoliopsida; order Lamiales; family Lamiaceae; genus Pogostemon; species Pogostemon cablin. Next base: position 2,705,229 of record CM042994.1, on the reverse strand, counting down.
CTTTGACTATTACTGAAAAGAATACTATTTTCATGCTCCTTCCCAAGTTCCCCCAAAAAATTTTGCAACCACACCATCTCCTTACTTGCCTTTGTCACAGCTATATACTCTGCCACCGTGGTGGACAATGCAACAACCTTCTGCAATTTAGAAGTCCAAGATATAGCAGTACCACCATAAGTAAAGACATACCTGGTTGTACTTCTTCTCCCATCAAGGTCATTAGATGCCAAGTATCGCAGGACCCACTTCACTGCTTCCCAATGTTGCTTGCCCGGATCACTCAAAAACCGGCTTACTACTCCCACTGCATGAGCAATATCTGGTCTTGTACACACCATGACATACATGATGCTATCAATTACTGAAGCATATGGAACACTCATCATTTGTGCACGTTCCTCCTTGTTCTTTGGTGATTCATTCTTTGAAAGTTTGAATTGACTTCCCAGTGGAACACTCACAGGCTTCGACTCTGACATGTTGAATCTTTCCAGGACCTTCTGAATGTAACTCGCCTGCAAAAGATATACATATCCCGTCGCCTTATCACGTTCAATCCTCATGCCCAAAATCTGTTTTGCCTCTCCAAGATCCTTCATGGAGAACCGTTCTGATAATTGTTTCTTCAACTTATATACTTCTCTTGCATCGACTCCTATGATCAACATATCATCAACATATAGCAAGAGATTAAGGAAGCTTTTGTCAAACCTTTTGTAGTAGCAACAATGATCAGCGTGACATCTATGGTAATCAATCTCCATCATAAAGCTGTCAAACTTTTTATACCACTGCTTTGGGGCTTGTTTTAGGCCATACAAACTTTTCTTTAATTTGCATACAAGTGGCTCATTTCTCTTCTCTACGAAACCCTCAGGCTGTGTCATGTACAACTCTTCCACCAATTCACCATGGAGAAATGCCGTCTTCACATCCATCTGATGCAATATCAAGTTTTCTGCAGCTACCATACTCAACGTCATTCCAATAGTGGTCAGTTTCACAACTGGAGTAAAGACATCAATATAGTCAATACCATGTCGCTGCTCAAACCCCTTGACAACCAATCGGGCTTTGTAACGTCTGCTACCGTCAGCTTCATTCTTGATTCGGTAGACCCACTTGCAGTGCAAAGCCTTTTTACCCTTTGGGAGCTCAACAAGTTCCCAAGTGCCATTCAACGGAAGAGATGCTAACTCATCATCCATAACATCTCTCAATTTTCGTCTATCTTTACTCTGCTCTGCCTCTGCATAACACTCAGGCTCACCACCATCAGTAAGTAACAAGTAGTAGTTAGAGGGCGAATACCTATCAGGTGTACGTCGCTCTCTATCTGGTCTCTGCAACGGATCCTCCAATGGTGGTGGTGGTGTCCTTGGTTCTCCAATGAGAACCTCTTCCTCATTCTGACTCTCCTTGCTCCCACTCAAGTTTGAGATGTCTAACTCGACTTCTTGGGTATTAGTCTTGTCAGAATTTGATGCCTCAAATCTGTTCTTGTACATAACCTCTTCATTGAAAACCACATCTCTACTGCGAATAATATTTCGGTTGTTCTCATTCCAAAGTCTATAACCGAACTCATCATCACCATAACCAATGAACGTACACTTAACAGATTTAACATCTAACTTGCTTCTATCATTAGAACTAATATGAGCATATGCAACACAACCAAAGACACGTAAGTAAGACAGATTTACCTCTTTTCCTGTCCATTCTTCCTCTGGTATTCTGTTTTCCAACGGAACTGATGAACATCTGTTAATTAGGTATGCTGCTGTGTTTACTGCATCTGCCCAAAACATCTTAGGCAGTCCACTCTTCAATCTAATGTATCTAGCTCGCTCATTCAAAGTTCTGTTCATTCGTTCTGCCACTCTATTCTGCTGGGGAGTTCCTCTCACGGTCTTCTCTATGCGAATCCCATTCTCAGCACAATATTCCTTGAACTCACGGAGTTCATATTCACCTCCATTGTCAGAACGAAGACACTTTACTTTCAGCCTCATTTCATTCTCTACAAGGGCTTTCCACTTCCTGAAAGTATCAAATGCATCAGTTTTATTTTTCAGAAAATAAACCCTACCTTTCGAGTGGAGTCATCGATGAAGGTCATGTAGTACTCCGAACCACCAAGGGACTTCGTAGGCGCTGGTCCCCATAGATCGCTATGCACCAACTCTAACTTTTTTGCCTTCAAGGTTCTGCCACCTCTCGAGAAATTTACTCTTCTCTATTTCCCGAAAACACAGTCCTCGCATAGGCCAACTTTAACAGATTTCAGCCCTGGAAGTCTCCCTTTCGAACACATTACCTTCATCCCTTTCTCGCTCATGTGACCCAGCCGACAGTGCCACAAATCAACATTGGTCGTAGCTCCTGCAAGATCAATGCAGTCCTTGGAGTTAGTTGTAGTATACAACGTCCATTCCTTCTTCCCTCGGACTACTATCATTACTCATTTACTGATCTTCCAACTGTTGCTGCCAAAAGTCACTGAGTATCCTTCTACATCAAGCTGTCCAATTGAAAACAAGTTTCTTTCCAATCCTGGAATGTGCCTAACACCATTCAGCTTTAATGTCGATCTGTTTGGTGTGGATATCCGAACATCTCCTTTCCCCATGATCTTCAAGGGCTCATCATCAGCAAGGTAGACTTGTCCGAATTCACCATACACATAGTTCTCCATTATTTCAGCATCACTGCATGAGTGAAATGATGCTACAGAATGCAACACCCATCATTCCAGCGGACTACTGACACTCAAGACCAACGCATCTCCAATATCATCTATGGTTGCATTTGCTGTCTTCTTCTCATTCTGTCACTTCTTGTTTTTCTTGGGCGCTGTACACTGATTCCTGTAGTGACCAAACTCATCACAATTCCAGCACTGGATTGAGTCTTTGTCTTTCTTGGATTGACTCTTTCCTCTGGACTTTGATCTGCCACGATTCTGCCTACCCTTTGATCTGCCCCTATCCTCCGTGTTCAACACTGACCCTGAAGTAGATCCAGACTCTTTTCTGCGAACCTCCTCGCTAATCATTAGATCTCTCACTTCGTCAAGCTTCAATTTATCTTTCGCGGATGAAGCACTAACTGCAGTTACTGTGGCAGCCCAACTATCTGGCAAAGAAGATAACAAAACTAAAACAAGTACCTCGTCAGTGAATTCGATTTCGACTGAACACAAATGCACAATGATCATGTTGAACTCGTTCAGATGTTGCTGCACAAGTGTGCTCTTCGACATTCTGAGGTTGAACAATCGTCTGATCAAATGAACCTTGTTCGCAGTTGTGGGCTTTTGGTACATCTCCTCCAGGATTTGCAGCATCTCCCTTGCGGACTTGGCTTTAGTTGTGTGGTAGGCTACGTTCATGGACAACGATAAACGTATCGCACTCATCGCCTTTATGTTCAACAGATTCCACTCCTTCAGATTCATTTTTTCAGGTTTCACCTTCTCTTCTAAGGGCACATACAGATCTATGCCGTAGAGATAATCCTCGATCTGCATCTTCCAGAACTCGAAATTTGATCCGTCAAACTGTTTGATTGAAATCTTCTCGTCGCTCATCGTGACTGCTCTCTTCGTACCCGAGGCTCATGATACCAGTTGTTAGGAATTTTGGACACACACGCACACAATGACACGAATAACACGAGATTTGTTTACCCAGTTCGTCTTTCGACTACATCTGGGGGGCAATACCAAGCCAGAATTTTTCTTACCTTGTTGGACAAGTCAACTGCAATGAGAAAACTTCTTAATCAAGATAACACAATGAATAACTTATTGATCAAGATAACTTGCCCTAATCCTAAGCCCATTAGAATCAACTGGGCCAAAAGAAATACGGGCCCAAAGAATTTAGGCTCTATACTCCAACAGAATCCTCCATTTAATTTATTGGGTAAAGCTAGGTATAGGTTCCACAGTATGGATGAATGAGAATAATTAATTATTATTATTAAATAAAAGAAAAAGACAAGTTTTGTATTGTTTCAATAAATTAAGGGTGCTATGTTGAGAGTGAGTTATTATATTACCCTGTGAAACATCCCTTTCCTCAAAGGGCCATATCTCGGGCCGAAGCCCGCCCTTTCAATGCTGATTACGGAAATAAATGGCTGATTACTACACAACACTTCTCTTTCTAATTTATTATTACATACATACATAAATAAATTAACTAACTCTTGTTAGTAGGGTTTCTACCTTAAGAAAGAAATATGTTCAACAAGAACACTTACCTCATTCCCCCCTCTTCCCTTCACCCTCATCTCCCCGACATCAATGGCGTCGAAATCTTGCTCCACCACCACCACCCGGATGCCTTCTCCGGCCACTACTTCGCCACCACTTCTCCCATTGTCGAACCAACATTCTTTGCTCAAGATGATAACAATGGTGGTGGTTTGAACCCTCCGAGAAAGCAGACGGCGAAGAAGGATCGACACAGCAAGATATACACTTCTCAAGGGCCGAGGGATCGGAGGGTTAGATTGTCTATTGGGATTGCTAGAAAGTTCTTTGATCTTCAAGAAATGCTGGGGTTTGATAAGCCAAGCAAAACCCTTGATTGGTTGCTGACGAAATCGAAAGCTGCCATTAAAGAGCTGGAGCAATCGAGCGGTGGTGGTGGTAGTAGCTCCGAGTGTGAAATGATGTCTTCTGATAATTGTTGTAAGAAGAAATCTTGTGGGAAAGAAAAGGGAGGAGCATCAAATCTTGCTAAAGAGTCGAGGGCAAAGGCTAGAGCAAGGGCTAGAGAGAGAACCAGAGAGAAGATGTCCATCAGAAACATTAATGCAGGTTTATTTATTAATTAATAACCATGTTTAATGGTTTAATGTTAATTAATCCCACTTTTTGTTCTGAACAAAAGGTTAATTTATTATTGCAGGTAATTGTAATAGCAGCAATGGTATGTCCAAGGTGGACCATGGATTCCTTCATTCTCATCCATTAACTTCTTCTAATCATGATCAAGCTGCAAATGAAGACCTAATTCATGAATCCATTGTGATCAAACGAAGAACCAAGAACCCCTCGATTTTCGGGTTTAACCACACCTCACCATCTGTTAATGAGAATTGGGATGTTTGTAGCTTCACCTCACAATCCAACATGTATGCCATTTGGGATCAGCACAAGTTCATCAATAGGTAATTAATTATTAATTATTAATTATCTCCCAAATATATATCATTCTATGATGTATATATCAAGTGATCAAGATTGTGATGTTTCTAGAATTATTGCCATTATCTGCAGCAATTCAAACATATAGGAAGCTTTTGGAATCCACAAAAAGATCAATCGATGTTTTGCCACAAGGTGTTCGACGAAATGTAAGTCTATTGTTCTTCATCATATTTTGAAACTTCAAGGCTCAAATGTAATGTCTTTTGTCTTGGATTATAACTTTCATTGCCAATATCCATGAATGTTATTTGTAGACTACTGTAGTAATACTCTTAATATGTTAATTATATATCTTAATTAATTACATCATTAAACCATGTTTATCTGACCCATGGATATAGGGTAAACACTAAAGACAATATTCAGTGGGTGCTGGTTGTCTTAATCAACATGTACATGTTTCTGAATTTGATGAAGGCTTTATGCCTAATTTAATTACATGATTAATACATATATATTGCAAAATATGCATGTATAGTGTTATATCAAGAGTTAGAGAAGATAATGACCAAAATGTAACATCAGATTAAAGGTTCACTTAAATATATTCAAAACATCAAACTTCAAATCACAATATAACAGAAAATCAGATCAATATATCAGAAAAAATAGAGATTGAGAGTGAAATAAATTAACCTATCTAGCAAACACCATTCAAGATCATATAAAGAAAAAGTCTTGTCAAGTGATTAAAAAAGTGAACTACTTCTGGATATTGTTTGCAAGTTAAAAACCAGATGATTGATTAGAGTGTGATCTGGAATTCTAGGAAATAATTATGATCATATAAAAATCTTTTTTTTTTTTTTTTAAGTTTTTATTCTCTGTTAAAGTTATTTCCTCCTCTTTTCATCTTTCCTTTTAATTTATTTTCCACCAGCTAAGCATGGATATAAATAAATAATATGTAATTTCTGGTATCAATTTATATTCTAAACCCTGTTTCTTTTTCTCTTTGGCTGAATATAACATCACAACAGCAGTACTATACTCATGTGTTCATGTCTCTTGATGCTAGAAACGCAACTTCTGCGTTTTCTTCGGAAATATGTATATTATGTCATCATCATCATAAGGATTTTATCTTAAGTATGAATGGAAGTATGAGTATACACTGGTTGTGAGGTATTGAATCTGTACTATATGATCTGATCAATATGTAAAGAATTAGGTTATTACATATGTGTATATATATATGGTGTCAAAATTGATCAACTTCTAATTTAAAGTTTATGAATTGTGTGGTTTTCATTTCATAATTCACTAAGCACTTTTTCAAGAAACATTTTTTAGTTTAACAAATTCTTTTCATGTGACTGTTTGTTAGACAGAATTCATCAGAAAGAAAAGCATAGGAAGCAGAATGGTATTCATGTTCTTTCAATGGAAGATGATATGTTTAATTTGGTGTGTGTGTGTGTGTGTGTGTGTTTGGGGTGTGGTGGTGGGGACAACATATAAAGTTTTTTTCATTACAAGGAGGAGTTTTGTTTACACTTGTGTGGACATTTGTTTTTTGGGAAAAAAAAACATATCATGTGAGCATAATCTTTTCTGTGGTTCCTATATATTTTGGATTATACTGTAAGAATGATAATGTAAGAGGATTGTGAAAGCATTGAGAAATTAGTGGGAAGAGATTACTGATTAGCCCCCAGCAGCATGTGCACTATGGTAATTGAGAAGGGTTTTTTTTTTTCCTGGCTTCAGTTGATATACCTAATTAAGATTAATAATCTTAACAAAATTTGTTAATCCTGAGTGTAGAATTGAACTAATTTCTGATCAGTAACACATATAATATTTCTATTTATTTTGTATTGATCATGAACAAAGCCAATATACTGGGCAAATTATACATGTGCATGGATTATAAATTATGTACTGATCATAAATTGTGAGTAGCACTCTTATAATTTAAATTGTTTTTCTAAATCTTTCTATATATTTTGATCGTAGTAATCTCTCACTAATCAATTTCTTATTTGATTAAACTTTGATCGTTTGATCTCTTTCTTTTTTCTTTAGTTGTTTTGTTATTCTTATTCTAATTGTTGTGATCTCTTTCTTTTCTAATTTATTTTCTAATTCTTTTTATTGTGATCTCTTTCTTTTATAATTTTTTTCATTAATATACCCCTTAATTCTAATTCTAATGTGCTTATTCCATCTGTCCCCTAATTCCTTTTAATGATTTCTTTTTATTTATGCATCATCCATCTACCTCATAATTCCTTTTATTATTTTTTTTGTTATTTAAAGGGTTTTAGTTTGGATGAAAATTAAAATATTTTGGAGAGGAAAATTTGCAAAATAACTAAAAAGATAAGCAACTTGAAAAACACGAAAATATTTACAGAATAGAGATCATACAATAATACACAATCTTAGAGCTTCAGATAATATTTATAATAAAATATTAAAATTAAAGATATATAGATGGAGAATCATACTAAAAAGTATCTTAAGTTTTTTAAAAATAAATTTTATAAACGTTTTTATTAAATATATTATATTAGAAAATTACAAAATTTTTTTAATATGGCCCTTTGTTAATTTCGCCCGGTGACTCGAAATCTTAGGGCCAGCACAGTTAAGCATCATGAATTGAAACTTTTACTTGTGATGATTGATGAGTATATCGATTCTTCTTTGAAGTCAAAATTTAAATAGATTCAATTCAATAATATATATACATATATTGGGCGAGGAGTTGAGGTGTGTTGGTGTTGATATATACATATATTGGGCGAGGAGTTGAGGTGTGCTGGTGTTGGCTGTTACGTATTCAAGTCAGAAGTCCTAACTCCTCCTCAAAACTATGTCGGAAAGTCGGACGCCCACGGACGGCTGCACTCTCTTATCAAGCATCATCGGCTTCACTCCCATAGGGTAGCCCTTTCTGAACTCTTCAAGCACCAGCGGCTTCACTCCCATAGGGTAGCCCTTTCTGAACTCTTCACGATGTAACCCTTTTCTCGCAGCGATCCAACCCCCAGCGTAGCCCTTTCCGAACTCTTCACGAGGTAACCCTTTTCTAGGGGCGATCCAACTCCTAGCGTAGCCCTTTCCGAACTCTTCACGAGGGCTGCACTCTCTTATCAAGCACCAGCGGCTTCACTCCCATAGGGTAGCCCTTTCTGAACTCTTCAAGCACCAGCGGCTTCACTCCCATAGGGTAGCCCTTTCTGAACTCTTCACGATGTAGCCCTTTTCTCGCAGCGATCCAACCCCCAGCGTAGCCCTTTCCGAACTCTTCACGAGGTAGCCCTTTTCTAGGGGCGATCCAACTCCCAGCGTAGCCCTTTCCGAACTCTTCACGAGGTAGCCCTTTTCTAGGGGCGATCCAACTCCCAGCGTAGCCCTTTCCGAACTCTTCACGGGGTAGCCCTTTCTGAACTCTTCAAGCACCAGCGGCTTCACTCCCATAGGGTAGCCCTTTCTGAACTCTTCACGATGTAGCCCTTTTCTCGCAGCGATCCAACCCCCAGCGTAGCCCTTTCCGAACTCTTCACGAGGTAGCCCTTTTCTAGGGGCGATCCAACTCCCAGCGTAGCCCTTTCCGAATTCCGTTCCGAACTCTTCACGAGGTAGCCCTTTTCTAGGGGCGATCCAACTCCCAGCGTAGCCCTTTCCGAATTCCGAACTCTTCACGAGGTAGCCCTTTTCTAGGGGCGATCCAACTCCCAGCGTAGCCCTTTCCGAACTCTTCACGAGGTAGCCCTTTTCTAGGGGCGATCCAACACCAGCGGCTTCACTCCCATAGGGTAGCCCTTTCTGAACTCTTCACGATGTAGCCCTTTTCTCGCAGCGATCCAACCCCCAGCGTAGCCCTTTGGCTTCACTCCCATAGGGTAGCCCTTTCTGAACTCTTCACGATGTAGCCCTTTTCTCGCAGCGATCCAACCCCAGCGTAGCCCTTTCCAAACTCTTCACGAGGTAGCCCTTTTCTAGGGGCGATCCAACTCCCAGCGTAGCCCTTTCCGAACTCTTCACGAGGTAGCCATTTTCTCGCAGCGATCCAACCCCCAGCTCTGATACCAATGTTACGTATCCAAGCCAGAAGTCCTAACTCCTCCTAAAAATTATGGTCAAGAGGGGAAGATTGACCTCCAACTTAAATACAGCTCCCCACCCATATGAGGAACCGATGTGGGACAAGCCCCACATCGTAACATTGGCATAGTAGGTAATTGATTATCGTGTATTGTACAATACTATACAAACTTTTAAGTCAATTTCAATTCTAATTTGGAAGTTAATTTGCGTTATATTCTTGAATAAAATATATACTGCTTATTAGAAACTAGAATACAGAATAAAATAGTATTCCCTCCGTTTTACAATAAACTTCACACTTTTCGTTTTCGTTTGTCCCACAATAATTTGTACCACCCATAAAAGAAAACATCACAATAATTTCTAACCTCAAAAGTTCATCTTAATTACAAATTTACCACTCACACCTAACACACATAACATCCTTTATAATTTATTTATCACCTAAAAATACTACAATACCCTCCAAAAGTCAATAAAATTGGTCAAAAAGTAATTTTTTTTAAACTTTGTGTGTACAGTAACGGTGCAAGTTTCTCCGGGACGGAGAAAGTATCAAACTAGAAGAAAGGCCGATTGCCGAAGAAAGAATCCTGAGAAAAAATACATAGCATGAAATATAATAAAAGCTGAAAGATATATATCAATCAATTAAAATAAAGTGAAATTAATTAGCACCCTTTCATCAATTATAAAATATTTAAACAAACACAAACAGTCACTCATTACCTGAATCGAGATAAACCTCTTCATTTCATCGAGATTCTTGCAGCCCCTCATGATCAATTTGACATGCATTAATCTATTACTCCTATTAGACTAGAACTAAAAGAAAAATTGGAAAAAAGAAAAAAGAAAAAAAGGGAAAAAATACAGAAAAAGAAAAAGAACACTAGGTAGCTCCACTATGGATTATAGTTTAATGATTAGGTTAGGCTAATACACACACAAAAGCTGTATCTATCTCAAGAAATAGTTACAGTGATTTTACCATTGCATTCAGCAGTAAAAAAATGTATATAGGAGTACATACTTTAGTCATGATCGAGGGTAAATGGATGAATTAATATTTGTTTATTCTTGGGTAGATTGATGATTTCAGTAGTATTAGTTACATGGAGCCATGTGTAAAAGAATTTGACTCATGGGTGATTTTGTTGATCAAATCTGCAGATCTACTAGCATTGTACCATAAAATCCACTGTTTCAGATGGTCTAAAGATATTTTCCCCCATTTTGACTCTTTGCCCCTCCACCTTCTAACATTCATTACCTACCCTTTTTCAACATAGTAATATAGGAGTATGTAGGATTCCATTTAAAATAATGTAATTAATTAATGCATACAATTGTATGTTCTGTGTACTGGTTTTAATAGCTAGAGTCTAGTTTAAATATAGTCACGGACGTATATGGTTTTAATATGGATATATGGAGTTTAATATTACTGCAGTTTGGGTTTTCTACTTCACAAGCAAATTCAAATATTTCAAAAAATATTTTTTTAATTAAAATCTTATATTCTAAAAATTTACATTTGATCATATCATTACAGATGATCCGAACGTACATTGAATTTCTTGTAAAGTCAATATGTGTATAATCAACTAAACATGGTACAATTAGTTTAAATTGATGTTGGGCTCCATAAAATCAATATTGAGTTGAGCCTCGTTTTCATATAAATTAAATGAGATTTTGGCCCAACCATTTGAAGAATTAATAAATCTCTGCCAATGGCCCAATCCAATTACGTGTTAAATGGGCTGATTTAGAAATCGAACATACACTGATCTTTGATATAAAATTAAGATAACAAATATTTGCAATTTTGAAAAATAAATTGTTATAATGACCTAATCTAATATTGGGGGTGATTTGGGTGCACCGTTGGCTTAATAGATTTAAAATTAGAGTGTAGTTATTCTTTTAATAATTTAATTTATTTTATTTTATATAAAAAATAATTAAAATTTAATTTAATTATTAAGATCATTCAGTGCAGTGATGCTTGAGAGGATCCTAGTTGGATTCTTAATATTTGGGAAAAAATTTTTATTTGTCTATAATGAGAATAATAAAATGTGATAGTATTTTAATAAAATTTACTATATTCCATGGATGGAAATTAATAGTCATCCAAATATTTTATTTCATAAATAAATTTTATTATAATTTAAAATTTATAATATTTTTTTAAAAAGTGATAATTAATCCATTAAAAAAATAATATTTTTATATACTCCATTTCTTGCCAGTGTAGCTGTATAACTATTACTGATATCAATATAACTTGTTTTTAAGACAGAAAAGCCGAAAACATAAAGGCCGCAAATTCTTATCCAAAATAAATCCGTACCCGGAAATAAAGGACCCCCAAAAATATAGAATGTTCGATTCAAACCAATTATTAGTGGACAGGTGGCAAATCTCAGAATTAAACCCCAAATATATAAAATTAAAATGTAATAAAAATGAAACAAATTATAGAAAGCCCAATCCCTTCCATCAAATTCCCAAAACCCAACTATGGACTCTCGCCGCGTTCCCCGCACCGTCAGCGACCCGAGGTCCGGCAGGTCGGGTTCTTGTCCCCTGTCATGATCCCCCCGCCGCGCCAGCTCTCCACTGACCTATCCCGCCACCTACCCTACGCTCCGCCCCTCCCCCGTACCTCTGATTCCTCTAATCCAGTGGCAGTGGGTAGTTACAATCCATCGGAGTTTCTATCGCCCAAGGCCTCGGCCGATTCTCTTACTACTTCTGGAAAGTTCGCTACTTCGTTGCCAGTTGGGGGTTTTGATATGGCAGTGGCTAAGCAGAATAATGTTTCTCCATTGCCCTCAGGTACACTTCATTTTCTCCTTTTCTGTTAAACCTTGAATTTGTTTTGGATTTGATGAAACTTTAGTACAGATGGAGCAAATATGAAAATGCAGACTGATCAGAAAAATGCCAGTGGAAAGAAATTGAAGGAGAAGACTACGAAAGCAGAAAGAAGAGCATTACAAGAGGCGCAAAGAGCTGCAAAGTCTGCTGCGAAAGGTGATCATCTTCTGCGTCTGTTCTTCAATTCTGGAGATATTCTCCTAATTTTTGCGTTGATGCTAATTGACGCCGAAAAAGCTTATTTTATGTAAGGTATTCTATTTGTTATTAATTAATGTGCTGATTTGTATATGGAGAACTTTGATAGGAAGTTGAGAAATAAGTTATTTCATTGTAGGTGTGATGGGGCTAATTGGATAAGCTTCTTGTATTGTTGTGGATAGATGACCAGATGATGCGATGTAGAGTTTAATTTTACTAATGATTAATGAATTAGTGTTCTCATCCTTTTAGAAAAAATAATCATATATTTTTGTATATCTGGCGTAGAGTCTTTCTCCGTGCTGCAAACTTTTCTTCTAACTTCCATTTAGTGTTCGATAGAATGTTTGTGTGGATTGATCACAAATTACTGCTCGCTGCTTCTGATAATTGCCTGGTGTTATTAGACTTCACAAGACTGCTTCTGGAAATAAAATACAATTGGTTACAATCATCATTCATTCCTTAATCTTCATATTGCAGCGATATTGTAGATGTTGATCTTTCTTGTTAATAAATCAGTAATTCAAGGACACCTCCAATTAGTTTCTTCCTACATGTGTTACTTAAATATTTTGCCTTTTTCTTGTGAACTCCAGTCTAACGCATAGACATCCTTTCCAGTGTCAATAAGCTTGTAATGGAGAATATGCCCCTAATAATTGCATATTAGTTTATCATGAGCTAAGTTACTTGGAGGAGAGTTGTGGTCCTAACCAAGCATCATTGTGTTAAAATTTAAACATGAAATTTACTTAAGTTTGTTTCTTTCTAGGTGAAGTAGGTCAGACATCTTCTGCTTCTGCTGCTGTGGCTGCTGTCAATCCAACTACTGCCAATACAGCAAAGTCTGTGAAGTCTGTTTCGCAAAAAAAAGACAGCTCTTTTGTTGTAACTTCTGAGAAAAAAGGCAGCGATCGCCAGCCAGATAAAGATAGGAAGAAAGATGTCCCGCATCCTCGGATGCAGTTTGACGATGCCAATAGAGTTGAGAAGGCGAAGAAGCGGTCTGTAGTCAAACAAACTGAAGCGAGGAACAGAGTTGAACTCTTTAGGCATCTACCTCAGTATGAGCATGGAACGCAGCTCCCTGAACTGGAATCAAAGCTTTTCCAGCTTGATCCAATTCATCCTGCCATTTTCAATGTAATCTCTGAGGCTCTTTCGGAATTTCCTTGGAAATTACAGAAAAGGGAAAACACTTGGGACAAAACATATAAATTATCTTCTTTTACTTTTTATTTTGGGTATCTTGATGAAAGATTTTAGTCAAACTATTAGAAACAATTTAAATTTTCTTATTCATTTTTATTACACATTTCAGGTTGGGCTAAGATATTTTAGTGGGGACATATCTGGTGGAAATGCCCGCTGTATTGCTATGCTTCAAGCATTCCAAGAGTCAATCAAAGATTATTCGACACCTCCAGAGAAGTCCCTGATAAGGGACCTAACTACAAAAATAAATACTTATGTTTCTTTCCTGATTGAATGTAGGCCCCTTTCAATCAGCATGGGTAATGCCATTAGGTTTCTTAAAAATCGAATTGCACATTTACCTTTGAACCTGTCTGAGTCAGAGGCAAAGATCAATCTTATCTCTGAAATTGAGAATTTTATAAATGAGAAAATAATTATAGCAGATAAGGTGATTGTGAAGCATGCGGTTACCAAAATTAGGGATGGTGATGTTCTTCTCACGTGTGCATCGTCATCATCTGTGGAAATGTTATTTTTGCATGCACATGAGCTTGGTAGACAGTTCCGTGTGGTCATAGTAGATTCACGTCCAAAGCTAGAAGGCCAAAAGTTACTTCGTAGGCTTGTGGGAAACGGTATTAAATGTACGTATACTCATATAAATGCACTTTGCTATATCATGCATGAAGTCACCAGAGTATTTTTGGGGGCATCGTCGGTGTTGTCTAATGGAACGGTGTACTCAAGAGTTGGCACTGCATGTGTTGCTATGGTAGCCCGTCAGTTCCGAGTACCCGTCTTGATATGTTGTGAAGCGTACAAGTTCCATGAAAGGGTTCAACTTGATTCAATCTGCTCTAATGAACTCGGTATGGAAACTGTTTATTATCTTAACAATTCCACCACGTGGGAGATGGTAACATTTACTACCTCCGAACTTCTGCAATTAATTTCACCTATTATTGTAGGTGATCCTGATGCTATCTCAAAGGTTCCTGGCAGAGAGGAGATCGATTCTCTGGCAGGCTGGTTCGATAGTGATAATTTACAACTCCTGAACCTGGTGTAAGCATATTTCACATGTTAAGATGAGTTTTTTTTATTTGTAATAAGCTTGCTGACATTGTGCTTATCTATTGTATCAGTTATGATGCTACACCTTCAGATTACGTATCGATGATTGTTACTGATTATGGAATGGTAAGTTGGAGAAGGTTAAAAGTTAAATAATTTGTATTGCCTTGTATTGCTATAAGTAAGCTAGGACTGGTGAGATTTCTATAAAATTGCTTACTTGAACAAGTTTTTGTTAGGCATTAAACTAGGGGGCCCTAACTTAACCCAAGACCACTGTCGAAGGCAAAAGGGTTGAACCCCACTTATATGCTATTCCACACTTTTGTGTGGACCCAATGTGGTGTGTTATAACAATTTTCATATTAGACATTCATCAGTCGTACTGATGAACTCCATCAAACCACATAATGTTAGTAGATGATGCATGCATGCATTGACAGGTGAAGAATGTTGACAATGATGTTGATCTGTATGGTACTAAGAGATTCTTTTGTTCAATATCTTAAAAGCTTCAAAATTCTACCTGTTTCCTGGTTTTGTTGTGTTTCCGAAGTAGGAATATTGGTTTGCTTTAAACTAGAAGTAAAATATGCTTCTCCTTCCTTTCATTCTCTATGGTCTGATTGATTTGCTTGGCTCTGTTGTTAATCATTTTTGTTTATCTGATTATACTGTTGTAGATCATTCATTAGATTATGTTTCATTTGATTTGTATAGATCCCACCAACAAGTGTTCCTGTTATTGTCCGAGAATATCGCAAAGATCATGTGTGGATATAATGCTGAGTGGGCCACACAATCATTCTAGAAGTCTCTCCTTGCAGATGAGAAACTAAGTTCTGAGCCCCCCACTGCAGCAGCTGCACACTGCCTCAAGTCTAAGAAACTTGGATTTTCAATATATTACGCCTGTGTTTCTGTGTCGCAACACAAATCGAATTTTGTTTTCCGTCTGATCTTGACCCTTTTTCTGTGAAGAGTGCGAATATTGCGCCTCTCCGGGCAGTTTTTTGAAATTTTCTGATGTGATGAGCTCTTCCGTTAGTAATTGGTGATTTTGTTTCCAGAAATTAGGAAATAATTGGTGATTTTGTTTCCAGAAATTAGGAACTTATCGGTGAGAAGTGAATTGTTGATTGTTTCTGGCAGTTGGCAACTTGGCAAAGAAGTTGCTGTCTATGAAATAAATTCCTTCAGTATGACTTCTGGATATCCCTTTTAATCCACATGGTATGTTTATTTGTCTTTTATGTACGGTTCGAACTCAAGTTGTAGCTAAAGTACCATTAGATGTTCACAGAAGAATGGCAGCAACTCAAGTTACTATGTTCCACTTCCACTTGTAAAAAAGTTTTAACACTAGCATTTTTTTACGATTATCAAAACTTTTATCCAAAATATCCAAAAAATAACTTGACAAATAAAATCATGTATTCATTATACGTTATCCACAGATAGAATTTAACAGTTGTTTACTAAGAAGGGAAATGAAACTATACCCATCAAGCATTACAAACACATACAGTGCTCGAAAAAAGAACAAAAAAAAATGTTCGTCGATTTCTAACTTCTCAATGATCTCATGGTGAATGCCACTATTCTGCAATGCCTCTGGGAACATCACCTTTTCCATGGACAGGAGCGACAACCCCAAGAATCACAAAACCAGCCAAAACAACTAGCAAGATCCCTATAGAATTCACTAACAATGCCTCCGCTGAGTAACGTGATATAATCTTTTGTGTTTGAAGAAATGTCGCCTTCTCTAGAAAACCAGTGGTGCAGGTAGCTACCGCAAGGGCATAAATGTAAACTCCAAAAAATACATGCCACCGCAGCACGGTTGCCCGGCTATTTCTTGATCCACCAGGGTACCAAAAGGTTGTGAATCCAGCACCCCACTGCAGAAGATAATTACTATAACTATTAAATAGATACCATCAGAAAATAACTAATACGCATATGAGTTGACTCAGTTAAACGCAAGGAGCTAAACTTCTTAAACACTACCTGAATTCCAAACAAGAGAAGGCAAGCTAGCCCTAGCCAAGAGTGGAGACTGTAGAAGTTATCAATGCCTTTGTCGACATGAAACTTCCATGCAGCCCATAATCCAATGATGC
This sequence comes from Pogostemon cablin, assembly GCA_023678885.1. NCBI lineage: Eukaryota > Viridiplantae > Streptophyta > Magnoliopsida > Lamiales > Lamiaceae > Pogostemon > Pogostemon cablin. Next base: position 2,688,453 of record CM042994.1, on the reverse strand, counting down.
TCAAACAGAATGCCAGAAATTGAAGTAAGAGATGAACAAGCTTTTTAAAACTTTTTGTTCCAGATACAGTCTTGTATGCTAGCATGGCTGCATATATTTAGGAGCTATTAAATATATTTCCAAGATTTCTAGGTAAGAACAAAGAAGGGGCAGATGAGCTATAGTATAAATGTAGATGTATATATTCTCTCATGTAAAGTCCTAGCAGAAACACAAAATAAATGAGAAGAGCAAAGCTATATCAAAACTAGAGAATATGCAAAGAGAAAATGAATAAAATGCAGAGTCTTGATAGATAAAGAATTCATGCTGCAGCTGAAAAAGCTAATTTCTAAGGTAAAGATGCCTGAATAAGATACGGTTAACAAAATATGTGAAGAGTTTTGTTTTTATTTAGTCCCCTTGATGACCTCTCTGTTTATTAGACCTTTCAGAGCTGATGCAGCAGAGAACAAATTGATGGTCTTTTTGGCATATTTTGTGAAATTGAGGCTTTTTTTAAACCTAGGAAGTGACTTGAGAAACACAGACTTTCTTGTTTAGCCACCAGTAGAAGATGTCTCCTATTTTTAGTATAACAATCAGTGAAACTGTGAGGCCTTTTATGAACTAGGAAGTCACTCACAAAACACAAACTTTCTCATATAGCCACCAGTAGAAGATATCAACAAATATTTATTATACTACGAGAGAAAACGATTTTGGTTTTGGGGTTTGAGTTCTCAAAATGACTGCATGGCGCATACATCCACTTTAAATTGGCAACAATGCAGTTCACCAAGATATAAACAAGCACAAGAGCACTATGTGACCATAAGTACATACATTATACATCACTTATGGACTATTATGAACACAAAGCTATCTTGATCCTCAGTTCCATAGGGGGAATCATTGCATCATTTCACAACTTAAATACCTAAAGCAATTGAACAGAGATAGCTCACGAATCATATAATAATATACTACTTGAGAGTACAAATAAATCAGGCTATTCTTTAGTTATATCTACCAGGGAAGAAGATAGGAAGACAGTTACATACACATCAATAAATTACAGCTCATCTCATCCTACAGTTTTTGTTCGTACCTTCGCCATTCAGAAGCACAAGACCGATCACCATCAATACAGGATGAACCTGAAATCAATCAAGAACGAAAAATAAAACCTTGATCAATATTAAATACTACAAAGATTCACCCTCCATTCGAAAATCAACTCACATTGAAAATGAGATCTTTGTTATCGGAAATGAGAGCCAAGCCGCCCCTATAATGCACAGTCCATAATAAAACCAGTGACGCCACTGCAATTTCGATAATTCTCACCACCAGAAAGATCGGAAACCGTACTACCGGCACTGCCATTTGAAAACTGTGAAAAATTGAGTACCTCGTTATGCCCCAATTAATAAGAAAGGAATTATTTCGCCGGCGGGCAGAGATTGGTGTGTGTTTGGGGGGTTTGAGGGGGTGGTGGTGGTAGCGCGGAGTTGACTTTTGACTTCTTGGAGGGTTCCTTTCCTTTGGTGCACCCAAACTAAGCTACTAAAAGAGACGTCACTGATATCTTGTTAATCCTAAACCCATGTATTCAATTGTGTGAATTGTTTTCTTAAAAAAAAAAAAAAAAAAAGAAGGTGTGAATTTTAAGAAAAAAGTTTATTTATCATGTATAAAGTAAGAATAATAAAAAATATTTTAATTAATTTAATAAAAAATTATTGTTGAGATAAACGAAGAAGAGAGACTCTCTTGTGAGACGAGTTTTTTGTGAGACGGGTTGACACATTATTAAAATATGCTTATCATATAGGTAAAATATGCTTATTAGTAGTTAAAATATGTAAATAATGAATCATATTATAAATCCTAAAATCAAACTTTAATTCATCACATTTTACAAAACATACTTTAACAACCATTAACATACCTTATCTATATAATAGACATACTTTAACACGTCTCACCAATGGTCTCACATAACTAGTGTCTCACGAGAGACTTTATCAACAAAAAATGAGTATTATATTGGAATGTAGGTAAAATGTGAGATTTTTTTTTACATTTTTAATTAAAAGAAAGTATGAAATATTTTGTGAGTGGATAAAAAAAAAGTGAAATACTTAATGAGGAATGAGGAGTGGATCCCATGTAAACCGGACTTACATGTAAATTCTATTTTTTAAATTTACTTTTTAGTACTATAAAAAAATACTTTTTGAAGAGTATTACTCCCTCCTTCCCGGCACAAGAGGTGCGTTTATTTCTTGTACGTAGATTAAGGGATATAATATTTAATGGGTAGTTGAGGAAAGATAAATAATATATTAATGTAAAGTGGGTAGGTGTATTAGTGTGGTGTGTGAGTCTCATTTACTAAAAAGGAAAATGCACCTCTTATGTTTGGACATATAAAAATAGTAAAAATTGCACTCCTTGTTGTGGGATGGAGGGAATAATTTTTATATAGAAGAGTAATAATTCATGTTTCCATAGAGTAATTTTTCATGTACTATAAAGTAATCGAAAAATCTGGGTTTACAAAAATTTGAAGAGTAATTTTTTTTAAATATGAAGAATAACAATTTATGAATTTAAATTTTTAAGAGTAATTTTTTATGTACTAAAGAGTAACAGAATTTATATATATATGTATGTAAATTCGGTTTACACAAGTGTTTGTATTTATAATGAGATGGGATGAATATTATTTAGTATATAACAAATTATTTTTTAAAGAATGAAAATTATTATTTATTTAATAAAAATATAAAACTTCATCGTAACATACCATAATTTAATGCCCATATTATAGTTAGAAATAACATCTTATATCAATGGTCAATGATAGAATTTCACATTATGTGTGAATTAAATATATGTAGTGATATTTGGGATGAAAAATATAATTATACTACTAAAATATAACGAAATTGTCACATATTTTTAGATATTTTATCATATTAAACTATTTAAAATACTTTTTTTTCTCAAAAATTTTTATTCATGAACCACGTAAGAAAAATAATAAAAAAATTGTACATATATAAAAGACACGCGAGAGTAATATCTCTACTTATTTGTCTTACCATATGTTTGCATATTTTAATGGTATATTGTACTAATTTAATTATATTTTGTTCAATCTTTTACAATTTTAGTGATATACTTAAATTATGGAGTATATGTTTTGCAATTTATTTATAATTTTTTAGAGTAAGTTTTCTTTGGATCGTCTTCACACTTTCTTAATAAAATTATTAAGTAATTTTTAAAAGAAAATATTATAATTTTCATTTTTAAGTATAACACAATAAAAAATAAAGTACTGAGTAATTAATATCTAAAGTGCATAAAGAAATAGTAGATATTTTAAACCTTAAATAAATATTGAATTTTCAAATTTCTATGTTGATTCAAAACTTGCCATTTTGTTAGCGTGTGGAGAAAAAAGAAAAATGCAGACCCCTTGCTCTAAAAAGTGAAAAGGTTATAAATTAAATAAATTATTATTGTTTTATAAGTGAAAAAAAGAAGCCAACAAAATAAAGGGTCCACAAAAACAATAAAAACAAAAGAAAAACTCAAAGAAAAATCAATTTATAATTGATTATTATAATGTCCTAAAATAAATGGATTATGTTTGAATCTGACTAAGGAAGCCACAGTTTGCTTCATTCCCAAAGCTTCAAACGCAGCCCACAAACACCGTGGCATATTCTTTACTAAAAAAGCCCCTCAGATTTCCCACTTTTTACACACAAACCCAAGAACTGATTCCCCAGAGGGAGGGCAGTTTCGTCAATAGCGTTATATTGTTCTTCCAAACCCCCACGTTCTTTACAGAGAGGCGGCATACATTATTCCAGAATTACCCCCGCTCAACGGATATAAAAGTATCGAACACATGGGCAGAGTCGTAATTTCGGGTACTGGAATTGCTGTCGCAGCATAAAATAGAAAAGAACAGGGGATAGTGAGGGATCCGCGCACACCACGAAAATTGCGGCTCTAGGAAAAAGTTTTAGAGAGAGAGACAAAGGTAGAGAGAGAAAGTTAGTTTCGAGACGTTACCGGATTTAACTACATCCTATTCGCCGGAATTTGGGAACTATGTTGGCGTCCGCCCCAGGTTCCCTCGAATTTAGGGTTTAATTTCGTATCTGGCTACTCGAATTACTGCTCCATTCACTGGAATTCCTTGTTTTGTTGTTTCTTTCTGATCGAATCGGGTTTGCGATCTGCAAACTACTGTAAGTATGTTTACCCCTCAGAAGCTTTGGTCGCTGACGCCGAGGAGCGAGCCGGGCCAGAAGAACGGGTCGGTGTCTAAGGTGGGGTCGGGCCTGAAACCCTTAAGCCCGAGGAATGGTGGAGCATTAGCAAAAGGCAAAGGCGTTGCTTTTCTTCAGGACGACGGGATTATGGACAATGAGTCGTTGACCGCGAGGGCTTCGAAGCTGGAGAATGAGGTTTGCAAGAGTTTAATTTTGGGCAATAAATACTCGTTCGTCTACACTTTCGGTTTTTTATTCTTTCTTCTGAGATGAGTTTTCTTTTTTGTAAGGGTACAAACTCATAACCTTACTTATACCTAGGATGTAATTGAACCGAGGTGAGTCAAACACTACTAGGTTTGAGGATCGTTTGTTAAGAAATTATCGAACTCGAGCCCGAGCTCGAACTCGTCAAGAAAAAAAAAATCGAACTCGAGCTCGAATTCAAATTATTTGTTAAGACTCGCGAATATGTTTACGAACACATAAAGTAACTTGTTTATGAATATATTTTCATAAAGCTCGAGTTCAAATTATTTGTTAAGACTCGCGAATATGTTTACGAACACATAAAGTAACTTGTTTATGAATATATTTTCATAAATATTTAAATAATTTTGTGTCTGTTAAAAGAATGTTTCGTTTATAAACATTTAATGTTATTCATAATATTAAATAAACAAACTAACAAAATATAATAATAAACGGTAAAAAGTATTTAAATATTTAAATAATCACTTAAATTATTATCATATTTGTGTGGTTTAATATAAAATATTTTATTATTGAATTTTAATAAATAAATAATAATATATAATTCTAAAGAATAACTATAAAATTTACGAACGCGTTTGCGAGTCATTAGCGAGCCTATAAACGAATATGTTCTCGAGTTTTCGAGCCGAATATCCTTATGCTTGAGTTTGGTTTGATAAACTATACGAACCCAAAATTCAAGTTTGGTTTGGCTCGTTAAGGTTAACGAACGAGTTCGAACGGACATTTAATCAAACCAAGACTCAAATAGTTCGCGAACGGTTTGGTTTGGTTACATCCCTACTTTTTTTTTGTTATTTCTTGTTTATCTATGCTAATTTTTTCTGGAGTTCGTTTATAATCAGTTGGCCACTTATGAAAATTCCTGTGTGAAATTCAGGAGTGTGTAGTTTTTTACGGCAAAATTCTTCGAGGTTTTCCTATAAATTAGCAAATAGACTAACATTCATCAGTGAACTTGTTAGTTGTCACCGAGCAAGTAATGTTAACTTTCCAAGTTATAATGTTTTATGTTGAGTGGTTCTTGCAGAACCTGTTGTTATCTTTTCATTTATTGTGAAAAAAATTTGGGTACTTGCTAATTATATCACTGTCTTGAATCTGTTTGGACTTGTAGTTCCTCCTCCTAGAATTGTTTGTTGATTCTGTTTGTTGTAAGTTTATTGTACATGTAAGCTTTTCGTCTGTGCTCTTACCGTTTTGATTATTGCAGCTTTATGATTATCAGTACAACATGGGCCTTCTTTTGATTGAAAAGAAAGATTGGACTTTAAAGTATGAAGAATTGAGGGAAGCTCTAACAGAGGCGACTGATACCTTAAAAAGAGAGCAAACTGCTCATTCAAATGCAATGCTTGAAGTTGAAAAGCGGGAAGAGAACTTAAAAAAGGCTCTGGGTGTTGAAAGGCAGTGTGTGACTGATGTAAGATTCGCACTGACAAATCATCTGATTAAGGCATATTTTGCTTTCATTTTAGATGCAATCTGCTCAGTTTCTTGTTATCAAACTAGATTTCGAAAAGTGGAACTGTTTGGGGGATAGTTTACTGCTTTGATTTAAACCTATTATTATTATGCTTCAGGTAATATAATGGTTAACATGCAAACTCCCGCTTCACTCTTGTTTAACAAATTAAATTTATTTTAATTATTAATATTAAGACAAGGAAGAATCAACTTGACCTGGAATGGATGTGAAAAAAATAAGGATTTTATCATTTGATCACTTGTATATATTGTTAGTGGAATTGTGAAAACATATATTTTAGTGCTTGATCCAGATATTCTTTCAGAAAAGAGCCTTAAGGTTGATAAATGATATTAAATTCTGCAGTTGATTTTACTAGTGCAATAGTTTTAAATGGGATTCAACTAGTTATAACTAGTTGACTTGTGATGGTTTTGGTTGCCACAGCTCGAAAAGGCTATACATGAGATGCGATCTGAACAAGCTGAAAATAAATTTAATGCTGATTCGAAATTGGCGGAGGCTCATGCGCTAGTCACAAGTGTTGAAGAGAAATCATTGGAGGTTGAAGCAAAACTACATGCAGCTGATTCTAAATTTGCTGAGGTTAGCAGGAAGACCTCAGAAATTGAGAGGAAATTTCATGAACTGGAGGCGCAGGAAAATGCACTTCGAAGAGAACGGTCTTTCTTCTCCAAAGAGTATGCTTAATATTTTTGGCTTCATATTGCTTTGCCTTCACAATTAATATCTCTATTGTGGTCAATAAGTTAGTTTTGTCTCAATTGATTGACCCCCCCCTTCCCAGGCGTGAAGCACATGATACTGACATATCTAAACAACGAGAAGACTTGCGGGAGTGGGAACACAAATTACGGGTAGCTGAGGAGAGGTTGGATGAGGGTAGAAGATTGCTGAATCAAAGAGAAGAAAGAGCAAATGAAATTGATAATACTTTGAAGGAAAAGCGGAATGACCTTGCAGAGTTACAGAAGAAAATTGAGACAGCTAATGCAACTTTGAAATCTAAAGAAGACGACATAGCTAGCAGAATTGCTAACATAGCTCTTAAGGAGAAGGTAATCTTCTATCTTAACTTGAATTTAGTCTATGGGTTATGGTTTATTATCCTGTAATTGTCAATGATTTTGAATGTAGGAAGCTGATGATGTTAGGAGAAGATTGGAGGATGAAGAGAAACGATTGTTGGAACTGGAAGAAAAGTTAAATACTAGAGAAAAAGTAATTATATTTATTTAATGCTTTACTTTGCAGCCCATATTGATTACTAAATCGAGTATTTTCTTCTATTTAATCTTCCTTTTTTCTGTGGCTCGAGTTTTTGTTTGCTAGTAACTAATTACTATGTGGTTTATTTTTTGTGGAGGATTTCACCAGCCATTCTGCTGCCTTTCCATGTCGTAGCACTGATTTTTATTGGACTATTTATTTTGTGATGCATGCAGTTGGAGATTCAGAAATTGTTGGATGAACATCAGAATATCCTGGCTGAAAAACAAAAAGCTTTTGAGTTGGAGATGGAGCAGAAGAGACAGTTGAATGATGAAGAGCTGAAAAACAAAGTATCTGAAGTGGGGAAGAAAGAAGTTGAAATTAAGCACATGGAAGAGAAATTGAAGAAGCGTGAGCAAGCTGTTGAAAAGAAATTGGAAAAAGTGAGAGAGAAGGAAATGGATATTGAATCCAAGTCCAAAGCTGTGAAGGAAAGAGAGAAGTCTCTTAAAGATGAGGTGAAAGACTTGGAGAACGAAAAGAAACAACTTCTTGCTAATAAGGAAGACTTGCTCAGTTTAAAGGCTACACTTGAGAATCTTAAGACTGACAATGAGAAACTGCAGCAAGAACTTATTGAGGAGAGAGAAAGGCTAAAGGTGACTGAAGATGAAAGATTAGAGCATACTCGCCTGCAATCAGAGCTAAAACAGGAGATAGATAAATACAGATTCCAAATTGAGCAATTTAATAAGGAAGCAGATGATTTGAAGCAAGAAAAGGAGAATTTTGAAAGAGAATGGGAAGAGCTGGACATCAAACGAGTGGAGATAAAGAAAGAACAAGAGGATGTCCTTGAACAGAAGAGAAATTTGGAAAGATTTAGACAGTCAGAAGAGGAAAGGCTGCATAATCAGAAGCTGGAAACAGAGCAATATGTTCAGAGGGAATTGGAAGCTCTTAAATTAGAAAAAGATTCTTTTGCTGCTAGCATGGAGCATGAAAGGTCAACATTTAGTGAAAGGTTGGAAAGTGAAAAGAGTAAATTGACCAATGACTTTGAAATGCTAAAACAAGAATTTATGACACAAATGCAGAAGAAGCAGGAAGAGCTAGAGGCTTCTTTAAATGAGAGGGTTAAGTCATTTGAACAAGAGAGAGAAAGGGAACATAGAAATATCAATTACTTGAGGGATGTGGCCAGCAGAGAAAAGGAAGAGTTCGATCTAGAAAAGCTTCGGATAGAGAACGAAAAAAGAGAAATTTTACTGAATAAGCAGCATGTAGAGGCACAACATCGTGAGATAAAGAAAGATATTGATGACCTGGTTGCTGTGAGTCACAAATTGAAGGATCAAAGGGAGCGATTCATCAAGGAAAGAGAACTCTTCCTTGAATTTGCTGAGAAACAGAAGGATTGCAGCATTTGTGGAGAGACTCTTCGTGAATTTATGCTGTCTGATCTTCATCCTTTAGCTGAAGTGGAGAATCTTGATGCCCCTCCACTGTCATTGGTAGTAGAGAATTATTTGAAGGAGTCGGTTGAAGGCACTGCTGATAGGTTTCAACCTGAATCTTCACCTGTTATATTCAATATAGGGTCTCCTGCTGGTGGAACTATATCTTGGCTCCGTAAATGTACCTCAAATATTTTTAAATTCTCACCAGGAAAGAAACTTGAACTTGATAATGCACAGGATCATGTTGAGGCATCAGCGCCATCTTTGAAGCAAGCATCACCACGAGGTTCAAAGGAGCCAGAACCATCTTTGCATGTTGTAAATGATTCTTTTGATGTTGAAATAGTTGAATCTGATAATGCCACTATGGAAGCTGTTCAAGCTCTATTCATTGATCAAGATCCTCTGAAAAATCCTGAAAATTCTAGGAATAGCAATCTTAAGGTGAGTCGGCGTGGAGGTGGCAAGGGAGGTAGGCGTAGGGGAAGTAGACTACAATCTAGGAAGGACGTTTTTGCTGGTTCTAAAACCAATGGTGATGCTGAAAATTCAGCTTACGCCAATGACGAAAGCCAAGCAGATTCTGATCATGTTGGAGCCCCAAAAAATAGAAGAAAGCGAAACCGTGTTGATGGATCACAGGCAACAGTGAGTGATCATCAAATTGAAGATCATTCCGAGAGCATCAAGGATGGTGATCGCCCAAAGAGGCGACAAAGAGTAGCTATGGCTGATAAGAATCTTGGTCAGAAACGGTACAATCTCCGGCAATCGAAAAGGTAATCCACTTTTTGACGTGATATTTTTTCGTATTTTTGGTTTTATATTTGGAAGAGAATGCAGTCGTCTGCTTTCTAATGTTTATTTTTCTGCCAAAATTGTTGCAAGAGAACAATGTGTTTTACGTCCTTTGAACTGATAGTCTAATGGATATAGTGGGTTATGACTTGTTGACACACTGTATAATTCTACATATTGTCTGCATTTGACGTGGGTATTTTTTTGTTGGGTCCATTACTTGTATTTACTTGTTTGGTGAACTAATAAAGGTACAGAACTGTTAGGTGCAGCAGTAAAATATCATTTTTATTATGCTTTCACTATTTTCTTTGCCATATCCCTTTTATTTTGTGTTCTTTTCTTTCTTTTCTTTCTCTTTCTTTTCCCCAGTTGGAGTAAGCTGTCCGTTATGGATATCTGTTGTTTACTAGCTACCAAGCTTGTAGACTTGCAAAGATGTATATTTTTTTCATAGCGGACAAGATATCATTTTGGACATTACCATTGTCTTTCATCGTAATTATTTGTTAGGAATTGCACAGTTATCAATTCTCACGGTGTTCTACCAAATTCTTTTCAGACCGTTGGAGAAAGTGGCTAATGGATCTTTACCTGGGGTGAGAAAGAGCAAGGAAAAGATAACCGACCAACTTCCTCCATTAGAGCAATCAGAAAATATTGAAACTGGTGGAGCTTCAAGGGATGAACTTGAGGCTGCAGCCCCCACCTCCAGAAGCACCAGGGCTGCAAGCGAGTTTTCTGCAGACAGTCCCGTGAGCACTTATTTTCTCCCTCTTTATGTGCTCATTTTTGTGATTACTCAGCTTAGCTTGCTTCTCTCTCCTTTTTCCTATAGGGAAACGTTCTACTTTTCTTGTAAAAATCCGATGTTTATTTCTGAGATGCACTTTTGACTGGGTATCTGTTTCGTGGCACAGTTTAAAATCGCGGGGAACACCGAGGGTAGGCATGTTGACACGGCAAACTTTTCCGCAGGTGACATAGCTTTAAGTGAGGAGGTGAATGGAGAGAGGGAGCAGAGTGGTGAAGAGTTCCGAAGTGAGAGCCAAGGTACAGAGGATGACCATAAGAAGAGTGATGTGGATGACGACGACGAGGAGGTGGAACATCCCGGTGAAGTGTCTATAGGAAAGAAGCTTTGGACTTTTCTCACCACGTAAAATGCCAAGTTTCTTTGTTCTTTAATTGTATCAAAACTGTAGCAATTCTCCTTGTTTTGAGGTGGAATAACATGTTCTACTTAGTGGTGTGTTTTAGTTTGCAAATATAACATACTTTTGGCATCGATTTAGGCTTGTCGACTACTAATTGGAAGTTGGGGCTTGTTTAGAGAAAAGTAATTAGTTGTATTCTTCCATAGTGCAGTTATTGACGCTGGGATTTGCTTCATTTTCTTAACACTTGTCCTCTCTTGATGATATATCTGTATCAAGGCTTTGGTGTTTGCCACTTGGAAAAATCTTCTTAAAGTTTTTTTTGTCCTGATAAAGCTCATTACCAGACGAGAGTTTTTGCTCTCCTTTTTTTTTGCTTCTCCAAGATATAACTTTTAAGTTTTTAAAAAAACTAGTGTAAATAACAACCATTTCTTAAAATGTTACTCATTTTCTTTCACTTAATGACTAATTTTAAAGGTTTGAAATAAGGAGAAGATAAATTTAACCATAAAAAATGAAATAAAAAAGAACATGTATATATAAAATCTCAAGAATGAGTATAATACTTTTTTGGGATATACATGAATACTTTATTTAAACATTACAGTATGGAAAGAACATTGGTTGAGGACAAGATCTGGGTTGTGTGCACATGCATGCACATGACGCACATTATAATAATTGCCCAGACAATGTTGTCTAACTAACACAGAAGAAATTTCGATTAACAAATCAAAATAAACGACACCCTTCACCGAATCCGTTAGATTGACTGAAACTACGATTCTACCTCTCACCCTATCTGGCTCGATACGTTCACATCGAACATGTTCGGAGATCATGGGACTTATGGATGATCCATATTAAGGTTTCAAAGTTGTCCAACGTGGATCCATGGCTCATAAATATTATTGAGAAAAAAAGAAAAAGATAAGAGTAATCACACCTTTGGGAGCTTAAAATGTTTTCCCATTGTATACCACTAAATTGTACACCTTTATATATGTGAAAGAATCAACTTAGTAATTTTTGGATTGTTCAGCATGGCTATCACATTCTTCTAAAAATTACTAACAGAAAAAATTCTTCTATAATTTCTTTTCTATGCATATATTCTCGTATAATGAAGCGTGAAACGGACAAAAAATTAACGTTGGTTTGATTCTTTAAGACAAAACTAGCTTTATGTTAATCTTTTGATAATAAACTGCTAAATATACAAATCTATAATATAATGACTCATAACGTTAAAAGCTTTCAAAATGAACAAAGTCAAGAATGTATGTACAATTCCAATTATGTGCAAAAAATAGCTATTGATGTTACCAGTCATCTTAGTTGCTAAGTCTGCAAGAACTGTGTTTCGATGTCATCAGCATCGTTTATTTTATAACACAAAGTATCCTGAAAAAAGAGTATACTGCACATAAATCATCTTAAGGGTCGTTTAAAGTAGGAGAAGAGATGTAACAAAAATGGGAAAATAGTCACTTACACAGCTTTCCGAGTGCAAATACAGCTACGTTACGTGTTGCGATCAGCTGGCCCACAGTTCCTCCCACAGCTGTGCAGAAAAGATATGTTATATGATAATTTGGGGTACGTTGCAAGAATTATCAGCATATGTTAAGTTCTAGCAATCACCCAAGAAGAATGCTACCACCTGTTGAGAGTTCTACGCAGCATATATTAAGTAGAAAAATAGTAGAAAAAATATATGCAAAAATTTCATGATGCATTTAAGAATTTTATAGTGATAACTCATACTGCTGATTAGGGCAGGCAACCAAGTCCTACATTGATTAGACATGCGTGATTCTTTTGGTTTTATACGTGGGTGGCATAAGTATGTAGGCATTTGGGGAATGAGCAAAATTGTGAGGGCTATGAAAATTCCAAAGCAAAAAATTGTCTAGGTTGTCCAAAGGATCGACCGCTTGAGATGTCAGCTATACCTTGTCCTGCTGTTGAATTTCTTCGCTTGTTTTTCCAGGATCAAATATTGTCGAGGGCATTACTAACTTGTGGTCATGACAGCCATCTCCCCTCTTCTCATAGCAATCATCGCAAACATGAAACTGCTCGCATATCTCGCAATTCAATCCCACCACATTATCCTGATGACAAAGGCTGCAAATCGTTCCCATAGTTTTTGCAGTCGATGCATTTAGTTGATGCAACATCATCATTGTTGAATGCTTAGCACGACGTAAGGTATCAAATTGATAATTGCTCTCCTGACAGAACTTCAAGAAAGAGTATCGATCGTCGATGACATTATTATTATCTAAAATGTCATCCTTATTCTCAGATGCTGCTGCTAAATCAACATTCTCTGGAAACTGGAAGGACAAAAAGATAAAAATAAAATGAGGAGAGATTGAATTTATAAAGAGCAAGAAACCAGATGAAAACATTTATATCTTCAGAAAATACCAGATAGAGTTTGTGTTCCTCCCCATGGATGTTGTGTGTTTCTATTCCACTGGGAAATCGTTTAAGTTGAAGACATCTGGAAAGTAAATGTGTAGAACAAGTCAGAAAGTGATAGCATAATGATTTAGTTAAGAACATTCAATTTAAGTCCAGAGGTTATCATAATACAATAAAAAAGTTTTAATATAGTTTGAAATTTTTGACTGAAGAGAAACGATATTCCACTCATGATTGTTGCGGACTGAAGTAACACCAAAACAGCAGAAATAATGTTGAAGAAAGTCCAAACCTGCCACATAAGTTAAAGTTTCTGCATTGGTTACAAGACCAACGTCCACCAGATAATATTGCCTCGTCACAGTTTGTGCACTTGAACTGCAAATGGACAACGATGATATCTTCCTTCATAGGCAGAATTCTTTGTTCAAGCTGTAAAGAATGAGAATGAAAAAAATAAATTAGTACAGCAAGCAATACTACACGACAAACTGGTAAAGAGTAAGCACAACTGGGTATAAATAGTGATTTCAAAAAAGTAGACAAAAGAAGTGTTCAACTCAATAAACATGCAAGATATTATAGGCATCAAGCAAAATGAAATCTCCACTCCGCTTACTAAAATGACAACAGTCAACAGTGTATTAGAAAACCAACCTTCTCCATAACTAGAATATCTTTTGTTGAGTCAACGGAAAGATCACTATGTCCCATAGCTTTACAAGTTCTTTTTGCCCTTTGACATCTTGACTGCCTCTCAGAATATCTTCGACTGTTCTCCTCAATGGTTTTTAAGATATCCTCCTCAATGGCACTAGACCAATAGTCTCCATCAAAATAAGGTAATCGGGCTGCAGTTATCTTGTAGTTGGAATTGCCACTAGGAACAAAGAAGTGATCATAAAAGGTAGTGAAATCCACCACAACATTTTCACCCTTGGCCTTTTTAAGCATCTTCTTGTACCTGCATGGGCAAAAATCATATAACATTAAGATATTTCCTATATAAAACAAGCATTAATAGATCTGTAGCAAAATGACCTATACTAGAAGGAAAAAAGCAGATAAAGGCAAAACATAGAATACCAAAGAATCAGCTTATTTGAATTTGGTCTTTTTTGATTCTCAGGATGACAATTTAGTATGTAATCATTCCCTCTTAAAGATGGGTAAGACCATATATAGCAGCTAACAAAACCACACTGCTTGCAGTAATCCAGATATCCAATCTGCATTGATGTGAGCAAAAATATTAAAAAAAAAAACAGCTCAAGTGATTCACAAGCATCATTATTTGATTAATTATGTCAAATAAATAAAGCAACCAAAGACAGACTGATTACCAGTATTTCATGATATACGAAGGTACGAAGGGCCGCACCAGTGATAGCTTTAATTTCAGGCCTAAAGTACTTCACTGAGTCAAGGTATGAAATATATACAGAACGCTTGTTAGGGTTCTCACACTCTGATCCAAACTCCTGGACGTACATAGCAAACAGACATACGTCTGCACCTTCAATCTTTTGGAACAATAGAATCACCTACAAGAACATATTGTTATTTTCTGCCAATAATAGAATGGTAAAACCACTACTATTAGAACAAAGATGATCATCTCTAAATAGCAATTCGAACCTTAGATGTATAGGGAAACTCTGTTGGGTAATTCTTATTAGGGAAAATATCTAAAAACTGCTGCTTCACTTCTAATTGTTTTTTGACAGCTGAAACCACTCTCACAGTCAAATCTGATGCTTCAGGTACCTGATAAAGTATAAAACAATTAAGAAAGAAAGAAGCTATATATATGACAAAAGATATTTAAAATACATTAATCCCAATATGTTGCTTACCTCTTCAGGGTGCTTCCCTAAAGCATTTGCCCTCATTTCCCTCTCTTGCTTGAGACTCCTTAAAAGTCTTTGCTCTATATGATCACTAAGCTTGGTCCTAGGGAGATCCTGTGCTCCAGTAGCCCGAGGTATCGACATGTTTGTGTGGCTTTCTATCTGAGCTAATCGGCAAAATGGACAGATGTACTTTGCTTTCCCTTTCAAATCTTCTTTACAATTATAAAGGGCACAAATCTGATGTTGCCATTGCGCGCAGTCGTCACACTGCACCCACTACATTTTTTTAAAAAAATGTATGTAAGTATACTTGACGAAACAATCAAATCACAAGAGAAAATCACAAGGAGAGTAATCTCACTGGTTCTGGATATTCTTCAGTGTTTTTTTCCTTATTAAGTGTTACTTTCTGATATAAGCGCCCCCCAAAAGATATGTGACCACCACGAGAGTTCCTGAAGCAATTGCTACAGAAGCAGCAATGTGGACCTGTTACATCTTGTGACCAATAATAAGTGGCCTTGTGTTTGATTTGAGCTCCACAAGATGCACAATCCTTCGCCGGTGCAGCAAATTCTAATTGGCCCTTGGTACACAACTGACATGTGCTTCCACTCAAATCCTTTTCAGCATTCTATACAAAAACAGAGGAAAAATGAGAAAGAAATAAGAGAGATGATAGGACACCATTACAAAATCTAGCCTACATACTTGATAGAAAGAAGAATGATAAGGGATTGTGCTATGAGAAAAGGATTAATGTATATACCATGTTGTAGCGTTGATTGAGACTACTCAAGTGTGCTTTAATTTGATCAGCTGTGAAGAAATCAATTAAAGATACACCTGAAACTTTTGAATCCTCCAACTTTCTTCCAAAATGATGATCAGTATTAGCCAAACAATGCATTGCCTCTCTAGAGTCATGTTCAGTCTGAGTCACTTCCTCATGTCCTTCTTCAGGATGAACAGAAAATCCATCAGAACTCAAACAACTAAGAGTGACATCGCCTTTGACATCGCTAGTCTTGATACAACCCCTTTTAGACTGTTCATCGACCATATTAAGCATTTCAGGATGAGACATAGCATCCTCATTCCCCATAATGTAATTAATATGAGTCTCATCAGAAGTATGAAGACCCTTCCTTTCCAGAGCATTCGAGTCCATACAGTCTTCAAATGACTTTCCATCGACCATATTAAGCAGTTCATCGACCATATTAAGAATATCAGTATGAGACATAGCATCCTCATTCCCCATAATGTAATTATCATGAGTATCATCAGAAGTATGAAGACCCTTCCTTTCCAGAGCATTCGAGTTCATACAGTCTTCAGGTGACTGTTCATCGACCATATTAATCATTTCAGGATGATACATAGCAACCTCATTCCCCATAATAGTTTCATCAGAAGTATGAAGACCCTTCCATTCCATAGCATTCGAGTTTATACAGTCTTCAGGTGGCTGTCCCAGACCTTTAAGGTTAGCAATTTTGTTGTAACACGCATCTGGACTGATAAATTTTCCAGCATCCGCTGTAACATTCCAAGTCACAGCTGTTACTGGGGCTTCTTCAAAACTTAATAAATCAGTGTTCATCCTTTTCACATTATCCTCCTCATACAATAGCTGCCCCACCTGCTGCTTAAGGAATGGAGCGACAATCGTAGCTAGAGACCAGTCATCATGATTGTCTACCTTCATTCGTTTGGCAGTAGGTTGCGAATCCTGAATAATGTAACCTCCGGGATGGAGATTTCCTAAAAGATATTCGACTTTTCGCTTTTGGTATCCTACATTAACTTTTGGTACAGGGCACGGCTCACAAACAAGTCCTGAGCTAATTCTTCTATTCAGGAACGACTGACGAACTGGTCCACATGTTTTACAAGCAAAGTTGCCACAATTATTGAATTGTGATATCTGCATATGGCTCTGTGGTAGCTGGGATGGTTTCTGTAAACTCTGCCCTCCCACTTCACTGTAAACCTTTCCATGATCCACATTGGGCCAATGAGAGTGGGCATTCAAGGTGTAATCCAAATGTGTAGGAGAAAAAGACTGAAGATGGCACTGCTTTGGCTGAGTTTCCTGAACCCAATATTGAGGTAGCTGCCCAGTTCTTAATTCAGGACTATTCACAGGCATGTTATAAGCGTTATTGGATGAGCACAATCTTGTTCTGCAAACAGGTGAATGTCGGAACCGACTAAAGTGGGATCTCTGCATCCTTGGATCAAAATTCAAGAAATTCATATTATTTAAGAATCCTGCACAAGGATAGGAAACTTAATCATGACCTGATATTTAAATAGCATTCATTGTAATCAGGAATAAAGCTACAAGTACCATGCAATTGGAACGATTATAATATTATAACTTTTCAACCAAGTCTAAAAGAAACAAAAATATATGATAAACATCCAGGAATAAAGCTACAAGTACCATGCAATTGGAACGATTATAATATTATAACTTTTCAACCAAGTCTAAAAGAAACAAAAATATATGATAAACATCAATAAACGTTGTATTTATATACACATGATCCCCAACCCCACCCCCAATCCCCACTCCCAACAAACTAAACTCAAACTAAACTCATCAACTTACAGTAGATTAGTCACACTCGTTCAAATTAAATTTCGGTAGAAAAGATAAACCCTAATCAAGTTAATTTAATCTTTTAAGATCAATTGATGATCATCAGAAATAAAATAAATTTAAATTCATAGGAAAATTACTCCAAAACAATATACGTTCATCTGGCGGCGGAATGTAATCATTCATATGTCGGCGCCGTAATGCGCAATCATTCCGCCAAGTATTCGGAGGAGAAGTAAATTAAGAATACTAAATATTTGGGTTTCCAAAAAATTACCGCAGTTAAACCTCGTCGAAGAATTAAGAAGGTGGTAAAATCAGAGTAATCGTGAAAGTTACTATAAAAATTAGATGGCTTCTCTCTCACATTGACCTCAGCACTCAGCAGGCCCGCCCCCTTTTACTCCAAAGTCCAATACTAACGGGCCAGGATGTACTAATATTTCATCCGTCCCATAAGAGTTGACACACTTTCCTTTTAAGTTTGTCCCACTAAAATTGACACATTTTTTTTAATACATGGATCCACACAAAAAATAATTAATCTATTCTCATGGGCCCCACATATCACCTCTAATAGAACTACCCACTACACATTAAATATTATTTCTCTCACTTTATTTTACTCAACTTTACATTAAATTATTATACTCTTTAATCTCCGTGCTCAAAAAAATTATACCAACTTCTATGAGACGGAGGGAGTATTAATAATAAAAGTCATTTTTTTGAATTATTTATGGAAGTAATTTTTTTATAATAAAATACTACAGCATTATGTACGTTAGATAATAATGATATGATTTTAAAATTTAAATATATTGCTCCATAAAATTATAAATTAAATGAGTATTTTCTTTTATAGAAGTGTAACCTAAATATACTTTGATTTTTTTTAGTAACAGTGATAAGGGTAAATCCTGTTCATTTGATTAAAGTTAGTTCTACGGTATATATTAATAATGGCAAAGACTAGTATGGGCCGGTTCCAAATTTCAAATTAGTGAAACCGGCCCCACCTCCAAATTTCAAATGTGGAACCGGCCCAACCAATTCCTTTTCCACTGTACCTGTCGCTTTTTGTGTTTTTTAATTTATTTTTTTCCTTTTAAATTAATTTTAAGGATATAATTATAACTTTGCTTTTATTGTTTAGGTTATAATTTATCCCTAAGATTTAAGATTTTAGGTGTAATTGTAATTTTACCCTTGTGATTTAGGATATAATTTATTCCTAGGGTTTAGGATTTAGAGTATAATTGTAATTTTACCCTTATTGTTTAGGATATAATTTATCCCTAGGGTAGGGATGACAATGGGACGGGTATTTTCGGATACCCACTCTACCCGAACCTTAATGGATAAGGTACGGATAGTATAAACGGGTTTGGAACGAGTACAGGTAGTTGTAAGAAATACTATTAGGGTTTGGGAACGGGTACGAGTATTGCCTCAAAACCCGCGGATACCCCAATTATATAGTAGATATTTTTATATAAAATTTAATATATTATATAATTAATACTACCTCCGTCCGCCACAATGTGTGTCATTTGCTTTTTGGCACGTGAATTAAAGAATATTATTATTTAATGTGTAGTTGATAATTGTATTAATGGAGGTATGAGTCTCATTTTTTAGTTGTATTAGTGGGTGGGTGTGGGTCCCATATGTTAAAAAAAGGAAATGAGACCCTTGGGGCGGACACCCAAAATGAAAAAATGGGACTCTTTGGAGCGGACGGAGGAAGTATATTATAAGATATCTATATTTAATTAATAGTGGAGTATAAATTTTATTTAATCATATTTATTAAATATTTATTTAAAATAATAGAAATTATATTATATTTATTTTATATTAATTAATAATAATGTAATTTTTATTATTATATTTATTTAGATAATAAAAAAATATAAATATATTATATAATAAATTAATATTAAAAGGGTATGGATACCTGCGGGTATTGATAAACGGTAATGAGACGAGTACGGGTACCATATTAAATTTTTTAATGGGACGGATACGGATACGTGTAGTTATTTTTTAATCGGATACGAGTACGAGTACCCCAAAATAAGCGGGTGCCCTACCTGTTGCCATCCGTACCCTAGGATTTAGGGTATGATTGTAATTTTACCCTTATGGTTTATGGTATAATTTATCTCTAGGGTTTAAGGTATAATTGTAATTTTACCCTTGTGATTTAGGTATAATTTATTCCTAGGGTTTAGCATATAATTATAATTTTACCCTCGTAGTTTAGGGTATTATTTATCCCTAGGGTATAAAGTATAATAGTAATTTAAATATAATAAATTAAAAAATAAAATAAAAAACAATATTAACGAAGGAGAATGAATTAATTAAGAAGTGTGGGATCACAAGTTCCACCCATTCGGGACTATTCACCTAGTTGCTCTCATCAATAAAGATATGCTATTTGTACTTATCATGAATTACAAGAAACTAAATACTCAACCTAACTTTAAGAAATTTTAATTCACGAATTATATTTTTCACACATGAATTATTGTACAAGACTAAAACATTGTAGTCCTTCGGTCCTAGATAAAGATCCTCGTTTACTTTTTACACGTGAATTAAGAAATATTATTTTATGTATAGTTGATAGTTGCATTAATAGTGACTTGTGTGTCATATCTGGGACCCTTTTACTAATAGAAAAAAATGAGGATCTTTGAATGAGACGTGTAAAATAAGGACCTTTCGGTGGATAGGGGAAATACAAATTACTTAAATTATTGAAATATTGTTAACAGAGCATGTATTATTGATTTTAACTTCATTATTCATCATTCATGTCTACAAACTATAACAATGTAATCCCTCCGTCCTACCTCCGTCCTATGTTAAGATTTACATTTTTCATTTTGGATTGTCCCGAATTAAGGTATATATTCCTTTTTTAGTCATGTTGAGCCGACACAAAACAATTAATTATTTCATGTAGGGCACACACAACACTAATACATATTACCCAATTTACATTAAATATTATTTCTCTCACCTCACTACACATTAAAATATTATAAGAATATTTCTTAATTTTCGTGAAAAAAAAAAACGTTAACGGGAAGGGAGGGAGCATATGTGTTTGGATTGAGGTTCTAAATGATGGATTCATGAACTCTTCACTTGAATCTTCACATGTTTGGATGTCAAATCAAATTAACGAACTAAGTGTTGTTAAATACACACCACTTTTTATTAAATACACATACTTTTTAATATTTTATTTCTTAATTTTATTGTATACACACCCTTTATAATTCCAAAACTATCCTTTTAAAATTAAAATTATATGAACTTATATAATTAGATTTTTTTTTTCTTTTAAGCTTAGGCCATCTCCAGCGATTGACCCCATTTTGCAGCACATTCATCCCTAAAATGCATTCAACTCAATAAATTATCTCCAGCAGTTAACTTCATTTTGCAGCACATTTATTTTTAAATAATATTTTTATTTTTTATACATTTAATTTATGTTTCATTATTATTTTTATTTTTAAATACAAATAATAATAATAAAAATATTAACATGCCTAAAATTAAAATAATATAATCATTATGTGTTTATTTAGTATGTTTTATGTATTTTAGTGTGTTTGTATCGTTGCTTTAAGTGTATGTTTTAAATTTTATGATGAAATTGAAGTTTTTATTTAGAATTTTAATATGTAATTTAATCTTTATTTTTAATTAATTTTTTCAAAATTAAAATTAAAAATTTTTCATTCATAAAAAAATTATAATTATTTTTAAATAATAAAAAAAATTAAACAACCACATCATATCTACATACATGTACATAATGCATATATTCAACAAAATTATATTTAATTTACTACATAATGTTTATATTAAACAATTACATCATATTTAATTTACAACATAATCAACAGAAAAAATAAAATTATGCGGTGAAATGCTGTAGAGGCTGCATTTTTGGGTCTCTACAGTGAAATTCACATTTTGCAGTCAGTTTTGCTTAACACCGTTGAGAAGGATATGTGGGCTGCATCCGCAATTTGCTAACCCGCTGGAGAAACTCTTAGCACGAGTTGGAAACAGGAAAGATATAGAGATGTGAAATATTGACTTGATTCTATTATGTGTCAATTAGGCCATTATATACAAGTTACCAAAGAAGAGAAACACAATCTAGAATATTCTAGAAGATACAAAGGGATATTTAGTCAATAATAAAATACATGCATATCTATAATCTTTAATACACCCCCGCAAAATGGAAGTACCGTCAGCTACGGACATTTTAGAATGCAGTGAGATAAAACGGGTTCGGTGAAGTGCTTTGGTTAGAGCATCTGCCAGTTGGTCTTCAGTACGCACATGAGCGACAGAAAGGAGTCCCTTAGACGTGAGGTCGCGTATAAAATGAACATCAATGGATATGTGCTTGAGACGAGAGTGTAAAACCGGATGCAGGGCAAGTCGAGTAGCACTCAAGTTGTCACAGAGAATGCGGGGTGGGCTAGATAGGCGGATTCCAAGATCACTGAAGAGATGAGTAACCCAGCAGACTTCAGATGCAGTAGAAGCCAAAGAGCGATATTCAGCCTCGGTGGATGATCAAGCTACACCATTCTGCTTGCGTGATCGCCAAGAGATAGGGTTAGGGCCAAGATATACCAAGTAGGCCGATGTAGATTTACCATCAGAGGCACTTTCTCCATAATCGCTGTCAGAGAATGTTGTAAGTGTGAGAGATTGAGGGCGATGTAATAGAAATCCATGATACAAGGTACCCTTCAAATATCGGAAGACTCGTTTGACAAAAGCCCAGTCAGAGGCAGTCGGAGAGGCCATTGACTGAGCCAACTTATTTACTGCAAATGAAATATCAGGACGAGTGAGAGACAGATATTGCAGTCCGCTGATGGCTCTACAAAACTCGGTTGCATTGGTAGGTGCAGAAGGGGCAGAGGGCGAGGACATGGCCATAGGCGTAGTCAAAGGTTTAGCATCTTTCATGTGATGTCACCGCAAGAGATCAACGGTGTATTTGTGTTGAGATAAAAATAACCCGTTGGTGCATGTGACAACTTCCACACCCAAAAAATATGTAAGGGTACTAAGATCCTTAACAGCAAAGTTGACCTGCAAATAAGTTATAACCTTTGACAGAAGAGAAGAATTAGAGTCTGTAAGAATTAAATCATCAACGTATACAAGAACAAAAGCTTGTAAGGGGCCATGATGATAGATGAATAATGAAGTATCAACTTTTGACTGATAAAAGCCAAATGATAGCAGGGCGGCACTGAGTGCTAAGTACCACTCTCGAGGGGCTTGACGAAGCCCATATAATGATTTCCGAAGGCGGCAGAATGGCTAGGCTTAGTAGGATCAGAAAACCCCGGTGGTTGCACCATATAAACTGGTATGGAAAGTGTGCCATGTAGTAATGCATTGCTTATGTCAAGCTGTCGAAGACTCCAATTATGCATGAGAGCAAGAGTTAGCACACTGCGAATAGTTACTGGCTTTATGACAGGGCTGAATGTTTCTTCATAGTCCAATCCAGGGCGTTGATGAAAGCCCTTAGCGACTAGACGAGCTTTGAATCTATCAACTGATCCATTGGGGTTTTGATTGATGTGGAACACCCATTTGCACCTAATAATATTGGCATTTGGTGGTGGTAAAACTAGATCTCATGTACCATGACGAAGAAGAACAGTTAACTCATCAGATATAACAGCTCGCTATTTAGGATCAATAAGTGCCTGAGAAGCACAAGTAGTCTCCAAATCATCAGGTAGAGGATGCCTAGTTGTGGTATTAATTTGTTTCGGCTTGAAAATACCATGATGGCTGCGAGTGACCATTTGGTGGGTATGTTGAGGAAGAGGAGATGTGGAAGTAGGTTTAGGTGATGATGATGATGGGATGTAACAGAAGAAGGCTCAGATGGGGAAGTAGGTGGATCATTACAGCTGTTGGAATTAAGAATGTTGTCTAGAGATGGAACTTTTGGTTGTGTAAGAAGCACGATTCTAGAGGGGGAGTCTGGAGATGGGCATGTAGGATTGTTCTCAGGTTGTTTAACTAGGGGAAATGTGTGCTCATGAAATTTAACATGGCAGAAGATAATGAGTTGGCCAGTAGTGTTGTCAAGACATTTGTAGGCACTCTGATTAATGGAGTAACCTATAAATGTGCACGGTCTAGAGTTAGGATTAAGTTTTGAGGCTACTTTATGAGGAAGTAAAGGGTAGCAAAGACAGCCAAAGATGCGAAGCATTGAGTAATTGGGTCGGCGGTGGAAAAGAGATTCAAAAGGACTTTTATTGTTGAGGACATGTGTCGGCATCTTGTTAATAAGATAGACGGCTGTTTCAAGAGCGAAAGGCCAAAAGGAGTGTGGCAAACCAGAGTAATAAAGTAAGACGCGTCCTGTCTCGATAATGTGTCAATGACGTCTTTCTGCAATACCGTTTTGCTCGGGAGTGTAAGGGGCAGTACTGAGCCAGCTAATTCCATGAGATACAAGATTGGATTTTAGAGCAATAAACTCACCTTCATTATCATTGTACAGATTTTTAATAACAAATCCAAACTGTTTTTCCACCAATAGTTTAAATTACGGGAATACCTGTAAAACATCAGATTTTACAGCCAACGGAAAAAGCCAACAATACTTGGTGTAGTGATCCACAAGTAGTAAATAGTAGCGACAACCAGTAATAGAGGCCACAGTAGGGCCCCAAACATCACAATATATAAAGTGCAAGGGTTGCATAGAGCAAAAGGCAATTTATGCGATTTACACACACTGCAGGAATCACATGTATCAAATGAAAAGGCAGGAGTGGTCAAAACAGGAAGACCAAATTGTTTAATAATAAAAGTAGATGTACGTAAGGATGAATGCTCCAATCAAGAGTGCCAAGTAGAAATAGATGCTCTTTCACCAACAACAGCATTATTAATTGATGGTGAAGATGGCAAAAAATAAATTCCATTACGGCATGGGCCGTGGGCTAGAGGCGTCCCCGTGCATTGGTCATTAACAAGAAAGTAATTAGGATGAAATTCAATAGAAACACAATTATCCTTAGAAAATTGATACACAGAAACCAAGTTGCGAGTTGCATTAGGCACACATAAAACATCAGAAAACTGAAATTGACGATTAGATAAAGATATGGAAGATATACCAGTGTGCGTAATTGGGATATCACTACCATCAGGAAGTTGGACGGAGTCTGTGCCATCATATTCAGAATGAATTGAGAGATTCGCAAGGTCTGGTGTTATGTTGTGTGAGGCCCCGAAATCAAGAAAACATGGGGGAGACTGTCCACGTCGAGGAGACTGGACCAAATTGGCATGTGGAAAGAACCTGGGGCAATTTGGAGCACGGTGATCAGCCCCGTTACAAAGTTGGCAAAGGACCTCCTCACGCCGGAAGCCTTGGTTATAGAGGCGATGGTTATTTGAACCACGATTCTACCACGTTTGAGAGTTGTTACGGCCACCACGACCTCGGTTAGAAGAGTACCGAGGGGACTGATGTCGATTGCCTGAACCACGATTTCCTCGTCCACGGTTGTCAGAACCATCAGCATAATTAGCAGTGGCAACGAGTGATGCTTGACAGGCCTCCATATTGTTCAAATATAATTCTTGAGAGACTAGAATGTCTCGGAGTTCAGCAAAAGTGAGTGAGGTTTCCCTTGCCCGAATGGACGCAGCAATCTCACGATAACGTGGCCCAATCCCGTCAAGACAATCAGCGTGAGATCATCATCAGAAATAGCTTTGTCAATTATGGAAAGTTCATCTGCCTTGATTTTGACGGATTGGAGATACTCGTCAACTGTACGAGATCCAATTGTGGTTTGCGCAAGTTCGTCCTTAAGTTGCATAACACGGGCACGGGATCGACTGTCGAATGTTTTGGAGAGGGTGGACCATGCTGCAGCTGAGGTTTCAGCTGTAGAGACAAGAGGAATCACAGACTCGGTAAGAGAGCACAAAATTGCAGTCAATATCATCTGATCTTGCTGAAACCAATTTGTGTAGTCTTTGGATGGGGCAGAGGAATCAAAGGCAGGAGGCTTCTTGCGCCCGTCGACAAATTCTGTGAGATTGTGGCCATTCAATATGGCAATGAACTGAGCTTTCCAGGAGGGATAATTGTTGTGTGATAATTTGAGTGGGAGGGGATGACCTCCATTGATGGTGATGATTGAGGGTAGAGAGGATGAAGCAGAATCGGTGATCGTAGACATGGTTGTTGGTAGGGATAGTGAATGGACAAGAGAAAAAACAGCCACAGAATTATGATCGATAATTTCTCGTGAGAGATTTTTGGGCTCTTGATACCATATAGAGATGTGAAATATTGACTTGATTCTATTATGTACCAATTAGGCCATTATATACAAGTTACCAAAAAAGAGAAACACAATTTAGAATATTGTAGAAGATACAAAGGGATATTTAGTCAATAATAAAATACATGGCAATTTGTAATCTTTAATAAAAGCTTACTGAAATCTACTCTCAAAACGGACAAACTCTCTCTACTACATAGTTTGATTCTCTCTGCATTGCTGTATAATGTTGATTTTAGAAATCGCATGACAGGAGATGCAAGATTCAACATCCCTTAATCTCCCAGTTTAATGATTTCATAAAATATGTGATTATTATTATTCTCTCTTGTTACATTTTAGCACTTTTCTACTTATTTCAGTGCAAATGCAGAGATTAACTTGAGCATCAATTGGCCGGATATGGTTGAAACAGACTGAGATTGGACACAGATCCACGGCGTTGATTATTGACACATCCCACTTTGCTCATCAACGCCCTCGATTTCTCCATTCTATACCTTCTCTTCCTCTTCTACGTCGAGCCCCATCTGCTTCTTCCTGTAGCACTTTTTACAGAGCCCGGCTTCGTCCGATTCGCCGCCGGCTGATGTCCCAGCAGATCGTCTCAGCGGCGGCGGTCGGTAGGAGAACGGATGAGCGGCGCGCCGGCGGCCACTCGTATCCATCAATAAATTAATATTAAGACATATTGGGATTTGTATTTAATGGGTGTGGTAATTTAGACTTTTAAAAATATATTTTTTTAATTTTATAATAATAAAAGCGTGCATTTATTAAAAAAGGGTGTGTATTTAGTGGAACCCTTAATAAATCCGTTAATTCATAATTTTATATGAATATATTTTAAATCTAAATTTTTTTAAATTGTTTTTGATAAGATTTATAAATCTTATAGTAGGCCAGGATATTGGGCTATCACCTATTAGAAATGGTTATTGGGCCGCTAATCTTAAAGCCCATGGAAAACGTGGATCTGGCCAAAGGCCCCCGATTACAAAAGCTGTGGGGCGCGTCTGTCTCAACTGTCCATTTAGAAAGTGACGACTCGGCCGTCACTCTTCATGTTGGCCACTTGCTAAATAACTATAGAGATATCCCCTAAATTGTCTATATAGAGGATATCTTAAGATGGATCTCAAAAGGAGTCACGTGAGGCTAATGCATTTAATGCCCGCACTGTATGCATATATTCGAGAAATATCAATTTTGGTACTATATCTTTTACTAATTCAATCATGTAATTTTTAGTGTTTTCAATTTTAGTCTTTTAGTTTCAATTTTAGTCCTGTAACTTTTAAAATTTCAATTTTAATCCTATAAATTTCAAATTTAGTCTTATAACTTTTTGAATTATCAAAATTAATTCTTTATCTTTTGAAATAGATATAATTTAAAATAGGACTAATTAAAGTTATAAGACTAAATTTGAAACATATATGACTAAAATTGAAATTTTAAAAGTTATAGAACCAAAAGTGAATTAAAAGGAAAGTTACATAACTAAAATTGGATTTAGTAAAAGATAAAAGAAAATTTTCTCAACCTATTGACGTGCAGTTCTCTAACCGATGATACGAATAGCCACATCTCACCGATTAAGGGCGACGGATTGTCCTCGTTCAGATTAACGATAGAACTGGAAACGAAAAGATTATCTGGGAGACGGAGAATACGGAAAAGAAGCATTGGGAACCATCATTTACCAGGGGGCTTCTTCTAGAATGATCTAGAAAATTACAGAACACTATCGATCTTTCTAGAATGATTTAAAAAATTACAGAGCCATGAAGAAGTGTTGCGATGTTTCTGAATATACATTTGATGAAGTTGGTGGTGTTATGCTAGAATCTTCTAGCATTAACAGCTGGATGATAAAGGTAGATTAAATATGTTGTATGCATACTAGAAGGATCCTATATTACTATAAATAGGCATGTAATAATGGAATAGCAGTGAGATAAGACTACAAGAGTGCTTAGTGAGAGAATGTCATTACTGGAGTGTAGAGATACAAATGTGTTGAGTGTGTTTGTAAGTTTATTGTAAAATATTGTATAGAGTAGTTAATAAAAGTGTCTCGATCCTATAATTGACCCAACAACCTTTCCTGAAGAAATTGATTTATAAGAAATTGATATAAATTGTCCACCCATCTTGGTCTGCAAACAGGTGAATAGCGGAACCGAGGAAGAAAATTGGGGGAACAAACTTCTGGCGTTGATGATACATCTCCAAATTATGTTGCCTCTCCTAAAATTCATATAATATGAGATCAAAAATCAAATTTTCGACCCATGCTAATAATGAAAAGCAACACAACCTATTAAGGATAATAAAGTATTAGATTAAATTAGGGATATATATAATAGAATAAAGAAGAGTTGGGTTCATGGAGTAGAAAAATAAATTCATGACGGTAAACAATCAACCAATATATACCTTGAAAGAAAATCCTTCAAACGGCTTACTTCCCATAGCATGGTGCTATCGATCAAAATGTTACAGGGTTGATTGACTCGATCATAGGAAGTGTACCGAGATCAATCAGTATTGGGGTTGATTGACGCTTAGGACTTAGGGTAAGAGCTTAGGCTTAAATCCCATTATAGTAATTTAAATCTTTTAATAAAGCCCAATATTAGATGGATACACCCTTTTAAATACAATTTTTATTTTTTTTATTGCTATTATATTATATTATGTTATATTTTATTTTATACATACTCTTAAAATTTCAAAGTACCCTCTAAAAATTAAAATTATACGTATTAATTAAAATCTTAGTTTACTCTAAGGGCTTGTTTGGTACAAGTAATTATAGGAAAATAGCATGCATAATTTGATTTAATGTTGTGTTGATAGCCAATATGGCTTAGTTGAGGGGATCGGTGACGGTGCTAATGAATGGGACCGGTTTGACTTAACATTGTGATTGATAGTCGATATGGCTTAGTTGAGGATCGGTGATGGTACTAATGAATGAGATCGGTATAAAATATTACTCTATCCGTTTAGTATATATTTATCCACTTTTTTATTTTGGGATGTCCCACGTATTTTTATTACCTAATTTTTATAATCCCAACAAATTTAATTACTTTTTTACAGTTTATTCATCATTCTCAATAACTTTATTTACTTTTTAAAAAATTACTAATTTATCCTTTTTTTTTACATTATATATTAAAAAAGTAATACGTATTAATCTCTGTGTCCATACAAGTACTCGTACAAATGTATAAAAATACCCGGAACGAAGAGATTATTCCTGGGGCGTACTATTAATAAACAAAATTGAATCGTGGATCAAGATTAAGAGGCACAATTATCCTTTTACCCTTCAACTTCATAGACATGAAATAATTACTCTTAGACCTTATTTCACTTTCCCAAACTGAATGCTATGATTTCTATTACATTCTCTCAAAGGGAGCAGCTATTTGCACCCGCAAAATTACTGAATGTACCCCAAAAATATTTAAATTGACATAATTACTCTTAAAAAATTTATATATGTTCAGTTGTTGCAACCCAATAGTCATCTAACAAACTCTTCGATTGCAACAATGAAACAGAACAAAGAATTCATCTATTATCTGTTCGGTTGCAGCATCCGAACAGAACAAAGAATTCATTCATCTTAAATGTTCGGTTGCAGCAACCGCACATAATAAGATTTGTGATTTTTTTAAATTATGAAACTTATATGTTATATGTTCTGTGATTTTTTAACAAACTGTTCGATTTCAACAATCGAGCAGAACAAAGAATTCATCTATTTGTTCGGTTGCAGCAATCGATGATGTCATGAAACTTATTTGTTATCTTATCTATTCGGATATATATGAATTAAAAAAATCACAAATTTTGTTCTGTTCGTTGCTGCAACCGAGCATATAAGATGAATGAATTTTTTGTTCTGTTCGGTTGCTGCAACCGAACAGATAAGATATAAGAATTCTTTAACTGTTCAGTTGTTGCAACCGAACAGATATAAATTTTATAAGGATAACTGTTCGATTTCAGCAACCGAACAGAATAAAGAATTCTTATATCTTATCTGTTCGGTTGTAGCAATCGAACATAATAAAATTTATAAGGATAATTATGTCAATTTAAATATTTATAGGGTACGTTCAGTAATTTTGGAGGTGCAAATAGCTGGTCCCTTTCCCAAATTAAAAGGCACAATTTTAATTGTATTAGAGGGAGTGTGTGTGTCCCATGTGTAAAAAATGAAAAGGGACTCTTTGGGTGGGAAGACCAAAATGAAAAAATGACCCTCTTAACTTAGGACGGAAGGAGTATTATGTAATTAAAAATTTAATTTTATTTTTAAATAATATAAATAAAGAATCTACGTACTAAAAAAAAGGTATAAAAATAATACTCCCGCTTCAAAGATATCTGTTTCACTATTCTTAGCGTCCGCTTCAAAAGTATCAATTTTCTCTATTTAGTAAAAAAAGTACATAATATGACCCACCACTTCTCTCTATTACAACTACTCATTTTATCTATAATAATAATACTCCTTAATTCACGTGGAAAAAGCAAATAAAGACCTTAGAACTGTCCACGTGCAAAAAATAAATGGTTACCTTATAAGCGAACGAAGGGAGTATTACATCTTACACATAACTTTATTATTACATACTCCCTCCGTCCCTCTAATATGTATCCATTTACTTTATTCACGTGGATTAAGGAGTATAATATTTTAATTTGTATTGAGGTGAGAGAAATAATATTTTAATGTGTAGTGGGTAGTTATATTAGTGTTGAGTGTGGGCTCTTGTGTGTCATATCAATCCAAAAAAGGATAGAAGTATGAACCTTTCTCGCAGAATAGTCGATTTCCTTGAGAGACAAGTGCCGATACCCTTTCTCGCAGAATAGAAGTATGAACAAAATAATCGTAGCCCAGACGTTCGGAGATAGTTGATGAGGCGCCAGATTCCAGTAATTAGGAGCTCCGCCAAACAAGGGTGAAGAGGCAAGCGAAACCCTAATCTCAGCATGTGAATGTTCACTGCCACTCGCCCTGGGGCAGGTTTGCTCGCCCTTTAATTTTCAACTGGCAAGATAAAATCCACGCCTAACGTCGCATATTTCGAACACAACTCCTCAAATTGGGCATGAGGAATAATGTTGTCCTGAAAATGAGCCCACATGCCATTATGGGCACCGTCGTGAGATGCGATTCGTGCCCAAATGTTCTCCGGATCTGGTATGTCATCCGTCGTAGCTAACGAAGAGGGCAAAGAGCGAGTCGGCGGCGGAAGCCTTCGGCGAGAAGAAGAAATCTTTGTTTCTTCTTGTAAATCCTGGAAGGCTCTCTCCAAGGACTCCGATACCGTTTCACCCCTGCTCCTAGCTCGATGAGGGCCCGACTGACTAGTTGGCTGACCGCTGGAACTCATGCTTAAGTGCTATGGATAAACCGAAAGGAAAGTTGGAAGAATAAACAGATGATGAAGATAAAATTATGACGGGAAAAAAGCCCCTTTTAAAGCGTAATTTCCTGATCGACGTGACCTATATGCAGAGGGTCATTAATGCTGAGCCTAACGAATGCAGCTCGAATGACGGAAAGGTGCGTCGAAAATGCCCCAAAATTTCGAAACGCTGCTTCACAATCTTTAAGACGTCGTTTCAGATCTAAAATCGAGACACGCACATGCTTAAGAAGGTTCCGCCTCCACTTACGACGCGCCATTGATGACGAAACTTGGGGGCTAATGTGGTATAAATTCGGATAATGGGCTTTTCGTCTGGTTATACATTGGGCCCAACAACCCAATTCTCCATTAGGAGCCCACGAGCCTCCCGGTCACGAACGAAGAGGATCCGCCTCACCAAGCCAAATAGGCCACTTGATCCAATTGCCTCAGATACGCAGAATCTGCTCCAAAATACACGCGTAGAGGATATCCTAGATCATATTCTACAGATAAATCACATGAGGCTAAAATGCATTTCATACTCGCACTGTACACGATAATCTGTCAACTTGCCCAAATACGGGTGACGTCAGATTATCCAGTATAAATATGGGAAACCCATAGCAATACGATCATCCCCTTCACCTCCTGAAAAAGGGCACAAGAACGCCTAGGGGGCAAATCTCTCTATGTTAGCTTTGCTCAGAGTACCGTCTCTTCTCCCCATAACAGCCACATTAATCCATCATTAGGAAGAGATTAAAATCTGACGAGCGACATGACTTTCTCACATAAGCGTGAGACAATCTCACACAAGTCTTTGATATATATATATTATCTCCGTCTTACGTTAAGATTTACGTTTTTCATTTTGGATTATCTCACGTTAAGGTTTACATTTCTTTTTTTGTTAATTTTGACCCACACACAACAATTAATTATTCCATGCATGCCCACACACAACACTAATACAACTACTCATTATATATTAAATATTATTTATCTCACCTCACTTAACATTAAGATATTATATCTCTTAATTCACCGTGCAAAAAGCGAATGTTAATGTGGGACGAAGGGAGTAATTTAGTAATTGCGGACAACAAATTCCCTCAATTAAGCATTTGGATCTGCCACCGTTGCTTAGAAGAAATTCTCTCATCTAATAAATACGTAATGAGCTTGGAAGTTTTGGAAGAGGAACTCAGATTGTGAAAGTTCTCATAACCATTTCAAACGCCAAAGGAAAACCTTAGAATTTTGCTAAGAAAAATTAAATTTTATATTTTTATAAATGATACATGAATGTGTATTACTCGCAAAATTATTCCCATATTTTTAACACAAAAAAATTCTTCTGTATTCTAAATCTTCATCACGTTATTGTAAGAGTTGTTCAATCAGGCGGTTGAAATTTAAAAAAGAAAATGTCGAATTTTTGAAAGAAATCACAAAGAGAAGAGTGGATAGGTGTATGAGATTGGGGGCTGAAAGTTAATATTTCTTAAGTTGTGTTTGGATTGAGTCATACACTTTAAATAATAATATTCTTTAATTCATGTGTAAAAAGTAAAATAAAAATGTACTCTCTGGGTGGGAGAGGGAATATATTTTTTTAAAGTGTAACCTAAATTAATATTGACTAAAATGACAATGCAAACTTAAAGATACTTTTTTAATGAGAAGAGCATTACTTTGAGTTTTTTTTGTAATAGTGATAAAGGTAAATTCTGTTCATTTAATTAAAGTTAGTTCTACAGTATATGTATCAATAATGATATGTTATTATTTATCATGAATTACAAGAAACTAAATATAATCTTAGTTTTAAGAATTTTTAATTCACAAATTATATTTTTCACACACTTAATTGTTAGCACAAGACTAAATCACTAGCACAAGACTAAATCAATGTATGAATAGATAGATGTATTACATAATAATAATAATAATAATAATAATAATAATAATAATAATAATAATAATGAGGAGGAGGAGGAGGTTATAGTATTTGAAATATTAAAAAGAACTTGTGTTTTACAATATGGATAGGTCTCGCGTGAGATCATTTTTCACTTTTTAAAATAGTTATCACTTTCGCTATAAATCATTATCACTTTCGCTATAAAATGTTATCACTTTTTATTTATACTATAAATTGTTCATGAAAGAATATTATCACTTACTTGAGAGATATAATATTGTAATGTATAGTAGGCAGGTGTATGTGTGTTGTGTGTGAATCCATAAAGATAAAGTGATTATTTTGTATGGTCACCTCTACTAAAAAGATAAATGTAACTCTTGTAACGGTACAGCCTAATTAATAAAATATAACTATTATGGTGGGACGGAGGGCGCATATAGTACATGAAGGAAAACTCGTAAAATTTTTAAACTTTTTATAATTTCACAAACACCTGTATAAATCGGGTTTAGTAATAGTATTATTTTTTTATCTGCAAAAAATATGTAAATTACTCTTTAGTACATAAAAAATTACTCTCTAGACACATAAATTGTTACTTTCTAAATTAAAAAATTACTCTTTAAATATTTATAAATCCTGATTTATCAATTATTTTTTTATACATAAAAAATTACTCTTTAAGAATATGAACTATTACTCTTTTATATAAAAAAAATATTACTTTTCAAAGAGTAATTTTTTATACTCCCTCCGTTCCGGAAAACTTTTCACGTTTACTGTTCCACGTTGTTTAAAAAAAGTTGCACTTTTTGACCAACTTTATTGACTTTGGAGGGTATTGTAGTATTTTTAGGTAATAAAAAAGTATAAAGTAATGATATGTTTGTGAAAAATGAGTGACAAATTTGAAATTAAAGTAACTTTTGAGGTTGTTGGATAAAGTGGTGTTTCCTTTTTTTGAGTGTGAAAAATTTTATGGGACAAACAAATGAGGAAAGTGGGAAAAGTATTATGGAACAGAGGAGTACTATATTGAATAATAATTTTAGAAAAAATGTTTTACATGAGTCTTGCTGCCATGACTTTCTAAGAAAATAAACAAGGTGCTTGCATTAATAGAAACTATAAAAATAGAGTGCTTGGATTATAGGGTTTATTTTAAAGTACATGTCATCCTTAGATATAAATAAGAAGTAATGTTATATATATTATATAATTTAATTGAATATAAAAATTCATTATCTTACGTTAAAATATATATATAAGTATATATTATAAATAATGGAAAACTCTCTTGTGAAATGAATATATGTGATATGGGTTGAGAGACGAGTCGACTCATTCTTAAAGTATGTCGACCCGTCCTTAAAGTATGCTCATTAATGCTTAAAGTATGTTATAATAAATCATATTATTGTTAAAGTATACTCCCTCTGTCCCGTTTCAGTGTTTACGTTTCTATTTTGCGCTTCTCATTTCAATGTTTACTTTTTCCTTTTTGGAATATGGGACCCACCTAAAATAATTAATATATCATCCAACACTAATACACCTACCCACTTTACATTAAATATTATATCTTTTCACTCACTATCTATTAAAATATTATACTCCTTTCATCAAGATAAAAAAAACAAACGTAAATATTGAAACGGGACGGAGGGAGTAGCATTTATTAATACTTAAAGTATGTCAGTAGTTTCACAGGTTGTTTTTTGCACGTGGATTAAGGAGTATTATTATTATTTGTGTGGTGTGTAGTTGTATTAGTAGTGGGTGGTGGGTCATATGTGGATCCTTTTTACTAAAAGAGGCAAATGAGGACATTTGGATGAGACGTCCAATATAGTAAAATGGTGACCTTTCGGTGGGACGGAGGAGTACTTTAATACATAATTCATCATATTTTAGAAGACATATTTTAACTATTAATGGACATACTTTAACAATCAATGAACATACTTTAACACGTCTCACGGTCTCACATAAGAAGCGTCTCATAAAAGAATTTATCATAAATAATTATATACTCCCTCCGTCTCATGGCAAGGGTAATTTTTGCTTTTTGACACGTGGATTAAGAAGTTTATTATTTAATGTGTAGTGAGTAGTTGTATCAGTGGGAGTATGAGCCTCATGTTTTAATTGTATTAGAGGGGATGAGTGAGTTCCATGTGTGTAAAAGGAAAGAGAACTCTTTAAATGAGACGAACAAAATAGACTAAAGAGACTTTTATAGTAGGACAGAGGGATATATACTGCAGTAAAACCTTGTCGAAGAATTCAAGAAAAAAAAGGGAGTGGTAAGAGTAGAGAAATAGTGAAAGTTACTATATACAGTATATATATAGTCGGGACACCCTCCAATGAGAAATAGACGACTTTCTTGACCTAAAGCAAGTCCCGCCCCTATTCTTACGGGTCAAGAATTTTTTGTTTTATTTTTCATTTTAACAAACAATTTTAACAAACAAAAACCACGTGTACAAATAAAAAAAAATATTTACAAAATCGATATATATCATTTTACCCTAAAAAAGAAAGGTTATATTTATAAAATATAGTACTAATATAACTACACACTCTATATAATATTATTTATATTTAGTCTTATATTTTTAATTTTGTATTTACTATTTCTACTGATATTAATATTAATATAAGTTTTGAATTATTTTTGGAAGTAAATTATTTTATAATAAATAAATTATAAAATATATTACGTAGATTAGCTAACTCTATAAGAGTCTAACTCCGATGCATTGGAGGAACCGGTGCACTCTAATAATCTCTTATTTAATTAACAACACACAATAAAATAAAATAATTAGAATAATTTTGATAACCACTCATTAAATCTTTCATTTTACCTTACCTTATAAATTTGCAGGTGCATCGATGTACAGGTGCAATGCAGAATACCCTATAATTTAAAATTTTAAATATATTAACCCTATAATTTAAAATTTTAAATATATTGCTCTTGAGATTATATATAAAATGATAGTTTTTCTATAAAAGTGTAACCTAAATTAAAATTAACTAAAATAACAATGTAAACTTGCAATAATTTTTTATGAGGAGTATTATTTTCAATTTTTTTAGTAATAGTGATAAAGGTAAATTTTGTTCATTTAATTAAAGTTAGTTCATGTTATTATTTATTATATGAATACAAGAAAATAAATATAACCTTAATTTTAAGAATTTTTAATAAAAAACAGTGAAAGAACAATCTGCTAATACATGATATAAGTGATAATGTTTCATTATAACATTTCATTCAACAGGTAGAAAATTAAAACATACTAGAAAATATAGTTTTACAAAGAAGCTAAACGAAGCATCTAAGTTTCACCTAAAAAACCCGATAATGTTAAGTATACAAGTCATCGACGACCGAAATCCACAACTGAGCCAGGCCCGGCCCAACAGGTCACGCCCTGTTGCGTGAATGTCATCACGAACCGGCGGTTGTGACCCAGAAGCAGCACTGAACCGAAGGAGGGGAATTATGAACAGCTATGAGGTAAAATACTAAACATTAAATGTATTAAATCAATTATTTAAAGGCCATAAGAGTCAAATGACTAGTTGCAAACCTATTGGTGTGCAGTTCTCTAACAGATGATAAGAATAGCCACATTTCACCGACCAAGGGCGACGCATTGTCCTCGTTTTCAGATTAACGATAGAACTGGAAACGAAAGCATTGCCCAGAAACAGTTCGCACTTGAGGAAAAGATTATCTGGGAGACGAAGAATACGGAAAAGAACCATGGTGGCTATAGTATGGGGAACCATCATTTACCAGGGGGCTTCTTCTACCTCTATCCGACAGAGATCTCCCAAAACTAGAGCTCCAAGATGTAGATGAGCTAGCTCGTGGGGAGTGGTAACTGGATTCAATATCACCGTACCTTGGAAAATGATTGGCAAGGGAGGGGCTGCTGCCAAGGTCACAGCCAGGAGGCCCTTCATCATCAAAGTCCCTAGACCACCTTTGTTCAGTAGACCACCTATGGTCACCAGACCGCCTATGTTCACTGGACCACCTTTGTTCATTGGTCCACCTATGTTCACTGGACCACAACTGTTCACTAGGCAACCCTCTACTGGAATTTTCAGATGAGTGGCTATATCTGCGGTTTGAACCATGCCTAGACTGATTAGAATCTGCAGAGCAAGGTGGACCCCAAAGTCTTTCATCAGCATTTTCAGGGATTGGAGAGTTTATCCCTGGAAATTTAACAGTCTTTTTCCTAGATGATTTGGAGTGGCTTGCATCCAGAATTTCTCCTTCTTCATTTTCATTCTTGATTGTTTCATCACCGAAAATTGTGATACCTGAAGGCTGATCCTCCATGTCCTCTTCTAAAAAATTCAATGGAAAAACCCCATTACGACGACGAGTGAGAAAGTATACCATGTTCATTAATGAGTAATCACCACGATAATCGATATGCTCAATCTCCTTACCTAAATAACCAGGAGGGTATCCAATTTCTCGCATTCTGTTAAGCCATGGAGGTGGGTCGAGCACCTACACAAAATTGTGAATTATAGTTGATAAACATAGAAACTAAGACGAGATTTCAACAGAAAAATATTTCCAAGTATTGATAATCTGAAACTTTAGGTTTGACAAGGACTCATGTTTCCCAGTAGTGAAAATGTATTACATGCTATTCGAGAAAAATAAAAAAGCATAGCTCACCCCGAGGCCCAAAAGTCGACGTGTCTCAAAATCGAGCACACCTGGTGTCAAACCATCATATTTCCCTCCCCGAGAAGTCTGATAATATCGAGTTATATTACGAGCATTGGCTTGCTGATTTCGTTTGGCATTGCGCTCTTTCCGGGCATTATTGACAGCAACATTGTCACGTGGCTTGGGGCAATCTCTCAGTGCATGGCTGTATGAGCCACAGTTGAAACAACGGGAAGTATCCAGCCTTTCTGCACCTCTGCAGGTCAAAATGAGGATATCAGTTGTAGATTTTGAATCATATGATAGTTATAGAATTCTATTAATCAACAAGTTTCAAACAACTCATCAAAGAGTTCAACTCCTTCAACGAATGATCCACAAACTCCCAAATTTCACACAATCTAACACAGCCAATGTAGCCCCTCCAACCCACACAATGGGTGAAAAGGGGTAGAGAAATCTTGAAAAGTCATTCATCAGATGACAACAGCCACACCAGTTAGTACACATGACTTAAAAATAAACTCAGAGATTCAGATAACTGTAAAATACAAAAGAACATTAGGAAAATCTATTTGAGGCAGTAATATTTGAGGAAAATCAACCAACTCCGAAAAAGAATATACAAACATACCCATCCAAACCACTGGAACCATCAGGTGAAGTCAAAGCTAGAGAATATCCACGATCATAAAGAGGAACAGAAGTGCTATCCAATGGTTCAAACTCCTTACTTGGTTGTATCTTTATTTGGTTATCTACCCAAAATGTCTACAAATAAATAACTGGTTACATAGCAATCTAGTTCAAAATAATATGAATTTCTTGATAAACAATTTCAGACAAGGTATTCATTGATGCTCAGTTCAGAAGACAGTAAAAGGGAATGAGAATATAACAATGATCTTCAAAAAAATACTAATAAGGTATTAGAATAGTAAAGAACATAGAAAGTAATATAGAAAAGCGCCTCAGATTGGACTTCGATCATCATCTGGCTAAGCCGTAGGATATAGGAATTAGTCGCTACAAGTATTGCAAGCATGGAAAAGAATCTCAATGTACACTTATATTAGAACTATATTTTTTCCATGGACTATAAGTGCAGGAGAACTTCTTGAGAGCGTCCTAAACGG
Organism: Pogostemon cablin; assembly: GCA_023678885.1. Taxonomy (NCBI): domain Eukaryota; kingdom Viridiplantae; phylum Streptophyta; class Magnoliopsida; order Lamiales; family Lamiaceae; genus Pogostemon; species Pogostemon cablin. The sequence continues at coordinate 2,649,264 of CM042994.1, read as the reverse complement.
GTCACACATGAATAGCTACGTAAACTAAAGAATGTATGTCAAAGGAAAACGGAAAGCCTACTTAGTATAATACTCAAAAAAGTACATAGGAAAAGAACCATACCACAGCAGAAGGCTTATCCAAACCAACACGAAGAGCAGGAAAGTATGTCTTTTCTCCAGATTCAAGCACGAGCTTTTTATCCTGTGTCAGGTATAAATTTAATCAGCTACATCACTATAAGCAAAATTAGCATGCGGAATAGGATGCCAAACATTAATGTGAAATTGAGAACAATATTGATGCACTCTGAGACCATACTACTGAGACAGCAAGCTTACTTTTGATGAAGACCACTTCTCTGAATGCCACTGAGACCATTGTCCCAATAGCTTCTCAAGCTTCTGTTTACTTTCTCTGACAATAATACAGAAGCTTTAAATATCAACAATCACTTTAATAAGGAAAAACATGTACATTCGAAGTAGCCTACCTTGGTAAAGAGCTATAGGTTACATGCACAGAAGGTTGCTGCTCATCAACAATTACTCGAGGTCTCTTAACACCAGATAAAGCTGGAATATCAAGTTATAGAAAGCATAAAACCAGGAAACCAGTAACTTGGTGAATGAAAAAAAGATGACGAAAATGCGAGACAGAAATTTAGGCACAATCGAATCTTAATTGTACCTAGATCCATCGTATAACACAGAAGCAGTACAACAAAAGCTTGATAAAAGGATACAACTTGTATCAACCTCTCTTTTACTTGATAGTGTTTCCTTTGTCTCATGGTTTCTGAAACTTACCTCACTTTCAACAGGTAGAGATCCATTTTCTGCATGCAGGACACCGACAGACGCCATTGTTTCTGCTTGTGCAACCAAATTTGTCAATTCAAAGTCAACTCGTAGGGCACTAGTGTTACTGTCTACAAGTGTTTCAGACTCAGTTATCATCATGGCGTCCTCACTTTCATGCAACCCATCTGCTCCAGGAGCCTCCTCATCAATCGTTTTTACTACCTCAGTGTTCAGAGGAATAGAATCTGATCTAACGTTTTCACAACCAGACTCAATTGTATGAATACGCTCAACTCCATCTTCGGAGTTACTGGAAGCAGGAGGCGTGACTAAATCCCCTGTTTCCATTCTTCAGTATATCTATAACTGCGTAATTGTGAAACCTCGCTTAATGGAACAGATTCATAGGTGAATACAAGTAACTATTTCAGGAAGCAACATTGAAATAGAAACCAAACTTTACAAAATCAACAAACCCTAGAGGCCGCAACTCTTTGACTTTTGCATCAAAACTCGAAGCTAAATTTCCACAAGAAACATGTAAATCCGAGATCTCTACTACTATATAACATGCGTTTCCGGCTATATAACTAATAATCACTCCATAAAATAAAAAAAAAATTAATGAATTAAAGACAAATCATGATAAGAATCTTGCTTAACAATAATTTCTGGATCGAATTTGAAGGTAACAGAGAGAAGAACAGGAGCTAGGGTTTCAATTTACCTAGATAATTGGGGACGGTTGGATGCAGCAAGAACAGGGAATCTGAAGAGACTCCGGCAATAAGCAAACCCACGACTGGCTAAGCTTGGGTAAAGCGCCAACACTTCGAAATCTAAACCGATATATCCCCCACAAGAGAGAGATGCACACAGCCTTTTCCAAATTAATTAATTGACTTTTGGTAATAGTGAACTTTTTCTTTTTTTCTCCAGAAAAAATAATATCTCAATAGTATTTTTTAGACAAATATACGATAAAGCGGATTCATCTATTATTAAAATATATTTATTAATATAAGAAAAATATGGAGCAAGAGTAATATTATGTTTATAATAAATTATATTAATATTATAAAATTATATTTTAATGTATTATTTATTATATTTTAAAAAAATATTTAAAATTAATAAGTGGTATGTATTTATTTATTTAGTAATCATACTCTAATGAGATATACAAACACCTTTCACCTTTGTATATTACCAAAAAAATGTTGATTTTACTTTAGAAAAGTTACTCTTTATTTTTAATAATTAAAATTTATTCATCAAATAATAATTAGCAGTAATTGATAATAACTGCTCTGAGTATGGAAATTTTATAAGAAATAAATGATTTTAATTTAATAAAGCATTCATTGCTTAATTGAAGCTAATGTGGAATCTCAAACCATCAATTTGATATCATAATACATCCAGTAAATTATTAACAAAACATTATATATATATATATATATATATATATATATATATATATATATATATATATATATATATATATATATATATCTATACATAGAAAGTGGACATAATACAATAGCTATAGTATAATTACATGAAATGCTAGAAGAGCTCTACTCATTGAAAGAAAGAGTTCTTCTTCTTAAGCTTCCACCATCAGAAGTGTGTGTTTTCCCCACAATGTCACTAAATGAATGCTTCAAAAACAATGCATTTCTCCCCTCTGAGTCTGAAGAGTTGGGAGAAATGCACTCAATCTCATCATCACTGTAGCTTTGTTCTTCAACTCGAGCTTTTCCCTTTCTCTTTGCCGTTGCTTCGTCTTCAGAAAGCTCTTCATCGCCTTCCACCATTAAGCTGCTGTATGAACTATCACTGACACCAGAGCTAGAACCAGAACTCAGTGTGTGAAATATGGTGACATTCTCTTTCTTGGATCCTTGAAAGGAGTAACTTCTTGTTTTGCCATCATACAATGGAAGTAGAGACTTGGTGCTAGTTGTTGCACCGTCTCTTCCCAAGCTATAAGTTGTCGAAAGCTTCCTGCTGACCCCTTCCCTTTCCTTAAGCAAATCGCCTAGCTTCTCTGCCACTTCGTGTGCTGCTGCTTCCTCTGAGGCTTTCTGTTTGAGCTCTGTGATCATTCTGTCGAACGCTTTCTTTTGGGACAGAAGAGAGCGCTGAGCCAACAAACAAACGAACGCAGAAGATGACATGATATGTTTTACATGGAAATTGTACATCAAGAAAGATATATATATGCTTACTCTCTTTTCAAGGAACTTTCCAAGGTCTAGACCTTGTAGCTTTTTCTTCTTCCAGAAGATACAGCAGTACGCAATGAGTACTGCTAGCAACACCAGAAGTATGGATTCGATTAAGAGAAACAATACAATTGTCTTCTCATTACCTGCATGAAGATAAATATATATCACTCTTTCAACTTCTTTAATCTTTATGATAAGAAATAGTAGTAGAAGTTAAAGCAACTTGCCAATGTAGATACTTGAGCTCTTGGGATTCACTTGTGAGCAGCTGGATGCCAACTTCTGACCTGTAGTTTGAAAAGATGCAAAACAACAGCATGGTAAGATAGAGTACGTTTAGACGAGGCTATTTTGTCTACACAAGGATAGTCTTACGTGTGGAACCACAAGGCAATGGGTTGCCATTTCCTGCATCATAGCAACATCTTGTGAGAAAGAGCGTTCATGATTACAGAACATCGTCGGAGAAAAAATAGCAAAGATAAACTTACTTGCAGCAGCAAAAAAGGCAAGAAGAATTGTTTCATCAACCACAAAATGTTGCAGATCACTCTTGGATAAATTGAACAACAGTGTGCCTATTTGTTCACACAATTAACTAACTGGTATACCAACTTGATGGATGCAACAGAATGACGAGAGGGAGAGAAAGAGATTATAGTTACTAGGATCACTCTCAGAGCAAAAGACAGATCCAGAAGCTGGGACGAGAGAGATGAACGCTACGCTTTTGGGTTTCAAAGCAGACACATGAGTGTATTCTCCAACTGTCTGAGAAAACTTCCCTACCATTTCTGTGTGAGAGATATAAATGGCGTAGCCGGAGCAATCAAGAGCTGGATTAGCTTGTATTACAGACTCCAAAGTAGCTGATTTAGGGAATTTTCTGAGAGCTCCTGTGGGTGAAAATGAATAAAGAAATCCATCCAATGAACCATAAGATATCCACCCTGTATCATCCATCTCAACCCTCAGTTTCAATCAAGTTAAATAACTATTTCTTACACATCAGAACATGTAGTTTGATAATCACTCAAATCTAGTAGACAACTTAAGATTTATGTACAAAGAAAGGAAACAAGAAAGTTGATCATCATACCATTTGCATCTACCACTGGCTCATAATCTGCTGTACTAAGTGGCCCTATACTTTGTTGCCACAAAACATTTCCTGTAAGAACATCTAATGCCAACACTAGTAATTTATCCGGTATTGTAACATACAGATGACCATTGTTCCCAGGAGTAATAGTGTATGCATCTCCAAATGAACTTAGATCCCGGATCCATTTAAAATAAGGACCACGAACAGATAACGAATATAATTCGCCAACAGTGTTTGATATCTGCAAGAGCAATAAATTTTAAATGCAAATATTAAACAGAAACAAGCAAGAAAGACAGCTAATGAGCTTACAAAAATACTGGCTTCACAATGATCAATTACAGGTGGTGAAGTAAAATAGCAATCAGTGATGTTTTTCCAACAGCCTTGGCGATAACCGTGCTGATATAGCACCGGACCAGCGCTCCAAAGAAGCTGTCCGTACAACCGGTATGCAAACAGCCCCCGGTTTCTAACAGTAATGAGCACACATGAGGTGGATATGCTGGCAGAGATGCCGATGATTTCGCCACCACTTGGACCAAAGAATACTTGTACAGCAGGTTCAGAAGTACCAACTCTAAGTGGATAGATTTTCAGCACTCTATTTTCAGCAACCAAATATATCTGCCAAATAGTTGGACTTGCAAAAATTAAACTCCCAACCCAAGAATTATGAAAAGTGAATAATTCAAGCTATGATATGAGAATAGTGAATAATTCAAGTTATGATATGATTTACCCTTCTAGACCCCCCATTAACTGGAGCTATATTTGCATTGCAAGTATAATTCAAGTGAACCATCCATGCAATAGAACCATTTCTTTCGAAAGAGAAGAAGATTTTCTCCGAACAAGCATAAATTCGGCCATCGTCTCCAATGAAGTTCTTGAAAAGTCTGTGTGCAGCTCTCTTGGAAGGTTCATCAGCTGTTCATTGATCAGAATAAGTAGTTGATCATTATATATAGATTAGGGGTTCTGATCAAATGGGCAAAACTTGTCTACTTTTTCTATATGAGGTCTATTTATACACTAAAAATCATCATAAAATGTGGCATCTTTCAATACTAGATCACATCATGTAGTTATGCAGTAAACTGGAAGTGGGAAGATATAACATTTTTAAATCATAAGGAGAATTGCAGGAAGATACCCGAAAATGTGTGAAAATAGGGGGAAAACTTGTGCAGATGTTTGAAGTTATAAAGTAGAGCAGATGCTAATGGCAGAATCAGAGCAAGGATTATTACAGTTGATGAAGATCTCTTCACTGACATAACACCTATTTGCCAAGAATTAAGCATGGATGTAAACCCTGCAAGAATAATTTTCAATAAATATATGATACTCTCCCTGCAAGAATAATATTCAATAAATATATGATACTCTACAGAAGAAGTTATTAACTGCTTGAACAAGGCTGGAAAAGAAATACGTGACTACATGGAGAGAGGAGGACGAAAAAAAAAAAGAAAGAAAGATAACTGATAGGACAAAATGGGAGAGAGAAAGACACCTACAATTTATTAAATTATTATTTTAAAAGAAAAAAAAGAGAAAAAAATTAAATTATAATACAATTTCTACCATTAATTATATTAAATAATAAAAATATTAAAATAGAAAACCACCCACTACTCCATCACGAATAACCCTTAATTTAATATTTTGTAATAAATGTACTATTAATCAAAAGAAAATCCGGCATTATTCGAAGCATCCCAGCTTGTTTGCCTATGTTGGCAATTGGCAAACTTTATTCTAACGACTATTATCACATTTACTTATTTGATGAGGGTCAATCCATAAATAAATAAATGCAATAATAATGTAAAAAATTAGAAGAATACACAATTAATATGAATTCTGCAATTTCCTCTACACGGTTGTTCTTTGAGACTTCTAATGCGATTGCAAAAATATCCTGCTAAAATACGTTGGAGTTCCTCCCCGCGTAAACCCTCTCAAGTTTAGATGGATATATGTTAAAGATAACCCCTGCTCCTTTTATCCCTTCTCCTTGGGGAGTTTTTAGGATTCATAGGCACAATCTGTCAAGAAAATTTTTAGATGATAAATGTAAAAGATAATCCCTGCTCCTTTATCCCCTTTCCTTGGGGAAGTTTATAGACACATCCTCCATCATGCTATAACTGTTCAAAGTTCAAACACTTTTATCAACAAATAAATATAATTAATATATTTGTCCACATCACTATTAGATTATGATTTTCTTTTTTTTTTCTTTTAAATATTACTAAAACATTTGAAGGTCCAAATCTTCTCATATATTCTGATGTTATATCACATTTTCTTTAACTTTAAATGAATGACATATAATTTACTATGATAAAATAAGCTAATTATAGTGTGCATCCGGGTGCACCCTAAGATATGGTGCACGCATATACAAATATAACAAAAACGTATATAATTATGAGAAAAAATATATACAATTTAATTGTTAATTTTTTAATAAAAAATTGACTGTAAAAAAATATACAATTATTAAAAAACATGTATACACTATTAAATAAAAAGTTATACACATATGAATATCAGTTTTTTTAATAAAAAACTTAGTGTGAAAAAATTATACAATTATTACAAAACATGTATACAAAATAAAATAAAAGTCATAAACATTTGTTTATGGGTGCACCCAATATACACTCAATAATATATATATATATATATATAAATAAACCTAAGGAAAGATTAAAATTTGTTCTCCCATGCAAGTGACACTAAAATTGTAACTAAACTTCCGCCCTAGCCAAACAAATGGATCTTCAATGAGATGCACGGCATTTTTTATTTTTATGGCACCAGGGCCCCCACCGCTCCTGCCCTGGTGATTGTTGGAGGAGGTAAATCGCAGGATGTGCCTCAAGTGGCTTATAGGAAGGGTTAAACTTGTGCTTGCAAGTGGCCAAATTCATGCCAAAGGCAGGATTCGAACCCTCACTGTGCAGCAACCAAGCTCAGATGAAAGACTTTTTCACCCTCCCCTCTATCACTTGAGCTAGCTTTTTCACCCTCTACTCTACCACTTAAGCTATGCCCTTGGAGCTTAGCATTTTTTATTTTTATAAATGTGGGGATGGTTGATGTTCTATATTTTTCATCAAACGAATTCCATGTGAATTTCGAAAGAGATAATACAAAAAGACAATCATTGTAAAAAAGAGAAATGTATATAAACCCTTCATCAATCAGCATTCAGAAATTTAATTTGGTGCATTTCCAGTTGTTTATCCTTTCCAAACTGCCTTTAATCCACAAGTATATATTTCAAGAAAATGAATTGGCAGAATGAACAATCCAGTTATTTTTATACATGTTTCCTTGTTTGCTACAGAACCAAGAAATGAAGGAATGAGCTCAGCATACAGAACAACAATTAAAAAAAAAAAAAAAACATGCCCTTGAAAATCACAATCTACAACATGCGAAGCTCAGAGCAGTCCGAACGTCAACCATGTCCGAATATAAGTTGTATATCATTAACGAGAACTAAAGGGATCAAAATTGAAGCTCTCTGACTTCAAGCAGCCCTGTTTGGTTAAAATGGGCTGACCTTGCCAGCCAAGCTCAGCAGAATTTCAGGCACAAAACGTCTGCTTGGAGTTGCCACAGCATCACGATCAAGAGCTTCCTTATCACCAGAATGTATAAATGCAATCAAATATTCAAGAAACTCGACTTTACCCCCTCTGAGATGATCCTGCATTCGACAGTACTCACATTAGGATAACTGCAGTCTGCTGTGTCTCAGTATTAGCTCCAGTTTTGCATTTATATAGCAGTTTTATATACTCCATCCGTCGTGATTCATTCTAAACTACAGCTCACTCACCAATCATACAATGCATTTTGTTCGTCTTTTCTTATAGCATTTTAGTCAATTCAATGAAGATAAATTGCTCGCCAATGGCATCAGTGATTTGTAATTTGACAATTTTAGGAATGTACTGTGAAGATCTTAATAGTCATTATCAAGTTAGAAGTGGGGGAGTAAGCACTTACTTGAAGGAATAAATCGGTATGAGTTTTGCCATCGTATAAAATGAGATCTGCTTGTGCCCCTAATCCTTGGAGTGTATCCACAAATATTTTACTGCAAGCAAAAAAAAAAAAAAAAAAGCTCAAGAAATTAAAGAGAATAAAAAAACTGAGAGAATTAATCAAGCACAGAAACTAGATAAAATTAAATTCACTCCTACAAGCAGAAGAACTACTGGTTGTGATCATCATTAAACAGGTAAATTACCTTTCATCACATGGAATTGAATAATCTGAGGTACCATGGAGGAGAATAACACGTGGGAGCAGAGAAACTGCACTACTTGAGCTTGGTTTTTGTATCATTATTTCAGGAGAAAATTGTTCCAATCCTTTTTCACCGTCCATAATACTGCGATCACAAATGAAGATAACAAGATTGATCTAAGAAATTTCGAAAGATCAAAATTTATTTGAAGTGTGTATAACATGCGTGGACAGCATCTAGAACAGTTTCTTACCTCAAAAAGATGGATCGATACAAGCCTCGTCCATGGAAATGATCAATCAATTTGAGTAAATTGTACCTGTCAAAATGAGTATCATGCACTTCAGACACGCACAATACCAGTGATCATACAATATAGAGATATTGACTCAGCAACAAGAACTAAAGGAAAAAATCCTGAAATTTTTTAAAACTTACCCTCCGGACAAACCAAAATAAGCATTTATCTGGGTCACACTCCAAGAAATGCTATCACCTCTGGATTCTTTAATTGCCTGCTCCAATAGGGCACAGGCAGAAATATGTGCACCAGCTGATTGACCCATCAGATAAATCCTGCAAAAAGGAAAAGTTAAGAATTTCCATTAAATTTATGATGGTGATTGATTGGCAAACGCCATACTGCCCTAGTCACATATTCATGAGTACCAGAAAATAACATTCCAATTAAAGATACTCCATTTCATAATGATATTTACATGATGAAATTGCTATAAGCAGAATATAGCCCACAATTATTAGGCGCAAAACTATAAAGTGATAAACTAAAAGAAGTTTTCTTCATGATTAGTGCCTGAATATATAATACATGAAACTGTTGATAAGTATAACCAAAAACAATCGAAAATTAAATTAAATAAATGAGGATTGAGAGGGAAAAAAACTCACTTGTTTGGGTCGCCTCCAAGTTCAACGATATTGTTGCAAATGAATGCAATTCCTTGAGAAACATCATCAACCATATCACTAATAGTTCCCTGGGGAAAATTTCTGCAACCAAGTCAAAAGAATATTACGATCAGGTGTCAGATCAATAATCATACATCCATACAGGTACATATCGATGCAAATATAAATTAATCACTATAGAATTTGATTATTTCATCATTGAGCAGGACTGCATTGTTCTAAATAGATAATAATGTCTTATAATACAATTGTTACATATTATCACGTAATTCTGTTTACCAGTAGCATCCATACACTACTGTTCAGTATTTAGTTTCATGCAGTACCTATTAACATGTTCTGCTCAACTCAGAACTGCTAATGTACATTTAGGAAACAATTGATCTGGTATTAGGCACTGAATCGTAATTGCTTATGTTTATTTACAATTTTGTAATATAAAAATTGTTCAAGACTAACATCTCACAACTCTGTTTAAGTACCTGTAGTCTAGGCATGCCACTATGATGTCATTTTCTGCCAAGTGTAGTCCTAGCAGGGAACCCCATGCCTTGTACCTGCATTAAACCTACTACGTCATGAATTTGCTATAATTACAGTAATACAGAGGACGAATTCTACCTGCAGTTAAATGCATTGAAGTTACAAGGCACGCAGACAATATTATGAACAATCAAAAGAATGGTTCGGAGGACGTTATGCTAAAATATCAAATACTCCATAAACCAGTGCCTTTACAGTAGAAGGTCACTAACGTGAAGGTTACTGGATACAGCAAGAGCACTCATGCATCTTTGGTACCATCATAAATATTTCACCGGAAACTGTTGAAGATCTTGCTACTATTTTGCTTACTAATTTAGTTGAATTTATTATTGTTTTAGTTGATCTACTTAGAATCTTAGATGTTACTTCTTCACTTGTTTTGTTAGTAAAACTTGAAGTCTTTATCTCTACTTCCTACATAAATATAGGAGTATTTTACTAAATTACACATCTTCTACAACTTTTACTCTTTTTACTTGGTACCAGAGAGGGTTTTATCTCTCTTTGAGCATATAATTTCTATTTCTGGCCTTATTATAAAAAAAAAGGCGAAATGGAAAATGTACTCTACCATCCGTTCCATCCCTGCCCCAAGAGAAGAAAAAGAACATAAGATGTTAAAAAATGACCACAGACTTACCCGATAATCCAAGCACCGCCAGTTACAAATATCAACACAGGCTTCAACCCATTGCTATATGTAGGTAAATATAAATCCAACCTGCAAAAAAAAAAATCATTTATAAATTATAATCAACATAAAACTAAATGAAGTACAGAAAAATTTGGAGGAATATAAAAGACTTCTCATACCTATTTCTTGGTTGATCTCCATAGACAATACTTCGACGAACTTTGCTCGAAAAGAAATAGCAGAATGCAACTGCCAACAAGCAAAATATGTATTATGTACAAACACTGATGCTAAGACCTCATCAACAAAGTCTAATAAGTTTGTAGAATTGGAAGTCCAATGCATCTCATATCAGCAAAAAAATTAATAAAACACAACAGAAAAAGTGATAAGCTTATCACTTTCTTTACTTTATAAATTAAAAAAATAACACTATAACTGAATCATTAAAACCTCTCAAAAGATTGCATTTTCAATAACAACTAACTATTTCTTCAGTAGAATCCTTATTTGTAATCTTCTAATAACATCATCTAAATTCAATATAATTTTCCGTATACTTAGCCAACTCATTCCTTAACAAAAAAAAAGAAAAAAAGGATCACTGAATTAGGTATACATTCATCTGCTCTACATATAATATAAATAATAATACTAGTTTATATAAAAATTACCCTGGAGAAAACCAGGCATAAGCAACATCGCATACAGGCCAAGAGCTAGCAGTCTGGTCATCCACCGGTAGCCTACCCTGAATAAAAGAAATGATAAGAAAAACCTCCAACTGAAGATCAGATACCTTTTGCAATAGCACGAATTACCTTAGATTCTTCCAAAAAAAAAAAAGTATAAAGAGGAGAAATCTCATGCCTAGTTCAAATGGATTATTGTTACAGAACTAGGAACAAATAATACAGCAATCTTGCTTCCATACAGCCCAAAAGCATTTTTACAGGGACACAATTTCAAAATTTAAGCTTGAGTTAAGGTATTTCCTTTGAAATGCAAAATGATACTCTAATTAAAATGCTTCCAACATAACTTCAGACTCCCTATAAAGTGATGAAATCTGGATGTCAAGTTTGTAAGACTTAATTTTAACATAGCATGCTTGCTCAAACCCTCTTTGAACTTCAGTTCTGCACATAAAAATAGCAAATACGAGTTCTAAATAGCACTGCACATTATTGCAAACCTCACAACCAAAATTTAAATTCAACTATTAGCCGAATTGCGTGTTTTCTATCTTAACTAAAGCACTTAAAGAAAATCAAATCCTAAATTAAGAAAAAACTAGCAATTGAAAAACATTAAAAAATAATAATAATAAATAAAATAAACGCAAAATTAAGAAAAATACCCGAGATAGCTTAGCAGCTTGAAGGTGAGTCGAGTAAGCAAATACGTTTCGGCAGCAGCATGGCCGATCTCACGGCTGAACGACTGCTGACGACACGGACGAGAAAACGGCGCCGTTTTGCTGCCACCTCTCCGCCGCCTTTGAGAAGCACTAGGAAAACCGGAGGCTCTAACAATAGCGTCGGTTTCTGTTACTTCCGTCGTGTCGTCGACGAAATCTCTGAAATGAAGATTCGCCGGCAAGGACGACGTGGAGCCCATGGGTGCGAGCAGAAGTATGCAGAAGAGGAGTCGGTAATGAGAGTATGTGCGTATATATAGGATAGGATAAATTGGGTTGTGGGGATCGGCGAAATTGTGCTGACAATTGTCTGATTGCATTGGCCCGCGTGAAAGTGTGATAATTTTCCGATTGCGTTGAAACAGAATCTCTTTTTTACAGTGAGTTATGCAACCGTTGAATTTTAAATTTCATTTTTTTATTATTATTATTTTTTTATTTTTTTGGTGGGGGCCGAAAGCCAAAGCGTAGATCTTACCCATAATAAAAATTAAATTGCAGGAGTATTACCATATAGGAGTATTAAATACACTTTTAACATTAAATTAAAATTTTTATTAATAAAAAAGTTATTACCGACCACTCCAAATGGATTATCCGCTCATAGTTATAGGTAATAATTACTTATTATACTATTAATTAAAACAACTAAATGGGACAATACCCGTAAATTCATGGGTGATTTTAAATGGACATGACGTTAGAAATGCATTCTAGTATGATAAGTCTAAATAAAATAGTTGTGGATAACTATTTTATTTTATTTTTAAATCATTTTATTTAATTTAATGGTGAAAATTAATTTAATAATAAATTTATAATTGAGATTGTTGAGATGCATCGAAGGTACAAATACACCTCACTCTTAATTCATACGAAGAAAATAAATAATACTTGGGGAATGTAATACTTGTATATTAAGATGCACAATAGATTAGTTAGTTTTTTTTCTTAATAATAAGATGTGTTTTTTCATTTATAAAATACTTTATTATTAATATTATTTTTCCATTAAATTGTAGTATTGCCTTTTCTTTAAAAACATTCATAAGTATTTATAGATTTTATTTTATTTATTTATTTTGTAAATAGAGCTTATTTATATCCAATTTAAGTTTTTTTGGTGAACACATTATTAAGGGGTTTAAAACATGGCCGCGTCTATTCGCACACGCCGTTTACTTCATACACCCAATTATATTTACACACACAAAAATGATACACACACTTGGAAAATACTATATTACCCTTATTGAAATACACCCATATACACAATATTTTCTCTCCCACATTCCCACATTTAATTTAAATGTTAAATCATACATCCACTCCACTTTGCACCCACTCCAATTCTCACATTTGAAACAAAGTAAACAACAAAAAAAAAAGAGGAGAAGGGAGGAAGAGGAAGGAAGGAAGAGAGAAGAAGGAAATTATTTCACGTTTGAAATTATTTCAAGTTGGTTCATCATCAAACCACCAAAATTAATACAACCTCAAACCCGAATGATGAACTAATGCAGGAAATTAACCAAACTTGAAGTAATTAGAAACATCTTCTGGAAATGTCAAGTAAATCTGTCTCGAACCAGGGTTAATCCCGAAATCACCTCGCCCAACAGAGAATTAGATGTGTTTATTTTTTGCAGATATAAGATCGGAGGTTAGTTTCAGACATGGCAAACCTCAGACTATCCCGCGGCTATTGTAGGAGAAAATTCATGCACTGGTCTGTCGACAGTTGAAGGTCTGTTCGACCACATATGGTTGAAATTTGAGTTGCCCATCGGCCAGAATTCGTCGACAGCTTATGAAGCTGTTCGTCCACTCACGATCGGCTGAAAGGGGGAATTTCGACCACTTGCCGTTGAACAAAAGCTACTTCAGCGTACATTCTCCGTCGAACACACCGCCGGAATCATCGCAGCCACCTCGGGATGGCAAATCTGGTGGCTCGTCCCTTCAATGGTTTTGCTTCCGATTACGCAGCCTGATATTCGGGATTAGGCTGTGGACAATCAATGGGAGGACTCTTCTGCATTCTTCCCTCCTCCACATTTCTTTCCTTTCCCCCTCTCTCTCCTCCACTCTCTCTCTCATACTCCTACGCACGCACTCTGTCACGTATTCCCTCCATCTATGGGTACAACAATTCGAAGAGGAGCCATTCTGAATTGGCACTTGCAGAGCTCTTCGTCCCTGCAGATGATCACAAGAAACTTCATCACAAACCTGATATCTACAAACCTTATATCTGCAGAAGATGACTATGGCGGAGAGATGGAATAATATTTAGGTGTGTGTATGTTTGAGTGTGGTGGCAGCATGTTAGTGTTTGATGTGTGTGTTTGTATTTATTATTTTAAGAATAATATTGTAATAAGTGTGTGTATATTAAGGGATAATTTAGTAATTTAGTATATATATTTATTAATTTAAAATTAAATAGGTGTATAAAAGTAAAATGGTGTGTGCGAATAGGCGCGTCCTTAAAACATTTTAACAAACACTCTGATTTGATACTTTATACCTTCTTATTTGAGAAGAAAAAAATCCAATTTAAATTGGATTACATTTCATCTTTATCAATTTGAATTACTCCATATTTTATCATTCATTGCACAAAACGACGAAGATAAGGAAGTGGAGCATTGAATCAGAATGGATTCATTACTAATTGGTACCCTTAATTACTACTAAATTAATTTAAAATAATTATTATTTAATATAAAATATTAAAATAAAATACTATTTATAACCCTAAATCAATACACTTTTAAACTATAAACTCTAACCCCCACCCACCGCCGGACCACCGCCTCCGCCGCCGGTCCCCGGTCCCCGGAAAATTGCCTAAAGCTGCCGGAACTGCTGCCGCCGGAAAATCCGTACCGCCGCAGACCGGTCGCCGGAAAATTCCGTACCGCCGCCGGAGCTTCGCCGGACCACCACACTTTTTTGATGCACACACTTTTTTCTACGGCACACACTTTGCTGCACACGAATACTTGCTGCACACAATATTTATGTGTAGTACATTTGTAGGGGTAATATTGGAATATCACTATATATTTTTGTAGTTAGTAGTAATAATTTTGTATGTCATAGTAATTAAGGATTTTTTTGTATAACTAGTAATAATCCTCTCAATCAGAATATATGATGTATTAATATACTCCCTTTATAAAGAATATCTATACAAACCCAATTGTCCACCATTTTAGAACTTACGCATTGTTGAATTATAATATCCGCTGCCATAAAAGATTTAAAATTGAATAATATGAGAAATTAGATAATTATGTACGTCATTCATCTCCCAATAAAAGCAAGTTAGCTATGGCAGAGAAACGGCAAGAGTTCTATTCCACACGCTAAGTATGCTGACGTCAGAATTGACAGGTGGCGCACGGTTGGCAACACTCATCAACTAAATAATGTGACTAAAGTGCAAATGGGACCCACCAAGAGATTACTGTTTAACAGCACTCAGCCCAATGCTGACCTGAAATTTTAGGCCACGTCTAACGGGCTTGGGCTTGGGCTTGGACTTGGGCTAATGGGCTTTCCTGTCTAATATCTAATGGGCTATGCTGACGTCGTGCTCTATTGAGGATTACGATTCACGAGTTCAGCAATACAACTCGATTTTGACTAGAGAACACTCCCACGTTTTCAGTAGTATTAACTAGGTTTGATTTTTGAGGATATTGTAGTATTTTGGGATAATAAAAATATATAAAATAATGGTATATAGGTGAAAAATAAATGACAAATTTAAAATTAAATAATTGGATAAAAACGAAGAGGTTGTGGTTTAAACCAAGTAAGAAAATTTGTGTGTGAAAGGGGGTACTATAAATCAAGATCAAAGTTGGACATAATTAAAAATAAAAATCACATAGGATATCAAGAATTAGTATAATTTATAAATTATACTATTAAATATAAAGGAAGTCATCATGCAACAAGAGCTAGAAGTTATTCGAACTAGACATAAAACCTCATTCAGGTGAAGAAACTGGAGATGGTTTATGGTTATAGTAAGATCAGAAATGGGAACCTGTCAAACAGATAACATGTTTCTTTTCTAAATCAGTATGAGGAAACACTGGCATCTCCCCCGTTAACCTTATCATTTCATTCTGTGCCGTCGTTTTTCTTCACCTGAACCACCATCTCTTCACTGCAGAAATTGGGGTGTTCAGGAACGGAGCATAGCGCTGGATCATAGGATTCACAGTTCGCCCGATCTTGGTCCATGCACTTTGATGGTAACCAGCAGTAGCAGGAGCATGGTATATGAGCTTCAAGAGCTAAAGCAAAACAAAAATAAATTCAAGTTGGTAATAAAACTCAAATGTCTCCAACAACAATAGAAATTCCGTGAATTGTGGATAAATTAGCAGTTGAAGACAAACTGTGATTCGCCAAAAGACTTTTTAAAGGTGTTTTACGGCATACATAAACAAGGTTGCCTAGGATGAAGGATTTGACGATGGATCTATTCGGATCAAAATCCATTGGAGTGAATAATTGAAGGATTTGTAGACTGGACTTTATTTCAATCATGCTATTTTGAACTGTTTTTTGAGTATATGGAAAAAATCTATGCACAATTAACACAACCTGATTTCTTGAATGCAAACTTTCCATCATCATCATGAAGAAAAATGTGGAAAAAATTAGAAGGTTATTTAAAGAAACAAAACTTCTCTCTCGAGCAATCAAATGTTCCTAAAAGTGTTTAGCGAAATCACATAAATGGAAAATGCAAAACTATAAGTTCCAAATGGATAGAAATTTCAACGTACCTGCCAGTACATAAATGCTTGTAGGATATTTCGCTGTGATCTGCATGTTAGAATTGCGAGAGGGAAATACATCTCAATAAGTAATACAACTTGTAAAACTAGTGAGAAACAAAGTATTGCATAACTACAAGTTAAAGCAAAAGGCATTGGGAAGCGAAAGTGCAGAAATACTGACGAGAAGAGAGAAATGATCAGAAGGAATCCAGTTCCAATCTCAGCTTGGGAGGACAAAATGTTAAGGGTGGTTGTATTTGAATCTACCCAAACACAGGCCTCTTCCAAGTACTTCCTGCAGAAAGACCACCAAAAAAGTCACAAAGACATGACATGACATCACCACTTATCACATAGAGAATAAACAAACTTCCCATGTTGTTTCGTTTCCTCTACCCTCTTAAACAAATTGACATGGATCAGCCATTGAAGCTTATAACTTTTATTTATTTATTTTGGAGGCAGGAGGTTATGAAGTGTTGTGTCTTATAAGATAATAATCCAGCTGCTAACTGCGCTGAGTTTCATAGATGAAATTTACAATTTCAATGTGAATTCCATTGCATGAAACACGCACACATAAATATGTACATATATGTGCATTATTATTCAAGTCAGCTGGAACTCATCTCTGTGAATTTGTACATAGATACAATATCCTTGAATAGATTACACTTGAGAGTTCATGTTCATGAAGGTTTCTATCCTAAAAATTTCATCTTATGACTTTTCACATTTATAGAGCAATTGAATTCACAACCATCAAAAAGGATAAGAGTTATCAATCAACATGCCAACACATATGCATGAATAGAGAAAACTCAGCAGTCTTGATGAGAATCATGGTTATGTAATATATCGCTCAAAGTGTTATTCTCAGAATCATGAAAGAAATAACATAATCCAACGTGCATGGGCAAGTGGATACTCATTTAATTGAAGTGTTGCTCACATGTACAACGTGGATCGGCTAAAGTTACGCCTCAGGAACTTGGCAACATGCTCAATGGCACGACAAAGAATGGGAATTAGAGCAACTGCAAAGAACGAAACAGGCACTTTGAGTACTTTTTTCAACAAAAGCACAATGTTTAAATCAATTTTGGAGGGAATTTAACTATAAATACAGAATGGATACTAACATTTGAGGCACAAATGTGACATGACAAAACAAAGGCAGTATATTGAGTAGATAAAATCTTTGGTGAGTACCACCGACTGAAACCACACTTGCAAAGCTGTCAAGTTCCATGCCCTAGGTTTCTGTGATAATGGTTTGTTAGATCAGCAAGTAGATCGTAAATAATGCAGTGAGAAAATTGTGTAACTATAGAATTACCCCGTATAATGAGTACAATGAATAAAGAGAAGAGCATGCAGTCCCCAAGAAGGAAAGCCGATATGCCCGATATGAGAGATTTCTAGGCACAAGAGGAAAAATTGCAAGAACTGCCATAATAAAGACCTGTGAGAAAAAGGATGAATTAAGCAAATAAATTTCCTACCAAGAAAACATCTCATAATGAGCAATAATCAATACAAGCTTTGGAATGACCACAATTCCTTAATCCTCAACCACTAAGAAACCATATTTTTTCTAAATCTAGAGATATCATTGCATATTGTTGACACTTAAGTCCATCTGTCCATGTATCCACACACAAACTATGACATCACATGCTAGCATTGAAATACAATTCTATGTCTGGTCATCACAGGCATGATCTGACATTTGAGTTCAAAAAACATTGTACCTAAAATTACAAACTCATTAAAGCTATTGAACTTTACAACTCAAATTCTGGTTGTAAAACTCCTAATACTCGCACCTAAAAAAAGTTTCTTTTAATTTAGTATATAACACTTCAACATACCCACGCATTGACAGAAAACTGGATGGTTTGTTGATCCCACCGCACTGACGTAGAACCAGGAGGTGGAGCCGTCGATGCCCCTGATGTTCTACTTGAAGACCCTACAAGATGCATTCAATAGGATCGGTACTCGGAATACATAAGAAAACAAAGAGGATATCTTAAACTGCCATATAAAAAATTAATTGTCATCTTCTGAAATTGACAGTGAAGCATAGAACCTGAATGCCGCTGGCGTGTATTACTATTAGAAGTAGAGGATGATGAAGCCTGTGGCTGCGGTGGTGCTGACGTTCTTGGTGGTGCTGTCATTCTTGCTTGCTGAGAAGTGCTGCCAGTGCCAATTGGTTCCACAATTAATTCAGAATCCTGAACAAAGCTGATCAATTAGAATGATGATAGAGGAGAAAAATTCAGGACATCAAATATGTCTATAACATTTTAAATCATAACCCAAAATCCAAATGATAGAAAATAACATGTATATTGCATATTCAGCTCGAACATAAACACAGTTACAGAACTCAGATATCAGAACAGAGTTTTTCGATGTTACACAAAATTTTGAGGTACAAAAAAATACTGCACTTCTAACAAATCCAAAAGTTTTTTTTATTTTTTTATTTACAGCGATTGGTAGTAAGAAAATAAACCAAGATATCTTTATGATTGCGCTTCAAACTACATTCTTGAACTAATAACCAAGTGACATAAAATCAAACGCCATATATATAGAATTAATAGCAGAAAAGGAAGCAAGAAGAAATTATACAATGTAGCGGTGGTAGAACTTTTGCTTGAAGTGGTTGACGACGTCGTTGCGAGAGGCCATATGGGGTGGAATAAGGACGTTGGACCAGTAATCTGCCCACCGAGGATCGTTATCATAGTCGTACTCCGCCGCCGCAATCCGCTTCAACTTCTGAAGATCTTCTCCTTCTCCTCCACCCATTATATAATCGATAAACAAAACGAAAACAAGTTATTCAATTGATAAGAGTTTCTCCGGTATTGACTTTAACGGGAAAAAAATCTGAACTTCAGTTGTCCTCTCTTCCCTCAACGCCAGAAAATTCTTCTTTCCTTTTCTTACTTTGTTTAGAATACTCCCTTGTTACCCAAGTTGCTACTAATAACAATTTTCCTAATTTCAACTTGACCAAGTTTTGGGAGATATCGTTACATGAGGACTTAAAACTAACGAGTGAGGCTTGGGTGAATCCCAATGTTCTTTTATATTTTATTTTAAAGACTATATATTTTTATTAATATTTTTTATTTTTTTAAGAAAATAAAAGGTAAACATATACAATTTAATACAAAAATTTTAAAGAGCACGACTTCAATGGAACAATTGAAAATGGTGAAATTGGAAAAATTGATTCTTGTATGGAGAAATAGTAGTAGATTGCGACAAGTGTTTCTTGGGCTCTGGTATTTTAGCAAATAATTGATTATGACTTAAACTTTACCGTATTCTGGTGTGAATTGTGCAGTGAATTTTTTGCGAGGGACCGTTCGCGGAGCATTAGCGGCGGCAATCTAACACCAGCTTGTGTGGAGGGCTGATCATTCAGAAGCAACCCCACCAACTAAGGCCAGCAGAATCGTTGGAAGATTGATAAATTGTCATGTTAAATTATTAGATTTCTCGAATCTTCGTTACTGTGGATTGTTGCTTGGTTTTAATTTGTGTGTATTGAGACAAGCCTAATTAGAAATGTAAACTAGGGTTCATGACGAGGATAATCAAAATGCATGTATGTTCATCGACTGATAATAATAAGAAATTAAAAGTAAAGAGTGTAATTTAAGAGTATATTTAGTAATTTTGGGGTATGTCTAGTAATATAATTTTTTAAAAGGGTATTTAAGTCATATTAATTTAATATATATTAATTTAGATATTTTTGGATTTATTTAGTAATAATATCGGGGGGTAAATAGTAGCTACCTAATGAGTATTAACTTTACAATATTCAACAATATTAATATTTCAATATAAGTAATAGTCTATCACATATAGAATAGTATTAACCTTAACGAAAAAGAATTAGCATGCGATCCAATTACTTTAGTTAGCTATAACCACAAAATTTACATACGAAAATTGAGTAAGAAATCATACAATGACGTAACATCAAACTGTAATTACAATGGTAAGACTAAATATAAAGAGGTAGGTAATTCACAAAACTCATCTGCCCCCACGGAACTGCACGAGCATTGCCCGAAACTTACAAGAGTGTATATGCTTCCACGCTGCTGAAGCTCATCTCAGTCGCATCGAAGGGCGTACGCATGTAGATCCGATTAATCGATGAACGATCAACTCCTGTTACTCCAGCTGGTTTGAGAGTTGTTGAAGTATTCTGAACTGTAATCTTGACTTCCAAAAGCCATCCTCTGAAACATTCTGATCTGAGCAGAGTGATCCCTCGAATTGAAAATCCCACTTTGGCCCGGTTTCATTCCATTGTTCAAATCTGCCAATTCTTCCATTGAATCTAAAGCCCTCACAATCTGCACGTGAATGAGAAAATCAAATATGTTGCAAAATATGTAAAAGTGTGTGATTTCAGAGTATTTGGGCGGAACGCACCTGACTCATCCTTGGCCTTTTGGCAGCTAAATGGCGCACACAAGCTGCGGCTGCTTCAATCATCCTGAACATTTCACTAGGGATGAAGTTATCTCCTAAACGGACATCAACGATATCTCCAAACTCTTCTTTATCAAGTGCTTCAGTGAGTAATGGTCGAGCCTGTGGAAGACACCAGCATGAAATTAACTGTCTGCTCGCGGATGTAAGTTGTCGTTGGATTAAAGGGTTTTAGAATGGATTTTCAAATCTGTAGTAGCTAGTTCATCGGTGGTTGTTTGAATTGATATGGATTTAGAAAATTCCCAAAATCAGAAGGTACTTACAACTATCAAGAACTTGTTGCTTATATATGGCTGCATTTCTCAACTTTGTCTTTACTAACTTAAAGTAACTTTCTTAACTCAAACAACTCACTGGAAGAGAGAGAGAGAGAGAGAGAGAGAGAGCATTGTTCATAATGAAAAACATAGAGATAAGGTATAGGATAATGTCCCATTTCCTCACAAAGCAAGACTAATTGCTCTCAGTTTAATTAACAGCAAACAACTGCTAATTTCACCGCGAAACTGCTAAGCAGAATTAGTGTCTCTTCTTCATTCAATCTTTTCTTCTTTAGATTATATCAAAAACAAAGGCCAAAATATAGGTACGGATGAAAGAAAATTAAATCAGAAAACAAGGTTGATGGAACTTACCCATTCAACTAAACTTTCGTCACCAAGCGGTTGAGACGAGTCAACAGGCTTACGACCTGTTATGAGCTCCAAAAGCACAACCCCAAATGAAAAAACATCAGATTTCTCAGTGAGTTTACCGGTTGATGCATATTCGGGAGCCAAGTATCTGCAAGCCATCCAAATAAATAAATGATAGATGTCGAATGAACATCACAACTCTACATTAAGCCGCATTACTATAGAACATTTACTTTAGCAAACACATTGGAGTTTGGATAAAACTAGTTCAAGTTGCATGTAAGCACAAGATACACCAGAAACTAGCTGAGCACACTGCAATCTCTCTGAAATAACTTTCAGATAAAGGGGTGACGTACCCAAAGGTGCCCATCACACGGGTAGACACGTGTGTATGTAATTCCAGTTCTAATGCTAGCTTTGCAAGCCCAAAATCCGCAACCTGCCATAAATAGCAAACATAATGGAGTGGATTTTTATGCTAAATAAACAGGTTCGATCAAAATTCCTGACTTAAATATAGCCAGAAGAAAAAAAAAGTACAGCAAAGAAAAATAATTAAGGATTACAAGAAAAGGAATACCCGTGCTTCAAAGTTGTTATCCAAGAGAATGTTTGTTGACTTAATATCTCTGTGAATAATACGGGGTTGACCTGACAAATACATCCAATATTAGGTGATTCTTCACAAAAATGACCCTGGAAGATTTATCAGAATACCTGAAAAGGTAGGGTGATACTATTTCTAGAGCAATGCACAAACAGATTATGTGATTCATAGAATGGGAGGAAAAGGAAGGTGAAAGAAAAATTATATCCACAATCAAGAAAAACTATTTGGACAGTTATCGATGCAATGATGCCACAAAACTATAGCTATAGCTTACAATCTTCATGAAGATATGCCAGCCCACGTGCCGCACCAGCCGCAACTTTAACTCGGCTAGCCCAATCCATTACTGGCTTGCCTTTACCTGCCATGTTACAACTCAAATGACTAAATTCCATTTTAGTAATAAATGCAGGTTATATTGCCAATCCAGAAGCTGAAATCTAGTATTACCATGGAGATGGTGATGCAGGGTGTTGTTTGGCACATAATCATAGACGAGCAACCTTTGACTTTCAGAGATACAATAGCCAACAAGTGACACTAAATGTCTGTGGTGTATACGACTGATAATCTCAACTTCTGCTCGGAATTCACGTTCTCCCTGTCCACCACCAGCCTTCAACTGTTTAACAGCAACTTCTCTTCCATCTACCAGAACTCCTTTATACACACAACCAAATCCACCTTCTCCCAGAACATTAGCTTCTGAAAATTCATTCGTAGCATCAGATAATTCTTGATATGTAAACCATGACCTTGAAGTGCCAATGCCACCATCTGGTGAGTAAACATGATTGTTTGCTGAAGCACTTGCAGCCAGTTGAGATGAATAATGAGATCTTAGAAATGATGAATCTGAAACAATAAGAAAGTGAGTGAGTGTACTCACAACTGACAACCAAAGCTAAAAGTGCATTCATCAAGTGATCACAGTTTATAAAATGGGAGCTTTCCAACATGTCAAATTTCTGTTTCAGGTGCACCAGAAAACAAAAGGATCAACTGCATGAAAAAGTCAGAGATCATGGCCATTAATGGAATATCATAAATCACTAATCCGGATGTGAAACAAAAAATAGTTTAGGTAGTTGAGACCGACTCGAAACATGATTATTTAACTAGGCATGAAGAAATATTTGTAATACTTCATGAACATTTTTTAAGATTAAAAGGAGAAAAGACACTGGGTCTTACAATAAGATGCCACCATGTTAAAGATTCAAACTTTCTAAGGTTTTATTTGGAATGAAGGATCTAGGGTATAGAATAAATTCCATAATAAGAAATCCGTTGCAGTAAAATGAGTGCAGTGCGTTCATTCTACAGAGGATTTGAAATCCATAACTCCATTATGAATTATTATTGAAGGATTTGAGATCACTCATCACTTTAGATCCTCTCTTTCAATAAAATCCTTCAGAAAGGATTAAATTAAGCATGGTAATTCCAATAATTTTGCCAATTTTGAGTATTCTGCATCCATAGTGCTCGAAATATAAACTAGTGAAACTCAACCACAGGAAGGACAAAGCAACAAAACTCATGAAAAGAAATCATATGACGGAAAAAATGTGATGAACTAGTACCTGAATTTTGGGAGGATGCGAAAGGTGAAGGCACGGCATAGTTGAGGCTAAACCCAGTCTTTCTTCTTTTTCTCTTATGCATATACCATACAGCAAGAATCACAAGAGAGAGTCCCAATAAGCCCACAATACTGCCTATCACTGCTGCACCTGCATTTCCTCCACCCCTGGAATTACTAGGAGTTGCATTTGTGGTTGCATTTGGACGTTGAGTCGCAGTGGGTTTCTCCGTAGGGTGCAATGGAAGTGGGGAGGCTGGAGCGCTTCCATTGGAAGATGTATTGCTTGAATGTGGAGGAGAAGTAGAAGGTGGCAGAGATGATGAAGGGACATTGGGAGGAGGCGCAGTGGAGGCCGGAGGAGGAGCGCTAGTCGGCGGACTAGGTGGGGAACCAGCCGGAGGGGGTGTCGATGGAGGTGGTGGATGAGAATGCTTTGGTGGATGTGCAACCGGTGGAGGTGGAGGACTAGTGGTCGGAGGTGAGGCAGTAGCTGGAGGTGGGGGAGAGGGGAAAACAGCTGTAGGTGGAGGGGGTGGTGACACTGGAGGGGCAGGGGATTCCTGGGGTGGTGGCGGAGGAGACGACGCAGTTTGTGGGGGAGGTGAATTAGTACTGGGAGGAGGAGCTGTAGGAGGGGGCGGGGGCGACACTGCGGGTGGGGGTGCAGAAGGCGGTATAGGAGGCGGAGGCGGGGTTGATGTTGCCGGTGGAGGAGAAGCAGACGATGGTGGTGGTGGAGAGGATTGAGGGGGTGGCGCGAGGGGAGTAGAAGGTGGAGGAGCGGCAGAAGGCGGTGGCGCGTTGGGTGTCGGATTAGGATTAGAGTTTGTAGGTGGCGTTGAATTTGTTGGAGAAACTGGCGGAATAACATTAGGGAGTGGAGGAATTGGTGGGATTGAAGCCATGATTCTCAGAAAAAACAGTTCCTCAATCAATTAAATCAGGATCAACTTCAATTCACATCATCTTCTTCAAAATGCAGCACATCCTCACACTGAATCTCCACTCCTTACTAATAAAAACAGCAATCAAACCTTCATTCAACAGAATTTATCCTCCTAAATTAAAACCTTCACAATAATCCTTCCAGATGCCGAGATTCTATAGTAACCACTAGAATTCAGTTTTCCCCAACAGAATCGAGAAAAATGTAACTCTAACAAATCGCAGATCACAAATTTTCAATCTCGAATTCAACACTGAAACCAGTAGAGCCAAGAGTAAAAAACGTGAAACCAAAACTTCCAAATCAAATGCAGTTCAATACAATGAGAGAGAAACCGATGTATTCTCACCTCACGAATGTTGAAATTCCAGAGAGAGAAAAAATCCCAAATGAACTTGTCGCCGGAAGATACGGCGTAGAAAAGATCAAACAAATGCGCAATTAAACGTGATTGCCACTTCATAACAATCCAAAATAATGGAGAGAGAAAATAAAAGAAATCGTCTGACACCAATGCAGAGGAGATCATGAGCATGACAAGGAGCACTATAAACTGAGCTGTTTTCATCAAATTAATTCCTATTTAATTTTATAGAATTAAAAAAGGAAAATATACACCAAAAATAATTGGATTTTAAATCAGAAGAACGTGGGATACTGGGATTATAGTATTGGAGAGAGAAGGTTGTGAAGAAGCAAAGTCAAAGAAAACATCATGAATCCCATGTTCACTGCCCACCCTTACCTGCTTCTAACATTCAATCATTACCATTTTCTTCGGTTTTTATTCCACAAAATGTTTAATTAAGCTCTGCAAAATAAATCAAACAGTGGATGATATATATTTTGAGAGAAATTTCTTTTCAACTTCATTAGTTTTTGTCTCTTTTTCTACAAAAGACAGAACTTTAACTCATTTTTTAGACATCATTTTAACATACCATTTATCATAATTACATTTTGTTTCACAAAAGTTTGATGATATATTAGTGGTAAAAACCGCGTTATACCGCGTGCATCCCAACTCCCAAGAACATAATTTATGATATAATTGTTGTATTTTAGTGTGTAATATAAAGTGATGAAATATTTGAATTTTCTTGTTTTTTTTTTCTCTTTTCTCTCTCTCTTTTTGTTTTTTTTTTTTTCAACATTCACTGGTGTATGGATGCAAAACTACACTGTCATTAGAAGTATAATTAATATTTCTTAATATACATGATAAGTATTAAAAATTTAGTTCTTATATATGTGACTTCTTTATTAGGCTTTTTTTCTGATTAATTTCTGAATTTCTTCCATCAATATTTTGAGCCATTGTTGAGAGGATAAATGGGCCAACCAATATTTTCCGATTTGAATCAAAAACGGCAGCCCAATGCGTATAATTCATACACACGAAGAACATAATATTTCAAACATCTAATCACAACAACATAAGACAAGGAAATAACTATGCAAGAAGAACACAAACATACGTGATGTGATCCATCAACTCATCTTATTTCAAACACTGATCACACATTCATTCAATGACTATAATGTCGAAACCAACAAAATTTGCCTCCCATCTCACACTCCTCTTCTTGATCATCCCTACTATGAATCCACCACAGAAGATTGGACAGAGAATTCCCATCATCGTACCCATTCAAACTCCTCACATTATTCAGACCACTTTCTTTATCATAAACCCCTTGCAATGCATACACGAACCCCTTCCACCCTTCTCCCACTCCCTCCCGGCTCAACGCCGGGAAAGTCCACTCCACCAACCGTCTCACGAAACCCACATCCGAGAATAGAGCTTCACTGATGGGAAGTAAAGGCAACAATTGAATCCCCAAACGACACTCCTTCCAATCAGCCGGAGCGAACCAAAGACCACTATCCCTCTTGTTGGACCATAAAACACCAACCATCCTATTGTCTCTACTAAATTCTTCAGGATACACATTATCCCCCTCTTTCACATGCCACCATGTCTTAGCTGCTTGGATTTCTAAAGCTGATAGGGTTGATCCAATTGAAACAAGGTGGCTATCTCCATAGGCTAGCCCCATTAGAGCTGCTGAGTAGTATGCATTCACTGCCTCGCTCGTGCTCTCTTGGTTACGCCCGTCTCCAAACTCTGTTAGCCCCCCTGCCCAAGAATGCAACTTCCACAGATCAAAGCATCTCAAACGAGTGTAGTTTGAGTTCTCTCTTCTGCTTAAGTTCATGTAATCAGCCATCAAAGAGTATGCTTGTGGCCTGTACTTCCTCCCCCAAGCAGGATCAATCTTAGCTAGTACAGAGATTCCATAAACAAAGTATCCAAGGTGATAATGATGATCATTATAAACTCCAAAACCGAAATCAGCACCCGAATCCAGTGATCCTTGTTTGGTCACAAGTCCACCCCATTTTGCATCATATAGAAAGCCATTCGGACCAAAAGAACCTTCTAACCAAGGCTCAATTGTATCCTTCAAGAACTTCTTAATAGCTGGAATCACGTCAAGATAGCACACTTCTTCAGCAATCAATGCTAGTCTTGCAGCTCTAGCAACCAGCTTGGCATAGAAGTACGATGATGGTGTCATTACAGCACTAGAATCCAGCCCCTCAACATCCTTGATTAGTGCTTGAATTATTTCAGAACATGATTCATCATCAACTCCCCTTATTGAATGCCAAGTTACAGACACAGGATCACTTTTCAAAACCCAAGAATCTCCAACAACACCAACAAGCTCTCCATCAATACTATCGTACTTAAAGTCCTCCAAGACAGAGATTGAGCAATCAGTGTCGGAGAGAAGCCGAAGATGGAGAGGATGTGCAAGCATTAACAGATCACCCCAACCTCTCTTATCCCATTTATACTCCAAACAAAAAGGCTTTGTGAAAGAAGCATCACCACTCACAGCGTAGCAGGAGCTGAATCTATCCAATACAGCCTCGAATCTTGGATCAGAATTGGGCAAAGCAACAATCCTAATTACACCAGAAAACACACTGGAAGTGATCCTGTTCATGTCATGGCTCAAATTTATCGGCGATGAGGCGTAAAGAAGCCATGTTTGATTGTTGTTCAGCTTAATGACGTACTTTGTGCAAGAACTGTTTGGATTCAGCTCCAGAATGGCGTGGATTGTTGAAATAGAGAGTGGAACGCTGCTCATTACATTGCAAGTCAAAAAGGGACTCCCTCTAACAAGAAAGAATCTAAGATTGCTAGAAGGGAGATCTAGAGTGATACTGAGATCATTAAAGGAAGATATGACGTGGGTCGAATCCGGGTTTGGGTTATTCAACGTGGATACGGTGAGATCGGCGATGAAATTTTGGTAAATGAAAGCAGGATTCTTAAACAGAGTAGGGTAACAAAGAGTAAGAGACGATTGAGACGATTTGATCAAATATGGATGGATGTATTCAGGTTGATCGCCGTTTTTGAGCACAAAATTCTGGAAAAATGAGTTTGTGGGTAAAGGGTTGGAGAGGAGGTGGGGGGAGAAGAATTGGGAGGGATCAGGGAGGACTGTGGAGTGCGTTTGAGGGAAGAGGAATGGGCGGGAGCGGTGTCTGACGGTGGTCAGAGGCAGCGGCGACATGGCGGGGGATGGCGGCGGCGAAGGGGAGGCGGAAGGTGGCGGCGGCCGGCGTGGCTTTTTCTTAAAAGGTTTAGTTATAATGGTTTAGACTCTCCGTCTAATTTTCTTCAACATGGGGTGCTATTTATAATTTGTTGGAAATTATGGGCCCAATTGTTAATTCCGCTAAGTTTCGAGAAGCAACAAGGCAATTTACGTCGATGACGTGTACCTGTCAACACGGTAGTACCGGTATGGATAATAAAATGTGAATAAAATTATGGATTTATAATAATAAAGTATAAAATACAGTGTTATTTTCATAATATTGTGAATTTGTGATGTTGTTAGAATATTACTGTTGCGTAGTATTATTATTTTTTAAAATAGATATAGATAAATAATGGATGAAAAAAAATTAAAAATAAATTTGAAACTAATGAGTAATAGTATTTTTTAAAATATCCTCTCAAAGACTTCATCATAGAGACTAGTTCTCTGTATTAAATGCAATAATGCTCACTGTTAAATTATTGTAATGAATTTGACCAATTCCACTTGAAGGGAGTACCATAAAATTTATAAGAGTATTTATTTTAAGCATGAAAAGTATTATATTTTATTAATCAAATTATATAAAAGCAAAATAAATCCTCCTGACCATCTATTTTTAAAACAAATTTCAGTCACCCATTAAAATAATTAAATAATTATAATTATGACATTTTTGAATTAGGAAATAAGATTTTATTTATTAAAAATTTAATAATATTAAATATACCAATCAAATTATTGGAAAGGCTCAAGCCCACAGAATTAGGTCAAATAATCCAATGATCAATCAGCCCAAGCCCACATAATTAGGTCAAATATTTCATTGACCAATCAAATTGCGAGTTATATATGGGACTTCCTCACCCTTCACCTATATAAGGAGCTCTGCTCCATTCATTTCAAACACAGTGAGAACGATTCTCTAAGAAGATCAAAGACTTCAGAATTGTTTGAATAGTTCTTCGAATTATTCAACGAGAATCAACTCAAGAACAAAATACATCTGTGATTCAGGTTCTAAACCGCCTGGATCAAGTGTTCTACAGTCAAAAATTTGAACAGCCTATAATCTGGTTTTAAACCGTCCGGATTAAGCGGATTAAGCGTAGCCTCTAAACTGGTTTTAAACCGTCCGGATTAAAACCGTCCGGATTAAGCGGATTAAGCGTTCTATAACCGTCGGATTAACCGTCCGGATTAAGCGGATTAAGCGTAGCCTATAAACTGGTTTTAAACCGTCCGGATTAAGCGGATTAAGCGTAGCCTATAAACTGGTTTTAAACCGTCCGGATTAAGCGAATTAAGCGTTCTATAGTAAAAAAATTTGAACGGCCTATAATCTGGGATATTAAAATAATTAAATAATTATAATTATGACTTTTTCAAATTAGGAAATAAGATATTATTTATTAAAAAATTAATAATATTAAATATAAATCTAATTCTAGTCATCTATTTTTCAAAACAAATCTCAACAAAAAAAAAATCAAATCCTGACCATCTATTTCTCAAATAAATCTCAGCCACCCATTAAAATAATTAAATTAAATAATTGTAATTATAATTTTTTTCAAATTAGGAAATAATTAGATAATTATAATAAATCATGACCATAACCATCTATTTCTCAAATAAATTTCAACCACTCAATAAAATAATTAAATTAAATAATTGTAATTATGACTTTTTCAAATTAGGAAATAATTTAGTTCAATCTAGAATAAATCCAATTTTGGTAATTTATTTATTAAACAAATCTGCCCCATTAAAATAATTAAATAATTATAATAAATCCAATTTTGGCCATTTATTTCTCACACAAATCTCAGTCACCCAATAATTAGTTAAATAATTATAATTGTTGCCTTTTCAAATTAGAAAATAATATATTATTTATTAAAAAATTAATAATACTCCCTCCATCATAAGTATTTTACCCACTTTCCATATTAGGCTGTCCCATGTATTTTTACACATTCCATTAATAGAAAAAATGCATAATATTTTATTACATATTTTTTACAATCCCAACAACTTTAATAACTTTTTTACACTTTATTCATCATTCCCAACAACTTTATTAACCTTTTCTTTTTAAATCACAAATTTATCCCTACTTTTTCTTCTATAATATATTAAAAAAATAACATGTCTTAATCCCTGTGCCCATACAAATGGGTAAAAATACTCGAGACAGAGGGAGTATTAAATATAAATCAAATTCTAACCATCTATTTTTCAAACAAATCTCAATCATATATTAAAATAATTAAATAATCGTAATTATAACTTTTTCAAATTAGGAAATAATTTATTGTTTCCAAAGGGTTTAGGGTTTAAGGGTTTCAAGGTTTATCTTAAAAAAATCTAAGTCACCCATTAAAATAATTAAATAATTATAATTATGACTTTTTCAAATTAGGAAATAAGATTATTTATTAAAAAATTAATAATATTAAATATAAATTCAATCCTAACAATCTATTTTTCAATCAAATCTCAACCACTCATTATAATAGTTAAATAATTGTAATTATAACTTTTTCAAATTAGAAAATAATTTAATGTTTCCAAATGGTCAAGGGTTTAGACTTTTTCAAATTAGGAAATAATTTTACCAATTAAAATAATTAAATAATTATAACTTTTTTAAATTAGAAAATAAGATATTATATATTAAAAAATAATAATAATATTAATTCTGACCAAACCATTCATTAAAATAATTATTTAATTTAATGTTTTCAAAGGTTTAGGGTTTAAGGTTTTAGGGTTGATTTTAAGGGTTTAGGGTTTGTGCTTTTAGGGTTTTAGAATTTGTGGCATAATATTTCTATATGATCAAATCCTGACCATCTATTTATTTAACAAATCTCAGCCACCCAGAATAAATCCAATGATGGTCATCTATTTTTCAAACAAATCTCAGACACCCATTAAAATAATAAAATAATTATAATTATGACTTTTTCAAATTAGGAAATAAGATATTATTTATTAATAAATTAATAATAAATTATAAAATAAGATATTATTAATTAAAAAATTAATAATATTAATACAATCCTGATCATCTATTTTTTAAACAAATCTCAGTCACCCACAATGTTTATCCACAAAAAAAAAACAATATGCATTTTTAAGTTAAACTCAATTATATACTCCCACCGTTCCACACTAAGGATAGTTTTTGTTTTTTGGCACTTAGATTAAGGAATATTATTATTTAATGTGTAGTGGGTGGTTGTAGTAGTTGGAGTATGAGTCCCATATTTTAATTGTATTAGTGGTGTGTGTAGGTCTCATGTGTGTAAAAAAGGAAAATGAACTCTTTGGGTGAGACGACCAAAATGAAAAAAATAGACTCTTTGGTTGGGATTGAGGGAGTATTAATTTTTCAAAACAACTTATTCTGCAATAAACATCGAATATCTACATGTTTCAGATGAAACATTCTTTTATTTATATGGTAACCAATATTGCGTTCGAAAGGGTTCGTCAATTTACTATGATGTGTAAACAATAAATGATTTTGAATTATGTAAACTAGTAATATAGAATCTGATCATATAATTTAGAAAAATAAAAATTTTATTGTTGCATTTTAATTTGTCATATTATGAGATAATTAAAAAAAATAAATAAAGAAATAATACGACAACAAGATTCAAACCACACCAAAACCGAATGTGAGAAGCTCAAACAAATCTCAACCACCCATTAAAATAATTAAATAATTATAATTATAACTTTTTCAAATTAGGAAATAAGATAATTAAATAATTATAATTATGACTTTTCAAATTAAGAAAAATTAACAATATTAAATATAAATCAAATCCTACCCATCAAAGGGTTTAGGATTTAGAGTTTATGGCATAATATTAAAATCATGACCATATATTTCTAAAACAAATCTTAGCAACTCATTAAAATATTAAATAATTGTAATTATGAATAATATCACTTCATATTCAAATAAATATTATTCGGTTCAAACATCATAAAATTAAGTGAAATTATTATTGCCCTAAAAATAACACATCCCGTGCAATGCACGGGTGCCCATAATACCCATAATCCCTAATTTATTATAATTAATTATCTCCACATGTAAGACTAATTTCACTCACTTTAATTATTGTTTAATTGATGATTAATTGTACATACAACTCCAAGTGTTTTGTTCTTGAGTTATTAATTGTGTGAGGATGGTAGAAAGTCATACGACGAATCTATACAATTTCGAAAGCACTACTATATCTGATGTTCGGAAAGCCAAAGGAAGGGTGCAGATGGATCCTGGCTCTGGTGCACCACCGATGATACGGTGTATGATGCTGTGAAGTCGATGACTCAGCATAATGTTGGAGCTCTGGTTGTTGTTAAATCGGGGGAGCAGAACTCAATTGCTGGAATTAATAATTATAATTTTTTCAAATTAGGAAATAATTTAGTCCAATATAAAATAAATCTAATCTTGACCATCTATTTCTTAAACAAATCTCATCCACTTCCCAGCTACCCATTAAAATAATTAAATAATTATAATAATCTAATCATGCCCATCTATTTCTCAAACAAATCATATAATTCAAATAAATATTATTCGGTCAAAAATTATAAAATTAAGCGAAGTTGTTGCCCTAAAACTAACACATATCGTGCAACGCACGAGTTAGCTACTAGTTAGAGTTAATTTCAAGAAAAATTACTAAACTAATTAATTATTATTTTAAAAAATTTATAAAAAAGAATTATACTATTAACATAGTTGCAAAAAGCACACAATTTCTAAAAAGAAATCCCTTATTCCACCTTTAATCCTCGTAATTGTGAAAAAATATTACACAATTGGAATGTTTTGCAACAATATATAACATTGAATGAGTTCTTATTGTAATTTCTCAAAGATTATAATTAATTTTGCAAGTAAAATTCATAATTTTTATTGCAATTAACTCTAACTAACAATTAATAGGTTTTTTAAAAATTTATCAAATTGATTAATTAAAATTTATATCAAGAAAATCTAGTAATTATATAGATAATTAGTGTCATGCATAAGGTAATAGTATTTTTCAAATTAAATTTTACATAAAACCAATTTCTACAATATGGAGTAGTCTCTATAATCAATTATTTTGTGTTGAAAAATGAAAAGTAAATATTTGATTTTTAAATTTATTCGTTAATGAAATTTAACAACAATATCTTAGTTACGTCAAACTCAACTTGATAAAAACTTCACATAAATAAAAAAGTTAGTTATTATAGATAATAAAGTATCTTTTAAATTGGTTGGGGTTTCAAATAAAACAGATATAAAAAAAATTTTGTTTAACACATCAATTAAATGTCACAACTACATGTTAGATGATAACATCATTAAATATACCTGACATGTATTAGGAGTAGGGGTGGGCAAGAGAGTAGGGGTGGGCAAGAGACGGGTTTCAGGTATTTCGGGTACCCAAAAAATCGGGTTAGAAATTTCATTATTTGAATCCGATCCGAAATTTTATATATTCAAAAATTCGAGTACTCAAAAAATATCGGGTACCCGAAGTTCATCCCCTGTTTTAATCAAGCAAAGCAAGAAAATGACCTCTTCTTCAAGCCCTCAGCCCTGCATAACAAAATTATTTGTAATACAAATTTCATGTTGGTAATAAATACCAACCAAAGCAAACATGCTAAGCTGCTGCAATCATAAGTCAACTGCCAAATTAAATTTGAAAACAATCACATATCAGTGTATCACATACAACTTGCAAGCTTGAATCCTAGCCTGATAATAGTTTTTATCGATGGGGATAACGACGTCGTCACCTGTGCGGGATGGGGGGAAGAGCTCCCCTGAGGCAGAGCTGTCACAAATCGTCTCCAAGAGAGATTTAATGTCTGGATCTGTAGGGTCAGAGTTGTGGGTGAAGCCATTTCAGGCGGCATCCCGGATAGATCTAACCGTATCGAGATGCGGCGCCGAAGAGCCGCGTTCTTGGGATGGAATTGGTCTCAAATCGCCGTGAGGCAGGCAGGGAGGGGATCGCTCTGGGCGATGTCGGAAGCTGTTGCCGCCAGTAGAAGTTGGCTGTGGGGCAGATTTAGAATGTGGCGGTGGAGCAGGTTTGGAATTTGGGGATGAAGATCCAGCAATAAATGGGGACCCGTCAATGTTGGAAGGGGACAAGGGTGGGCGAAAAGAAAGCCCATATCCTTGTGAGAAAGCAGTACTTGGTGGGGGTTGAGACCCACTTGACTGGCCGGAAGTCATAGCAGCGGCTAGGGCAACTTCTAGAGAGAAGGGGGAGAGACATCTAGAGAGAGAGACGAAGACATTTTTTTTTTAAAATTAAAATTACACATTAAAAGTTCGAGTACCCGATCGAGTATTTTGGATAGAATTTTAAAACCCATAATCCGATCCAAAGTTTTAAAATCGGGTTCGGATAATCCGAAACCCGAAAAAAATCCGATCCGCTTCGGTAATTTTTCATCGGTTCGGTAAAGGTACCCGAAATTCGAAAATTTTTGCCCACCCCAAATTAGGAGAAATAAAGAGTAAGTTAAGAATATAAGGTTTGTATTAATGATAACTATTACCAACTTCTATTAATTCCTAAGAAAAATTCCATTATTTGTAGCACAAGCATGTTATTTCATTATAATTGATTAAGATGAATTTTACATAAACATGTCATATATTCAGTATTAAAACACAATAAAGAAAGAAAGAATAAATTTTTCAAAAAATTAAAAAAGATGGAGGTAGATACCATTAATCTGCCATGTAACTAAATCTTACAACAAATTAGATTTTCTAATGAAAATTTGAATCACACCCACCAAAAGATCAACATTTATAGAGAAACATAACTTGATAAATGACAATTTAATATAATAAATTACTCTTAAGTTTAATAGGAGTAACATTTTAACTTATTATACTGATGTATCTAAACGTGCAGATTGATATACTCAATTCATCCCATGTAAAGGGGTATTTTTACTTTTTTCACATGAATTTAAAAGTATTATTATTATTTAATGTATAATAATTAGTTATATTAATGAGTGTATATATGAGCTCATATTTTAATTGTATTAGTGGTGTGTGTGATTCCATGTGTGTAACAAAATAAAAAGAACTCTTTAAGTAGAACACCTAAAATAAAAAATATGGATCCTTTTAAGGGAATGGATGAGAGCATGTATTATGAAAAGGTTCATGAAATATACTATCATGCAAACATATGTAATATATATCTAATTCACATCTACATGTGTGCTTCATAATGAAAAAAAAAAAAAGACGTACCATATATTACTGATCGTCAGGTAATGTATAGCCAAATATACGATAACTTATCCTTCTAACTTAATTAAGATGGATAAATTGCAGTTTTATTAAGTTAAGGAAAGAATTGGAGGAGTAAACTTGGGGGTAGGATATGGAAAACGTTGGAGGAAATGAGGGTTGGTTGTTGGTGTTGAATTAATTACGTTAGTGTTCATATTGGCTCAATTGGTGATATTTTTAGGAAGGGTACTAGATCTGCAAGGTATCTAAATGCATTGCTTGCAATTTGAGAATGCAATAAATTAAAGATAAAAAAGTGGTCCTCTTACCTTATTTCTCTTGCAAGAAATTCACATTTTCTTTTTAATTATTTGTAATATCTTTATATCAGGTGGAAAAATAATAGGGTTAATTGAGAGTGAAAAAAAAAAAAACCCTTATTACAAACTAATCACCATCTTTGAGAAAAGTAAAATAAAAAAAAGAAACACTTTTAAATATTACTATTTCCATCACATCGAAAGATTCCATTTTAATATAGTAAGTGTTTCAATTAAAAATTATTTTATTTTTTTGGTAGAAGAGTCTCATATATTTCCATCACTCACTATTAATACAAATACTCATTACACAAATACTCATTACACATATAATAATACTCCTTCCATTCCATGTATTTTAACCTACTTTTCATTTTGGGCTGTCCCACTTATTTTTACTTATTCTATTAATGGTAAAAATACATACTCCTACCGTCCCGGAGTAAGAGGGACTTTTGTTTTTATACATGTAGATTAAAGAGTATTATTATTTAATGTGTAGTGGGTAGTTGTATTAGTGGAAATGTGGACCCCATATTTTAATTGTATTAGAGGGGTGTATGAGTCTCATGTATGTAAAAAATGAAAGGGGGCCCTTTGGGTGGGACGATCAAAATGGAAAAAATACACTATTTGAATGAGACAGATGGAGTAATATTTTATTATATACTTTTTCACTTTATTCATCAATACCAACCACTATACTTAATTTTTAAAATTTTATTCATCATTTCCAATAACTTTATTTACTTTTTCTTCTTAAATTATTAATATTCCTAATTTTTCTTACATTATATTATATACTATTAAAAAAATAACACGTCTTAATCTCTGTGCCTGTACAAATGGGTAAAAATACCCGAAACAGGTGGAATAGACAGTATTCCTTAAATAATTTGCCAAAAGTAAATGAGGACTTATAGATGGAATGGAGGGAGTACGCACGCCAAATCTGATATTTTTATTAAAATCTAGTAAGTATTAAAAAGAAAAAAATACCTACACCCGTTTACATGCACCGTAATTAATATTCCCAAGTAACTCTCTTGTGAGACAGATTATTTGTGAGACGGGTTGACCCATTACTAAAATATGTATATTTGTAGTTAAAGTATGTCAATAATAAATCATGTTATAACACACTAAGATCATAGTTTAATGCATAATTCAGCATACTTTAGAAAACATATTTTAACAATTACTAAACATAATTTATCTAAATAACAAACATATTTTAACACGTCTCACAAACCGTCTTATTTAAATAACGTCTCACACGAGACTTTCTCTTCCCAGATTTATATTTGCCCATAATAATTTTGGACAAAATATTTATTAATTTGGCTATTTTAAATGTAATTTTGTAAATTTTAAAACAAAAGATATTGGATGTTGACTTTGGATAAAAATTGGGGGAGATTTAATTGAATATTAACAATAGAGAAAAACGTTAGAGCTACTGTCAGCAAAACGACATGGCTGGCTTACTAGCCTGGGCGGCGGACGTCGTCGGACGTGGTGGTGGTGAGCGGAGCGACGAGGAAAACGATCCTGATTCAATCCCTCTTATCTTCACTCCCGAACAACTGACCTACGTTCAACAGCTCGACAGCAAAACAGCTTCTCTGAACCGCTCGATCCAAGATCTGCGCCTGAGATTGCCTCCCCCTGATATTTCTCAACGCCTTCCTCATCTCCACGCTCATTCCCTTTCCTCCAACCACGATCTTGCCCTTCAGCTCAACGCCCATTCCGCTACCAAAGAGCAGGTATTTTTTCATTTAGATTTCTTCTTGATGATTTTTAATGGAGTATTTGCTTTTGGGGGGTTATTTCTGTTTCCACCACTTTCCCTTTTTTCGAAAATTAGGTTTAATTTTCTCTGTTTTTCGACTGTGATGGATAGAATTCGTCAATTAAGAAAATTATAGTTTGCTAGTTCGCACATTATGCACGCATAATCTGTTTTTTGATAGCGGAATCATGTAGCTCAAAATATGAACCAATAAATGTAAATTAAGGTATAATTGTGTTCACATAATATTGGATCACGATCTGTATTGGCTCCACTTTTCCCCCCACCTTATTACCCTTTTTTCTGAGTTTATGAACCACGTTTTATTGCAGAATGTGATTGTTGTTGGATTTTTGTGGAAACAAGTAACAGCGCGCATTTGAGGTTTGTGAATGTGGAAAGCTGATCTTTAGTGGTGAGAAATTGCAGGCACAGCTAAGGGAGGCTAGGTTACTGGAAGAAAATGCTGAATATCAAAATGGTATATCCATTTGTGAAATTAAAATTCAGGAGAAGCAGCAGGAAGCAGAATTGCTTCGAAGTAAATTGAAGGTCGGGTTTAGTTTCCTAAACTTCACGCATATGTCGTAGCTGTAGTAGTAACCTCAATCATATCACTGCTTCACTTGATAGTTTAATTGGATTTACATGGTTTATTTAACCTTTTCGTGTCCTTGGCATCTTCAATAGTTTATAAATTTCTTCGTTGGAGTAACTTTTATAACATGATACGAGAGTGCACTCATTGCCTTCCAACTCACAACTCGAGAATGCTTTGCAGGAAATGGACTTGATTGAGCAGAACCTGAGAGCTGAGTTGCAGAGACAAGAAGAATCAATGGATGCCAGCC
Source organism: Pogostemon cablin (assembly GCA_023678885.1). NCBI lineage: Eukaryota > Viridiplantae > Streptophyta > Magnoliopsida > Lamiales > Lamiaceae > Pogostemon > Pogostemon cablin. The sequence continues at coordinate 2,610,306 of CM042994.1, read as the reverse complement.
ATTCTGGAGAATCAGATGGAATGATTAATCAATCAAAATTAACAGTTGAAGCCCAAGAAGAAGCTGAAGCTTCCAAGCACACATTGATTGAGAAGTTGGAGAACAAAAAAAAGGAACAGGTCTGTTGAATGTTTAACCATAATTGTTGCATTTTATGCTTATTTGATCATTTGATTGCTGAAACTCTAGTTCACTTGTAGGCTGCAATGGAAGAGATTGTTCAAGAGTTGGAGAAAAAATGGCAACAGGTCTATGATAATTCATTGAAGCAACCTTCTCCAGGTACTTTTCTAACATCAACACTTCTTGTTACTTTTGGTAATTGCATATTCTGGCAAATTATGAGTGTCACTATTGTAGCTTCTAGTGAACTAGTTGATCTTTAAATTTAGAAGAAAGAGGACATAGAAGAAAATAACAGTCTCTAACAATTTACTACTATTATTTTAATAAAAAAAGGGCATCGCAATATTTCATGTTTTAGTTGATTATGTTAGGTGAGCTTAAATCTATACTTGAGATATTGAGACTTGCCTATGTTCCTGAAGAAGGGGAGCATAACAAATGTTAAAACAAGTAAAGATATAAAGATATAATATATGGAATAATGGAACTGTTAAATGCTTCATAAGACAAGACTTGGGCTGTTATTTGTGTGGGTGTCCAATTTCTAAAATTTTGCTTAGGCCAGTCTACACAGCAACGGTGTACTGAACTTGGTATTGCAGTGCGCGTGTGTCCTTTAATGGCATAGTTATTTTGATTCACTGCTTGCTTGTATCATTGTAAAATGGCAACAACTTACCAATTCTTATGAATCCTAGACCAATGATTTCCCAAGTTTGAGGATTCAATGTTGAAACTTATGATGGTTTAATTATTCCTTCTGCATATTCATGGGGTAAAACACAACTAGATAATCTTCAGAGTTTAATTGTATACAGAAGCAGGTGATTCTGGAATTCTGCCTGTTGAGTTTGCTTTCAATTGATTTTCTTCTTCAAGTATTTTGAGAACTCAGTTGCAATAACAATATTCTGTTATCAGCTAACATCCTTTACATCTTCACTTTCAGCTCAGCGAGAGAAAGCTTTGGATAAGCAGCTTCACAGCTTAATTGAACAACTTGCAGCAAAACAGGTCTCATCTATTTTTGTATCTATAAGATTACTCTGCAACAGTTGCGTCTTTTTTGAGATGTTCCGTGGTGCTAAGTTTGTCTTCATCTTATGATTTTCAGGCTCAAGCAGAAGGCGTTATCAACGAAATCCACCTCAAGGAAATGGAGCTGGAAAAATTGAACGGAATGTGGAGAAGAATCGAAAGCAGCAGTTCAGATGTCAATATGGCTCGGAATAGATTTGGGAGAAGCGGCTCATACAATGAAACTGTATTTCCTGATTACTCTGTCGACCCCCGCCACAAGCTTCCGCTTCATACAGTTGGTCGAAACGAGAGCTTGCAGAGGTTGATGCTGCTGAGGTCGGCTTTTATGGTCTACATTTTGGTCTTGCATATACTGGTATTTATTAAAATTTCATTTTGAAGACTTACCACTTATTAAAATTGATTAAAATGTAAAACCTGACGCACTTCTTATGGTTGTAACTTGTATACGACACAATTTTACATTGTACAGAATCTAATGTACGAGATTGATTTGTAAATGCATACTTATGATTTTGGTGTCTTATCAGTTACCAACTCAACTTAATTAATCGATAATGTTAATAAATATACTAATTAATTATCATAAAATATTACTTATTTCCAGGGGGCAGAGAAACATGCATACTCTGTTCTCAAGAAAGAGAAACTGCTTTTCAAACACAAAAACCCTCTAATTGTGGAGTCCATCCACTTTCCCTCCTCCCTATGAAAATGCCTTTTTAACTTTTTGACAAATAACATTCGAATATCTTCAACAACAGTAACAACTAACGTACAAGAAAATGAATGCTTTCACAAGTAATTAAACCTGTTTCAATCTTCACCTCAACATAAACAATAGCAAGAACGCAATCCCCAACTTAATGATGGATCTTTCACCACTTGTGTACTACTGTTGTGCGTATCGGCATTGTCCGTAACCTTAAACCACAACAGAAGAGAGTTTAATGAGAAAAATATGTTGTGAAATTAAAAATAATGTTGATGTTTATATCTAGCTAGCAACTTACTTGGATCACTGAATGTAACAAGTCCAGTGGCTTTGAAGTCACAGTTCCAGTAATTCCTTCCATGCATTTGATAGTACGCGTTCATGGCGTAAGACGCATGCGCGTGTATTTTATCAGGCGTAAAACACTTTCCATTTTCGTATATCTCTCTGCAATCCACACCACCCGGTCCACAACAGAAATCCACCACACCTTGAATCACCTTCTCATCTGCATGTGGTTTAGCCACACACCATACTGAAGGACCCCTGTTCATCCCCACACCGGTTGATTTCTCCCCGAACCCTAGCATATCTTCATTGCTAGAGCAAAACTGGCAACTCAAATCTACATCATAAACTTTAGAACCATCACCATGGAATAATCCAAAGTTTTTCTCACTAGCTCCCCCTGGTTTCTTGTTCTCATTGAACAAAGCAAACACAAATATCTCCAACTTCTCCTTGGGCTTCATGGGTGTCCCTTTGTTCGACTGAGCTCGTTCGATCAATCTTGCGTTGTAAGTTCTTGCATTCTCAGGTGTGGCTGCTGTTTCACCAGCCTCACCCTTCGACGGCCAACCGGATTCCGACACAACTATCTTGATCGAACGGTTGGCGAAACCTAATGATCCGATGGCCGATCTAACGGCGTCGATCTGTGCATCTAGCATGTTGTTGTATGTAAAACCCTTAGGATCAACAACAACACTCTTACTAGTGTTGTCTAATAATGCATACTCTAAATTGATCGTTTTCGGGTTGTCTCTATAGGCGAAGTAGGGGTACGCATTCACCATGAACGGAGCACCGTTGTCAGCCAAGAACCCGACGATCTCCGTCATGGTTGGGAGGAGCATGGCGGCGAAGGTGGAAGAAGACGGCGGAAATGAGGAGGCGAGAACAGCCATGCTGTGTGGCGTAGTGATCTTGATTTTACGATCCAACCCACGTGACAGCAAAACGGAATGCAGATTCTGCATTGCTCGGAATAAGGCGTTGTGGTCCAGCCTGTCGTCGTCGGTGGTCAAGTACTCGTTGCCGACGGCTATGGCGACGACGGAGGTGGCCGGAATGAAGGGGGCGACGCGGGATTTAAACCATTCGTCGGCGGCGGAAGGGGTGGAGCTTATGTTAGCGACTTGGGAGTTTTCAACGGCGACGATGAGGTCAATGCCGGAGTTTGAGAAGGCTTCGAGAATATCCGGGTTGGTGTCGTAAATCTTGACTTTGTTAATGAGGGTGGATTGAAGCAGCTGAGCCACCCGCTTGGGTGGAGGGAGGTTGTTTCCGAGGGTGCCGTAGTTGACGCCGATGCCGGAAACTTCCAGTGGTGGGCTGAGATGGAGGAGGGAGAAGAGCAGAAGAAGTAGCAGATGCATTGTTTGTTCAGTGTTGTATTTGTTAGCTAGGTCCACTAGGAAGATATATATGAACAACTCTTTTATGGGAGTATTATTTACTCCAAATTTCTATTATATTTTGAAAGTACATATATGGAGTAATATTTTAGGGCAACACTTAAAAGTTTTAGGCAAAGATTTGTTACGTGAGATGATTATAAAGTGATAACTTTTATAATAAAAAGTGATACTAAATTGATAAAAAGTGATAATATTATTTTATGAACAATTTGTAGTATAAATAAATGAAAAGTGATAACAATTTATAACGAAAATGATAACGTTTTATAGCGAAAGTGATAACTATTTAAAAAAGTGTAAAATAGTCTCACGTGAGACGGTCTCACGCAAGATTTACCCAATGTTTTAATGCGTTATTTTAAAGTATATATGGAGTACTTTTCATTGAACATCAACTATCCTTATTCCACTTTTATGTTTCATTGATATTTCATGACTTAAAAGTTTATACTTTATTATTTACTATTAAAACCTTTGGGTATGTGGCGTTAGTTTAAACATTTATCGTAACACGTAGCGTGTTTGAAATAGGTGATCCATTTGCATTTTTAATGGTTAATGTATAGGGAGTATATTATTGCTAATAAACTATGATTAATAAAAGATAATGGTGGGAAAACTTGAGTTTGACTACCATGAATTCTGACAATGACTTTTGTGCTGGATGGCAATTGCAGAACTGCTGAAATTATGCAGCTCTTTTGACAAATAAGGTTACTACTGTACACTTTTTGAAAATTTGCTACATGTATGAAATAATTCTGATATTGAATGTGGGCCACATTTTGATCTTCATGCTTCAATTATTTGTGTTGCAGCTTTATAGGCATGAATAGGGTAGGCCCATTTGGTATAAAGTGAACTTTCAGTTTTATTTGATTAGTGAGCCCTCAGCCCAAAATCTAAGTTATGAGAGCCCAATTTCAAAATAAGCCCATATAATATAAATTAATGTGAATTAACAATTATCTAGCATTTCATAAATCATGCCAACTATAAAGACGATTTATATAATAAACACAACATAAAAATAATAACCTACATGAAATTGCAAAAAAAAAAAGCACAAAAATACAACTACGTTAAATACATTAAAAAAATTTTGAAATAAAATCAGTTTCCCAAAAAAAAAAAAAATCTACTGCATTTTCTTTTGACGCTCGATCCGAGAGAGCCTCTCCTTGTAAGTTTTCCGGGCCTCCATTTTTATCATATGCTGCAAAAAATCGGCCCAAGAATCAATGGGCCCTGGTAAACACCAATGCACACAATCATTATACAAAGTCACATTCTCATTGGGCCAATGCCCATATTTACTCGGGTGCCCATCGGGCCTCAACAGCATCGACTGGGTCGTATCCAACCACCTAAATTTCTTCACTCCCTCTCTCTGCGCAGCTCGAAATTCCTCCAACTGAATCATATAAAAGTCCAAATTCAAACCCTCCAGATTCGTCTCGTTGCTCCGGAACGGCCGCCGTCGCACGCAGTTTCCGCCGTCGTTCCACAGCCCGTTCTCGAAGTGCGACGGCGCGAAGGTGCGGAGGAAAACGACGCCGTTGAATTCGTTTCTTCTGTTAATGGCTCTGAACGCCGTTCTGAATGCCCGACGGTAGCCGTAGGTCATCGCGAGGTCGGTGACGTTGGGGAGATTACAGAAGCGGCAGCCGACGACGCGGCGGCGCTCGTAGTAAACGGCTGGACGGGTGAACCAGTGGCCGGCGTTGAGTATGACGTAATCGAACTCGTCGATTTGAGTCGTCCATGACTCGTCGAACTCGTCGAGGTGGAGGTTGAAGAGACCGGTGTGGGTCGGGCCGTCCGAATCGCGCTCCACGGATCTTACTAAAAATGGGGACCGGAAATAAACGAGGGTAAAATTGTAATTCACGTATTTCCAGCGTTTATACTGCTCATCCATGGTTGGCGAATCATCAATCGGATACTCCACCTGAAACAAGATTATACCACCAAATTAGAAAATAAGTCTAATACTAACATATTAATTGGTGGGATTTAAAATCAAATCAAACATCATAGGACTCAGCTCGAGATAAATAAACGATTTCAGTATGATGTAGATATCAAACAAGCTTGAATAAATTTTAATGTTTCGTAAATTAAAAGTTCAATTTGATTTTGAATTCGATTCATGAATATATATAAAGTAAGTGCAATATTATTAAACTATTTGATTTCAGCTCATGTTTGACTCTATGAAATCTCGTTTGGGCTCGATAAAAGCTCGTTTAAGTTCGGCTCGATTAATTACCACACAAGTTCAAATATATATTTTGAAAGTTGATAATATTTCAAAGTAACTTCAACCATTAATTATTTAGTTTGACTTATTTAAAGTTCTATTAATTGGAAACTTTTGGATTTAATTATCAACAATATGATACTAATTTTTTTAAAAAATACTGTGCTTTAAGCATATGCTATAATCACTTGCAGCTTTTAGGACATTGATATGATGTTGCTAAAAGCTTAAGCAACCAATAAAATAAATGCAAGTTTCTACCATCGTTTTGATATTTTTGCATCCATAAATTATTTGCTTAAAATAAGGAAGTACTAATTGTACTCCAAACTCAATTAATTTAAGACAATTTATAGTGTGCACCAGGGTGCACCTAAAAACCTAAAAATAAGGTGCAGTCATATACAAATATAAACAAAAACATATACAATTAAGAGTAAAAATGTATATAATTTAATTGTTAATTTCTTAATGAAAAATTGTTATACAATATTCAATAAAAAGTTATACACATATGGATGTTAGTTTTTTTAATGAAAACTTAATGTGAAAAAAGTATACAATTATTACAAAACACGTATACAAAATAAAATAATATGTATACAAAATAAAATAAAAAAATATACAAATATGGATGTATCATTGCACCCTGGTGCACCCAATATACACTCTTAAGTTAAATAATTTCAACAATTAGCCACCCGTGCGAATAATTCAAATAAATTAGATAAAATAAAAAATAATAATATCCACGTAGGACATGCTAGGGGACATGCGGAGTCACATGGTCTGTTGGGTTTTACGGCATTGAAAATAGAAGTGATGAGTCATCATTTGTTAATTTGAAATCACAGTGGAGCGTATCATTATTATGGGCCCGATTAAAAGACACGACCACAGTAAAAATAATTAAATATTCTGCAGAATTATTCGAATAAAACCAAATCTGGGTAATGAATAAAGTTTAAATGGGTCAGGGTTGACGGGTGTGGGTAAGGTTTCAGAGAAGAGATCCATCCTCACGTTATTGGATTCCCTAGGCTTTGTCATCTTCTCTCTTTAATTTTTCTTTTCTCAAGTGAAAATGTAACATTAATAATAAAAAAAGCTCTTATATGTTAGGGCAAAACTCCTATATGGGAACACACCGTGTCTCCATGGAAATACAATCCTCCCTCTCCATATTCTATTTAAACTTATGTATTGATAGAAGTTTAAATTACAAGGGGCACGGTGTCTCGGGGACACAAGAGTCTGACTCATATGTTAGTATATGTGGAAGTCAAATTTTAAGTATTTAATTATTCACTTGTAAATCTTTTGCTATAAAGTCCTTAAACTAATGGATATAAACTAAGCTAGCTTTCCCAAACGGGAAATAAATGACTTGTTAATGAAACAATGAATGAAAAAAACATACTTTTTAGAAGGAATTAGAGGCATAACTAAGGTAGTAAACCTTCTAATTGAGGAGTAATCTCATTGAAAAACTGGATGGTTAATTTCAATATGGAAAATGACTTTAATTTATAGAGAAATTTAGATAAAATAAAGAATCATTAAAATTTAGAGAGTTGTATTTTTGTTCACCTCAAATACTTTCTTTGTATTTAATCTCTTATCAATGTTTATTTATTATACATTTCTTCCCAATGCTTAAATCATTTTTTTAAAAAAATATTGCATTACGAATGTGAAGCAATAAATAATCAATTGAAAATTTTCAAGATATTAAAATATTAGAAGAAATAATGAAATTTTCAATAAATTTAAGCTTAAAGAATTAGTTTGGCTCTCCAAATTTAAAAAGTAAAAATTATAATATTAAAAGAAAAAATTGGTATATTGAAGAGATTTTTGGAAGTATATTTATATGCATGATTCTTCAAATTATACATTATTTGAATAGTCTTTGGAGTTGCTACTAGCTGTATACCTTGTCTTTCATAAGTTCTTAAAACTAGAGAATATGAATCAATGCATACACCTTTGACAATGCATTATTGCCTATTTTACATAACAATTAATATGGGTCTATCTCTTTGAATAGTATTATTGTGATCATAGAAGAAAAAATTGAAATGTACAAAACTTAACCCAACAAATCCAGGCTGTATCCTCTTAATTCTTTTATCATTTCATTAATCAATAATTCAACTTTGGTGGTTCCCAAGTTTTGAAGGGAAGCATCAATTTCATAATAAAAGGGAAAAAGACAATAATGATACTCCACCACATGTGCATACATATACATACAAATATATATGATGAATCATTTAAAAAAAATATATATATACACTTAGTATTGAGTAGAGTGAAACCGTGAAGGGCCCTTGACTTATTGGTGGAAGAGAACAAAAAAACCGGCTCAAATTCCGGTTCACCTTGCATGCCTCCTTTTAACTTATTATTGTTTTCTAGTATTCTCATCTTATCCGTTTAAAGATAAATATCTAACGTTTGCATACATCAATAATTCTCATTTAAAAGTTACATGTCAATACTTTAATTTCAAAAATATATTATCAAGAACATATTTACATGCTCCTAAAAAAATAAAAATAAAAAATTTACATGCTCCTAATTAACCAACCCATATAAGTCAATTTAATTAATTAATTAACAACCAATTAATTAAACCAGTTGGTCTTCGTGGTGGTTTTTTAAACACTAGACAGTTAGGTAAACTGAACCCATTTTTTAAATCTTATTGATTTGTATTGTGCAAAACGTGAACTCCACAAAGTTAAATCACACTACCCAAAAACCAAAATTAAATCAAGAATATTTTAAAAGTTTTATATTACTATTATATTACAAATGCATGTATGCGCGTCATGATTACAGATTTTTGGGTATATATATTTATTCTTTTATTTATTTCCCATTTAGGGAAATCACTTCGAAGTTTGAACAACAAAAAACCTCTTGAACAAAGTGTACATGTAATTAATGATGTGTACATGAAAATGAGAAAGTAAAAGAAATGAATTTCAATCTTTTAATTCCTTTAATAACCATTTAAATTCGTGAAAAATGTGTTATATATTAATTAATTAATTAATTAACAAATAGCAAAAATGGGTAAGAAATAATTAACTTACCTTTGACAAGAGGCATATCATGGATTGCATTTGGTTCCTTCCCACCGAATCTCCAACAAAAGCCATGGACTTATCCCGGAGCATATCCAGGAACTGAAACGGGTTAAAACCCGCCAATTCACACCCGTCGGGTTTCCACCTCCATTTCAAGAACTCCGTGTCGGGTCGCCCGTATTTCATGCAGTTCTGGTGCTCATGGATGGCCCAGCAAGTCCTGTTCGTGTAATACGGAGCATCCGGATCCGGAACCCATTCACCCGTGAAGATATCGCACCTTTCTTGAGTATCCGTAATCTTGATATCGTGTGAGTGATAAGAATGGGTGATTGCTGCAGAGTTGTCAAAGGTGGATAGGGATGAGTTATCCTTCATCAACCTATAATTCAGACGGATAACAGTGACTATGATCAATGCAGTGGCTAGTATTATAGCTGTATTTTTAAGTTTCTTATTTACTGTTTGCTCCATTGGATTTGGAGATGGTGAGAAGTGTGGGATAGATAAGTGGAGACTTGGAAGAAGAGATTGGAATAATGTGTTGGAATGGGGAGAGAGAATTATATACTCCCTCCGTCTCTTGTTAACATTCTCATTTGCTTTTGGGCACATAGATTAAGAAGTATTATTATTTTGTGTAGTGGATAGTTGAATTAGTAGGTGTGTGGGCTCCATATTTTAATTATATTAGTGGGTGTGGGTGAATCTCATATGTTCAAAAAGAAAATGGAATCCTTTGAGTGAGACAACTAAAATGATAAAATAGAACTCTTACCTAGGAACGGAGGAAGTATACATAAAATGGCATTATAAGTTTTTTTTAATGTTTATGTGTTTCAGTGCTATATTATCAACTTGTCTCACCAATAACCCATTTTACAAGAGAGTTTCTCTTATTTTTATTCGCTTCAAGATCACGATGTGACATTTCTTTTTTATCATTATATATTATGACTTACTATTATTTATATATTTAGAATTTGATATCTCTCATTTCTTAACATAATTCAGTAAAAATTAAATAAAATAATTAGAACAATGCACTCATGAAGTCATGATCAGTACTGTAGCTTTCTTTGTCAATCGGCTGTTTCCTGATTTCAATGAAATTTGTTTTGTTTCAAAAATTAAAAATTAAAAATTTTCAATCCAATATGAAAAAAAATTAAAATGAAAAATTACTCTCCCTCTAATGTCGGTCTAATCCAATAATGAACGTAATTTGATTTATAAATAGTGATTAAGTATTATTCTATAAATAAAGTGTGCTTATTTGCAATTAAAATATGTCAATAATAAATCAAATTATAATACACTAAAATCATACTTTAATGCATAATCCAACATGCTCTAGAAAACATACTTTAACACTCAATAAATATATTTTATCTAAATAGTAGATATACTTTAACACGTCTCACAAACCGTCTCACGTAAGTAACGTCTCACAAGAGACTTTCTCAAAAATGAATATAGTTATAAAATATATATGATGCGAAATAAGTTAATTAATATTGACATCAAACATATTTTGCTCTAACTTTTAAATCAATCTCGAATTTAGTTAGCTTAGATTTATAATCTCAATCTATATGCCAACTGAGCCCTACAATATACTCCCTTCGTCCGCTTCTAAGGGTATCATTTTTCCATTTTGGACGTCCGTCCCCAAGGGTCTCATTTCTTTTTTTATCCACACACACCTACTAATACAACTAAAAAATGGGACCCACACCTCCACTAATATAACTACACTACACATTAAATAATGATACTCCTTAATCTCCGTGTCCAAAAGCAAATGACACCCTTGAATCCGAACTAGGAGTAATAACATACAAATGATTACACATTTGAGCTAGGCCCTTCTTCTCCTCATTATTTTAATTATTATTTTTTTATTTATATTGTAAGGATTAGAGTCCATAATTAGAACATCTGTAAGAGGCCTCTAAGTACCACAAGTACAGAGAGAGGTCATGCAAAGATTATAAAATGATGATAAAATGCCTTTTCTTGACAATTAAGATTTAGAGACATTAAAAATCATTTTTAGTGATTGAAATGACGTGAAATCGATTTCATTAAATGTACATTAATTAAAACTGGTGTGATGGACCATGTTTAAGATTAATTTAGTCTTAAAAAAGATTATAATTGATTATCTTGTCTTTCAATGAAAATTAATTTTGACAATTTCACATTATATATACTTGGCAGTGATATGATTTTATCACATTACAGACCCATTAAATTAATTAATATAGTTTCTATTAATCCGAATCCCTAACAGGATAATTAACGCCATGTTACAATTTTCATTAATAAATTGTATGGATAGTGTAGAATTTGGTATACGTACCCTAAAAGCATAACTATATCAAAAATGTCAAACGAGAAATAGTTTGAAATTAAAAAAAACAATTATTATTAACTTTCATATAAATAATTAATAGACTAACTACATAGTACATTTTATTTTTGTAAATATATAATAATTCAGACATTTAACGAAAATTATTGTTAGGTACTCAGAAATTTATTAGTAAATCAGATCAAGAGGTCGTGGGAGTTTGAAAAGAGTGTACATATCTTTCACTTGCTCCACTGACTTTATTACATTAATCATTAAATCTATGTTACTGTAGACAGTTTATAATGGTACCACACAAAACTAATCCTAAATATTTTAATTGCATTTTTTCAACGCATGAAAAATGGTTACACTAACTTTAGGTAAACAACTATATCAATTATGTACAAATATAAATGAATTTTTAAAAGGTTACTATTTTACTTCGAAGTGACCAACATAGTTAAATTGAGAAATTAAGACGTTATATATACTCCTAATGGTAGAACTTAGAAGTGATGAACTCATTCTGAAATTTAAAAAAGACCAAAGAGATTAATAGCGAAACAGAAAAACCTGAATTTATTCGAGTTCTAAGAAGTCCAATTAAATAGGCCCAATAATACATGAAGAAGCCCATTAACTCGTAGGGTTGATACCCTGATAAGCCCAATAATTCATGAAATTGTTTAATTTAAGGTGAAGCAGGTGAGATATATGAGATGTCATTAATATTTCGATAAAATTGATACTTGAATGAATTAATAAAAAGTAATAATAGTATAATAAATTATTTATCCAATAAGAAAAAGTTATATAGTACAAATTATTTATTCTAAGATATTTATCCAAATCATCACTGAATTTAATTTCCTTAAATAAAAAAAAATCACTGAATTAATTCTGCTTTAATGGACGAACATATAACGTGCAAGTTTATAATTTTCAACTCTTTTCTTAAACAATTCCCTAAATTCAATATTTTTTCTTTTGGATTTCAATTTTGAGCAATTCCTGCAGTAAATCATTCAAAGCATCAATTGGCCTGGCAAACACCAATGGACACAGTCATTATGAGTTCCCAAATTTGCCCCTGCCCAATGCCCATATTTACTGGAATGCCCATCCGCCCTCAACATCATCACCTTCGTCGCATCAAACACCCTCAATTTCCCTCCGGTTATCTTCCCTGCAATTCTCACCTCTTCCAACTGAATCTTATACATTTCCGTACTGTAATCCTCCAGCGCCGTCTCATTCCTCCTAAACGGCCGCCTCCTCACGCTCGAAATGCGACGGCGCAAACGTTCTCACAAACGCCACGCCGTTAAAGCCTCCGGCGGCGTTAATCGCGCGCAACGCCGTCCGGAAAGCCCAGCGGTAGCTGAAGGACGACGGCAGATGGATGGTGTTGGATTCCGGGCAGTATTGGCAGCCGGTGAGGGTGCGGTTGAGGTAGAAATATGTGGGGCGGAAGAACCAGTGGCCGCCGGAGATGATGATGAGATCTTGGTGGTCCATGTTTCGTCGAATTCGTCGAGACATAGACGGAAAGGGCGGGTCGGATTGTTCGGGTCGGTTTTCTCGGTTCGGATCAGATAGGGCGAGGAGATGATGGAAATGTTGAAGTTGTAATCTGGGTAGAGGTACACCCGGTTTTCATCCGTCGGGTTCGATACATCCACGGGTTGGACAACCTACGCTTGAATAGCAAAAGAAAGTCGATTTTATTGATTTGAATTTACAGTCTTGATACAATTATGTAGTAAAGTAGTAACTGGTAATAGTTTTCTGATCAGATTCGATTATGATTCACATATGACATATCCTCTATTTAACTATTAACTAATTAATGTATCCTAATTTATAAATCCATAATTACATGCTCAATTGCATAAATTTCAAGTATGAAAGTGTAATTTTGGAGTATTATGGTAATTCTCCGTTTGAAGCAAAGAATTATGATTTTCATTTTAATTTTCCCAACATTTATATTTTTCTTTTGACAAGGGAAATTCAAACAAAATAATTAAATATTTTCATATGAGGTTCACACAAAATACTAATACAATTATCCATTTATATGAAAAATACAAATATAAACCTTTACTCAAATGAAAGAAGTATTATTTTACAATAAATAAATAGTAACGTATGTAGTTATGAATGATTTTTTCTTTTTCTTTAATAAAATGTATGAAAGAAAATTGTTGTTTTACTTTTTAAGTGAAAACTTCTATGATATATCATGAAAAGAAACCAAAGTTTGGATGAAGTACAAAATAAATGTCTCATCTCATTATGAAAAATAAAAAAAGGTGTCTCATCTGGTTCATTAAAAATCAAGGAATGCAACATATATGTGTTTTTGAACATCCATCATCTCATGTGTCATGGGATTTGGCAAATAGAAGTTGAAACAAGAAACTTAAAGCATTGAAAGCATGAAGTCTAATCTATGAACGAAGAAACGAAACAAGAACACGAGTTTTTTAGAGTGGTTCGGCTCACTAACGAGCCTACATCGCACTCCATTGTCGCGGGCTTTCTTGTTCGGGCCTGTCCAGGCTTTTTAACCGATGTTTCGTTGGCCGTGGTGCTGTGGTGTCGCCGAGGCGGTGAAGTGGTGACTGTTTTGTCATGATATCCAGTTTGCAGAGAGAAGGATAGTTTATATATTGTGAAAAGAAAAAGTAGGGTTATGATTAGTGTGATAAGCTTTGGCGTTTTTATTGTAGTAAGGAGTTTGGAGAGGGGAACTACTTCACTAACTTGAAGCTTCATTGGAATGTGGAGGGAGAGAGAGAGAGAGGAGATTTGGAAAATTTATTACGAGTAGTAATCGAATATATATATATATAGTAATCAATATTGGTCATAAATTAATACTCTGATTTAGAGATATTAATTAGTTGTGTAATGGCTTATACATATAATATAAGGGTTCCGACTTCCATGGCATCACTCAATACTAATACGAGCCTTACTTGGGCCGTCTTATAAGTGCCTACGCTAAACCTATTAATGGTAAGGGGAAAATATCTGTTTTTGAATCTCGATTAATTGAATCTCTCATTCCAACTATTATTTCTTAGTGTTCAATATATGAGCATCTTCAAATTGGATTTATTGCTATCGTATAACTTTTTATTCTATATTTTATACATGTTTGTTAATAATTGTATAATTTTTTCATACTCGGTTTTTCATTAAAAAAACTAGCATCCATATATATGTAATTTTAATTCAATAGTGTATGCATGTTTTTTTAATAATTGTATATTTTTTAAAACTCAATTTTTCATTAAAAAAATTAAGAAAAAAATTCACTAATAAAGCATATACATTTTTGTTCATAATTTGATACGTGGATATATATATATATATATATATATATATATATATTATATATTATCAACGTAGAGGTTACGTGGTTTGAGAAATTCTAATGGTTGATGCCTATATTTAACTAATTAATTAACTATACAATAATGCGACATGCATGACCCCTAATTTAAAAGAAAAACAATAAATTAAATTTCTTTCACAAAACCATTCTCACGTAAAAATGCTTGCTTTCAAGTTTCAACTGTAACAAAAGCATCTGAAATCTTGGCCGGCTGTCTTATTTATTTATTTATTAATTAACAGATTTTAAAACATTTTAGTAATGCATGATATAAATTCTCCCATATTATTACAGATGTAAAATAAATGCAAAATTAATGAAAGTTTTGTTTATATTTTCTTCAAGGTCAACCAACATGAAAAGCCATACAAATTCAACATGCAAGTGACTAAAATTTATTAATTATTATATATAGTTATTTTAAATAGGAAAATCTCCATCTTTATCTATTTAATTAATAAAAATAGTTCTGTTGGTGAGCGTCATGGTTTAGGGCATCAAGCAAGATATGATGACTTTTTAAGTTAGTAATCCTATTTATTTTAGAACGAGAAAATACTTTGAATAATTAAATATCTTTAAATTAGCATTGAATTGAGTTGAATTTAGTTCTCAGTCATCAGAACATAAATTGAGGTATCTAATGGGCTCAAAGGCCCATATATTCTTGGGCCTGTCAGCGTAAATGATCCAATCTTAATCTTAATATTTTAAAAGAGGCATGAGTTTGAGAAACTTTTTTAGACACATTTATCCCTTATACATTTTATTATATACAATTTCATCCTAATTTATTATCCTAATTTAATACTAATAATAAAATATGATTGTCATATATTTTCATTTTTCATATAATTTATTACATTAATTAATATTCATATAATCATAAATCTTAATTTTATATCCTACGAATCTACTAATTTATTGTCATGTATTTTCATTTTCATATCATTTATTACATCAATTAATATTCATGTAATCATAAATTTTAATTTTTATATCCTACGAATCTATACTCTTAATATTTATCTAAAACTATACTCTTAATATTTATCTAAGTATGTCTATATTAATAATAAATAATAAAATATTAAATAATCAAAGAGCTTGAGATTATATTTGAGCCATTATATATTTTTTCATACTTTAATATTTAAAAATTGGTCTATAATACAAAAATTATTTATTTATATTAATTAGTAAGCTAAAGAGATTGTTTACATCTATAATTTATTTCATTATAATTTAATAAACTATATTTATCATACAATGTACACAACTTTTAAATTTAAATAAATTTATTAATGAGATCATTTAATGAGGAAAGAAATCGAAGAGTCTAATCAACCATTATAAAATGTGGAATAGCCTTTTGTCGAAATCAATTCACGACAATGCCCGAGAGAAATGTAGTTTCTTAAATCAAATGTTTTTGGGTGATATATTCAACAAGACGGTGAAGTTAATTGGGAAGAAGATACAGGGAATCACGCATACTCTATTAAGTTTTTCAACATTTATTTTTGTCCTAACCTTTGGTATTTCTTAGGTTCATGTTATGTGTCCAGAGAATGACTGCTTTTCAGGGCTTTATTGTTCTAAATTTCTTTGTAATCCATGGCTTTCTAATGAACATACAATTATTTTATCTTCAATTTGGGACAATACCTAATCAATACTTTTAGTGGATGTACTAAGGTGACTAAGAATAATTTGAATAAGAAAGAGAGCGAAAAGAACTTTTTTGTATTTGATCTTGGTGGTAAAACTTTTGATGAATGTATATTTAGCTATGAGTTTTTTTTTGGTTCTCACTTTTATAGGTTTCCTTCTTAAAATTTCAGTAAAAGACTTTTGCATTATTATATATATTGTTATTAATATTGAATATTAAATATATATATTAATTATTTATGAATTCTAACTTTAGTTTAGTTGTTAATGGTAAATATGTGAACACATATACTGTAAATAATTATGGTTAAATAACTATTAGTGATATACTATTAATCTAATAATATTGATTTTAAGGTTTTCAAAGGCGGACGCTACACATGTGAGACGTGTTAAACTATATCTATAATATAAATAAAATATGTTTAATTATTGTTAAAGTATGTTTTCTAAAGTATGATAAATGATGAATTAAATTATGGTTTTTGGGTGTTATAATATAATTTATTATCGACATACTTTAACTACAAATAGACATACTTTACCTATATAATAAGCATACTCTAGTAATGGGTTGACTCGTCTCACAAACAACCCGTCTCATAGGATAGTATCTCAATTATATAATTAAAATTAAATTCGACTTCACCCGTAACTCATAGGCTTAATTATATCCAAGTACATATGAAATTTATTTATATTAGATTAAGTAGTAATAATTAATTATAAAATTTAAAATAATATTTTTTTTATATAGAATGACAATTTGAAGGGTTAGATGTAATTCATATGGTATTAATTAAAGTAAAAATATTATTATGAACTGTATTTCTAAATTGTTAAATTATGTCTCTTTGAGTTCTTAATTAATAATCAATATAAGACTAAATTTAATGGGAGAAGATAAATACACATGATTGAATGAAAATTAATTATACAAAATAAAATTAAATTGTTATAGGTGAATATAAAATTTAAAAATAAAATTTAATATTGAATGACTATTTGAAGAGTGAGATTTTTTTTTTGATATTATTTAAAGTTAATACATTATTGTTTATACTTTTTAAGAGACACCCTCTTGAGATATGTGAAACAAGTCGACATATTATTAATTAAAGTATGTTTGTTATATAAGTAAAATATACTCATGTCATAATGACTACGTCTAACTATACAAAAGATCATAAAAACTACATTTAATTAATTAAATTAATTATAAAAAAGGTGAATAGCCATGATTGTGGAATTTAATTATACAAAATTAAATTGTACTCATATAAGAGTATAAAATTTAAAATGTTTGATATTATGATTAATTATTTTAATATTTTTTATAATTAATTATTTTAATATCTCATTAAATATTTTTTTAATTATTTTATACCTCTTAACGTTTTATTTTTGTTATAACATTTTAATAATTATAGATTATATATACTCTAATTTAAATTAAAGTCTGAATGATGTGAGAAATAATTATAGGATATTTTATTATTTTATATTGTGTTTGTCTAAATTAAAGTGTGAATCATTAATTAAAAAATTAGGACAACATTTGATTCCTACATTAATTTACTATTTTAATAGTTTATAGAATGTTGATTAATGGGATGAATATTTTCAGACAAAAAAAATTATATACTCCATAAAGAAGTTTTGATGTAACTAATAAATAGATGATTTACATAGATGTTCATTATTAAGTTCAAAAATAACTTTTCACAATTATTAAAAAAAAAGAGAAATAAGATAAATAAAATGTCACAAAGCATGATGTTCATGTGACGTGAAACGCACATGTAAAAATCCAGTTGATAGAAAAGCAACATGGACATTAGTCATGTTGCAGATTATAAATCAACTAAGTAAATAACATTTAAAAAATAACATTAGCAATAATTTTAGGCTTAAAGCATATATAATTATATAAAGTAGACTTTCAATATTAACGAAATGCATGATCTTGTCACGTGATTTGTGTCAAATTGTCTATATAATTGATAAGAGTTAGGTTCAATGTAGTAGTAATAGATTCTCAACCGAATACAAATAAATAGTAATAAGAAAATACAAACTTCCAAACAATGTTTCCAATGATGATTGTTTGTTGTAAAATAAAAAATATTTGAGGACGACAATTTATTGGATGAGAAAAATAATATCAGATGACCCCAAATTAAAATATGAATTCGTTTATTTGCATAAAACCAATTATCACGTACTCCACTTAAATTAATAAATATATAATAGAATAGTGATAATTTTTCATAAAAATATCTCGTAGAATGTGTCTATTAAATGATTATTACACCTCGTATAAAATTAATGGTGCTCTCAATTTGGTGCTAGTAACTGTCACTTAAAAATCAGAAAAAATAAAAATAAATAAATAAATAAAAATGGAGAGCCAGAATTATATGGAATTAACTATTAAGCAGTAATTTCTTTTTAAATTATTGGAGATAAGCTGGCCACGTAGACATACATGGAACAACCAGCTAGCCACGTCAAAATCTCTAGTGATTATAACTTATTTTATTTTAATATATAAATAAGAATAAAAAGCATTAATGTCATGCTTTACTTAACATTATTCACTAATATGATATTTTTAATTAATATTTTCAAGTTTAAGGTGAGTAAAAGTAATGTCTGAAAGGATGAAATAAAATTAAAAAGATTTATTAGGCTTTGAACTCTCTAATGATTACATAAAGTTAATTAACAGCCAGCCATATTTGATTTCTCAAAATTTGCATTGCCCATTTTAGATAGATTTTGACTTTCCGGCCATTGGTTGAAATAAATAAATAAATAGTTAAAATCTAAATAAAATAATATATTTTTTAAGATGGAAGAGACACTGATATGATAAGGGGGAATAGAGACTTTTTCCTATTGCCACGCGTTACATTTTTTTTTTTTTTTGTCTAAATCAATGTGAAAATGAAATAAGAAAGAAAAAAGAACCTACTTTGGAACTAAATGTTACCAATTTAACATTCTAAATTCATATGAGTCTCCTACTATTTCATTAATGGGGATTGAGTCTAAAAAACCCAACGACAACAATAATGAAAGTTGTAATCTTAGAAAAAGGATTAAGATAAAACATGTATGAAACACGAAAGCCAGATCATTTAATTTATATTAATTAATGCTAACATATGCTCCTGCTAATTTGTTATTTTAGTTAAACACCCTATCCAAATTATTAAAAAAAATAAAAGTGCATAAATTTGGATAAAGTATATTATAAGGGGTGTTGGAAAATACCAATTTCATATAAAAGTTGTCTTTTAACATATTAATTTTGTCATTTAAGTCCATCATAAAATATCAATTTTCTCTTTTAAAAATATAAGATTTACACACATCACTAATATAATTAAAATATATGATTTAAACACTTTACTAATACTATATTTATTAATTCACAACATATAAATAAATATACATTTAGAGGAAGTATATCCTTTACTCATGTCAATTATTATTATAAACTATATATATGGAGTATAATACTACACCACTCATTTTCAAAAAGGTAATTGTTTGTCATACATAAAATATTGGGCGGCACTATTACCACCAGAAAGATTATTGAGGGCACCCGATCTCTAAAAAATTTTATAGTAAAAATACTTTTATATTCTCATTCTTAGATTTATTATTCGCTCTTTAATTACTAACCCCACCCAATCAGCACCCAAAACACTTCAAGCACTGGAAAAAAAAAGAAAAGAAAAATGAAGAGGGAGAGAGATTCTGCAATTGAACTTGTAAGCACTGGGAGGGGAGTCGTCATCGTCTATGGCAATGGCTCTTATCACCTATACCGCTAAGCAGTCCCCCTTCTCCGTCAAGGTTGGCCTCGTGCAGATGCTCGGGGAAGGCGTATCGTCAAGGCATTGTAGCGCGTCCCCACCGACATCCGCATCTAAGGAGATCAAGTAGGCCGTCACCATCCCCGTCATGGACAGTTTGGCCACTTCGTCGTGGCCCACATCCTTGAGGCCATTGGAATCAACTACGGAGGTGCCTTCATCCCACAACTCATTGATACTATCGCATTTCATCTAATGGAATCGCCATTGCCCTTTCAACCAACTCATGTTAGATTCAGTTTCAATGAAACATGTTTTGAAAATTAACTGAAAACTAAGAATAATTGATCTTCACAGCATCAATTCAGCAGTTCATTCTTTAATTATTAACAATTTAATTACTAAACATATCATAACACTATTATTATGATTTCACTATTAAGAACTCAATTCAAACTAGTTTTCCTTTTTTTTTTTTTGGCGAAGATCTTCAAATTTGGGTGTTGAGATTGTGTAATAAAAATATTGAGTGTACTTAGTAAATTGATTGAATGAGGTTACTAATTAAAATCATGAAAAGTAAGTTTAAAAACAAGGATATAATAGTATTTTTACTACAAATTTTTTGAGAAATCAGGTACCCTCAGGAATCATACGGGTGGCAATAGTGTAGCCTAAAATATTACCCAACATTAAACTATAGTATATACTTTTTAAAGAACATATATGAATGCATGGAACACTTTATGACAAATCAAAGTTAGCGATTATTTTTATTTGTTTAATTAAAAAGCTTAAAGGCTGATGACATTTTGCACTAAAAAAATTTTCACACTCTCTTTTGTAAAAGTGAAGATAGGTAAGTCAACGATACTGGTATATTCGAGCATAAAAAAAATACTAATTCCTCTTAGAAAAATTAACATGTTAATCTTATAGTATTATTATAATGATGTAAATATTTTCTCATTTTGCCACTTTAGGTATCTGATATAAAGTATCTCATTTTTTTATATATATAGAACTTGCCTGCATCATTAATATAATTAAAATATAAAAAATGACATATTCTATTAATACAATTACTTACTACACAAAATTATTTTCTTACTGGAATATATCAATTTGGGAAGATGTGTACTCAATTTATACTTTAATATAAAATATTTGAATACGATAACGAGTGGGAGTGTAAATTCATACTATTGAGTTGGGTTTCGTCTCAACGTAATAAGCATAAATTCAACTATGGCACGATAAGAATTCATTTTATTAACGAGCTGGCACAATAATGAAACGAACACGATACGACCAAATAATAACTTGTAATTATCGTGTCATGTTAGGAATTCGTTTCATTAAAAGGAGAGAAAAATCTATAAGGACGAAAGGGGAAATACATGGTTGAAATAATAAATTATTTTCATGTGGTATTATACAGTAGAATAATTTATTGAGAAATAATAAGGGACACTCTCTCAAGGATAAAACTACAACCCCACTCTGTATCAACGCTCTACAACATATAGCGCCAAATTACTCTCTTACTCTCTCTCTCTCTTTTAAACTGCATATTGAAGGGTGGTGGTAGTTACTCCTAACTTCAATCCTCAAAACTCTTATCAAAGGTAAGTTTCCATAATTGTGTAAACTCCCTGATAGATGTTTTTAGTGTAAGCTAATGAGGGGTGATAGAATTAATCTGGTTTTGAAGAATGGTGATAGTGGGGCTGGGAAGGTTGATGACAAACCTGAAGTCGAAGCTCAAGTCCATGAAAATGAAGAAACCTAATTTATACGACAAGATTGAGAAGAGTGAAAGCATGAGGCTCGAAATTCGAAGCAGAAAGGCTCGAAGGCTCATCCAAGACACCCTCAGACGAGCTGATTCGCCCAAAACCAGAAGCTTCACCTTCTGAACATATATATGTTTACACTCTATACATCTACATATATATATGTATTTCCCCCTCCCCCTCTCCTCTATATGGTTCGGATTCCTGTGCTAGGTAACATCTACCTGCCCCATCATTGGATGAACAACATATAAGTGAGATAGGAGAAACTATACCCTAGAATGAAAGCATGAACATTGGTACAATGTTATATTTTCTTTATCTCTTACATGTCAATCCTATGATGAGTAGCAAGAGATAATGCACGAATACGACTTAGGAAATCCGGTGTGATAGATTTTACGGTCAGTGTCATCCTATTAATGAACTATGATGATTATTATATTTTCGGGTGCACTTTAATTTCTCACACATAGCATGAGAAGGTTTTTCCTTTTTTTTTTACAGATAAATATGTTAGTGAGCTCATTAACTGCAAAACATCTATTGTTGTAAGATAGAGCCACGTCTATATATATTTGTTTGAATTGTAAGTGAACAAATTAGTAGTGGATATCTCAAACATGTGGTGTGTATTTGTGGAAGGGTGAGAGTTGGGAATTTCCTGATACTGCTTCAATAAACCCTAACACTTTCCAATTCAATTCGGCTACATATTACCTTGATCAATTAAATATAACAACACCAAATTGGAAAACAACTACGTATATAGCAAATTAATATTATTGATGACACTTTTAAATGCAAAATATATGGAGTATATAAGAAGACATAATAGAAATTATTTTTGTCTGAAAGATTAAAATAATCCGAGCAGAAAATTCCAAGAGGAATAAGAGTAGGTAATGGAAAATTATTATATATGCACATACTAGTACGATACAAACCTTACCAAATGTTAGATGGCGATATAGAAATGCAACTGAGCATCAATGATTAATTGTAAATATATTTTGATACAGGATTTACCATCCTTGAATTTTAAAAATTAAAATAGTATATGGTATAAAAATTTATACATTAAGTTATTTTAATCAATTAAATCAAATGAAATTCATAGCTATAGAATTGTTGGTTGGATAAACTCAGTGGTGGTGGTGGTGGGTAAATATTGATGTCAAAAGTAAGGTTAATCAATATATGGTGGAATTAGATATACTGAAAAGAAGAGATAAAAGGGACAGCAACAAGTCGTGAAGATGGACAAAATGGAAAGAAATCAGCAGGGAATGAGTACAAGCTTCACGAGACAGGCTACACCACTGTACAATTCAAAGTATTTTGCCCACATGTTTTTACTTGAAAGTTAATAAATTTTTAACTAAAGTTGTTGACTGTTGGGTGTTCTTTGAAACAGTACTACAATAAAAATTAAAAAAAAAAGGAAAAAGAAAGGATAGTTTAACTAAAAAAAGGACCACAAGGAACTCTTTGAATTCAACAAATAAAGACAACATTAACATGGGTATATAATTAAACCAAAATATAGTTTTATTTTTAAATACTCCATTACTTCTATAGCAATCTCCACAAATTTTTTAAAATTTAAAATTAATTAAAAAAATGTAACGTCTTTGTTTACTGAATTACAAGCCAGTGTCAGAAAATTGAGTTTTTTTGAAAAACAAGATTTATACATTTCTCATAAAAAAGGATTATAACATTCCAGTACGCAGAACATGTTCGCAAAACCGTCTAAAGCTTTAGAATAAAGTATGAAGAAACTCTGTAAAAGAAATTACGGCTTTCGTCCTCTATGTATCTAGCATTCCATGGGCCTTTGATATTGGTAATTTGGTACACACAGAGATAGAAAGAGAGAGATCCTTAATGCATTCTATATGCTTTGTGACGTGGAAATGTTTATTCTACTTGAAAAGAGACAAGTCACTAAATGAGAAAAGGATACCTAATTATTCAAGTTGGTGTGTGATTTGAATTTAAAAAACTGGATTTAAATTTAATAAAATCTCCCTTAAATCTTTTCTGTAGTATCTAGAAACTCTATTAACCTTTCACTCACCCTTAACATATATTTTCTCTCCTAAATGTTATATCTTCTTCTATGTATCCTCTTTCATCCTTTCAGTGTTTAAATCAATTATACCAAAACTCAAAAAAAAAATACTATAGAATAACACTATTCACTAACATATTAAATCAGCTTAAACCCTGGTCAAAAAACCCTAGTACTATACTTAAATTCGATGGTGTATAAAATATAAATAACCTAACATGTTTATTGTCAAGATTCGATACCGAGTTATAGCTTCAAAAATCATGATTTATGCCACACTTCACGTATGATAAACAATCAAGTAACCAGCCACACAACACCACAGAGAACAACAGACAAAATCAATAATAATAATATGGAAGATAATATTCTTACTACAGTAGTCATGATAAACAAGAAATTTCTCAAGATGGTGAAGTGTCGGTGCTGATAAGCACCAACCCATATTGCTGACTAAGATAGTATTAAGATATGTGAAAAGGATGATTAGAAAATGGATAGAGAAAAAAGTACCAAGATTTGCTAACGGCTGTGAAGGTAGAGCCTTTGTAGGTCGTTGCAATGGACACATGCCCAGGGAAAAGAGGGGGGATCAAGGCAGTACGTGTGAATACATCGAATTTGGCAGAAATGACATTTTATAAGAAGATCCTCAGGTTCTGTACCGGAACACCGACAACAAACTGGTGCTGATTGCTATACCAAATAAAGCCAAGTTAGGAAGGAGGGGGAGCACAAATGCCAGATCATAGCATTGATATATTGAGAGAAAATAAAGCAAATCAATGAATTTCTCATGAAATATTGGAAATAAAATGTATGTGGCAATTTGAAGGAGCACATGTGCTCACATGATTGAAAAAAGTGATTCTATGCATGCAAAACATTCAAATTTGTTATAGCATTCTATCAGATTTGAACAGATAACAATTATAATGCCACCTTGAACCAAAAGATATTAACAGTTTAACAATTCCAAAAGTATAAATTGCCACTATAAGAAGATATAGAAACTCAGTACGTAGATTAAGGAATAAAAAGGGCTACTTAAATTTAGTGCCCATATTGCTCATAATCCCTTGGTTGTTTGGGTTCGTAATTTTAGAAAAGGGAGAACTTTTAATCAAATTCAATTATTATAAAGAAAAAGTACTAACAAATTATGAATTAACACCACGGTTTTGTGCAGAATAGATAACATGGAGTATTGTATAGAGGTGAAAGACTGTTGCTTACACTGACACGATGACCGTTTGACTCATCAGGAAGAAGGTAGAGATTAATTTTTGAACTGTCATTTGGGATAGATTGGGAATATATTTTCTGATCTGAAGAAACAGCATCGTCCACTTTAGTGATGCATATAAAACTTGCTTTGCACAGAGGACATGTTGAAGGTTTTCTTCTCGAAGTCTGATGAGATTTAATATCAGTAAGCAATGCAGTTTGAAAAATAGAAAATACTAAACACACTATATATCTTGCTGAAATATGCCTACTCTATCACATGAGCATTAACATTGTCAAATGCATGTTTTACCTAAAAAGTAATGTTCAGTTGATATGATAATGTAGTGTGACATTGCACTCAAAAAAATAGGTCAAGAGATAAACAGCATATAGGAGCAGAAGAAAAACTATATATCCAAAAGAAATAAGAGAGTAGAGAACCACCATATGTTCGACCCAGTTCTGGATGCATGAGAAACAAAATCTGTGACCACATGGAAGTACTCCCCTGGTGGAACTGAAATCCGTCCAACATATAACACATGACAGATCACTTGATGCAGGGAGCAATTCAACAGGATCAACTGGAGCTGAATCCATGAGGGCAGCTTCTTGAAGCTCTTCTGTAGTTTCAAGGGAAGGTGGTATGCTATGAACATGTGAATTCTCATCTTCATTATCTAAATTCAGAGTCTCTCTAACAGCATCACAAGCATCAGTATTATCTTGACCAATCGGATTGCACCTTGTACCAGATGCATGCTCATTAGATGTAGATTGGTGCCTCTCAACGTCTGAAATGTCTAACAGAATTACACTGTTTCCATTCCGAGAATCCATTTTTAACTCCTTGTGTTGGTTCTCATTTGAAGTTGATAACCAATCTTTAATGCTTGTATGCTTTTTAACCAGCCTACGACCCTTGGACTTAAGTTCTGGGGAAGTAGAGTTTCTCTTATTCTGTCCACAAGAATATGCAGCCTGTGATGTGCTTGCTTCTTCAACCTGTTTAAGGAAAAGACCATAACACGGCAAAAGAATTTCAACATCACTGTAAAGGTTTTAAAGTACATTGATTTGATGAAATAATATCAACTTATTTGTAAATAGGAGAACTGGAAAACTACTAAACATTTTTGGTGAAAGAGAAAGGGATGTATGAATATTGATAAAATAATTTAAAAATTTTATAAGATCTGTATCTCTATTTGAATTAATGATGGATGTTAAATCCAAAATAACAGACTCGTATTATTGAAATTCGATACCTCCAAAATTTTCAACCCTGATGGGTTTTCAAGGAAATATCTCCTGCTGCTGGGACAATCCTTCCGTGAATATCTTTCTATTGCCTTCCCAGATGATCTATTAGAACAGGGACTATCTTGCCTTTGCTGAGGAAAAATGTCCTGAAATACATCGAACAGAAAAGCCACTCAGATCAACGTAAAAATATCTCCTGCAGCAGAATAAGTAGTAGTTTAAAAAATATACACAACATTGCAAACATGAAAGAGGGCATAATACTATTGGTCAAGAGCACATTAGTTTAATTATAAACACAAATTTTTGCATAAATAAGTTGAATAAGATTGGTGGATGACAATAAGTCTAGCATATGTCACTTTGGCTCTTCATAGAGCTCACTTGGTTCATCATGAATTTTCAAGTAGTGCATAAGAACTACCCTAAATTTGTAGTGCATAAGAACTATGGTTACACAAGAAATTACCAACTTCCAAGCAGTTCACTAATATAGAAAGGGATATACAATGCTCGATACAAACAGTCCAAAATCAGCAACCTCACCAATAAGAATAGAATCGCCCAAACAGCAATACTTACATGTTCACATTCAGCACTATTCACAGGCTGCTTAGAGTTCCTCAATTCCTTAGGCTGAGCCTTTAACGTGTTAATTTCCTTATGCTGAGCCTTTAAAGTGTTAATTCCCAACAAGATGTCCAAAGCCAAAGGTCTCATTTCTTCACCACTGCCAAAAATAATTAACAGAAAAAATCACTGAATAACCATTAAACAGTAAAATGGATTGCTAGCTGTTCCATTAAACAGATAGTAGTTGCTACCGTTAAATTTGAAAAAGCACATTGCTTAAGCATACTAAGCTATTTACATTTTCCAGAAGCAATTTCTAGATCATATAGCACATGACGCCATCAGACAAAATGAGAATGTTAATGTTAGCTAACATCAGCTTTTAATATCAAACAAATTACTTTAATGCTGAATACAGAAACATAAACAGTAAACTTTAGATCACAAATCTTTAGGATGAAAGGAACAAAGAATTACCGAAACTGACACACGCTTCGAATTATTTTTTATCCAAAGAAACAGAGATACAATTAAATGAGGTATAGAGTAATATATTAATATATCTCAACGGTGTTAAGTAAACTCAAATCATCCTTTGGGCAAGAGATTTGTCTATACCACATTGGAAATGAAAATTTTCATTTAACCAAAATTATCTTTCTAATTCGCATTTTAAGGAGCTCTGAGAAACACTGCATGTCAGTGCCAACCGAAAACACTGAGATAAGACAAACAGGATCTTTCACTAGCCATTAGTAATTTGAATTTCCCCTTTCATATGTCCAATGTGACTATAACTGAAGGAAGATTAAAAGCCTGCAGAAGTGATGGCAGCAGTTTGAGAATAGAATGAGGTAGTCACTATGATAATGAACATCGGTGGTCTTATGTACTAGTTGCTTTACAAATGAAGTTAAAACGAAAAAGATTTCTCAAATGAAAATAACCAATTTATTTATGACATCAAACAGATTTGTCAATCCAGCAGAACATGGTTGTTCAAAATTTTACAAAAGCAGAACAATATAACTTTGTTCCTCACTGTTCAAGTTGTTCCTACCTTTGTTCAAACCATGGTGTTCTCCAGTAGATGAAATAACATAAGCATAATTAATAAAAACATGCACTCGAAATAGTCACATATAACGCAACATCATTATGGTTCTAGGAAACGAAAATGGATCTAAATCTAACTTCAATAGATCCATATACCTCTGGAACAAGTATGGTTCCTCAGGAACTCGCCTGCCTCTCTTAACGCATTCCTCAACCCAACCATGATTAAGTATGAGTATCTTAAACTTCTTTGCAAGCTCATATTTTCTTCCTTCAAATCTCAAACACACCTAAGCAAGTAAACCAATCAAACTGCTGATGGAGATGAATAATATCGAATTTCAACAGAAGATATTGAACATGTGCATAAATTATACTGAATTAATTATCAACACAAGCACCAAAACATACACTTACCAAATGCGTGACAGATCGATTCATATTTCCGACGTAACTAGCGCCAGAGTGTGATATCAATCTGATAAGATTGAATCTCTCGGAACCGTGATATCCACTCACCGTTGCTATAACCTCTTCCATTCCTCTCACAGGGAAAAGCGCAGATTCTGCAGAAGATACAAGAAACAATAAAAAGAAGAAAACTCGGAGCCAAATCAATTTATCTTAGACGATATTATCGTTTATGAAATGACGAACTAAAACAGAAAGAGTGAATGAAAACCTAGCCGATTGAAAATCTGCAATTATCAGAGATTTGATGATCGAATTCACCTGGGTGATATTGCTGAAGCGAATCGTCTTCCATTATTGCTTTTTGCGCGTGAGGTTGGAAATGTACCGGGAAAGCGAAAATTTTGAACTTCGAAATTTTTTAATTTTGGAGGGTTTTATATATTCTTCAGTATATGCTTACTGGGTCGGCCCAAAATTAATGATTCAAATATTTTTATTGGGTCAGGCCCAAAACTAATGATTCGTATATTTCTTAAGGCCTGTTTGATTACAAGATTTGAGTCGGACAGCACCATAACAATTACCAATCATTTGCTTTGGTTTGATATTTTGCCTCTTATTATTAAGTTATTTATCCTTTTAGATTAACTTTAAAAAAAAAAAAAACTTCATAAATTTATAATATTTCCTCAATTAGGGTGTCATAAAATGCACCTGAAAACATGCCTGTGATTGAAGGTGTCATAAATATCACATATTCAATAAAATTAACAAGCACTCCCACAATTAGGGTTTGAGAAGTGAACTATAATGTCTTCACCAATTACAGCAAAACGCAGAATAAGATACATTTGGAATTGTATTCTGTGGTTCTACAATAGGAATACACTTCACTTTCAACCACACACAAATTGCAGTTGAAAAAAGTACACCGTTTCTTCACTAAGCAAAATCTCAAAACAGCATATGCCTCAATACAACACATCTAAATTCAGTGTGAATGTCGCTTGTTCTACAATGTGCATTCCCAAATTGGGTCCTTGAATTTGATCTTCAATAATAAAATGCAGTCATGAGGCTTTACTTGCTCTTCGAGTAATTGAGATAGGATGAATAGAATAAATTAACCCTTGCGTTGCAGAGACGCTCAACCTGAAGGGTTATCTTAGTTCATCTATGAACAGGATTTGCACCTCTTGGTGCTGATGGTGTTGAGTGATACAGTATATTATTAGCTGCAACCTGTCCTTGAGATACCACAGTACCTCTAGATGATGCATCATAGGCAACACCTTGTTCCCTTTGAACGTCTCCAGAGCCTCTTTGCATGTCGTAAACAGAGGCACTTTGCCCATCATACCCAGTCCTCTGCACCTCAAATCCAGGTCCCTTCTGGTTCTCAGGTCTCTGTGCTCTGTGAGCTTCATATCCGAGTCCCCTGGGGATATTAAGGGAGGACGGAGTAGGTCCTCTTGGAGCATCATTTCCAAGACCAGCAGGTCCTCTCAGGGCATCATAACCAGCTAGGGCTTGTACTCTTTGAGCTCCTACCCCAGCATGTCCTTTTGTGACATCATAACTAGCTCCCACATGCCCCTTGTG
This sequence comes from Pogostemon cablin, assembly GCA_023678885.1. Lineage (NCBI taxonomy): Eukaryota > Viridiplantae > Streptophyta > Magnoliopsida > Lamiales > Lamiaceae > Pogostemon > Pogostemon cablin. The sequence continues at coordinate 2,580,083 of CM042994.1, read as the reverse complement.
GGGATCAAAGCTCGTTCCCCTAAATCCAGGGTACGTAGGGCCTCTGGGTGCATCACGAGCAGTCCCCGAACTATATGGAGGGGGCTGCGCCAGTACATGAGGAGAATTACCTTCAGTACCAGAAGCACCGGCAGGTCCACCCCCAGTACCGCCTCCCAAATGAGGGCCTTGACCCTGCTGCCAAGATTAAAAAATAATTAGAAGCCTAGCCCAAAGGTCACATGGAAATATTCTAAGAATCTATGATCAAAGATTGAGCAGTAAACTCTTTATAATTAGAGGAATCACTCCTCCATAATTATGAGAACATTCCAGATATGAGGGACATCAAGAACAGAAACTTATGATCATATGTTTGGGTTTTTTTTTAACTCTTTTTATCAGAATTTACAGATATTATAAACTGGTTAGAAGACAAATTCTGTGGTATATTCCAACTGGCAAACATGATAATAAAACCCAACTCATTAGTTGGGTATCGTAATCTCTGTTAGAATTATCAATCGCTCAGACAGCACCAACTTATATACCTGTCCAACACCATAGTTTTGAGTAGAAGCATAGCTCCCCATAGGAAGATTTTCACCATATCCTCCGTAACCACCATATGGTCCTCCTGCACTTACATAATTGATAATGCCATCAAAATCAAGGAACCGGTAACTTAAACATACTGGAGTAAGGAAATGAATGTTAAAAGATGTAAACCTGTTCGTGGATCAAAGTTTGTGGCATTACTTAACTCGGCTCTGAGCTTTTCTACCTCTCTCGACATTGCTATATAGTTCTTCTCCATTACTTGAAGAGATTCAAGGTGGTCATTGTATAATTTCTTCTCATAGTCATATGTACCCCTGTGCAGATCAAACCACTGAAAAATCAGACAATTTTTAATAATAATGACAAGTCGAAAGTGAAAAAAAGGAAATTCATAATAAACTCATAAAAATCCTTTGTTATATAGAGATCTGCTTACACCTATCTAGGACAAAAAAAACCACAATGGAGCAGACTTGCACGTCATACTACTGCAGCTAAATAAAACTCTCATCATAGCTTTTCTTTTTAATCTATTCTTTTACTATCATGCACACATTTTTCCTTTTCAAATCCATTACACATTTTACAGGAATAACTACCTGCAATGATGATACTCCTGTCTCATGCTATCAAGTTCAGTCATCAGCAGGGGTATTTGCTGAGCCCCAGAGTGGGCCATCTGAAGGTCACGAGTCAACTGTTGCACCTTTGCAATTAATTCCTGCCTCTTAACAACCAAGGCTTGTCCTTCAGCTCGTGCTTTCTGCAACTCCATCTTGATAGATTCTGCAGCTTCAAGTTCAGATTCCATTTTTGAGATTCTATCTACAAGACCTCTCAACTGCTGCTCTTTCTCAGATTTTACCTCAGCAATGTGTGCATGTATTAGTTGCAACTCATGCTTAGAAGTAGCTAGATCTTGTCTGAGAGTGCCATGGGTAGCAGCAAGCCTCTGATTTTCTGTTGCAAGTTTCTCTATCTCAACGTGTTGTACAGAAAGCTTGTGGGCTATAACTTCGTGAGGAGGCAACATTTCAAATGGTTGGAAAGAACCATGAGGCGGATGAATTGCAGATGCATATGGATCAGGATGGACAACACCGGGACCGGGAAGAGGATGACGATGGTGGGGAGGAGGTACTCGACCTTTGCTTGACATAATTAGCTCCGATAATTTACCTTCAATATAATTAGATTATCACTTATATGCATATGTGATAGACATTTATTTTTTACGAGTCCCAGCAGGAGAGGGCCTTATATATGGAATTTAATGACTCTCACATTAATGTCTAACAATATAGCACTTTTTTTCTCCAATGTATGATACAAATTTAATGCCCAATCAGCTGTAAAATCTTGGCTTTTAAAATTGGCATCGACCAGAAATCCTCTACGTCTAGTTCAACATTGCAATTATATTTTGAGCAATAAACATGTCAATAACTCAATGCATTGCATCTCCCGATAGTTTATAAAATTCAAACAGAACTTTTTACTTCAAGCTTTATTTGTACATGGCAAAAGCTCCTGCGCCCCCGGGATGTGAACACAACCCTCCCCCTCTGGTGTTTAAATTGCAAAAGGGCACGGAAATTGCAGGGACACGGTGTCCCCTGGGGCACAAGTTGTACATAATCAAGCAATCGAAAAAAACACAAATAAACTTCAAACACCTCAAGCAATTTGTAGTTCCGAGCTCGCTGAGCCAATTAGTGTTGTGCAATATCAAAATTATGTACCGGCATATCACGATAGATCCGCATACACTGTTAATGTTCCTATTAGGCTATAATCAACATGATTTCTTCATGCCATGTGCATAAAACTTAACAGTTTTCCCGGAAAAAATTACACAATGACTTAATATTGGACGAGAAGAGGAAGGGAGGGGAAGAATGAGATTCTCTTATAGATAGAATGAAACAAAATAAATTAATCGTAATTCCATATCGAAAGACTTACTTGATGGTGAATACAATTGATTCCTCAATAAATCGCAGTTCCACCAATTATAATTTAGAATCGCCTAATCGGCGTCTGCCGTTGGAGGTGACGGCCGTCCGGTGGTTAGAGGTGGCGGATTCGAGGTAATATTGTGAGGTTTGGGGTTTTTACGAGATTGAAAATTTTTTCTGTAATAATAGTATAGTGGAGGAAAAGAAATTTGCTTGATGTTTCAACTTTACTAATAGCTTGATCCGACTAAAATCTCGGGCCGGCCCAATTAATTAAAAACCCAAATTGAATATAATTGGGCCTCCTGAAATCTATCGGACTGGGTAACTGGAAACTTAATTTGCCTAATTCTATATTTGTGATGTTGAAAATAACGAAAAGTGACGTAATTACTGATTAGAATAATTACTTTTTTTATTAATTATAGAATTATTTTATATATTTCTAGAAAATTCGAGGATCACCTAACTTTGGGAAATTATTTATCCACTTTTGTAGCTTACAGGAAAATGAAAAGCGGCCTACAATATAATTTAATTCCTATTGTCATAAATAGTTGCAACATAGTACTAGCCGAGGGTTTAGGGATTAATGTGATTTTCGAGGGTTTTTTTTGGTGGGTAGGGGTGTATCCAAACAGTTCGTGCAGTGAATAGCTCATGATTTGACTTGATAAGAATTTGTTCTTGTTCGTTCAATATCGAACGAATACGAATGAGATCCATTTTTAAGCTCGTTTATAAACGAAGCTTTAGTATTGCATAACTCATTTGTTAAAAGCTTGTACACAAATTCATTTAGTATTCGTGAATAAGCATGTTAAAGCTCATTTTATAATATAAATATAATATTCAAAATATTTATATTTGTTTCCAATTCCTTGATTATTAGTGGTTGGATGAATATTTTGTTATTTTAGGATTTTAGTTTATTTGTTTATTAAGTTAATGAACAAAATTATACAAGTGTTCACAAATAAAACATTCTGTGTCCAAATACTCATATACAAATGTATTCACAAACATGTTCATGAATATATTCGCAAATAAAATTGAGTTTTAATAAACAAGCTCAAACAAAGTTTAAAATTATTAAACGAGCTTGAGCTCGTCTCTAGCTTAACAAACAATACTCAATATGTGGAAAGTTCAAATAAACCCTACTTGTGAAATAGATTGAGACAAATGGACTCATAATTAAAATTTAAAAATAGACAAATACTTGTGTGAATCAAATTTACATAAATTAGTTATGTAAACGTTAGTAGTTTATTTATGATATATAGTTTAATATTTATTCTTAGAATTTAAAACACTTAAGAATACAACTATTTTTATAATTTTTAAATAATAGGGTTTACACTATTCACAGATTACCCAAACTCATTCATAGAAGTATAGCTATTTTAATAGGTAAGAGTATAATTTGGGTATGCATGAGACCAAGTGGGAGTGAAAAATCCTACAATTAAGATTGCTCAATTACAATTTCACATTTTGAAATTAATGAGTTGGATTGTAATCAATATTCTATATGGCATCATTTCAGTGACTTAAAAAGACCCCATTCTTTAAAAAAAATGCCAATTATGCCGCAGTTTTTAACCTTCTATTTTTGCTGAAAATCAAGAAAACAGGCCACAAGGGAAGTGAGTTACAGATGAAGCTGAGGAATATTAGCAAGTGAGTCAATCATCCTTTGATCTGCAAATGACAAATCAACAAGATCACCCTTCAAATACTTCTCATAAGCTGGCAAATCAAAATGGCCATGTCCACACATTGCCATCAGAATAACCTTCGACTCGCCCGTCTCCCTACACCGAGCAGCTTCTCGTATCGTGGCAGCTATCGCGTGAGTTGGTTCCGGTGCTGGTATCAATCCTTCCGATCTTGCAAATTTTATGGCTCCTGCATAACACCAAGATACTCATTATGAGTCATTCTAATTCTTCAACAAGTGATCAGATGGAGTATGGAACTCGATGATATAATCCCACATATTATTAAGATCCAATTAATCCTAAGCTCATTAGCTGTCATAAATAGCTTTTATCTCCATATTGCATCCTATCCAAAGTTTCTTATCGTTATTTTGCTAGTTATGTGGTTGTTTTGTCTCAGCATGATTGATTTCTTACATCAAATTAAAACAAGATTAAAAGATCACCTGCAAAGCATTCAGTCTGACCAATTGAAATTGATTCCATGAATCCCAACTCATACACATGCGAAATCAATGGAGCCATGCCATGATACCTCAGACCACCTGTCACACAAATTAACAGTTAAACGGATGGGGAGACGAGGGAAGGAAACAAGGCGAAAACGAGCACGTTGGCAACAGCTTACCAGCATGAATGGGATCCGGTATAAAGTCATGGCCAAGAGTATGCATCTTCATCAATGGAGTCATCCCTGCTGTGTCACCGTAGTCGTAAGCATACACGCCCTTAGTCAACGAGGGACACGCTGCTGGTTCGACAGCTCGAATGATGGGATTTATCTTCCCATTAAGTTTCTCGCGAATGTATGGAAAAGCAAGTCCTCCAAAATTGGATCCACCACCAGTACATCCAATGATCACATCTGGAGTCTTCTCTCCTATAGCCTCCATCTGTTTTATGCACTCCTCGCCTATAACCGTTTGGTGCAACAGCACGTGGTTGAGAACACTCCCCAGGCAGTATTTCGTGTCAGCATTCGCAGCTGCAACCTCCACAGCTTCCGAAATAGCAATCCCTAAACTTCCAGGGCTCGATGGATCTGTTTCAAGCATCTTTCGACCGACTTCAGTGACACTAGAAGGCGAAGGGTGCACCGTAGCACCCCATGTTTGCATCATCAGCTTACGGTATGGCTTCTGATCGTAAGAAGCACGAACTTGCCACACCTACATCCATTAACACCAACCCATCAAAACACTAACTAACCACTCCACTACATTGTCAAAACACACTCTTTAACCAACTTCACATCACTTAAAAAAACATGAGATAGAAAAGCTAATTACTTCACAGTTAAGACCAAACAAGCTACAAGCGAAAGCCAACGAGCTCCCCCATTGACCAGCACCAGTCTCTGTAACTACATTCTTCACGCCTTGCTGCGCGTTATACCAAGCCTGAGGCACAGCAGTGTTTGGCTTATGCGATCCAGCCGGGCTAACCCCTTCATACTTGTAATAGATTCTTGCAGGTGTATCAAGCAGCTTCTCCAACCTCTTAGCTCTGAAGACAACTAACAAGCATCAGATTTCATTCAAATTTCCCTATAGGTTATAAAAAATTCACTATGATAAAGCAAAACTAACCTGATCAAAGGGGTAGGCCGCCATAGCCTATAAACATCAATAACTTCTTCTGGGATATCAATAAACCTTTCACTACTCCCCTCTTGTTTAATTATCTCATCAGGGAACAATGGTGCTAGATCCTCCGGTTTCACCGGTTCGAAAGTCTTTGGATTTAAAGAGGGAGGTGGTGCTACTGGAAGATCCGAAATTATATTGTACCATTGTTTAGGAACTTCAAGAGAATTCAAAGAAGCATTGAGGGGTGCTATTTTTGATAATCTTGAGTTGGATGAAGTTCTCAGAAAGCAGGGCCTTCTCTTTGGGGCAAAGCAGCTAAGCCATTGCTCATCTCCTATTGAGCAACACCATGTATTAATTAATCACTAAGTCAGTAAATAGGCATGCAATTTCTATATCCACAGTTAGCATTCAAGATTCAACCTATAAACCACTAGATTGAACAAAGCCCACTAAGGTCCAACATATTTTCCATGAATACAACTCACAAACAGAACTCCATGAATCAAGAACATGACCAACATTATAGAAATTGGGATCAATTACAGCAAGGATTAAAAGGGCTTACCTTTGAGTGAAAGCCGTGGTTTGAGAGACGAGGAAAGAAAGCAAGATTCCGTCATTTCTGCGATAGTTTGAAGAAAAAGTGGTAAACAATATGGGTTCTAAAAAAAATCATTTCTTTGTTTTAAATTCAGCATTTAATGAAGAGTGATGAAGGATTTTGACATTTTGTTGGCACTTCAACAGTTAGGTGAAGTATTCAATTGTATCTCGTTATGCAGAACTCAAATCCAGTTTTGACTTCTCGATTAAAAATGTAATAGAAAATATTATCCCAACCCCCCCTCCCCCCAGCCCCTTTCAATGAACAGGAATCAAGACAAATAGATAAAATAATTAACTGCAAATTCACAGTAATTTAGAACAAAAACCATTAAATTAAGGTAGAGGGATTAGCAGAGAAATGGTGGAAACCTCACTAGTTGTTTCAATCCAAGTCGAAGTAGTCATGTGAAAAGTAGGATGTCATGACTCATGAGAGAACAGTGTAAGGGTAAATTCGTCTTTTCGTTTCAACGGATATACAACAGATATGGGCCCCACGGCTGCTAACAAGTACCACCCGAGAGTTGCGCCCTGTCGGTGCGTTTCAATTAAGAGTTGGGTTGTGCCTCAATAAAACACACACTATAAATTTTAATTTATGGAAGTATTTTTTAAGAAAAAAGTGGAATGATATATGAATAATATTGTCAGAGTAATTTTTTTTTTTAAATTAAAGATATAATTTTTATATTAAATAGTATGATATTTAATAGGTACAACATTTTAAGTCCGTCAGATTTGAGGATTATGCATAGATGTACACAAGTTTTATTATTTAATTAATAGTGACACATGCAAAATTTCTTTTTTCACGATATTTATATGCGAGTATGATATGAGAAATCCGAATTGAATGAAAACTACATACTCCCTCCGTTCCAAAATTGATTGCACTGTTACTGTAAATACGAAGTTTAAGAAATGTTGACTTTTTAGGGGTATTGTGGTATTTTTAGATAATAAATAAATTATAAAGTATGTTATGTGTGTTAAGTGAGTGTGGTAAAGTTGTAATTAAGATGAACTTTTAGGGGTGTGGATTGATGTGATATTTTCTTTTTTGAAAAGGTGTAATATATTTTGAGACGAATAAATGTAGAAAGTGTGCAATCAATTTTGGGACGAATGGAGTATTCATAATAAAAAAATTAAAAGAACTTTGGAATCACACTATTAATCACATATTGAAATTTTATTAATTCACATATCAAATCAATCAATGTGAATTAATTTCTCAATTTTAGTTGTTACTTTTTGGCAAAGAAGATATACACAAAATCAGAAGATAAAATCTAGAGCATTGTTATTAGATTTTTTTTTACAAAAAAGATCTATAATTTTTTCTCCCCAATTATCACTCATCCAATAACATGGATAAAATACCATAATGAAACTACAAATTCTTCTTAATCCATCTCTCACTCCCATTTGCAAACAATCCTCTCAGTGTTCTTAAAATTGAAATTAATCAACAAACTCCCATCCATCCTCCTCACAACAAAGCTCTCCACCAAAACATAACAACCAAACTTTCTCCACACATTCTCACCCCCAACTTCCTTCCTACCAGAAACTCTCACTTCCCTCTCCCCATCAAACCACCCTCTTGTTTCTTGAATCCATCTCATCTTCTCAAACAAACAATTGCTCAAACCTACTCTCTCTCTCCTCCCACCATCTCCCTTAACCTCAAACCATACAAATCCATCATCACCCTTCCTACCATCCTTCTCCCCCTCCCTCCCTCCAACTAGACACAACAACCTCTTCACCCTTGCATCCACCACCACCACTTTGTTCCGATCGTCCTCGTTTTCGACCGAATGTATCTGCTCCCACCACTGCTTTAAGCTCAATTCATACATCAAGCTCTTCCTCATTTGATCATCCACCCTCATGTTCCCCTCCCTCACAAACACAAAAGGGCAGTACCACTTCCCAATCACCACTGGAGTCGAGCGCCTCGACTCCAATGGGAGGTCTGGTTCGGGCAACTCCAACGTAGTTGCCCGAATCAGACCAGGGGTCTCGCGTAAATGAATCTTGAACGAAGGATACGTGTGCACTTCCCATCCGCCTCGTCTGAGGAAGCTAGGAGGATAGCCATCCCACTCCACTGATCTAGCACAAAAACCACCACCATGATAAGGTCTAATCTCAAGCATCTGATATCTATCTCTGTGATCAAATGGCCTCGTTCTCACGTCCGAAGGATCGCGTGCAAAGCAGCACATTCCGACATCCCCCTCTCTCGAGCATGCGTACGCTTGCCTAATCGAACCAACACGCGAAACAACGTCAACAAACATGTCCAAGAATCAAGAATAAGTTGATCATCAGAAACATGAAAGATCGATATATAGTACCCTTTTCGATTCCCTTTTGCTTTGATCACGTAGTAACGATTGGAGGAAAGGGGTTGATCAAGAACAGGTAAGAACCAAGTCTTTGTAACGGTTGGTTCTTCGTGTAAGGAAGAGTGAACCACTAGCAAGATCCTGTCTGAAGGGAACGGTAGTCTTTTAATCCTGTGATTTCTCCATATCCCACAACATATGGAGTCCATCAGCTCTGATTCCTCATCCGAAACAACTAGATGCCCCGAATACGGGGCATCCTTCTCTGGGTGCTCCGAGAGAGCACCCGGGAAGTTGCGGTAGCGAGACCGCGGTCTTGTTACGTACATCCCTAACTCTGTTCTTACAGAGATAGGTACTCAACAAAAATCAAGAACATTTGATAATACAACATACTGAGTTAAAAATCAAGATAATGGAAATAGAGTGTACTAAAGCCATCTGCTTTTTTGGCCCTCAAAAAAGAAAGATCACTATGCAATATCTTTTCCAAAGAAAAGTTGAGAAGATTAAAGAATGATGAAGCATTTAAAGTGGGAGAAAAGAGGCCACTTTAATTGTTGTCTAAATTAAATGAGTAAATTTGTATGTTACAATAATTGAATTAAATCACTACATAAATTATACAGTAATGCTGAAAAAAAATTAGGCCCTGTAGAGAAAAATACATTAAATTAATAACATATGTCATATTATTAGAGTTTAAATCTTTCAACTGCATTTTTTTTATTCAATTAAAATCATGGAAATAATTCGAACAAGATAGAGATAGCAAAAGAAAAGGTGGACAAACTGAATTATTGTATATATCTAAAATTCTTGTTCTGATCATCACATGCTCTGCGGAAAGATAATTCTATTTCTATCTCTTTATATGCAGCAAATTATAGAACCATATTAAATAGTAAAAAAGAAAACTTGCATTTCTGTTACCTACTAATAGTATTAAAAAAATTTAAAAAAAGTTTTTTTTTATTATTATTTTTTTATTTTCAGCTTTTTGCATATGCTTCACTTTTTCACTGAATCCTTGACGGCATCAGCAGCTCCTTGTGCCTTAGCCATCATCTGTTGCCCAGTCTGCATATATATAAATATATAAGTGTATATGTTTTTTTACTATGTTTTTTAATATATAAGTGTATATTTTCAAATATGTAGACATTTTATTTTATTTATTTATTTATTTTTTTTACTGCGTGTAATTATTTCTAGTTTTGTTTGATATTCAAACCTCTTGCATAGAATCCTTGGCAGACTCTGCTTTGTCTTTAACAGTGTCCATCATCTGGCTAGTCTTTTCCTGCAAAAATATTACTACAACATTATTAAACACATCAAATAAGCAATAATAATTAAGTAAAAGCTAACAATTAGTGGCGTTAAAAACTGATCAATATCAAACTTGATTAATTAAATCTTTTACCTGAACTTGGCCTTTGGTCTCACCGGCACGGAAATTATTCTTAGCACTATCCATTTTGTGGGTTAAATTATTAATACTTATTAGATTGTGATAATTAAGATGTTTCAAATAATTAGTGAAGATTTATAGAGTTTGGTGGATCGAATTGTCTGGCTTAATTGCGAATAAATGTGGTGTTAAAGTAATTAGGACCCTATCATTCAGGATCTAAATTCAGTTAGTTTTTATGAACTAGTCAGGATAAACTCCGATTATCATGTTTGGAAATTAGTTAGTTCGATTAATGATAGTGGTAACACTTAATTTCAGGAGTAAATATATGTGACATCTTTTCTAGGATATAATTTGGGTAAAATGTTCCTAACTAGTATGGCAAAAGCTCCTGTGCCCCGTGGACACGGAGGGATACTCTGTGTCCCCATGTGAACACAATTATCTCCCTCTAATTCTATTTAAACATATGTATTGCTAAGAGTTTAAATTGCAAAGGAGCATGGAAATTGCAAAGACGCACGAAATGTGCTCCGTGCGCCTGGGTGTACAGGAGCCTCACTCAACAAGTATATCATGGCTTAATGGGCCGTGGGCCCATTCGTTGCATAAATTATAAGCCTAATTACTCTTACGTGTACTCCCTCTGATAACAACGTTTATTATATAAAACTAACACACATAATTAATACAATTAAAATATAACTTAATGATACAAGTACTAGTTACACATTAAATAATACTCCCTCCGTCCCAAATTTAAGTTCACGTTTATTATAGATACGGAGTTTAAGAAAAATCACTTTTTGACTTACTTTTGAGGGTAGTATGATATTTTTGGGTAATAAATAAATGATAAAGTATGTTATGTGTGTTAAAAAGGTGATGACAAATTTGAAATTAAAGTATGTTAGAGGGATATTAGTTTGTTGCTTTTTCCTTTTATAAAAGTGTGAAGTTGAATTTGGGACGGACCAAAACGGAAAGTGTGAAGTTGAAGTTGGGACGGAGGGAGTAATGATTATTAATCCATGTGAAAAAAAAAAAAACATTATTACGAACTGTCCACAAGAAAAAAAATAAATATTCCCTCCGTCCAACATTAATAATCCGTTTGCTTTTTGCACATAGATTAAGGAGTATTATTATTTTATGTGTAGTGTGTAGTTGTATTAGTGGGGTGTGTGAGTCTCATATTTTAATTGTATTAGTATGTGGATGAATCTCATGTGTCTAAAAAGAAAAAATGATAGATTAAGAGTGAACGACACAAAATGATAAAATAGATAGATTGACAATGGACGGGGTAATGCTTACAAGCGGTTGAAGGTATTAGTTTATTTGATGTGATTCATCACTAACATCTAATATTTCAATACATTATATGATTGACGCATCATTACTATTTTAAAAATAAAAAATAATATCGTGTCAATGATAATCTGAATTCGGTTCATTTAATCATACAAATTTAAATTTGAATTGATTAGTAAATAAATGCGTCACAAAGAGTATTTGTAATATATATACGGTATTATAGGCAACGGGTAGGAATGTAATAATATTAATATCAGCATCGTGGTTTAAGATTTTTCATTTATTCTTGAGGCTAATCACATTTTCGAATTGATCATTAATTTACTTAAATTTAAATTGATTACTATAAGGTATGAAATTAAATGTGATATTAATATTTATTTGTGTGGTTTATTATTTATTCCTACTTTTAGGAGTTATTAAATTATATATTCTCATGAAAAATTCAATCAAAATGAAATGAACTGATACTAGTATGCAGACCTACATTTATTTAGCTATAAAACAAGCAAATTCATATTAAAATTATAAAAAAGAACAACTACATTTAGTCAAGTAAACATTTTTTCATTAATGCGATTTTTTCTTTATAAATTATATTTTGAAAACAAATTAATTAGAGAAGTTAACGTTGCAATTTATAACTATCACAAATGAGTATTACCTTGTTGTAAATATAACCAACTATTTTAAAGATGTATTGTAAAAATTAGATTTCAATAATTTGCATTAATAATTATGATTTTCCTCAAATAATTCTAGGCAAATTCTCTACGTCCATCCAAATTAAAAAACTAATACATTAATAAATAAAAATATCACTAATAAATAAAAACTTATTCATCATGTTAGCAAATTTTTTATTAATTTTTTTATTTTATGAAAAATTGAATGTAAAAAAAATTATACTTATTGAATAAAAAATTAATACACATATAATTGAACGTGTACACATTGGCTTACTGGACATCCACTCATTTTTATTTAATCGTATGATCACCAGCCTGCTATTTCCATCTTAAATTAATTATGTAAATATACTTGCCATTAAAAGTATATATAAATCTATCATTTAATCCAGCTAACCCTACATTTGAATAAACATAGTAACTACATTCTTGATCTTCGAGTGCTGAGTTGTCGTGTTGATCTCGTGATGAAATTATGTTCCTAATCCAGAAAATATTATGATGATAATTTATTAGCATGTTATTTTTAAGAAATATAATAATTTGTACTTCCTAAAATTCACCTAAATCATTATCAAAACAAATAAATAAAATCATCTTTTCACATGCAATGTACTGTATCCAGACAATACTTAAAAATATAGAGGTGGTTGGATCAATGCAATTACGGAAACATATATATTCAAAATAAATTAGTTTAGTAATTAGTTCCGTAATTAGTACACATCTCAAACCATCAGTTTAAAAAATGAGAATGAAAATAAAAATAAAAATTTGTAATGACATTAGCTAGAGCAATATTCACAGTATTGCATTCTAAACTATCATTAAATATTGAAATTAAATTTAAGTATTAAAGTATATTTTAAATCTTACATCTGTCAAACATTTCCATAGGGAATATGTTTCGACACTTCGTTATATAAAAAATACACACTCCATATCAACTTACTTTTTTTTATTATCATGTCATATCTTTCTTGAATTTAATTTTTCTTGTATAATTAATTTGGTTTTATATTTACACGTCTAATATTAAATATACCGTTCTTATGATTCTATACACACTGTATAGTCTGTATTTATGGGCACATGTAATATGATCCTATTTGTAAATACTACTTGTAACACTCCATTAATCAGAAAGGAAATAATTTTAATTAAAAAAAAAAAGAAGGACACGTGGCAATGCGTTGTCAAAATGACATATAAGCGCTGACACTGCATGATTATCCATTGGCTAAGGTTCCTCGCGAACACGTAAATAATCTACGTGGTCAACACAAACTATTATAGGATAATAATTAACCCGTTAAATGCGATGAGTCGTTCCTTAATCACAATTAACCACACGATCCTCAAATCTTGCTAATTTCTGATGAATAAACGATCAAAGATATTGCTCCTAATCGAGGTGTCTCCATGCACACCATAGAATATAGCAATCCAACATTTGGAACAGTATCTTGAATCAGTAATTTATCCAATCCGATAAAAGGGCGACAAAGTAATTAGTTGAAACTAATCTACAGCTGTTTTTATCCAAAAATGGATCTCACTAATATATCGGCACTAAAACAGCAACTGCAAGCTGTAATAACGCTTCCACTCTGCTATATTTATAGACCCACACAGCAGAAAAAACAATCCCATATTAGCTCTAATTCTACTCTCCCAAACACGTCCTTATTGCAACCACTAGCGATCATCAATCATGACCAGCCGTAGCGTCCGCCCAAAGGTTCTTCGTAATCTCCGCCGCCTCACCGACGCCCGCCACTCCGCCACCGTCACCGCCACCGACGTCCTGCCGTTAAATCTCAACGGCACCACCGCCGAGCCACCGAAGACCGCCGTCACCCCCAACCCTAACCTCGAATTCGCCATCGATTTCGACGACACGAAGCTTCTGTTCAAATCGGTTAAAACTCCTAAATTGTGCAAATCTCTGATTACTCTTCTGGTGTCTTCGTTCGGCCCGGTGGCTGATTTCGGGTCGTGGGTGATGAAATCGGACCTCATGGCGAACCCTAGGTGCCAGGATGTGGTGTTGAAGTTTGTGGAGAAGACTTTCTACCAGCACTTTTGCGCGGGGAAGGATTTCGAGGAGGCGAGTAAGAAGATGGAGATGCTTTGGAAATCTGGACTAACTGCTATGTTGGATTATGGTTTGGAACACGCTAATGATAATCAACAATGTGATGATAACTTAGAGAAGTTCACTGATATCATCAATCGGATCAAGTTTAGCGACGATAGCCATGTAAAAGTCTCTCTCTTCTCCCTCTCTTCACTCTGTTTAATTCCCTCTCTCTCAATCTCTCTCTCTCTCTCACCGACCTGTAATTCGATTTCAATGGCAGGTCAGCTTTGTTGTGGTGAAGACCACCGCCGTTTGCCCTCCTCGAATTCTCAGACGAGTCAGCGATCTATTGAGATGGCAATTCAAGGATAACACCTTGGATCTTCCATGGAAGCTGCAAACATTTCCTGTTCTCTCGGATCTCAGCCCCTTTTATCACACACCGACTAAACCCGACCCGTTAACCCTCGAGGAGGAGAGGGATCTGGAGCGGGCATACCACCGGTTCTTCAGCATCTGTAAGAACAGCACGGAATCAGGTATCCCTCTGCTAATTGATGCAGAGGATACATCAATTCAACCCGCAATTGATTATTTTACCTACTCTGCGATTATAAAATACAGCAATTGTAATTCCGATCGACCTCTGATCTACAACACCATCCAAGCTTATCTCAAGGACGCTGGTGATCGATTATGGCGAGCCTACGACGCCGCCGTGGAATTACGCATCCCTTTCGGGATTAAGCTCGTGAGAGGAGCTTACATGAGCAGAGAGAACAAATTGGCTGCTTCGTTGGGGGTTGATTCCCCCATTCACGATTCTCTCCAGGATTGCCATACCTGTTACGATACTTGCGCTACTAATATGATCGATCGCATACCTAGCGGCACTACTTCTGTTATTCTGGCCACCCACAATGCTGAATCAGCTCGGCTGGCGGCTACCAGAGTGGTGAATCAGGGGATCGACAGGTACGACCAGGGTGTACAGTTCGCGCAGCTGTACGGGATGTCGGATTCGTTGTCGTTCGGGTTACAAACCGGGGGTTTCAGAGTTAGCAAGTACTTGCCGTTTGGGCCAGTAGACCAGATCATGCCGTATCTGCTGAGGAGGGCTGAAGAGAACAAAGGTCTTTTGGGTGCTTCATCTCTCGATAGAACACTCATAAGGTAATTCGTGCACTGTTCGTTGGTTGGTTTGTTTTAACGTGAGATGGTCTCATGCGTGTGTGTTTGTTTGATGTGTGTTTGCAGGAAGGAACTGATTAGGAGGTTAATGTCGCCAGGATCTTGACAGGTTTGGGAAAACTAGGTTGAATGTTAGGTTGTAGAAGTGAAGTTAGAGAAGGTTAAGAAGATGAAGATGATGGAAATTTGCAATCACAAAGTTTGTACATAAGTTTCGGAGAGGACAACAATTAGTTTGAATATTTCTGTGTTTAATTTAGGTTTGTTGTTGTCCTTCTCAACTTCCATTAATAAGTGAGCTTAGCTTGCTCTTAGTACTTGAAATTCTTCTGCTTATCAGAAGATTAGTTTTTTTTTTTTTTCTTTTCTTTTCTGAGTTTGTAATTGAATCTTTATCAAGTAGTCTATAAAATTGTTCCTTTTGTTTTCTGTACTTGATTACATTTCACGAAGCGAGATAAATTAGCATCCAAACAGGTCTTAATCGAGAATGGGTCTACTTGTGACTTTTCCTTGTGCATCCATGAGAATTCCAATAATCTTGGAAGGTATACTGACCGTTGATTCCACGTCAACAGTGCTATCCATCACCATCACATTTAGTAGTGTTAATCAATTTTCTTGACCATGATGATTGATTAAATCATTAAATTAGTATTATCTTCATCTGGAATATTAATATACTCCATTAAATGGAATTTAACATGTCAAATTCAAAGACGAAATCTTATACTCCATTTTAAAGAGTTTTTTTTTTTTTTTTTTCTGTTTTTACATAGTATAATATGGGAAATTCACCCATTAATAAAATTAAAATATATGGGTACACCTCTATTAATACAACAATTCACTATATATTAAATAATAATACTTTTTAATTAACATGTATAAAATAAAAAACTATCTTTAAATCGAGGAATGGATTATTTATAAATAATACTCCGTCTAAATTGGAACATAGTGCCCTTAAATTTTTTATCTTTTAAAAGAAAAAAATACTTTTTAATATTAAATGTTATATTTTTTATAGTATAAAGTTATACATTTAGAACATAGTGCCCTTAAATTTTTTATTTTTAAAAAAAAATATATACTTTTTAATATTAAATGTTATACTTTTTATAGTATAAAGTTATACTCTCTCCGTCCGCTTCTAAGTCTTTATTTTACTATTTTTGGCGTTCAGTTCAAAGGTATTCATTTCCCCTATTTAGTAAAAAATACACAATATGAACCACCACTTTCCTCTAATATAACTTTCCACTTTACATATATAATAATACTCCTTAATTCATATGCAAAAAGTGAACGAACACCTTAGAATCGAACAGAGGGAGTAATATTTTGTTAAGTCGATCATGGCATGATATTGATCAGTTTGGAGTGGACTTAGAGAATATTATTATAAATTATAAATTAATAAAATAACATTAAATCTAGTAAATTCTCAGTAAGCATGGATCGAAATTACTACTCCATTTAAGCAATCATAGATATGAAGTACTCCCTCCGACCGCTTTCAATGTATCATTTTTTCATTTTGGACGTCCGCCCTGAGGATCTCATTTCCTTTTTTATCCACACACTCATTAATACAACTAAAAAAATGGGACTCATTCATTCACTAATACAACTACCCACTACACATTAAATAACAATACTTCTTAATCTCTGTGCCCAAAAGCAAATAGCACCGTTGAATCCGGACGGAGGGAGTATGTAAAAATAACATTTGAATATAACTAGCGTTTACCCGGCCGCGCGTTGCGCGGACAGGGAAATTTTTAGAACATTTTTATATATACAATTTTCTTCTTCTTATAACGTTAATAGAATTTTCTTGGAATCGTAGAGAATTTTTTTTATACGTGGTCGTGCATATATCCTTTTTTGTGTTTTGTAATTTTTTGAGAACCATTCAAAGTACGTTTCGTTTTACTGCTTATATTCTTTCTTGTTGGTTTCTTTTTCATTACAATTAATATTAGAAAGATTAATTTTCTCTTTGTAGTATTAATTATGAGAGTTTTGCAATTTTAGATTCGTTGCAGGATAACATCGGTCATGGAAAGCATCAACATAAATGATGAAAAAAATAAAAAACAATGATTGGTTCATACGTTTGTCTCCATAATTCATTATTAAAACACATGACTAAGTATTGAAACACATTTACCAGAAATGTTTTGAAAAAAAAAGTAACTATCTCTATATGTATTTTAAATACAAAAATAACACCACTGACAACACATTTAACATAATTTATCCTTTATTTATTGCAGAATAAACTAAAATACCCCTAAAATCCTATATCCAAACACAATTTTATATTGCATTTTGAAATGATTCATAACATGAAATATGTCTCATTCTCTATTATCAAGAAAATAAAGAAATAATAATTGAAAAAAGAAGATACACAATTTATAAAATAGATTAAAAATACAGATTCTATAAAACTGACTACAGAGAAATGGTGATCGGAGGGTTATCAAAGTCATTATCAAACAAAAATATCCATCACTCGTACTCGTATTCAGCTAAATGTCCATCACCACCCGTACCTATAGACCCATATCTACAACATAGCTTTGAAAGTTGACATTTTACAAATTTACTGATTCAGACTTTATCGATGGATAATCAATGAAAATTGACCTGCAAAGGAAACACAAAAACATAAAAATAGATGAAAATATAACTACAGAGAAAGGGTGATCGAAAAGTTATTAAAGCTATTACCAAATAAAAATGTCAATCACTCGTACCTACAACATGGCTTTTCAAAGTTGAAGTTTTACAAATTATACTAAACTTACTGGTTCAGAGTTTATTAATGGATAATCGATGAATATGAACCTACAAAGGAAACACAAACATATAAAAATGAAAGAAAATATAACTACAGAGAAATGGTGATCGAAGGGTTATCAAAGTCATTATCAAATAGAAATATCCATCACCCGTACACGTATTAGTAAATGTCCATCACCCGTACCCATATCACCCGTATCTAGAACATAGGTTTTGAAAGTTGGCATTTTACAAATTCTACCAAACAAACTTACTCATTTAGACTTTTAAGGTGAATAATCAATGAATATGGAATTGCAATGGAAACACAAAAATATAAGAATGAAAGAAAATATAACTATAGAGAATGGGTGATCGAAGGGTTATTAAAGACATTACCGAATAGAAATATCCATCACTCGTTCCCATATTCAGCTTATTGTCCATCATCCATATCCGTATCACCCATACCTACAACATGACTTTTGAAAGTTGACATTTTACAAATTCTATCAAAACTTATTGGTTCGTACTTTACCAATGAATAATCGATGAATATGATCCTGCAAAAGAAATACGAAAAAATAAAAATGAAAGAAAATACAACTACTGATAAAGGATGATCGAAGGGTTATCAAATGCATTACTAAAGAGAAATACCCATCACCCTCACCCGTATTCAATAAATGTCCATCACCCGTACCCGTATCTAAATTTATATATATTCAATAAATGTTTCAACATAAAAATAAAAATTTTAAATGTAATATTTATACAATTCGAACAACACACACACATATATGTATGTGTGTGTGTAATTTTCAACTAACAAAAATATGATATGCAATTAGAATGCAAACATTAATATATATTAATGTCATAGAAGATACTTGCCCGACTTTTCAATGCATATTAATGGAAAAATAGAAAATCAAACTCTAAAAAGTTATTAAATAGCTAAAATAGAGAATTTTGATTCTAAGAGATCTTATGTATATATGAAATGACTCATTATTTGTTATAAAAAAAAAAAAAAAAAAAAGAGTACACATACAATTTATAAAATAGATAAAAAATATATATACAAAACTTGCCTATTCGGACTTTACTGATGGATAATCGATGAATATGAACCTGCAAAAGAAACACAAAAAACATAGAAATTGAAGAAAATGTAAGTATAGAATAAGGGTGATCGTAGGATTATCGAGCCATTACCAAATAGAAATGTCATCACAGTCCTGTATTTAGCTTACGAAATTTATATTGTAAAATAAAAAAGTAAATTTTAAATAATAAAATTCATTATTAGTATAATTAAATGTTATGATTGAAATCAAAATCATTAATTAGACGGTCAAGATCAAAATTGAATTATTTCTAAATAGAGTAAAATTGAAAAAAATTGAAAACAAAAGTGGAAGTTTAGGTTATATAACCCCAAACCAAATATCACCTTAGGGTATAGCTGCCCTTCTGTTTTCTACGTGTCAATCATTCAATGGAGTGACACAAGAAATGTCACAGCAAAGTGGCACAGAAGATCCAGACAAAAAAATTGTACTATTAATTCATAGCGTGAAAATTTTAAAAATATTTTAAAAAAAATATAATTACAATTATATTAAACATCATATTTCTAATGTTTTTTAATAATATTTTTATATTATTAGTAGTACTGAAAAAACATCCAATTATTATAAATTTATATGTTCATCATTTAATTATTTTACATAAGTTGATTATTTCAAATTCTAAATTAATAGTTTATATATTCCAAACTCCTAATAAATAAGAAAAGAGATTTTAGTCTCTGAATTATCACAATTTTCAGGTTTCAAATTTAAATTATTTTAAAAATATATAAAATTCTATTGTTTTTTAAAAAAATTGATATTGTATGTACAAATTTAGAAGCACTAACATCAAAATGTCATTTGTTATTGTATGATATATTAATATGATTGCATTGGCCTTCTACACCAATTGATTTATTCTTTGTAAAAAATGACATTTCTCATTTCCTCAAATTAGACATACACGCTCAGCTGGAGCACAAAGAGGTTTTTTTTTTTTTACCTTAGGAATTTTATCAGAGAAGTGAATCCCCGTAAGTACTATAAAATATATTGAAATTATGAGTATTAATATTTAAATGTACAATAATAAATTATAGTCAATACCTAATCAAATTACAATAATTAACTAATTTGAGAGGATTATCTCTATGATGCGTAAAAGTTAAAAGATCCAAAAAATGTGCTACATGAGAAGTACTCTATTAAAAACTATTTTCTTATCTCTATGAATATATAAATTTAAATCAATTAACAACTCATTGATCAAATTCAAATACAGAGATGTAGTAGAGCAAATCTTATTCGTAGGCATGAATTGATGCACACTTGAGTATAAACAGAAACTAAAAAGGAAGTGAATAACAGTTTGTGATAACTCAGAAACACAACACCAAATTCTTTCAACAACCTTGCCTTTTTTATCTCTGACTTCTGGCATCCATAGCTTAAACATTAGTTATAGCAATCAAGATCACTTACACTTGGACGCAACAACTGTCATTCTGATGATCTAAAACAATAGCCCTGTTATCAGTAAAAACAAAGGATATAAAAAAAAGAAATTGGCACTGTAAAATGAAATTGTGCACTCAAATAATGATCAATCCATATGATTTCCAATTGAAATACCATTACATAGCAATCATTTTCAAGTAATAAATCCACTCTTATCCAAATGCAACAATTGAAATATATGATTGAAAATGCTCATAACCATATCTATTCAAAAAAAGATGCAAAACTAAACAGTATACCAACACATTAGGAAGATTTGTAATATTATCTTATTAGATATATTCAAATCAGATCATCAAACGACACTTATAACATATTTTTAACTATACTTTCCAACCATGTTAACAACACATACAAATAATCCATTGAAAACAACTAAAACTCGTATAATGATAAGCAAGAAAAAACAAAGCAAATCAAATAGAAAAAGCTTCAATATGTCACACAACCTACAATATTCACAACTACAGAAGTAAACCGCCAAAAATACAGAATTAAACCGCCCACAAAAATACAATTTAAAACTAAAGATCAAACATTATCAATAAATACTTCTGGTAAAATGGAGTGGTTCTCTATTCCAAGATATCTAGTTTCACAGAATCAACCACTCATGGACAAAATATTACAGAAAATAGATTCTAATGGCCACAAAATTTTATTATCAAATAGCTAACATGTCACATGAATAATATTGAGATGATGCTAGGTAAGGGGTAGACAAAACATTGTTCTGAAAAGTAAACTATCAATACTAAAATCAAATTAATTTACCCCCATGACCATCATAAACACCAAACTACGATGTGGAAGTATCCAAATCCGGAATTGCTGCATGTTATAAGAAGAGTAGTAACATGGAAAAAAAAGAGAAAAAATATATGAAATGCGCATACAATTCAAATCCCATTTCGATGGTTGAAAGATTCCTGCAATAAATCAAAGAAAGCATATTTTTAAACAGTGGAATTAAATCCAGCAAGGGAAAAGGAAATAATTAAACTTGAGGAATTAAATTTCAGATAACTAAATAGACAGATGGATATTTTATTTTCAATTCATAGTCATGCTCATATTTTAGTTTCTGAAATTGATGATTACAAAGAATCAATGGCTACTTCTAAAATACATTTGCATGAAATAGATTCAAGTGAAAGGAACCTTATTATTTGAAGTTTAATAGTATTTATCTTGCTCCACAATTCTAATTTTTTGTCAACCTGTCAACATATATCCATGTATCCACTATTCTTAGAGAGTTCAGTCTCATTAGCAAGTCAACATATATTGCGTGTCAAACCTTTTTATATTAATCACTTCCAAACAAAAAAGCCAAATAGCAGAATTCAAATATAAATAAATGCTGAAACTCATTGTTGTTATAGAAACTAAAAATGAAACAGTACTGAATTAGGTACCTTTCATCAATAGATAATGCCTTGTAAATATCTTCCAAATGAAGCATAAATTCCATGTACTTTATCCATATGTCTTCTTAGGGATATCTTTTTCTTGCAGCCTCTCTCAGCATCTCTGATTTCACGCTCCCCTTTACAGAACGATCAGTAAATTACATTCTAATTACATGATAATCAAATAAAATTAAAGCAAAAGAGCACAAGTAAACCTAGTACGTACATGATTACAAATTAAAAAGATTCTTGTATAGTGCCCTTACATCTCTTCCTTAGCTCTCTTTCAGAAAGACCGCATGCCTCGATCATTATATGTCAGCCTAACCATGTCGAAATCCTCACTGAAAAATGGGCATAAATACTCGGCCTTATGCTTTTATTATCCTTTATACTTTTCTCCATTACATACATCTGCAGTGCAACCCCAATAAAATAATTCTTTCTTACATATTCTACGTAGATTAGATTACTAAAACAATGATACTCGCATATTATATGCAAATAACCACGACTTAGGACACCAAGAGAATTTTTTACTAAACCAATGAACACAATCTTCATTATCAAAGAGAAAATGAAGTCATATATTTACATTATTAGCCATTACTCAAAGATCACTAAAGTAAAAATGAAGTCAGTACCCCTCAGATTCTACGTAAACCAAACATGAAGACTTATTAGAAGCATCAAAACAAAGCTCAAAAGAACAAATTTTGAATCTTGTCGCACCTATGCTTTGCGGCGACTGTCACAAACAAAGACAAAAAATTCAATCAAAATAACAATCATAGCTTTCAATTGTCGATCTTTATGTAAAAATTTAATCAAAATATAATTAACGTAAAAATAGAGTAAACAACCAAACATTTTCATCTATCTTTATCCAATCATATGAGAATATAACTGCACTATATTTTTTTTATAAACAACAATATTTAATTACTTCATCCCATCAGTCTGTGAATGTCTATCAAATTTTCAAATATTTTAAGAAAATTGGTAAATGCAAACCATCACTATTGTAGATGAATAATCCATTTCCTCGGTTCAGCTAAGATACATTTTATTAGTCCACTCCTTGCTCAAAACCTCGTATTACAGACAACAATAAATAAGAAACATATGTTAAGGATTTAAAGAATGAAAAAAATACATGAATACTAAAAATTAACAAACCAGAGTACTCATTTCATCAGTAGATGGTGGACGATGATTATACATCAGCAGATTGCATGTACCAATGAGAATAAAAATCATCTAAAAATGCTTAGGTTTTGTCCCCCATTACATACATAAAGCGTGGGCCTGAAATATAACAATATTAAAAAAAAAGAAACAAAACAAAAGTATTAAATTCACTTATTAGGCAAGAACATCAGAAACATTAATAAATAAAAAAAGAATGAAAAAAAATATGTCTGTTGAACAAAAATCTAAAAGATATGGTGAAAGTAAATGGTGATTCAGAGTTGGTCTTAAGCAACCAAGATAATATGAAGATAAATTAATTTGAAAAACATCTTGAATAGTAAGAATAGTGCACATTGAATAGTAAGACATGTTATGATATAAACATCTTAAATTTTAGTTAGAATATTATAATCTAAAAAAACTCTAACCAAAACGAAGGAAAATGACAAAGAATAGTATACCTTGAATAGTACGGCATGTGTGCCGATTGACGGGTAAGAGACTAACATATTCCTACAAAAATTAAAAAAAAAGAACAATTGAAACTATAGTTATTAATAGAATAATACTCTTAATAAATGAGTAAAAATCACCGAGTAAACAAAGAAAAATCATACCTCTGTACAACAATTTGTGCTGTAAGTGAGATAAATATGATAGTGATCCTCTTCATTCAGATACCCATTAAAAAACCACTCCAACAATTATCCTTAATTCAGTGAAACTCATGCATAAAGGGATACAAATAATAATAGTAGTCAATTATGTGTGAGATAAAATAAGTAAATCAAAAGCTTTATTTATCTACTTGAGGAAAATAACCCATTAAATAGATTATATTAGCTATTTATCCGTATGACTCCATCAAAGAGCAATTGTAAATTAAAACGCAATGAAATTCATATGATCTGTTTACCTTAAAGACAATGTACGGTTCAACTACATTAATAAGCTTTTACATAGGATCGAATTTTTTCGAATTCTGAACAAAATCATATATTAAGTCAAACCTCAAGGATTTGCACCACCAAAGTGATTTCTGAACTTGAAAACAAAGAAGATGTTTATATCTTTAATCCGGCCGGTCAATTTCTCCTTCGAATCTGCCTTCAAGAAACATCGAAACAAAAATAAAACTTAATATAGCAATCAAAGATTTAAAAAAAGTAAAATTAGATTCCTCATCAAACAAACGCAATGACCCATATAATTATGCATAGGACCAACAATAGGGCTAGATAATTACTTTTATTGAGAAATTTTAAATGAAGATGGCATTAATGAATCCAAGAGGAAAAATCCACACACAAGCTTGAAGACACATAGAGAATACATATATTACAACACATTCCTCGTGAATTTCCTCAAAAAATCATATATTAAATCAAACCTCAAGGATTTTCATCTACCAAAGTGAGTTTTGAACTTGAAAACAAAGAAAGTGTTTAAATCTTTAACACCGTAGGTCAATTTCTCCTTCAACTTTGCCTTCAAGAAATATCGAAACAAAAATAAAACTTAATATAGCAATCAAAGATTAAAAAAAAAATAAAATTAGATTCATCATCAAACAAACACAATGACCCATATAATTATGCATATGACCAACAATAGGGCTAGACGATTACTTTTATTGAGAAATTTTAAATGAAGATGGCATTAATTAATCCAAGAGGAAAAAACCACACACAAGCTTGAAGACACTCAATAAAGAATACATACATTACAACACATTCCTTGTGAATTTCCTCAATAAAAAAATATTGGAACAGAAAATCAAAGACTACAGCATATTTTCAATTTCAATTAATTCAGATGATCTAATGAAGTATACCTTAAAACGAATAAAGAATAAACATCATGAGAAGATTTTATTAACTCACCATTATATCCGATGAATATTCACCATAAGAATAATTTTTTTAAAAAAATCCACAAAAGAGCTTCCCTACGTGATTTATTTAATTAAAAATAAAATCGACAAATCAGAGATAAGAGAAGAGCGTACGCTGAACGTTGGTGAGACATTCAGTTTGAGAAACCTCAATGATAGAGAGCGGGAGCAAAATATTCCGTCACCGAAAAATATGTTCTTAACGCGGAATATGTCCCACAAAATAGAAGCACAATCGAACATTATAAACATCTAAAGTAATCTATACCTCAACGCCATATTTAATGGCGACGCTGCAAAGATATCGAATTTGATGACCTTTTGCACAATGTAATTCAAGCTACCATTGAGGCCTCCGTCAACGGAATCGAACGGCGGAGACAAAACAAAAATTACGAATCTGAAAATTTTTAAAAGGCGTAGATTGAAATCATACCTGACTCGTGAAGATAACCGTAGATAATGTAATTCGACTCGGCAGCGATAATCGGAATCATTGCCATTACGGCGGCGCAACAACAGAAATAATGATAAGATCTCTCAGTCAACAATAACGAAACTTCTCACAATCACAGACGTTGTGTACTTGAATATACTAAAAAAGAAGCCCTAAGCTAAAACACTATTAAAAGGGATGGCAGATCTGGAAGGTTGTTAAGATGAATTGAGTGTGGCATAGGGTTTGAAATTAGGTTATTAAATTTCCTATATTTACAAAAAACTACTTAAATTTGGTTAAAATTTATATAAAGGCACCGAATTCTAAAACAAATTATAAAGAAATAATCAATGGTCAAGATTAGAGTTTGTTTAGTTAATGGCCAAGATTAAAAAATTAAATTTCATAAATGGAAAGGCTGGTCAAAATTAATCAAAGTTGGTCAAAATTAAGCAAATTCATTTTGCTTTTATATTAGTATAGATTTGAGACCTTTTATTTTCCTCATAAATAAATAAATGAATTAAAATAGGTAGTAAATCACATTTATTGTCACATCCACTTGCCAAATTACTGAACTCACAGTTAGGAATGAGAGTTTCGCGATTTTTTCCGGGTATCAGTCCCGACCAAACCAAAATAGGTAGTAAATCACATTTATTGTCACATCCACTTGCCAAATTACCGAACACATAGTTAGGGATGAGAGTTTCGCGAGTTTTCCCGGGTATCCGACCCAGGTAGTAAATCACATTTATTGTCACATCCACTTGCCAAATTACCGAACACATAGTTAGGGATGAGAGTTTCGCGGGTTTTCCCGGGTATCCGACCCGACCAAATCATATTGGTACGGGTAAAAAATAAAAATTCCCATTAGGATTCGAGTAGGGTTCGGATTCACTCCCCTCGGATTCCCGCTACCCGGATAAATAATCAGATACGGGTAGCGGGTAACCGCATAAACCCGTCCCATTTAATACTTATATGTATGAGGTTTCGAACACTTAACCTCATATTAAAAAAAATACTCTTCACCGTTTAGATACAAATAATGCTTGTTACATGATTCAATATTTAAATAAATTTACAAATCATTAGTCTAACCTATTATTTTATTTTATTTGTATGTTATTTGAAGTTTTGATTGAAGATCTTAAAACTCGTGTGGTGATTTTATATCATATTTTAATTATTGTTTAACGTTGAGACCAAGAATGTTTAATGTTGTAGACATATTTATTTAAAAATGTTTGAGACTTGAAATTTAATATTTTAGGTTTTAAAAAAAAATTGATGGATTCGGGTACCTGCGGGTAGGAACAATCGGGTACGGGATGGATACGGGTATTGCAAGTAGTATTTTAAACGGTAATGGAATGGATACGGGTAGTAATATTTTTATTGGATATGAATTCGGGTACAAAAAATGTGGGTACCCTAGCCGTTGCCATTCCTACACACAGTCACACAATTCCAGAAATGGAGGAACGAAATTATACGACTATTTTATTATATTAAACAAAAAATTGGCCTATTTAGTTCGTTGTCATTTGTCTTTTCCATATTTATTTAATTTCTTAAAAATTAGGCCAAATTTTGGAATAGGAAAACAGCTAAATGCATCCTTATCCTTAGCTAAGTATTATCTTTTATGCACTAAAATTGTGAAATATCATATCATGTCTTTTCCGAACAAACTTTTCAACTTGTCTTTAAAAATGATGTCTGTTTAACAGCGATGAAGGAAAATGACCTTTTTTTTTTAATTTTTAATTTTTTAAGTTGCCTAATTTTTTTCCTTACAAATTTCCTGAAAATTACTTATGTTTTTATATTCATTGTTGGAGGCATCAATACTTATACCACTCTTTTACTTGTAAATGAATATTTAATAAGAGAATAAGAATTATTAGAAATCATTATCTTATTTAATTTATTTTAGTGTGAAAATGATGAGTGCATGTGAATAACCTAGTACGCTGTATGTAATAAGTCGGTTTTTTAGGTGGATTTATAATTCATAATACTCGATGATCATATTCAAGAACATAGTCCGCAGTATTTATTTTTTTTTAAAAAAATTACACAGAATATTTGATTATTGGAATTCGATAAGAAGTTCATACTTCAAAATATTCAGGCCTTGTTGGATCTTTTAGTTCAAAGATTGTGCAAAAAGTGTATACTGTTGGAAATAATTCCATAAATCCTAATTCCTTAAATCCTATTATGATTAAACGAGATCTTAACTGTAAAGCGGAAGCGTACCTTAGTCCGTAGAACCCTCTATGCGGAACACGAACTCACCGATCTAGTGGTATTATGGTCTTCCTCAACTAAGCCTCCTTATTCCTTCATGGGACCGTCGTAATCCCTCCCGATGGGGAGAAGGGAAGACCATGTGCGGCTTAGTATATTGGGGACCATAACCGGGTAACTTTTATATACTACTTGACTAGACCACCCATAATCACCTAATCAGTAGTATTGGGTATCTACTCAATAAGCCCATATCATTTATTATTATAGCCCATGGACCTTTAACCTTAATTGGATCACTTAATTAAATCCATAGTATAATTGAATAGCTAATATAATTGCATAATAATATATTGCCCACAATTAGATTATAATGGAAATTAATAATTTCCAACAATCTCCCACTTGAGCTATATATTTTCCGTTAGCAATTATATCAAGAGTCCTTAGTTGCGCAATTTTATGTTATTCCTCTTCAGGCTATACTTAACAATCTGGTCCATCTCATATACTAATATGGAACTACCGCGGCATTCACCACATTATAAATCGTGATTAAACCCCGACAATCACCATATCAATATACTCAATGACATAGATCAAATATGGTGAGTAACATGGAAATTACATGTCAAATGTGATCAACATCATGTCTATTTCCAACTGGTCCAACTTTAAACTTTAGTGAGATCAATCCATAATGTAAAATATTACAAAATAAAATTACTTAAGTGAATTCACAATAAATTCAAAGCCATTAACTTTATTCTGCAGAAAACTGAATTATCCAAATCAAAGTGTTTTGAAAACTTTAAAGAACAATAAATATAGACTCCCACTGAACTAATGTATTCCAAAACCATATAACACCCACATGATTAGCTAGCTCATAAAATTGCAGGGCGTTAAATACATAATTGATGGATCCATACTTTGAGTCTATCATAATATGCTCTTCTAAAATTTTATCTACACAAAACACTTTCTTTAACAACCAAGAATTCTATGTCAATTTGTTTGACTTATAAGTATTCTTGTCATAAATACTTTACTGCGAACTAACTGTCACAATGAATTTTATGTGACAAATCTTCGCAACCTTTATTTCATGTTTGAATGCCCTTAGTGTGCTACTAATTCTGTTGTCATGGTTAATGAGCTAAAGTGTTTGCTTAATACTTTTACTTGTATAGCTCTCCGACCAACAGAAAATATAGCCTGAAGTGGATCTTATACTGTATTGATATCCAACAAACTCAGAATCAGAATTCCTCATGATCTCTAACAAATCTAATCCCTGATATACTTCCTCATGATCTCTAACAAATCTGATCCCTGATGTACAAGCATATTATTCTTAGTTCTCTATACATACTTTATAAAGATCCATACTAGAGTTACTTAAATGTCTACTTAATATACCAACAACTTAAGCCTAATTAGGTCTTGTAGAGACCTCATCATACAACAACTTCCAACAACCAATGAATATGGAATGTTTCTACATTTCTTAAATCTTTAGTTTAACTTTAGGGCACATGATTGAGACTGCACTTGTCTCCCTTAGTTTAACTTAAACATTCTCCCACTGAATCACATAATCATCTACATTTGTCTCAAAACCAAATGAGACACTTACTTCATGATGATACTTGTGATTCCTTTACGAAAAAAAAATTGCTTGAATGCATAGATGGATTTCCTATTAGTTCTTAAACCATTTAGATCGTATCATCAGTGTTGCGATCAAGGAACTTTATCTTTACATCCATCTAATATGATTCAAGATCAAAATGTGTTACTAATGTCACGATTATCTTATAATAATGTCTTCCTTCCCTTTTGAGTATAATCCTATATCAAGATACAAATCTAATCATCTTGTATTGATTTATACTCATAACTTATAGCATTAACACACTTTGCAGTAATTGGATCTTTCATGGTTTGATGAACATTGTTTGAATGTTCTACCATTAATTCTATAGTGTCCTCATTATTTAAGAGAAAAACTACATAATCATTCGAATTGTCTTTCACCCAACTCTAGTGGTTTTCTTAGTGGCATTAATTCTTGAGGTTGTTGAATTTGTATTCCTTAAATATTATTGGCATTGTCTTATCTTATTCTGGATTTGCACCAATTCTTTAAAGCATAAGTGGGGATCGAATCGACTCCCCTTAAGGACAATGTCTCTAATATTATTCTTCCCCCAAAATCAACATCCTCACATAATACCGTATTACCCGTCTCAAATATGATCTAATCAATTGGATCATAAACTTATTATCTTTATTTAATACCAATAAAGTAATTTGTATCTATTTGAATCCAATTTTCTTTAGTAGATCCCAATGATCTATCCTTAGTTGGATATCACCATATGTGAAACTCAAAGAGTTCTCACAACTACTTTGGTTGGAACTTTATTGAGACCATAAGCTGCAATCTTTAGTATTTCTCCAATTAGTAACCATATATTGTAGAGTACTATTTTTGTCTTTTAATTACACCACAACACCATTCATACTAAGTAATCTTAATGTGGTGTATTATAAAACAATTCCACAAGCCTTTATGAGAAAATGAAAGGTTATACTTTAGTTTCTTTTTAACAGCTTTCCAAACGGATTTTTCTTTGTTGCCCTTATACTTTATTGAGACAGAGTTTGTTAGAAAATTATTAGTTCATCCTTATTGTTGAAGTTCTCATGATGTATAATTTTGTTGTTGACATAGGTTAAACTTAATTAACAGACTTCTTAATTGTACAGAGAATTAATCCAAAATGATTATCATGCTTGCACTAAACTTTATAATCTTTCAAATTTTAAATAGTTTAGAATCATCTCAGGGAATCTATCACATCATTAGTATCAATACCAACTTGTAAATGACACTCTCTACGTAGTAGTCAAATACTGACAATAAAACTGTCAAGCAATAGTCTTCCTTTGGGCCGACTTATTACTCACATGTTAAACAAATAATCGTCACATATTTACCACCACAGGTGCTTGTGTATTTCTGCCAAATATTAATCTACCTATGGGCCGATCAATACCCGCATGAAGATACACTTGCACAACATTATTAATTAGGGACCCATCACAAGACACCTTGTGCAACATTAACCTCATCTGTGGACAAAAATTAACTGCAGGGGTAATCTTGGTGTAACAATCAAGTATTGACAATAAGTTCTGTCAAACAAGAGTCTATCTGTGGACCGACTCATGTTCACATGTATAATCCAAATAATTATCACATACTTATTATCACATGCGTGTTATTATTCTGTCAAACTGTGCCTACCTGTGGGCCGAACACAGAACACATAAATAATAGCACACCCATCAATGTAATTTCAATAAAGTTTTTCTCCACACACGATATTGCTGTGGCAACATGGTGCTTCGATTGACTAGATTGAAGGTTTACTAGACTAATTAAATAAATATTAAAATATTTAATTTAATTAAACGACGTTTAACTGTCTCCCCAATTTAATTTAATTAAATTCCATAAACTAAATAGGAATATTAGATGATTCACCTTAATTTAAAAAATACTGAAAGATTTCATATCTCAATTAAGGATTCCGAATCCTAATTTAAATAAATTAAATTAGACAAATATCCTTAATTAAACTGTCACATACATGGCTCAAATAATAATTATGTTTATTGGCCACCACTTAAATATTCCGAAATTATCAATAATGATTGGGTTAGTCCAATAATTAAAGAAATGGAACCCATAAATAATGAAAAAGCATATTGTCCAGATTAATAATTGCAAATAAATCAATCCACAAATGGTAAAATCAACATGATTTCAAATTCGACAAAATCCTATTGATGGCAAATTACTATAGTGGTGAATTTCACCCAATTTTATTCATGATGCCACATGATTTCGAGATCAATTTATTTCAAAACATAATGTCATGAATTGCAATAATTAAATTTTCGTGATCAATTAGAACCTTGAACACCCCATTAATCGATCCATACACTCAGTTTCAATAAATTGAATTTCCTAACGTATGTATGATTAATACGTGTTTTATATCATCATCAATGTCCAATTGATACTCTAATCAATGACAATATCTTTATATTATACTATTTTCCCCAAACAAATCATAATATTTCGATAATTTAATGATATATGGTAAACATTAACAAACATTCACATAATTCCACAGAACGATGAAATTCTCAAGTGGGGATCTAGATTTGCCGATGTAATTCCAATGAATCTATAACTTAACGTGATTGATCAAAATAACACCATTGAATATTAAATCAATGATTTAATAAAATTAACATTAATTGAGCAGATCTCAGAGAATCACAAATAGGGTTGCTCTGATACCACTTGTTGGAAATAATTCCATAAATCCTAATTCCTTAAACCCTATTATGATTAAACGAGATCTTAACTGTAAAGCGGAAGCGTACCTTAGTCCGTAGAACCCTCTATGCGGAACACGAACTCACCGATCTAGTGGTATTATGGTCTTCCTCAACTAAGCCTCCTTATTCCTTCATGGGACCGTCGTAATCCCTCCCGATGGGGAGAAGAGAAGACCATGTGCGGCTTAGTATATTGGGGACCATAACCGGGTAACCTTTATATACTACTTGACTAGACCACCCATAATCACCTAATCAGTAGTATTGGGTATCTACTCAATATGCCCATATCATTTATTATTATAGCCCATGGACCTTTAACCTTAATTGGATCACTTAATTAAATCCATAGTATAATTGAATAGCTAATATAATTGCATAATAATATATTGCCCACAATTAGATTATAATGGAAATTAATAATTTACAACATATACGTGCACTCATAAAGCCATATATAGTGACTCAAATGAGCAATAATGCTAGGTCATTATTCGGAGTGCCCCTTATCACAAGAGATTGCTCCAACCCTGCAACAAGTAGATTTCGATCTTTAGTCATCGTGCAAATTATCACCCTTATAGATTAGTTGAGATGTACACACGTCTTTAACTCTAAAGATTTCAATGAGAAATCTTTAGTTTTGTGGGTTGCGTATGAAAACTGAATTATGAAAAAAAAATTGTGTATATATTAATTCGTCATTTGTGTATATATTCATTCCCAATGGCGTCGTTTTCTAAATTTATGTATTTTAGTGATGAAAGAAGCTTAAAATACCTTAATTATTAGTCTGAATTATTGAAAATTATTCTTCCAACTTGATATTCTTATACATGGAGAATGGGTCACAGTCACACCACTGAGCTTTATATCACACAAGTGGTATTTTTTTTTTAAATATATGATATTAAAATTAAATAATTACTCCATTAGGAAAAATCTTAGATTTGTTCTCGTGATAGTTCCTAAATTTTGTAGTAATACAGATTGTAGATGAAGTTAAAAATGTCATATAAAAAAATTATGATCAAGTACCACATTAAGGTTGAAAATATAGAGTTTCCATGTTTGTAATGGGCTTAAGAATTGTTTATTCTTAGAAGATTGAAAAGAAAAGAATATTCTCGATAAAGTTATAGTATATTTTTATTTTTGCCACAATTACTTGAGCACTTTAATATTTTCTTAAATAGTTACAAGTTACATGAAAACATCTCACAAAAACTTTTATAAGACGAACAAAAAATAATATCATTATATAATAAAAAGTATGAGTAAAACATCTCACAAAAACTTTTATAAGACGAACAAAAAATAATATCATTATATAATAAAAAGTATGAGTAAATTAATGAAAAGTAATAGTAATATAATCTTAAATTAGATTTATTAACAATTTATAATATAAATAAAACTATCATTATAATAAAAAGTATGAGTAAATTGATGTAAAGTAATAGTAATATAGTCTTAAATTAGATTTATTAACAATTTATAATATAAATAAAGTGTTATAATTTATAGTGTTATAGTAACATTTTTTTCCTCACAAAAACTTTTATAAGATGAACAAAAATTAATATCATTATAATAAAAAATAATATTTGACTGAATTAATAAAAGTAATAGTTATATAATCTTAAATTAGATTTATGAATAATATATAAATTATAAATAAAATGTAATAGTAACATTTTTAAAGAAAAATAATAATATCCGTAATGAAAATATGTAAAAAGTCTTACTTGACACGATAGATGCCCTATTTAAAGGGGGGATATAAAATGAATACTTTAATTAATACACCTAACCAACGAGAGTACAATAAATGGTACACTCAAGAAATGCAACGATTTATAGAATGAAGATTAAATAAGATTGCAAAACAGAGCAATCTACTTCAACTAGTGTAGTTATCTAACAACGTGCAAAAATTCAAAACAGGGCATCCGGCAAGCCTTACTCTGATCAGCTATGGATGATGAAATGAAATGCAATGCTTCGACGATAATGCAGTCAAAATCATGAAAAACGATCAGACGAAGGCGAAAACGTGCTCACTAGCTTAATGTTTGGTAGCCCAATCCTTGCATTCCGTCTCTTCTAGTATCGTTTCTATTCATAAGAGACGGCATCCAAGGAAAAAGCTTTCCGAGTTCCTTGCTTATTGTATTTGGACTTGTTTGCCTCTCATTTATTCCAAATTTCGCTCTTTCTATAGCTTCCATGATATCTTCTCTCGACACACATTCAGCCCCTGTGAATTCAGTCAAATTTGTAGTCATGAAGACGATGCCATATTCATATACTTCTAGTAATTGATATGGATGAAACAAGTTTGAGTGAACTTTGTTGATCCAAAAGTGAGAGAATAAAAGTAGATGAAATTTGTAACCTCTACGAGCAGCAAGCAAGGCAGACTCGTTTACAATGTTTGCTAGATCAGCCCCAACGAAGCCTTGGGTGACAGATGCGACCAGGTTGCAGATAAGGCACACGTCTTCTTCAAGAGGGACTCCTCTTAGATGTATAGCCAAAATCTTTTTCCTTCCCTCTTCGTCTGGTTCTCCCACGTACACTTTTCTTGAGAATCGGCCAGGTCGACACAGAGCTGGATCCAAGGCTTCTGGCCTATTTGTTGCAGCAATAACAACCACATTTATGTCGGACTCAAAGCCATCCATTTCCGTCAGCAACTAGAAAACATCAACAATCGTAAGGCTAGTTCATGCCAAAGAGAAAAAGAACCATAATTCATTTTGTTGGGGGGCAAAGTTGGATTTACGTGTTTGCATTTTATCCCAAAAAATGAGTCTTGCTTTTCCAAATAGAACATCTTTTTGATCAACTAAATGAAGGCACATCATTTTAGAAGTCATCAATTCTCAATTATGCCCTCTAACTTAAACAATCACACTTAACTCCTTAGCACTATGTCATAAGGCCATTACTGTATTATCCCTTTAAAAGAATCTAACTTTTCAAAAAGTACTCCTTCGTCGGCAACAATATCCACTACAGTGATTACTCATTATACAACACACTACAGGTGCATCATATGTTGGACTAAAGATTTCGATATTGTACAGAATTCCTGTCGATGTGTCACATGTATAACTTCTGCAATCCACACTAGAAAATGAGGGAAAATAATTAAAAGACAGGGAGGAAATACTACCTACTCAGTTGAAAATTAAGAATACCTGGTTCAGTGTTTGATCTCTTTCGTCATTGAAACTTCTTCCACGCTTTCCGCCCACTGCATCAAGTTCATCAATGAATATAATTGAAGGTGCATTCTTCTTTGCAACATTAAACAAATCTCTTATACGAGCAGCTCCTCTTCCAACAAATAACTCTACAAATTCACTAGCAGAAACAGAAAAAAATGGTACTCCTGCTTCTCCAGCTACAGCACGAGCCAGTAATGTCTTTCCTGTTCCAGGAGGACCAACGAGCAACACACCTCTGGGTAACTTGGCCCCCAGCTTACTGTAGTTTATTGCTCCTTGAAGGCAACACACTATCTATTAAGGGGAAAAAAGGAAGCATGAGGTCAGACACAAACACTTGTTCTTTTTCATGCTGTATAACAAGCAAAGAGCATCCCAAATGTTTTTGTGACATGAGTTAGTCTCTTGTAAACCGGGTTTAAATCATAAACCCTTGTAAACCATGTGGTCCCCCTTAATTTAAACACCCTAGCAATACATAAGGTATATAGGATTGGAAGGGGGGACCACAGGGTTTACACCGTGAACCCATTTTACACAAGTGTTTGTGTTGTCACATAACTTGGTTTGAAAATTAGATGACAATAAAAAGAAACACCGAATTACAAATCCACTCATTCCATTTCTGCTTATAAAGGAGATAGGATAAGCACCATTGACACTAAATATTGGGAAAGTAACAAGATCTTGCACGAAGCAACCCAACTTCAATAAATAAAAGGAAAGGAAGGAAGCCAAAGTCTTTTTCTGCATGAAAAGCAACAAACACGTATTTATTCTCTTTTTATGTGTTACATTGTCATGGGACATATTCATGACTTATTTCCTCCAGAATTAGTTGAGTACTAATTCTGAAGTGAGGATTACCTCCCATAATTCTCTAGCCCAGAAAGGGAGCTTATAGTCCCCTTTCTATCATAAAGACTATCTAAGCAAGACGAGTACAGGGGAATGTATCCATATATCATAATTAAGCTGCCGTACTGGTTTTTTTTTTTTTTTTTTCTGCTGGAACTTACTCTCCTTCAAAACTCATTTCTTTATAATTTGCGTTATCAGAGGGAATAGCATAAGAAGATTATTAATCTTGACAAAGACAAAAATAAATTAAAATAAAGAACATAATATCTAGACAAAAAACTCCCCCACCCCGGGTCATGACTTGCATGGTAAACACAATGAATGAAACTTCAAATTCCTTGGATCTTATTATATATGAAAGACAATCTTACCTCCATAAGCTCTACCTTTGCAGTATCAACTCCCTCTACATCTTCAAAGCAAACCAATTGACTGCTAGGTCTTCTTTTCTTGGCTGGACTATTGCCAGCAGAAAATTGGCGATACACAAGCCACATCAAAGGTGTCAAAGGTATCCACAAAGTAAGCACCGTGATAAACATACTCCTCAACATCGTCAACGCTGATTGAGGTGCCGAGCCATATGAAATTCCCCCTTCTCTCATCAAACTAAGAAGGTAACCTTCATCATGATCGATCTTTCTTGTTGAAAACTCCCAAGCAGGGGATGCACCCCGAGACTTTTTCAGTTTAACAAGCATATTTTTCCCCTCCACATTACTTTTGGAAACATCCCTCTCAGCATCATTCTCCTGCACACTCCCACTCTTATCCAATGACTTATCCAAGGCATTTTCGGATCCACTGTCACTAGGAAGCTTTGTATTATAATATATGCAACGAGTACCTTCCTCAAATAAAACCTTCTTCACACTCCCATTTTGAATGTTCATTATCAGGTCCGAATACGGGACAACTTTCGGGGCAGGGGTTGCAGTTACCTTAAGCAATAAAAAGCAAAGTCCTAATACAACAAATACAGAGGTTGAAAAAGTCACTCTTCTAACATTCTTTCGAAGAAATGTACCAACCCCATCTACCATCGACTTAATTGAAGCCCTTTTCAATCTCAACAACAACAATCGAATCCTAGGGCGATATCTCAAAGCAAACCGCCTTCGTTTTTCATTATTTCCTCCATTATCTAATGGAGCATCGATGTATACCTTCTCATTAACACCTAACTTAATCTTGCAGCTGCATAACAATCTAGGGCGATGCTTAAGCGGAAAATTACTCACCAAAAAAGGGCTCGAAACAGAGCCAAGACTATTACTATTTGAAATTGAATACGATAGGTTCCTATGTATCCCAAAAAGGGGGGTATTTCCAACACAGAGATTCAACTTTTTGGGGGAAAATAAGATTCCATTATTCCAAGCAAGTGGAAAAGAGGCCATCATTCTATGAACAATATAGACAAGTTTCCATGAACCCACAATAAAATTTGCCTCAATTTGGTCAAATATGAGAAACCCACCGCCCGAAAGTGTTAAACTTACCCAAGAAAAGATGAACACCTTCCATTATATCTTGATCTTGAGCTCGAAAAAATGGCTCCCTTGAGCGAGTTTGTTTGAACTTTGAAGGGGTTAGAGAAGAGATTGGCCTTGACAAGATTTTTATTTATCCCTGTGCTGGTATGAACTCGGTATTTTCCGTCAATTTTTGGATATTGCAAATATTTTTTTACATACTATTTTTGTACATCCTCATCCTCATTTGTATGTCTCATATAATGATTCACTTCTAAAAAAAATAAAATATACTATATATCATTGTAATTTATCATTTTAAAACTACACATTAATTTCAAAAATATTGTCCCTTCTTTCTATACATAATATATTTTATACTTTATTTATTACTTAAAAATTAATAAAGTTAGTTAAAAATTAAAATTTTCTTAATAACTGTAATACAGTAAAAGGTAAATCATTTTTGGAGACCGAGAAAGTTCTTCATATTAAACTTTTTCACTTTTTTCCTCAATTGTTTATTTTATTATAATTTTCATCCTGAAAAAACAGATAAAATTTCAAAATAAATAAACTTTTCATACATGACATTTTAAAAAATATCATTTATACCTAATACACATTTTACTTTATCAATTGACAATTCTCTCAAAATTTTGTGAAGTTGATCAAACAAACTCATTGTCAGCGAGATGGAACGAGTATTATTTCAAGAATTATGGAAATTTTTGATTTTGGGCCTCATACTATTAAAAAGATTATTACTTTTCATGTTCACAATATTAATGGACTCCTACTGGAGCCCAACAATATAATTTAGCAATGAAATTTAAATTACAAGGCCCACATATTTATTTCTTAAGAGAGTTTTTAAAGTTCGAGAAAATTCAATTTTTGAGGCTTTAGGCTTTGAGCATTTTGGATTTGTAATTTATATTCTTTAAAAACAAACTCTCTCCGTTCCATTAAAGTTGGTATAATTTTTTTGGGCACGGAGATTAAGGAATATAATAATTTAATGTAAAGTGAAATAAAGTGAAGTGAGATAAATAATATTTAATGTGTAGTGGGTATTTGTATTAGAGGTGATATGTAGGGCTTATGAGAGTAGATTAATTGTTTTTATGTGGGTCCCATGTATTAAAAAGGAAATGTGTCAACTTTAGTGGGACAAACCAAAAAGGAAAGTGTGTCAACCTCTATGGGACGGAGGGAGTACTTTTTTCGATATAAAAATTCTATTAATTATTAAGATTTTTCATGAAAAAGTTTCACACAAGTATTTTCCTTATACCTTTGAGTATGATTTCGCATATTATTACCGTATGTAACCAAAAATAAAATTCTCTCCATCTACTATGTATGTTTACCCCCGTTTTTCACATGAATTTAAAAACTATAAAATTAATGTGTAGTGACATAACATTTTAATTTTAGTATGTTTACCTTTTCCCCTTAGATTTTAATTTAAAGTAATGGCACCTCATTGAAATTTTTGTTTTTTGGTGTGAAGCCCCATTTGTTTAAAAAAAATAAAACTTTTAAGTGGACAAAATAAAATATATTTATCTTTCAAACGGATAAAAGAAGTAGTATTTATTATTTATGATAATGAACAATAACTTAATAAGAAGATTTAAAGTTGGAGCAAAACTTTTTAAAAAAGGGTTACTACACATGATTAAACATATGCCATTAAACGAATTTTTCATTAACGCGAAATTTTATGTTTATATAATTGATCTTTCAGATTTTATAAACTTTTGCATTCGTGCAGCTAAATGACAGCTAATTTTGATTATTTTTTATTTTGGCACTCAAGCCACTAATAATATGAACTACGAAAATATTTAAACCCCAAATATAAGTTTTCTCAATAAAGTACGAATCTTTTCAACTTTGATATGAAGATATTATTACAAAGAACCCCACAACGACAATCAAATCGTGTGGTATTATAGTTTTATGATTTATTAACGTTGCCAAGAGAAGGATTTAGTGGGACACCATTTCATGGATGCCAGCACATGATGGCCATTTGACACGAGAATGTTTGGATTTATTTTATAATGTTGTTTCTTATTTCCTATTTTATATTACTAAATGAATGAATGATAGGTAGAAAATAATTAAAATTTTAATTTTTTTAAATCTAAAACAAAGATTTAAAGTTTCTCTTTTAATTTTTTTTATTTCCTTATGGGTTGGTATTCGAATAAGTGGCCCAAATAAACTTTATTATCGTGAACAATTAGTCAATTATTGGAATATAATAAATATATATGAATGTATGTTGGAGTCGTCCACCCTAATTGTACCCGCAAATACTGTGCATTTTTTGTGTTGATGTTAACATAAATTATTTAAATCATTAAATTGACAACTTAATTATCAATTTGATTTTTGTTTTACTACATAGATTAAGAATTACTTTTGCTATAGGCTATGTATAGCGTGGAATGTGGATAGTTATTAGTATTAGATAATAATACTGTTTCGTCCAAGATTGATTTAAAATATTTTTCATTTGTTCATTTTATAATAATTTTAAAAAAGAAAATAACATTTCAAGCTAAAATCTCAAAAATACATTTTAATTATATTGTCATTACTTTTTAACACAAAAAACATATTTTATACATTATTTATTATTTAAAAATAATACATCACACTTAAATAAAAAGAAAAAAAAGTTGATTTTTTTAATTAACGTAGAACAATAAATGCGAACTTACATGTACGTAAGAGAATTACTTTACAATTCGATCTATAAAAGTTAAATTAAATAAAAAATGTAGTAATATTTTAAAAAATTTAAACTATTTATTTTACTTTGGTATGGATTGTTACTTATTAAAATTAAGTGAAGGTAAAGTATTTTTTACACGCGATTTATATCTTTAACTCTAATGTTTAATATTTATTCAGATATTAAAATATTTATTTAAAGGTATAACTATTTTTCAACCTTTAAATAAATCTTTATTAAAAATATAGTAACGCAATAATAAATTTAATAATGGACCACACAAATAACGTAATTACCTAGTGTGGTGTCTAGCTTAATAACGCAATCATAAATCATAAATAATTGGATCATTTATCCCTCACATGTTACGCGTGATTCAGAATTTATGCAAAATCAAAACATGCACGTCGTACTGAATTCAAATTAATAATCACCTCGAATATTTAATTTAGTAGGTAGTATATATAATAATAATTGTATCGCAATTAATTTTTATTTACAAATGACTCGTCAAAGTTTAAATATATATAGTATTATAATATTTTATCTGTATTTATTAACTTTTTTATTGTCTAATTATCGAAATATATATTATTTTAAAATTATTTCGGATTGAATTAGAAAGATATTTTTTTTGCAATAAAAAGGTTAGGCAGAAAGTTTTAGCTTGAAAAAATTGAAATATTTGGAGAGTTGTAGACCACAAAAAGTGAGAGAAGAATTAAATTAAGGTGGATACTCATTAATAAACGAATCATGTTCCAATTAATACTTGCGTTACACGCAGGGGCAGATTAGTCATACCCGAAAATTAGCGGTAGAATTAAGCAGACGGTCACGCGACACCCACGTGGCAATACTTATTCTACAGCTCTACCACCTTCTCGCGTTCAGCCCCCTATTTAATGTGCCCATCCCGCTTTCCTTGCTTCCAGCCTTCCATCTACAATATATTCGCTCCTTCACATATCCGAATCGCGAATTCCCCTATATATTATCCTTCCTGCATTCCTTCGATTATCGTCGAGAGATCAAAATCTAGGGTTTCCTTTTGGATTTTCGCCGATACTCGTTGTTGAGATCTGTAAGTGTTCGTCGATTTTTCAATGCTTGTATAATTGTTTGAATTTGTGCGGCTCGTTTTATTGTTTGTTATGTTGATGAGATTGTTGTTTAATCTGTTTTGTTAGGGTTTGGTTTGTGGAAGCTTGCGGAGAAAAGTTTTCTGGATCTTTTTTCTCAATTATTCGTGTAACTGTCTTCAATTCTTGTGAGTATTTTTGTTTATTTGTTTGTTTTTCCTTTTAATTACGCTCTCCGTACACTGAATTTACTCTTCTGCGAATTTGTGAATTTCATATGATATAGCGATGATTTATTATTTTTGTACATGAATGAATATGCTGAATCTTATCGGTTGTGTCGGCGTGATCACAGATTTTTTGGTTTGTTTATGTTCGAAATGATAATGATCTTATATTCAGATGTATATCGCTTTCGCATAAAAATATAAATTCGGATCCATTTTCATTAGTTTTCTAAGATCATGTAGTAGCTTTCATGTTTTCAATAATTGATTCTTATAGGCTTTAGCCAATCGTCGTTCTATCATGGAGAAGTATTATTAGCCTTTTATTGCGGTTGCTTTTTGTCAAAATCTCGTGTCAAATTACGCCTTTGCATTCTCCTGTGCTTCCAGACATGTTCCTTCTGTTCTGATCCTTGTTTGATTTATTCACCAGGGGGAACTGAATGATCTAATGGAGACAAAAGGTGGGAAGAAGAAGTCTAGCAGTAATAAATCCCAATTCTACGAAGCTCCCCTTGGATACAGCATTGAAGACGTTCGACCACACGGAGGAATCAAGAAATTCAGATCTGCTGCATACTCGAACGTGAGTTCAATACTTGTTTGTCATCCTCCGATTGTGTTCTGAATACCTTTGCTATCATATGGATTCTAAAAAATGTCTTGTTTGTCATCTTCCGATTGTGTTCTGAATACCTTTGCTATCATATGGATTCTAAAAAATGTACGAATTTTTCATGTGCAGTGCGTTCGAAAGCCATCCTGAGATTCGTCAAGCTCTCCCAAAGCAACCTTAAGTGGTTCACAAGAATAGTGTTTCAACCTTTACAGAAATTTTCTTTTCATCTTTCCTCATTCTTAATAATCTCACTTCAAATCAGTACTTTATTTCTACTTACCCGAAATGACCATGCCACCCTCTGCAATCGGATTCGAGGGCTATGAGAAGAGGCTCGAGATTTCATTTGCTGAGCCTGGAGTGTTTGCTGATCCCGGTGGATGTGGCCTCCGATCTCTTTCCAAAGATCAGTTGGATCAGATCTTGGGCCCTGCTGAATGCACGATCGTCTCCTCTTTGAAGAACGATCAAGTCGATTCGTACGTCTTGTCCGAGTCCAGCCTCTTTGTGTATCCATACAAAATGATACTGAAAACTTGTGGTACTACCAAATTACTGCTTTCTATCTCACCCATCTTGAAGTTGGCTGATTCACTCGGACTCGCAGTGAGTTGCGTTAGATACACCCGTGGAAGCTTCATATTCCCAGGTTCTCAGCCTTTCCCCCATCGGAGCTTTGCTGAAGAAGTTGATGTGCTCGATGGCCATTTTACCGAACTTGGCCTGAGCAGCGAAGCCTATGTGATGGGAGATGCTGATGAACACGAGCAATGGCATGTCTACTCTGCCAGTGCCAAGCCAGCAAGTGACTTTTGGCCGATTTATACGCTTGAGATGTGCATGACCAATCTTGATCAGAAAAAGGCCTCTGTTTTTTTCAAGTCCCAATCCAGCTCAGCGAATGAGATGACCAAAGCTTCTTGCATCAGGAACATTCTTCCTGACTCTGAGATATGTAATTTTGATTTCGAACCCTGTGGATACTCGATGAACGCAATCGAAGGGGGTGCAGTGTCGACAATTCATGTGACCCCGGAAGATGGATTCAGCTATGCAAGTTTCGAAAGTGTTGGCTATGATTTCAAAACAATGGATTTGTGTGCACTGCTTGAGAGGGTGCTGGCATGCTTCAAGCCAGCTAGTTTTTCA
Organism: Pogostemon cablin; assembly: GCA_023678885.1. Lineage (NCBI taxonomy): Eukaryota > Viridiplantae > Streptophyta > Magnoliopsida > Lamiales > Lamiaceae > Pogostemon > Pogostemon cablin. The sequence goes on along the minus strand of CM042994.1, from coordinate 2,536,198 downwards.
GTGGCACTGCATGCTTCTGTTACTGGGAAGGAGCTGGATTCGGAGTTCCCGTTGGCGGTGAAGGGGTACGCATGCGGCGAACAGAGCTGTGAAGTTCTTCCAGATGGAGGGGCCCTGATCTACAGGAGCTTTACCAGCACAGGTGGGTGTGGATCCCCAAATTCAATTCTCCAGCAAGTATGTTGGAGTGAGACTGAGGATGAGGAAGTTGAGAAGAACTGATCTCTTTTAAGAATTTTTTTTTGTGATCTCTTTTGGTATTATGTTGTGATGTAGTCTGTGGCTGGAGTACAATGATTACATCTTTTATGAATAAATTTCCAGTATGTTTTAATAATTTCTAGTTATGGCTGTTTTTAAATATAAATAAATTTTGTGGTGGTCACTTTAGTTTGTTGTTTCATGATGAGATTAGATAATGCTCAACTTGTAGGAGACATGCCTGATTTGTTTCATGTATACTGATCTGTTTCAAGTATAATGTGGCAATAAAATTATACAGTTTTGACCATTTTAATGGTTTGACTAAATCTAGTAAATTAATTTTATTTGTATGTGAATGAATAGCATTGATTCATTTACTAACAAGCACTTACTTCATTGGTAGATAGTTACATATCAAACATGAATTATCCAATGCAATTGATGACAATTATTAGTAGAGTTTGCTGCATATTTTATCCTTTAATTTCCCATATTAAATTATACTCTGTTTTTCTATGTTCATGTTCACACATTTCTGTTTTTATCTGTTCTATGTAAATAAAAAATAAAAAATTATACTCTGTTTTTCTATGTAGTTCACACATTTCTGTTTCTGTCTATTCTATGTAAACAAAAAAATTACATCAATTTTCAATCTTAAAAATATATTTTAATTATAAATTTACTAATTTCACAAAAAAAATCTTAAAAATATATTTTAATTATAATTTATTAATTTCACCTATCAATAAAGTTGATTAAAAATTAATTTAATTTAATTTTTTAAAAAAGGAATCTATTTAATTTAATTGGTAATTAAATCGGTGAAACGATCAATAATCATTGCACTCTTAACACCCATTTAAAAAACTAACCAAATGTTACAAAAAATATGTCAAATGCTTAGAAATCTTATCCTGAAGAATCAATTATGTCCTGAATGGAGTGTTCTTAACAGATCTAAACACTAAACAAAATAAGGAAATCATTTGTTGTTATTGCAACCACAGATGTTATTATAAAGAAGGAAGAAAGGGGAGAGGAGATCGAAAACATTTGGCATGGGAGGAATCGGAAAGGAATATTCCGTCGACGGCGAGATCCTTTCCTATCGCTCCCAACCGAGCGCTTCCGACTACTTTTCTCCCCCTTTTCTTTCCCCTCCGCCACCGTTAACCCGTTCTCAGGGTTAAGGTAAATATGTTGAGTGGAGATTTATAGCCAGGGTTAAAGCATGTAAAACAGATTCTTCACGGCCCATCTCATATTGGGCCTTGTAGAAGCATGGCCCATTTTATAGCCTGCATATATTCATGTAGTAATAATTTTTTGGAATTAATAGGAGAACTGTCACTTGAGCTGCATTTCTCCGCTATTTATCAAAATTTATCAGTAGATCGACACATTTGAACTTTGATCACTTTTTCAGCAAAAAGGCCTCCTTAAAAGCCTGCAGTCTCCATAGATTTACTTTTATTGCAGCCAGCTCTCTGGGGCTTTTTGTCGAACACATTGAAGGCATACTAGAAGAGGGTTCAGTTAGGAGCAATTCTACTACTGGTATATCTTGAGCCTTAATATTTTAGAACGAAGCCACCCGGAAGTTCTATTAATAGCGAGAATAATCTTTATTTTGATGGAAAGATTGAATTCTGCTAGCAGTGAACACCAGCTCTTTAGAGTTGTGTGCAGTATTGTAATTAAGGGATACTGGGATAAACTCTTGAAACCGAAGATCGGTTCAATTGTCTCATCAACTGTCATCAACCAGACACTTTTGAATCTTTCTCCACATGGTTTTTCTAGTTCATGGTCATTCTTCAAATGGGTCGAGACTATTCCGCAGTATAAGCTTTCCTTGCAATCTTCTTGGACCATGATTTGCATTCTTACAAAACAAAGACATTTTAGGAATGCTCAGACTTTGCTCGAGAAGATTGCTCGGAAAGATTTCTTGTCGTCTCCTATTGTTTTAAATGCTCTTGTGAATAGCTATGTTGATCATGATGTGAATTCACATGTTTTGAGTTGGTTGGTGATATTTTATGCTAATTCAAAGATGAATCCAGATGCAATCCAAGTGTTTGAACATATGCGAGTATGTGGGTATCAGCCCCATTTGCATGCTTGCACTGTGCTTTTGAATTCGTTGGTGAAAGAGAGACTCACTGATACTGTGTGGAAAATTTACAAGAAAATGATTAAACTCGGGATTGTTCCTAATCTTCATGTTTATAATGTCTTAATCCATGCCTGTTGCAAGTCGGGAGATGTAGAGAAGGCTGAGGAATTCCTGTGTCAGATGGAGTCTGAAAACATCTTTCCTGATATTTTCACGTGCAATACATTGATTTCGTTGTATTGCAAAAAGGGTATGCATTATGAGGCATTATCCGTTCAAGATAGGATGGAAAGAGGAGGAGTATGTCCAGATATTGTGACATATAATTCACTTATATATAGTTACTGTAGAGAAGGCGGAATGAGAGAGGCTTTGAGGTTGTTTAAGGAAATTAAAGACGCTTCTCCCAACCATGTGACATATACTACCTTGATTGATGGGTATTGTAGAGTTGGTGATTTGGATGAAGCTTTGCAGTTGCTTGATATAATGGAGGCCAAGCAGTTGTATCCTGAGGTTGTCACCTATAATGCTCTTTTACGAAAACTGTGTGAATTGGGCCGAGTTCAGGATGCAAACAAACTCTTAAATGAAATGAGAGAGAAAAAAGTAGAGCCCGATGTTGTAACCTGCAACACTTTAATTAATGCTTATTGCAAGATAGGTGATATGAGGTCTGCTTTGAAATTCAAAAGCAAAATGTTGGAGGCTGGAATGAGGCCTGATCAGTACACATTCAAGGCTTTAATTCATGGATACTGCAGGGCACAGGAGGTAAACAGTGCTAAAGAAATGTTATTTGATATGGTTGGGGCTGGATTCTCTCCGAGCTATTGTGTATATGCTTGGTTTGTGGATTTCTACTGTAATCATAACAATGATGAAGCGATTGTGATGTTTCTTGATGAGTTAGAACAAGGGGTCCTCTTTGTTGACATCAGTTCATATCGTGCAATAATACGAAGACTCTGTAAGAAAGAAAGAATTGATTGTGCACAAAGGGTATACAAAATTATGCAAACTAAGGGGATATTAGGAGATGCTGTCATCTATACTAATCTTGCTTATGCATATTTCCGGGTTGGTGAGGTTGTTGCTGCTTCGGGATTATTAGATGAAATGTACAGGAGGAGACTAATAGTAACTCTCAAAATCTTCCAAAGTATCAGTGCTTCATATGCAGACGACGGAAGCAACTTAGATATCTTTTGGAAGACTCTTACTGAGAAAGGTTTGATTTCTAAGCCTATGTACGCAAAAATTCAGCAAATGAAGTTATGAATCCAAAAATAGATGTTGCTGGCAACAACAATATTGACGGCTTAAGCTCCTCAAGTTAGGATGTGTTCACGGATGCTCAAATGGTTTGTATGTTACCAGAGGTGAAGCATGAAAACCAACTCAGTGTATATACATCAGTGAGTACCCTTCCTTCCTGTTTTCTTCACTTTACTTTTCTTACAGGAAAGTATACCATCCATCAGTTTGCCTTTCCTTATCTTAAATACTATTTTGTTTGCAAATTCATCTTTTCTTATAGCTGTTTGAGATTTGAGAAGTTCCCCAGTTCTTGTAAGTTGATATCATGGTTTCATACAAAATGGTTGAGTTTGGATCTCTGTGTCAAAATTTATCACAAGACTTAAATACTCCTCTTCAGTTTCTATAGAATAAGGATGATTGAATAACAATGTTTAAAGGGAAGAAGACTAAAGACAACAAAAATGGAAAGAATCCTTGACTTTGCGACTTCAAGACCCTTTGGGGTCACCTCCTGCAGATTGGAGGGTTATGCTTGTTTGCCATTAGACGACCTCATGAGTCTTATTATGTGAGATGGAGCCTATGATCATTATTCTAGCGCAACAATGAAAATATACCAAACTAATCGTGTTTCTGTCCCAAAGTAAGTAGAAATTAGGGCAATTCATAGAGAAGAAGTCATACTCCATATCATTTATTTATTGACGATGAATTTGTGTTACAAATAGATATGCATGATATTGATGTTCTCTCTTTTGTTTAAAATTTTTACATTATGTTATAGAATATACTTGCTGTGTATGAATTTGTAAATGAAATACAAATGTGTAACATCATAAAAAATTAAATAATCTTATGGAGTACAAAGGAGCATTTAAAATATTGGATTGAATGAAATAGGATATGAGTGGAGCAATAGGTGGGTGAAACACATCCAAAGCTCAGAAGTAGTCATATGTTTTTGGATCAACAATCAAGAACTCCCCCCTTTATTAGGATCCATGCTTCCAAATGAGATGAATGTGCCTTATTAAATCTTATAAATTGCAGGTTTCAATCGTAATGCCAGTCGTAACAACATTTCCAAGTTTTGAAACACATTACACACTCTCCTTATCTCTTCAGTTTTTTTCCTAATCAAATTCATAAAATGAACAACTCCAACAACATGAGCTACCAAGCTGGACAGGCCAAGGGCCAAGCTCTGGTTATCCCTCTCTCTCTCTATCCATGGTAGAGAACGTCGTTTATGTTTGTCGACCTCTGTAAAGGAATTATGTGTTCTATGCAGGAAAAGGGTAGCCAGATGATGGAGAAGGCTAGCAATGCTGCACAGTCTGCCAAAGAATCAATGCAAGAGGTAATCTTTCACCAAGATTTGCTACTTCATTATGTACACAGTTACTATATAGTATATCTATGCTGGTGTGTAAGAACTAAGAAGATTACGAGCACCCCACTTGCCACAACACAATTAATGTTGTAATTTTTCCTTGAGGAACAATCATACATTTTCTGTATTCTTGTATGCCATCTCTGTATTGTGAGACATGTTGAAGAAGAAATGTTCCTCTCTCTCTCTCTCTCTTTGCAATAGGCTGGACAGCAGATGCAAGCCAAGGCACAAGGTGCAGTTGATGCTGTGAAGAATGCAACTGGCATCAACAAATAATGATTTAGAGTTTTCAAACTATCACATCCCCCGCGCTTTGATCATCATTTTTTTTTATAAACATTTGTTATTCTGTTAATTTTTGGCTTTTAATTCGAGTTTATATTACATGAGAGACTCCCTTGTGAGACGGGTTATTTGTGAGACAAGTATTAGACGGGTCGATCAATTACTAAAGTATGCTTATTGTATAGATAAAGTATGCTTATTTGTAGTTAAAGTGTGTCAATAATAAATAGTATTATAACACGCTAAAATCATACTTTATTGCATAATCAAACATACTCTAGAAAATATACGTTAATAACTATTAAATATATATTTTATCTAAATAATAGACATACTTTAACATGTCTCACAAGAAAAAATTTCTAATTACATTTGCAAATATTTATATCTTGTTTGGGGATAAAAAATAATGTAATATGTTAAGTAAAAACATGAAAATTTGAACACCCGCTGACATATATGAACTGTTGCCAATTTTACTATGCAATATTTCCTATGGTGTATGCATATAGAGATATTTATGTTTGCGTTCATAAATAGTTATTATTTTAATTATACTTATACCAGTAAATATAAATAAAATTGCCTTTTGTGATTATCCTAAAGAATTGTATTTTCATTAATGCTCTTTATTTATTTATTTTTTGTGAAACCAAACACGGTCTTAAGTGAAGGGCCTGTTTTGGTAATTCATTCGTTACTGTTCGTCTCTTTCGACTTTCCACCCTAAAACCCTAATTTGAATTTTGAAATTATCAAAATCTTCAACACCCCTGAATCACTGATCTCTCTTCTCTCCTCTCCTCTTCTCTCCATCCACCTCGAAGACTGAAACAATCAAATCGCTGTTTCAAATTTGATAACATGAGAAATCAATGGCTCAGATTGCTTTTCCTCCGCCGCCAGATTCCATCCCAGCCTTGCATTTCTCAGGTAACCCATCTTCGCTCGTTCAGCTCCTCAATTCGTTATCCACGTGTACCTATTCTGTCCCCAAATCCCTTTCTCTCACATCGCCGTTTTACGTCCACACCTGAGCACGCCGTTGAACCTCCTAAACCACCCTCCGATGAAGTTGTTATGGTTGCAGATATTTTTGCTGAATCTGATAGGACTAATGAAGACATTAAGCTGATTTTAGATGATAAGAGCGTTGTAATCACTCATGATTTGATATTGAGTGTCTTACGGAATCCCAATACTTCTCCTGAAATTGCTAAGCGTGTTTTTTATTGGGCTTTGGATAATGAGAGCGATATTTTGAGCTCTGAGTCTTATGATTTAATGCTTAGGATTTTAGGTGGTAATGGGTTTGTTAAAGAAACCTGGGATATTATTGGGATTATGAAAGAGAGAGGCTATTGTGTGTCAAAGGATACGTTTATTACAATTTCTGAGAGATTTCGAAAAGACGGTTTAGATGAAGATGTTGAAAAGCTGAAGGACTTTGTTGGTTCAGGTTCTGCGAGTTGTACGAAAAATAATCTTGGCGAAGAAAATGTTGTGGCAGAGGAGTACTGTATGGTTAGTGATGTAATTAAAAGAGAAGTATGGAGTGATGATGTTGAGAAACAGTTGAAGGAATTGGATGTGGAGTTTTCAAGTGATCTGATCACTAAGGTGTTAGGGAACCTCAAAATGGATCCAAACAAAGCTTTGATTTTCTTTAGGTGGGTTCAGGAGAGTGGTGCATTTAAGCATGATCAACAATCATTTAATGCAATGGCTAAATTACTGGGTGAGGAGGGTCACAGTGAGAAGTTTTGGAGGGTTGTTGATGAAATGAAAAGTGAAGGACATGAGATGGAGACGGAGACCTACATTCACGTTTTGGAGCAATTTATTAAGAAGGAAATGATAAAGGATGCTGTGGATTTGTATGAATTTGGAATAAATAATGAGAATAGTTCTTCAGAGAATGACTGTTTAATCCTTTTAAAGAATATAGTGGTGAGCCAGGAACTAGATATGGAGTTGTTTTCTAAAGTCGTGGGGGTCTTCAAGGCCAATGGAAATACGATAACTGATGTTATTCTTGAAACCGTTATTGAGGGTTTGATTAGTGTTGGGAGGATGAACGAGTGCAATACAATATTGTTTGCATTGAAGGAGGCTGGTTGTGTACCTTCTGGTCCTTCACAACGCAAGATTGTCTTGGAGATTAGTAGCAAAGGAGAAACGTCACTGGCGCTGGAGTTTATGGATATAATGGTGCCTTCCATTGATTGCCTAACTTGGGAATCTTTTGTTAAAGGATTATGTGCCTATGGCAATCTGGATGAAGCATCTACTGGTCTCCGAGTTATGGTTGAGAAAGAAGGGCCTTCTTGTGCTACTCATTCTTTAGAAGTATTAGTTAGCACATACTGTCAGAAAAATGAAGCCTTGGATGCTTACAAGATTGTATCGGAGATGGTCAATAGTAAAGGCGTAACTCCTTGGTATGGAACATACAAAAAATTAACAAAAGGGCTGTTATCCCTAAATCATTTCAAAGAAGCTATGGATGTTCTGAATATGATCAAGAAACAAGGTTGTCCTCCCTATTTCTATCCCTTTGTTGAGTATCTCTCGAGGACAGGTACCGCTGAAGATGCTATTGAATTCACACGAGCCATGACGGCAAAAAAATATCCAGCTACTAGTGTGTTTATCCAGTTATTTGAGGCGTATTTTACGGCTGGACGGCAATCTGAAGCACAGGACTTCCTTTTGAAATGCCCTGCACGTATTAAAAATCATTCTGATGTTTTGACTATGTTTGCATCTAGAAAATCTGGTGAAACCAGGGGTGAAGATGTTGCTGTGTAGTACTTAGATGTCTTAGTTAAGTTCTGTTTACTGGAACCTTTTCCCATCTGCTCCATTTCCACCATTTTATTCCTTTTACAGCATGATGAGTTTTGATATGAATGACTCAAATATTCTTAATTCACCTGTTATCTGCAACATTTTAAATTTTATAAATTCGAGCGCGTGTTCAATACATGAGCTAGTTAGTATTCAACAGTCTTTAGAATCACATGCTATAATTTAAACCTATCCGAGTATATGAGATCATTCCATCTATGTATTTGCATCATTGCATGCCATTATCTTGGTGTTTTAGTTTTAATTCTTAATTAGCAGGTAGATGCAGCATGATCATCTTCTCTGAAAGCTTAAATTGTAAAGAGAGACGAACCACCGGTTGCATTTAATAACCGCAATTGTAGACTGAAGGCATAAATGTATACATACTTTCCCTCTTGTTTCCTCTGCAGATGGATGCAATGTGAGGTATAAATGAAGATAAGCGGAGAAAGCGACGGATCATTTGTATTGTGGCCATATCTCATATGGCCGTGATGGTCACAATTGCCCCCATTGTCTCCATGGACCAGCATCATAGGGTTCTCGAGTGTTTTTCGATTACTCCCAAGTGAATGAGACACTCCGATGAGCAAAACGCGATGATGGTGACACCACAACCCCCCCCCCCCCCCCCCCCCCAACATATGATCTGTAATCTCACAATCTTTAAAAAAAATTCTTTTTAAATCTTGAATGCAGAGGTCTCTGAATATCAGAGTTGGATTCTTGTGCTTGACACATTCTGTTAACTGTTTCTGCAGTTTAGCTGCTCAGAAATGATGTTGGAGCAAAAAAAAGATCACATCTCTGTTGTCAAAATGACAAAATGCAATCAAGCTGTCATGATTAGTAGCTATTACCCCGGGAGGGCTCCCCCCCCCCCCCCCCCCTTCTCTCCCTCCTCTTCTCCTCTCCTCTCTCTCTCTTCATTCAAATATGAATGCAAAAAGGGGGGACCAGAAGTTCGACAAATATGGAGCACGCTTCTTGGACTGCCTGTGCACACCGACAAGTTGGTCTTCCTCATGACAATGTGGGTTGGGTGGGGGTTGAGTTTCAAGAATTGCTTAGTGTGAATGCCCTCCTTTGATTGGTGGATGGGTTTTTTAACTCATTATTCTGTCCAATTAAATTGAATTGAGAGGTTTAACTGTTTTAAGGTTGCATTTGGAGGCTTTGATGATTGGACAGCATCATTTTATATCTGTGTGCGAGACAACATTATTTCATCAATTTGATTTTTATTTTTAACCCAAACTTATCTTCTCAGATTTTAAATTCTAGTAATGTTAATCATGTTTACACGTTTGATTTGACAAAGATGAGGTGGTAATTGTAGATTGCAACGATAAATCAAAAAATGGTGAATAAATATATCTATGAAAGTAGATCATGCTTACGTGTATTAAAAATCACAGAAAGAATTAAGAGGTAGTCTTGGTTAGACCAATTTTATACTCCCTCCATTACACATTAACGTTTTTGTTTTTTTAACGTAGATTAATAGATATAATATTTTAATTAATTATATTTTTTATTAAAATATTATTAATTTATTTGAAATGGTGAAATAATTTTATACTTTTTTAATTATTTATTATTTTTTATTAAGATATTATTAATTTATTTTAAATATTAGTATCACTTTTTATAGTATCATAAAATTCATTACATACCATTTGAAAAGGTAATTTCTTAAAATGAATTGGTTTTCTCATTATTTAATGAGATTGTGGACCTTTATAAATTTGCTTCAAGCTGAGATAAACATAGATGGAGGGATTTTAATATTTAAAATAGAAGTGGTATAATTTTGAGTGGTTCATTAAAGATAAGTTAGGAGTAGGAATATTCTTTTTCATTTCTTTTAAGTATTCGAATTTCTCTAGATTACAATATCAAATCATGGTCACTAAACTAATAGAGAATTAAATATGAATTGATTTGTGTGGATTTCATTTATAAAAACATGCACTTTTTATAAAAGAAAAGGACCAAAATAACACAATATACCTATTGTGTGGGATGGAGGAATTACTAAATAGCAAAAGAGAAACGCATGTGAGTGTGGCTTAAAAGTATAATCAACCATTGATTAATTATCCAAAAGAGAAAATAGAAAAAATCCTAATAAAGTTGAAATGAATTATGTGCAGTGTATACTTCAATGGAAAAGGAAATATCAATGTAAAGCCAACAAAGATTAGACCATATCCTTGGATTCACTAGTTTGGAGCCAGTGGTCCCAAAGCATCATCCACTATGTTAATAATAATACTCTAATAATAATACATTATTATTAAAATAAATAAATTTATTTATTAATTTATTCTATTCTTGAAAATTGTGTACCCCACCATTAGGGGCCCCACCACCTCTACTCTGGGGATTGGTGGAGGAGGTAAATCGCAAGATGTGCCTCAAGTGGCTTATAGAGAGGGCTCACTGTTAAACTTGTGCTTGCAAGGGGCCAAATCCATGTCAAAGGCAGAATTCGAACCCCACCCTGCAACAACCAAGCTTAGTTGGAAGGTTTTTACACCCTCCCCTCTACCACTTGAGCTATGTCTTGGACAATTTATCCTATTCTTTAAACTATTGTTGGGATCTAAGGGAGGAAGGAAGGTGACAATTATGCCCAGCTGTATTCAATTCATCAGCCCAAATCACTGGATATTTTTGTCATTTACACATTTAAAGCACCTTGTTCTTTTTTTCTTGTTTGGTCAATTCTTTCTTTTAAATACAATCAATTTGGCTTCCATATTGTCTTGTTTTCCACCTTTTATGTTTCTCCTAGGTTTTCCTTTTTTATAATAATTATTATTAAATCACTTGTAACTAATGTAGTTTTTTTATATAGGAAAGAAAATATTATTTTTCTTTAATTTTCGGGTAATTAATTTTTTTCTTTATTTCCCTTGAAACAGTTTACAATAGTTTCTTCAAACTCCTTTTTTTGGGTTTAAATGGGTTCACTTTGAGTTTTTATTGATAATAAATGAATAATGCTAAAAATCTGTCTTATTTCTTGTAGAAACCAAGGTCTTTTCTCATTCAATAAATGGCCCACAATTTGAAATATGATTTTCTAGTCATTCTAATGTTCTTTTATTTTATTTTATTTTATTTTTTAAAATGTTTGCTTTTTCATTTTGAATAAGGTAAATTAGATAAAAATAATTGTCAGGATGTAATTTATTTTACCTAGCTATGTATTTGGACCGTTAAGCTGTTGGAAAATTCATTTAATGATAAAATGGAGTTTTGAAGTGGGAAAGAATCTACCCTACCTCTACATTCAATTTCAGTTGATTTTTAACTGTTTTTAAGAAGAAAATTAGTTTTCATAATTCCTAAAAAAATGTTCAATTTCCTAAAATGACTATATGATCTCATTTTATCTGTATAAGCAATTTACCTATATTTTAAGAAGTTATCTAGAAAAAATAATGTGAATATATATTGCTATTGCATGGTTTAATTTATTCACATGAATCAATTTAATTGTAAATTAAAATGTAATACTAAAATTATAACTATAATTACCCCGAATAAATTTCAATTGGAAAAAAAGAAATAAATTTCACACTCATAAAATTCTAAGGGGTCTAAATCTTGATCCTCCCTCTGTCTTGTTTACATTTAATTAAAATTTCAGTATCAAAGACAAAAATTAAAAAGAAATAGGGGAACAAAAGAAAAAATAAAAAAAAAAGAAGAAGGATTGTGTGAATTTGGTCCTCCTAATCAATTCCCCTGTCCCATTTTCTCAGTGAATCAGTAATCTTTTTTCAAAAAAGAAATAAAAAGCAGAAAAAAAAAGAGATTAAAGAGAAAAAGAAGAAACACATGTGTCCGATGTAATCATACAACTTAAGTCACGCCCTCCCAAAGTATTGAATCTAAACAAATATTCTTAACCCCCACCCCACTCTACCCCCATCATGATATACTATAAATTATAATTAAAAAATAAATAAATATGATAAAAGATAGCTGAGGGGTGAAGCTTTGCACTTTTATTGTTCAAAAGTTTTTTTTATTTTTTATTACAATTCATGTGCTAGTACTTCCTTACATTAATTTAACAACTGTCCTTTTATTTTTCTTTACATAAGTTTTTTAGGGCAACAAAAGTTCAAAAAATTTGCTTAAAGTAAGGAAGTCACACAAATCATGTTTTAATTTAAATTTTATTTTTGTAAGCATGAAAATAATGATGAGGAAAGCCACACAAACATGATGGGCATGTAATGAAATTCTTGTTAATTGGATAATGCTAAATGGGAAGGTCACCAAAACCATTATCAATCTCCAAATCACTTTTATCGAGATCCTCAAATTCTTTTTCTTAATTTTTAAAATTAAATATTACATTTTGGGATTTTATTGAATGGCCAAACTCAGGGAATGTTGGATTCCCTCTAGTCCTTTGCCATAATTATTATTTACACCATATCTATGTAAGTATCTATGTGTATATATATGAAATTATATTTCCAACGTAAATGGTAAAAATAATATTGTTGTTATGTAAATGTCACAGAGATAATGACAAGATTATGTTGTACTTACTCCCATGTGTTCTTTTTTCAATGTAGTAATCTGCCTACCTATTGCCTATGTGCCCAATCAAGATACTTGGATTTATTTTGTCTGGGTTTATTAATGCATGCTCCAATTTTTAAATCTTGGAAATATAAAAAAAATAAATAAAATTTTATTTTTACAGTTTATAAGGCCCCAAGAAACTAAGTCACAAGTAAAGGTAATACTACTGTGTTCCTAATTATACAAAATATAGTTTAGTGTATTATATTTAATCTTAAATTAATTAAATTTACAATTCTAAGGATAGTACAAGATAAGTTATAAATCATATGAGTGAAATAGTAATATTACATTTTTATAATAAAAGCTAAAAATAAATGATAAACTTTAGGGTAAAATAGTACTAATTTTGGATTAAATATACTAGATTATGATCCAACTTTGTGCACAAAGTTAATACCATATGAGACCCATTAAAGTGGTTTTGAAGTATGTGTGAATTTCCTTTGTTACTTTTGAGAAAATTACACAATGATTTAAATAGAATTGATCCCATAATATGATGAGTAGGTTAAAGTTTAAAAATACCTAAAAAATTAGTATTCTTGACAAACACCTGACCCGTGACAGCATGCTACTCTTCCTTTATACTGTACAACACAAATCACTAAGCAACACTTTTCTTTTCTTGTAGTCTCATGAGAATGAATTCCCAGCAACATCTCTGTTTTCAGCTGCAGATTTTCACACACACACCCACTGAGTAGCTTCTTCATCACTACCAATAGATCATCTGTAGGAGTGTTCTCATTAGATAGCTTTTCATTTCATCAGTGGAGATGGGGAGGAGAGGAGCCCCATTTTGGGCCTTCATCTTTTTGTGCTTTTGGAGCTCTGCAATTGCTCTGCTTTCCCCTAAAGGTGTAAACTTTGAAGGTACAATCATTTCTTTGTAATGCTTTCAAGGTCTTCTCCTGCAAGTGAAAATGAGGTTATCTGTTGATGGGTTTTTTGTAAATAGTACAAGCTTTGATGGGCATAAAAGCTGGATTGAGGGATCCTCATGGGGTTCTTGATAATTGGGATGGGGATGCTGTTGATCCTTGTAGTTGGACTATGGTCACTTGTTCTTCTCAGAGTCTTGTTATTGGGCTGTAAGTGTACCCTTATTTGTTTCAATTTATTTAGGGGTTTTAGCAAGAATTATTATGTTAATTTTGGTTTATTACATGTGTTGTGCAGAGGGAGCCCTAGTCAGAATTTATCTGGAACTCTTTCTCCAAGTGTTGGGAATTTAACTAATCTTCAGATAATGTTAGTTTACAATGCCAATCAGAATAATCTTCATAATCATAGTTTTTGATGGATGAGATGGCACTCTTGCAGATTGTTGCAGAATAACAACATAACAGGGCCAATCCCATCAGAACTTGGGAGGCTTTCAATGCTTCAAACACTTGATCTTTCCAATAACATGTTCAATGGCATCATTCCTTCTTCTTTAGGACTCTTGAAAAGCCTTAAATACATGTAAGAATTGAGGTTTTAATCTATGTGAAAAGCTTGAGTGGATGAATTGTTTCTTATCTTTAATACTGGTTTATTTTAATTCATCAGGAGGTTAAACAATAACAGCCTTTTTGGAGAGATTCCAATGTCATTAACCAACATGACTGAGCTTTCTCTACTGTAATATCCCTTTTTCACTTTTCTTGCATTTGAATTTAGATTCTCTTTTAAGGGTAAAATGTATGTTGATTTTATTGTGTGTTTGATTCCAGGGACTTATCTTACAACAGTTTGAGTGGTCCTGTGCCTAGATTCCCTTCCAAGACATTCAAGTAAAATGGTGTTCGATTTCTTACGACGTGGGAGTGCTTTGTTGTTGTAACAATGAACTTAATTAGTGTTTTGTTTTCCTTACTATTATGGCAGTGTTATTGGGAACCCCTTAATATGTGAGACGGGTCATGAACCGCAGTGTACTAGCAGCGTTTCGTTGATGCCAATGTCCATGGCCTTGAACACTTCACAAAGTATGATAGATGAACCCCTCTAACATTCTTAACTCTCGAGTGTGTTGTTTCCCTTGTTTGTTTATCCTTATGTTGTCCTTCGTTCTTCCACTAGCTACAATTACTTCTACGAGATCAAGATACCGCAAGCTCACTCTTGCAATCGGAACAAGCCTTGGTTGTGTCTGTCTGCTTGCCGTTGCACTTGGTCTGTTTCTGTGGAGAAGACACAGACATAGGCAACAGAAGTTCTTCGATGTTAATGGTAAGAAGCAAACATTTGAGAAATTAGATTTGTATTAGCAGAGTTAAGAATGAGTTCATATGATGAAATGATGTACATTTAATTGTTAGATCGTCAACATGAGGAAGTCTCCCTTGGAAACTTGAGAAGGTTTCAATTAAGAGAACTGCAGCTTGCAACCAGCAACTTTAGCAGTAAGAACATCCTAGGAAAAGGCGGATTTGGGAACGTCTACAAAGGCTATCTCTCCGATGGCACAGCCGTGGCCGTGAAGAGACTCAAGGACGGTAGCACCTCCGGAGGTGAAAGACAATTCCAAACAGAAGTTGAGATGATCAGCTTAGCTGTTCATAGAAACCTACTGAGACTCTATGGGTTCTGTATGACTTCTTCTGAGAAGCTCTTAGTTTATCCCTACATGTCTAATGGAAGCGTAGCTTCTCGTCTCAAAGGTAATCTTTCAATCCATCCACTACAAGTACCTTATTCTCACATAACAATGGACATGACTTGCTTGTTGCTTGAACAGCAAAACCAGTGTTGGACTGGAGCACGCGAAAGCGAATAGCCTTAGGAGCAGCAAGGGGGCTGTTGTATCTCCACGAGCAATGTGATCCGAAGATAATCCACAGGGATGTGAAGGCAGCAAACATACTCCTCGATGAGTACTGCGAGGCAGTGGTGGGGGATTTCGGGTTAGCAAAGCTTTTGGATCATCAAGATTCGCACGTTACAACTGCTGTACGAGGCACAGTTGGCCATATAGCCCCTGAGTATCTGTCAACAGGCCAATCTTCGGAGAAAACAGACGTGTTCGGATTTGGGATCCTTCTTCTTGAACTCATCACAGGACAGAGAGCATTACAGTTTGGCAAATCATCTAATCAGAAAGGAGCTGTTCTAGATTGGGTGAGCACACATGAATCAAGCATATACATGCATGCATTTGATATTCTATCAAGATTCATTCAACATATATATTAAATGATGTCAAACAACATATGCTTTAGGTTAAGAAACTACACCAAGAGAAGAAGCTAGAGGAGCTTGTGGATAAAGACTTGAAGAATAACTACGACAGAATCGAGCTAGAGGAGACAGTCCAAGTAGCACTCTTGTGCACTCAATATCTCCCCGGTCTGAGACCGAAGATGTCTGAAGTGGTTCGGATGCTTGAAGGCGACGGACTTGCAGAGAGATGGGAAGCTTCTCAGAGAGTAGAATCACACAAGTTCAAGACACAAGAGCTCTCGTCGTCCGAACGGTATTCGGATCTCACCGATGATTCTTCATTGCTTGCACAAGCCATAGAACTCTCTGGTCCGAGGTGAAGAATACTTGCATTTGTCTATCATATCATCACACTTCTCAAAGGAGAAGTAAGTCCATATAGAGTTAAAAGAATATAGAGGAGATCCTTTTTTTTCTTCGTTTTTAATATTAATGTCTTAAATAGGATAGAAAATATCCAAAAAGAGGCCTTCATCTTTGTGTACAGATTTTATTTTATTTTTTTGTGTGTGTAGTATGTGTGAGAGATAAGAGGGGATAGGGGTAAATATAGTTTATTAATTTTGTTTTCAATTATAGTAGTATGTTTTGAGTATTTCTTTGTCAAATTAATGAATTTTTGTCCTTTTGATTCTTTTAATTCTCTTCTTCAAAGGAAAAAATTATTTTTCAAGTGCAATTATAATAATGGCATCTTTACATTTTAGGTAGGATATCAAACACTTATTAATTTTTTTGACAAAAATAAATAAATAATATAAAATAAAATAAAAATCAACATCTTATTGTACTTATAACTTAGTCATATAAGTATATATATATATACACACACAAAATAGTAAAATACCAACTCAAAAATCATATTAATCTGTAATTTGAGTAATTAATTGTTTCCTACTGTTAATAAACATTTACGATTAACAACTAACGCATTTCACCAGCAATCTTAATTTAATTTCTTAATATAAATAAATAAAACAATTTATTTAGAGTAAAAAACTGTATCTTAATGTGATCTTATTGTCTTAGGTATCTAAATCTATGAAAGTTAAAATCTTGTTTGACATTGACACTTTGACTATAAAAGTCCCACACCTTTTATTTATATAAAAAATAAATAAATAAACCCTCCATTTTTGTAGAATATGGTCGACCACAATATTGTAAAAACAGACTTGAATGAATTCAAGAAATCGCTATTTCATAGATATAATTTTATTATGTTATGAGTAATGGAAAGAGAATTTAGATTTTAATTCTGGAATGGCTTATAATAAAAATAAAATAAAATAAAAATGTTTCCCACTATTTAACATATAAATAATTTTTATTTTCTAAAATAGAACATTAAACTTAATCTGTTATTCATAGCCCTAAATAGAAAGTTTAAAACTTTAGATACTATGAAAGCCCAGGGCCGTTATACCCTTCTGTCTAGGGGTGGACATATTTTTTCGGGTTTCGGGTACCCAAATCGATTCGAAAAAAAATTACCCAAAAAACTCGATTTTTTCGGGTAATTTCGGGTTTCGAGTAAACCCGGACCTGATTATTAATTATCGGATCGGGTATCGGGTTTTGAAAATTACCCGAATTACCCGATCGGGTAACTCGGTTTTTTTTTTCAAAATTTCCATTATATATAACATACTATATACTAATACTAATACTAAGTAGGTTTCTATTACCCAATCTTCATTTCCAATCATCGATTCACACCGCACATTCATTAAAGAGAAGTAGAGAATCCCTCAAATCTTTATTTCTCACAAGTAGTGAAGAATCTCAATCTCCGTTTATTCATATATTATATGAAATAATAAAGAAATTAACATATTTTTTAAAAAAGTTTTACTCCGTATACAACAATTTACTAAATTTATAATATAATACATCTTAAAAATATATTTAAATTTCATTAAATTACATTTTAATAAATATTTTGTCACAATATTATTATTCTTATATTAAGTATAATATTAATATTAATTAATATTTTTAATAAATTTACTTTAAGAATGATAAATATTAAATGTGTTGAGAGTAACAATATATAATAAGTTTGACAAAATGAAATACTAATTCTATCACATGAAAATATAGGAAGAAATTAAAATTAAAAAAAGATTAAAAAAAACCGAGTTACCCAATCGGGTACCCAATTTTTTCGGGTACCTGAAATATCGGGTACCTATAATACCAGTTCGGGTTCGGATAATGCATTTTAAATTCCGAAATTTCGGATATCCGGACTCGAAACCCGGTCCGATACCCACCCCTACTTCTGTCCCCAAATTTTCAATTGTTTCTTTACTAGCCCTAATCTAATACTCTTCTTACTGAAAAAAAAAACCTAATCTACTCAATTCAACCCTCAATTTCACATGATTGATTAAAATTTTGGATTAGAAGCTGCTCGATTGATTCGCTTGATCACCTCATCGTACTATATGACGTGTATTAATTAGAGAGTACTCGGAATCATAATGGAGTGCGTGGTTCAGGGAATTATAGAGACGAAGGTAACTTAGCTTTCCTTCAACGTGCTGCAAAAATTTCTTTATGTATGAAGTTGTAATTTGAAGAAATATACAGCTATTGATTTTTTAAACTTAATTTCTATGGATATGCTGTTGTTAAGTTCGTTGGTTTACTTGATTATGTTCGTGCTGATGAAGTTGAATCTTTTTGAAAATGTAATTAAGTGGCTCAAATATGATTGCCTTTTTTCCATTTTTCGTTGCTCATTTTCATTAACATTTTTCTGCAGCATGTTGAAGCTTTGGAGATTCTTCTCCAAGGGCTATGCGGCGTTCATCGAGAGAGCTTGAGGATTTACGAGTTGTGTTTGAAGAGTGTCCAAAACCTTGGTATTGATCACTCCACATCTCATAGAATTCTCTAAGCTTGGTTAAACCTAACTGCTCGACTCTTCTTCGTTTGGCTTTTGCTGTAAGAGTTACTTTCTTGTACATCCAGATGTTCGAATTATAGGTCTGTACATCCAGATTGACCCGTTTAATTTGAATAAATTGATGATACGACATCTAAAATAGAGAATTTAATAAATCATAGTGTAAATTTTAATTATGCAAGCATT
The DNA here is from genome assembly GCA_023678885.1 of Pogostemon cablin. NCBI lineage: Eukaryota > Viridiplantae > Streptophyta > Magnoliopsida > Lamiales > Lamiaceae > Pogostemon > Pogostemon cablin. The sequence continues at coordinate 2,517,151 of CM042994.1, read as the reverse complement.
TGTCTTTCTCTATTTCTTCACATTTTCAGCTGTATGATTTTCTATTCATGTTTTATCAAGTTAATTGTATCCCTATGAAAAGATATTGTGGCTTTGTCTAAGTATTATTTTTTGTCTATAATGTGAAGTGAGATTTTTTATTCTTTCTTTCTCTTAGGATTAGTATCATCGGAAGTCCGGCTTCTATGTGATCTTGAGCAGACTGAGCCCACATGGTAAGAGTAGACACTACTCTGAGTCTGATGAACAAAATCATGTGGTTACATGAAGTAGTGGATAAACTACTTGTCAATATTCACTAGGTGTAACATTAAGTGTGTGTTAAGCTCCGTATTTTTTGAATATTGGATAAACCACCTGCTGATATTGTTTGGTGATGCATCAATCAAATCCTGTGGCAAGAGGGGGAGGGTCATCCGAGGCTTGATTTTTTTGTGATTGGCTGTTAGAAAGATATGAATGATATTTACCGTGTAGGACTGTTCGACACATTGGTGGTGCAATGAGGGGTGCAGGTGCTGAGCAAATCTCAGTGTTGGTGAGGACTATGGCAGAGAGCAAAGTAAGCAAAAACACTCTCCGCTTATTTTATGCTCTTGGATAAAAATTAGACCATGAACTGCTGAGAGTGGGCTTCGCCTTCCATTTCCATAGAGGTGCTCAGATAACAGTGACATTGTCTTCAGTTAATAAGATGCTGAAGCTACACGCAACTGATGAAGCAGTGCCGGTAACCCCAGGTATTCAATTGGTTGAAGTGACAGCCCCGGCATCATCTGAGAACTACACTGAAGTCGTCGCAGCTGTCTCATCTTTTTGTGAATATCTAGCACCGTGAGTCCATTCAATTTTTTTCTTCTTCTTCAACTCTCTTTGTTATACTTGTTATGCACCACATTTCTTCCGTCATGTTTTTCATTATTTTAATAATTAGGAATGAATCTTGCATCTATACTCTCTCACTTTTCAAATTCTGTAATATTTTTTGGAATTCGAGAGAAACTTGCTGTCTTGGTCCGAGCTTTTGTAATTGTGTGAACACATATCCATGCTACATCATATATATCTTACGCTTTCAGAGTAATCAAAGTAAAAAGGTATAACCTACAGTGACTGTATCTCTATATTTCTTCGAGCTATGGTTACTCTAAGATGACTTTTTTGTAATTATCATGTATTGGGGAATTTGTGAATCACAGCTTGCCTGACCCATCACTCTATATGATAAGGAAATTGGAGGGCATCCAATTTGAAAGCATGTAAAAAAATCGCTTTGTTTGTTTGTTTGTTTGTCATGGATTCATTAGATATATACAAATTTTAGTTTGTTAAATTGGGCATCACTTGTAAACTAGCTAGATTTGATTGAATAACGCTGAATTTCTTACACCACGAAAGGGTTAAGACGGATTCATTCCATACTATCTTCTTAATAAATTTGGAACTTTAGGTCTTGTTTATCTTATTGCTTTTCTTTCATTCATACTACCCTTTTCATGGTCTGAACTTATTATTCTTCAGGTTACTCCATCTGTCAAAACCTGGCGTCTCAACCGGAATCGTTCCAACTGCAGCTGCAGCCGCTGCTTCTTTGATGTCAGACGGCGGAGGAGCAGCGCTGTAGAGATGTGCACCAGACAAGTTGGGAGGTACTTAAAAGTTTTGGATTTTTCTTTATTAGATTTAGTACCATATGCAGAGAGTGAGAGAGGCTTCACATTTTAGAATCCATTTGACATTTAAAGTTAAAATTTTGTTTTTATTTTTCTCCAAATTCATACAATTTCATACAATTTCGATCTTTTCTGATCTTTCATTTACTATATTTCCATTTGGAGATGATTATTTCCAGCACGTTTGATGTGAGAAGTTATTACATTCGAAACAAAGTGTTGATAATTGTACGGATTAATTAACACATTATTTTATCTTAATGGAGAATTTTAGTGGATGTTGAATATTAAATGGTGTACCCACTATTAGGGGCCCCCACCGCCCCTGCCCTGGGGATTGGTGGAGGAGGTAAATCGCAGGACGTGCCTCAAGTGGCTTATAGAGAGGGCTCACTGTTAAACTTGTGCTTGCAAGGGGCCAAATTCATACCAAAGGCAGGATTCGAACTCCCACCCTGCAGTAACCAAGCTCAGTTGGAAGACTTTTCCACTCTCCCCTCTACTACTTGAGCTATGCACAGGGGCAATGTTGAATATTAAGACCATGGTGAGTGGTGATATCAGGAATCAGATTAAGTGGAAGAAACCATGCATGTACGGACAGAGTAAATCATCATTTACTGTGTAAATCCGAAATTACTCCATTAATCCATCATCTGGGTAGGGCCCATGTTTTGTATTCTTTCTAAAAATTATTGTGAGTGACATTCGATTTTGTTTAAACATATCATCTGTAATAATATCATTGACACGTGGTTATAACAAAGAATTCCTCTCCAAGTGGATTTGTTTTCCCTTTAAAAAAAATAATAATAGTAATAATAATACATTGGATCTTTTCTTTAAAAATGGATAGCATTAAGTTCTTAAATGAAATCTACAAAATGTGTTTGGTGTCATAGGAATATATATTCGAATAAAGAAAACATTATTTATAACTCATAAAATAGATGAATAAAAGCATACCCATATCACAATAAAATAGTATTATAAATGCAATGGTTACTTCCATTAATTCAGCTGTGATTGTAGTTGTGTGTATGTGTATCACATCAAACGCCATTTTTATCCACTTCCATTCGCCTTCACAACTACATAACTGCACATGTAAACACAGGATTATATTATCAGAGAGAGAGAGAGAGAGATTGTGCGTGTGTACTCTGTTTTAGTGAGAGATTGATGAGGTTGGAGAAGGAAGAAGCCCGTATATGGTACTTGTCGCCGGCGCCATGTCCCGGCGTCGGATATGGGCGGTCGGATTCGTGGATTCCGTACATCTTTAGCGGTGTGGCCCTGCTGTTGGCGGTGGTGGTGACGGCGCTGGTATTTTTGGCTTGCCTGAAATTGTTCGACGATTCATCGTCGGCATTAGAGAAGTCGGAAAAGCGTGAGCATGCTTTAGCCCCGGAAATGGAGCCTCGAGTGGTGGTGATTATGGCGGGGCACACAAACCCGACCCATATCGCGAGACCCGTCGCCGCTGTTTCAACAACTACTCTGCGATTATAGTACACATCATTTAAATTTCACTTTTCATTTGATTTGATTGATTTGTTTCGTAAACTATTTCACCACACTTAGAATCGGGATCTCACCATTTTTATTTTATTTTGTAAATTAAAGAAAAATTTAGGAATAAAATATGACGTGGATTCTCTTTCTTCTTCCTTTTTATTTTTTTTTTAGTTTTCACGAAGTAAATGGAGTAGAAAATAATTTACTCTCTCATAGATTTTTTTTTTCCACTTAAGATGTCATATTTTCTTTTTAAAATATAATTTCGCTCAAAAATATTAATATATTCATATGAGATCTACACATATTACCCATCCATATTAAAATATTATATCTTCAACATATTACGTATTAAATTATTATACTTCTTCCGACTCGCACTAAGGGTGCATTTTGCATTTTTTCAAGTAGATTAAGGAGTATTATTATTTAATGTGTAGTGGGTAGTTATATTAGTGGGAGTGTGGACCCCATGTTTTAATTGTATTAGTGGATGAGTGTGGGACCCATGTGTATAAAAAAAGAAAGGGAACCCTTTGGATGAGACTATCAAAATGGAAAAAAGAGACCCTTGGTGCGGGACGGATGGAGTAATTCTTAATCTCCATGTAAAAAAATGATACAACTTTAGTGAAATGGGGGAAGTATATAATACTTATTATAAATTATGGAGTAGTATTTATCTAAGTGTCATTCATTCGATTATTATTTGATGAAAAGCCCTTACGGTACATGGGGCGTGCTAATAACATCACATAAAAATGGGTTGAAAGGGATTGAAGCTTTTGAAACGCAAAAGTTAATGTTGTGTATGCTAATTATATGAGTACTCCCTACGTTCCGTTTCAATGTTTATGTTTATTTTTTGTATGTTGATGAAGAAGTATAATATTTTAATAGATAGTGGATGAAAATATATAATATTTAATGTAAAGTGTGTAGATGTATTAGTGTTGGATGATATATTAATTATTTTAGGTGAGTCTCATATTCCAAAAAGGAAAACGTAAACATTGAAATGAGACGCGCAAAATAGAAACGTAAATATTGAAACGTACAAAATTATATACAACATATTACTCTCTGTATAATTAATACTTAAATTGTAAATAATCATTCATTGTTCTCAGTTCTCACTGTGGCCATTAGTGCTCATTTATTAGTGATCTGATTCGGTGTAATACTTAGTAAATAAATAAATAAATATATATATATATATATATATATATATATATATATATATATATATATATATATATATTCAGATTTAATAATAATTTTAGTTAAAACTATACTTAATTGTCCACTAGCGTTATTTTAAAGAAGGCAAAGACTTCTGTAATTAAACATCTCATGAAATGATTTTGTGAAACAAATAAGAAATTTTAAATTTTATTATAAAAATTGATATTTAATTAATGAGAAGTGATTATTTGTTGTGAACTATTGATCCATAAGAATACCGTTTCCACTCTCCTAATACATAAGAAGGACAAGATGATAACAAGATCTACAACATCTATTAAAAAAAGAAAGATTTACCACATTAATGATAATATAAATAAATGGAAATAAATAAAAATATATTATATTTATATTTTATATCTCTATCAAATCCCATCAACTATTTTATATTTAAGAAGTAATAATATTTTAATTATAAAGTGATAATAAATTATAAAGGCGTAAATAGTATTACTGTTAGACCGTTTCATACAAAAGCCTCTCTTTAGTCATTTAAAGAAATATAAGCCTGCACTAAAATATTCATGGTATATATATATTTTTAATTAATATTCTCTCCACCATTGAGAATTTCTAAACAGGAAAATTCCAAATGTAAAAGCCCATCCATATGTCTACTTGATTATGAATTTGTTACTCCGTTTCTTAACAAGTTGATTCCATGTCACGCATGATGATTACATATGTGCATATTATATAAATGTACAAAAATTGATCAGTGTAAGGATAAGACATGAATATATATATATATATATATATATATATATATATATATATGGGAAAAGTATAGAGTTGATGAATGATTTGAGTTCGATTAAAAGAGTTTGTAAAGTAGTAAAATGAATTAGCTCAAGTTCTATAAAGTCAGAAGAAATTCGTTAATAACAAAATTAAATTTGCTCTAATACAGACAAATTTGAGACATGTTGATAAATCCTGTTTCCGAGCTTTTGAATCGAAAGTGTACATACTGGATGATTTTTTGAGTTTAAAATTCAAACTAGACTCCAATATATTTAGATAAACATAAAGAAATTGAATTAATATTCTATCAATTGGATACTCTAATAATTCATGAGAATTGTGATTTGATTAACTCCAAATGTATTATGTATCTTAGGATAATGATATTCTCCTAACTCTAGCTTTAAGTCTTTTCTAGATATAATTAACAAATTAGATCGTGCTAATCCTCCAACTAGATACCATATTTGCAAATATTATAATAAAAATATATAAAGAGAGAGCCTATTGGTTTATATTAACAACAAATCCATTTAGATAGTAGTCATTAGTTTTAATTAGATATGTGGCGCCAAATATATATATATATATATATATATATATAGTTGAATAATTAATTCTTAATTATGACGGGTATATATTCTGTCTGTCCACGCTTAACCACTTAATTTTTAATATAAATAAGCAAGTTTAAGAAAAATAATTTTTTATTTAATTTATTGGGGTATTATGATATTTTTAGATAATAAATAAAATACATATAAAATATAAATATGTTATGAAGTATGTATTAGGTGAAATTTTTTTAATTTAAATAATTTTTTGAGATTATTAGTGGATGTGATATTTTTTATTTTATTTTTTAAAAATAAAATAAGCATGGGCTGACAAAAACAAAAAATATATTAAAATAAATATGTGACAGAATGAGTAATACTTCTCTATCTAATAAAAGGTTATTTTAAATTAAAGTTTATATTTCCTTTTTTATCATCAATAAAATCCATATAAAATAATTAATATTACCAAAACTTTTCACTACATATTAACAAATAACAATATACTTTCTTAATTCATGTATAAAAATAAAAGAAAATTTTATTTGGGATGTTAGGAGTATCTGGAACCATTAATTTATTAGATCAGGTGACGTATCATTCCTTACATATGTTGTACTCCTATATAAAGATACGTATGATAGAACCAACAAAATATAATTTAAATTGAAATCTTATGACCATCTTCACAAGTGGGAAACATTAATGAATGATGAACATTATTTTTATAACATTATTATCATGGTGGGGTACCACTGGAATTCTTACTTTTATATTAATAATATGGTATATGTTACGCCATTCAACAGAATGAAATTGTCTTATGCGTTATATTTTATTTTACTAATAAAGATTGAATGCTCTCCTCTTCCTGTGTTCATGTGTTAAGAAACTTAAGATTTACATATTTGCTTTAAGCACTTAGACTAAGTATAATGTTTTGATGTATGATGGGTTTGATATATATTAACATTTAACATTAATTTAACACAAATAAAAATGAAACCTTAATGTAGGACGAATGAAAAATTAATACAACTTATTTGAATTAAAAATAGGACTTGGTAAAATGTTACCAAACAAAAAAAAATTAAGAGTGTTGGTGCTCTCATACTGTTCTTCAATTATGTCATATGTAGTTTTATAATAAATGATATAAGGGTTAATTGCAAATTAATCCTCAGAGAAATTGCAAAAAAAACTATCATCTTTAAATATTATTGTAAAATAAACCCAATTTTAATTATCACTTTTGAGAAATTGCAAAAAAACCCACTACCTTTAAGTATAGTTGCAAAATAAACCAAAAAACCCAAAAAAACTCTACTTTAGTAAAAAAGTTGAATTTATTTTGCAACAATACTTATGATTTTTTTTGCAATTTCTTAAAAATAATAATTAATTTGTAATAGGAGTAAAGTTCGTGATTTTTTTGCAATTTAACTCATGATATAAAAGAAACTAGGCAACAAGTGAAGTGACCGGTGAGAGTGTGTAAAAATCATATGTAGTTTTATAATAAATAAATGATACTGTATAAAAGAAACTAGGCAGCAAGTGGCTAGTGAGAGTGTGTAAAATTAAAGAGTGGTTTCTTGTGCGTCCGGAATACGGATTTAGATCCGTGTCTTTTTATAATTTAAACTCGAAGAATAAGAATTGTGTTCACATGGGGCACGGGACACTGACCGTGTCCGCGTGTTCCGGAGTTGCAAGAGTTTTTGCCAAAAATTAAATTCAATTAGCTCAAAATTTTCAAATTTATAGATTGATATAGGATGGAAGGGTAAAATGGGAAATTAATACAAGTTCAATGAACACAGTTGGGGATGAATCGAAATCGTCGGAGAATTGGTCTGACGGACAGCAATTATATCCCTGCTCTACTGTTCACTTCTCACTCCTTCAGAGACAAAGAGAGAGAGAGAGGGGGGGAGGGAGGGATGAGATCCAGAATGGGGCCATCGGCCGACGCCGTCGGCGCTCCCTCTCCGGCAGAAAGTGGCGGCGGATTGGGTTCATCGCTGCCAAGCGTGGTGAGCGGGTTGGGTTTGACGGTGGCGCTGGTGGGTGCGGCGTTGATTCTTCTGGCTCGTTCTTATATGAAATCGCGTTCTAATGATTCCTCTGTTCTAAAGTCGGGAATTAGGAAGCACGATTTTTACCCAGAAATGGAACCCGCGGTAGTCGTCATTATGCCCGGGGAAATTAAACCCACCCACCTGGCTTATCCGGTGGACGCTGCTACCTTACGCCACCAACAACTAATTTGGTAACATGCGCCCATCATTGTTTTGCAGTTTAGTTCATTTATATTTAGAGCGAGTCTCTGCGCCTGGTCACACGGATTTATATTTGTTTCCCTTTACAATTTAAAATTTCTAGCAATACATAGATTTAAGTAGAATATGAAGGGGAATGGTTGTGTTCACGTGGGACACTCGCATGAACTTTTGCCTTATATTTATTTATGTTCAATTTTATCTTTTCTTTCTGAGTTTTTTTCCTAAGGCTCTTTTGTCATAAGAATCAACATGCTATTCATTTTATATTTTGTTCTTTTGAACAAATTTGTAATGTTATTCTTTTACTCTATCGCGTTAATGTTTACATTTTTTCTTTGGCAGTGAGTATTTTATTTTAATATTATGATCTCATATGTTGATTCATGTAGCAATATTAATTATTTTGTATATATATTCACCTATAAAAAAAAATTATAAACCTTTCTTTGAAACAAATTAAAATCAAAATATAAAGAGTAAACGTTGCGAATAAGTGTAGATAAGCTCGATGGCAGAACATAATCACATTTTTAACTCATCAAATATTATATTCCATTAATTAGCATAAAAATAAATAAAACAATAAATAATTAGTTAATTTTAAAACTAACTTGTTAATCCGATAAATATTGTTATATTTTATTTATTATTTAGGAGCTTCATAATTATTGTTACATTTTTTCTTTTAAGGGGTATATAGCTATTCATTCCACATTTCCACTATTGATAAGGTTGCATTTTTTTTGGTAGCAATTTCCAGTGGCAAAATAGCTTCTAGAAAATGAATGTTGAAGGTAATAAATAACTAGGCCCAGCCCATAGATGAAAAGCCCAATAACTCACAGAATGCTTTGTGGCTTAATGATATATCAACTTAAATCTGGAAATGCCATAATGCCTTTTAATTCAAAATTTCTCTTTCTATTGATCATCAAAAGTTCCAACTATATATCTAAATCTTTAAATTTAAGCACAAAATTATAAATATTTTCTTATGTGTAATATTATAAAAATTAAAAATTAAGAAATTACAGCAGTGCGAGACCTACCATGTAACATTTTTATGTTCGATAATTCAAAAAAAAAAAAAGAGGCATAAATAAATTCAGTAATATCAATTTTAGTCTTGTACGTTATGCATGTACTAAATTAAGTACATAATTAGCCTGATTAAATATTTTTACTTGGTTTCCTTACGTTTTAGAAAATAACTTAAATTTCAATTAATTATAAAAAAAATGCCATCATATTACCAATCGTTGAATTACTAGAAAGGTTTTATAATAATGGTGTTACATGATATAGGAAGTACGTCATGCACACAAATAATTTGGTTTGAATAAGTCAAAACATAATCATTTTGGAAAAATAATACTAGTAATAAATAGCATTACTATTTATCCCTTTAATAATCGTATTCTATGGGACAAGCACTTTGATTTGAATTTAGCTGACTAAGTCTAATTTAAATATATTTATAATTAGGAGTATATTGTTTGTACTAATCAGACAAGAATAGTAAATCAATTGTTGCTATTACATTTATCAGTGGAATTTAAAATGTCACATCCTTCAATTACTTAATTTGAAAAGAATAAAGTCGAATTTATTAACTCAAATTTATTATTATGTTTTAACAATTTATTTCATCGTACAATTTCCAGCGATTATTTTCTAGGCTTACACAAAAATACGTATTGAAATTACGTCTCTCCAACAGAAACCAATAGGAATTAAATTTTATTTTAAAGAATATTTATATACTTACAATAATTTTAGTTTTTACCTAACAATTATTTCATACAAATTACATTACCTAATATTTAATGAATAAACATCGACAATAAACCTAACTTCTGGGCTTAGCAAAAACATAAATTACAGAAGCGTGCAAATGAAGCAGGAAAATGTTAAACAGTATATTGTTTTCCACATGTTATGGAAACTATATATTATAATTAACTGGAAGTAACTTATGATGTAGTTACTTTGTAATATAAATTATACTATTACATCTTAATCTTAATTAATAATAGTAGTAATTTTATACGGTCGAATATTCCCAATTAATCCGGGAATATTTCAGCATTAATATATACTCCCTCCGTCCCATAAAAGTTGATATAATTTTTTTGGGCACGAAGATTAAGAAGTATAATAATTTAATGTAAAGCGGAGTAAAGTGAAGTGAGAGAAATAATATTTAATGTGTAGTGGGTAGTTGTATTAGAGGTGATATGTGGGGCCCATGAAAATAGATTAATTGTTTTTTGTGTGGGTCCATGTATTAAAAAAGAAATATGTCAATTTTAGTGGGACAAACCAAAAAGAAAAGTATGTTAACTACTATGGAACGGAGGGTGTAAAACATTTCATGAAATTATTGTCCTTTCTCATCACTTTCCTTGGATAAAACCAAAAGAAACACTAATAGTGGGAATAGTTAACATTTGAATTTATTTATTTTTTATTTTCATAGCAGAGGGCTACGTGTGTAGACCATGGGATGCGGCGGATCGAGCACGCAAAGAATTAATTATCATCTTTTAAAAAAAATAAATTACACAAAAAAGGTGACGGTGGGACTTGAGGCAGAGGTGGGATGGTAGTTACATTAAATTTCTTTAACAAAAAATAATAATTTTGATGATAATTATAATAAATGCATTGTTCATAGACACTTAATTGATGTATCATGTCATAACAAAATATGAGTGTGTTTTTATACGAGAGATGTTACACTAACTTGTCATGCTTTATATTGAAATTTTTGATTTTGTAAATCAATTCTATCGTAAATTGTTTCAATGGAAATATTACGTTCTATTCGATAACGGTTATCTTTTCTGTATGTTCAATCCTTTTTTTTTAATTTGAATTAATTAGATGAATTTGCACGAAATGTTTAAACATTTGCATCAAAATTAAAACATGATAAAATTCTAAGATTAAAATATATGTATAATATGCTAATTTGATTTCACACCGTGAGTAATGGGGGACACCAAATAATGATAATGCCACTGAAGATGTGTACACATACATATGGAAAATCTTGAATGAAGATTTAATAACATGTGAAAGTATATGGAGTATTTATATTGCATTCCATTCAGTATGACTAAAGCTTGTGGGTCTCTTTGTACACCACTAAATTCTACATTTTTTAATAGTATAACTTTTATATTAAATGTTATACCTTTTCACAAAAATTTATATTCTTGAACTTTTGAGAAAGAAGAACTTTATTTTTTTTCAAACATTTATATTATTCAGATTTTCGACAACTTTTTAATAAAAAAATTAAAACAAAATCTCTTGTGAGACGGGTTATTTGTGCAACTGGTCAATCCATCAATATGTCCAATATTTAGATAAAATATGTTTAATAGTTGTTAAAGTATATTTTCTAAAGTATGCTGGATTATGCATTAAAGTATGATTTTAGTATGTTAAAATATGACTTATTATTGACATATTTTAACTACAAATAAACATACTTTATCTATATAATAAACATACTTTAATGATAGGTCGACCCGTCTCACTCTCGTCTCACAAATAATTCGTCTTACAAGAGAGTGTTTCAAAAATTAAACCTTATTAATTAATATAAATTATAACTTTAGAAATAAAATGTTATAGATAACTCTTAATATAGGAGTATATGAGTTCCTCTCCAAGTATCTTCATTGTTGTTATTATTATTGAAGTCAAATTAGAATATATTTCATTGAAGATAAACTTTTATGATAACCCTATTGATACTCAAAACTTAAATAAAACTTTTCTAGGAGTATATTTAAAATTATTATTATTATGGGTATAATAATATATTTGGGGGAATGAAAAAGTAAAGAAATCGTGTATCTAACCCTAAATAAGCGGTGAATTAATGCTCAATTATTTTATTATTTTTAAAATTTTGGAACATACTCTTCGCATATTCTTTTGTTGTACTTCACAGCACACAGTTTTCAGTACCAAGTACAAACTTTTATATGTGGTTAAGAATTTAGGGTGTCATTTCGACAAGATAGTGACACGATATGATAAGGGTAAACTCAAACACGACACGATAAGAATTCATTGCGACATGACACAAACACAAAAAATAATAAGTTGACACGACACGATAACAACGTGATAAGAAAATTAAAAATAAAAAAAATACTAATTTAAAGTATTAATTTTTTTAAGTAAATATATTTTATTTTTATTATATATTGACCTAATTTTATATTTATATTGGGTTATTAACAAGTTAATGGGCCATTGTTAATATTAATCGTGCTTAACGGGTTGACACGAACTCAACACGAACACAACAGGAAATTTCGTGTTTTATTGGGTTGACATAATAACGACACGAACCCAATAAGGTCAAACACTAATTCGCAATTATCGTGTCGTGCTATCGTGTAGTTGGGAATTGCCACCATAGTAAGATCATGGGACTGGGGTATAAATGTCACTACAATGTCAACTTAAGAGGAATAAACATTAATTATATATGATTCGATATATTTATGAAAATCAGTTACTATTTTTTTAAAAATCTGCAATTATGAAGTTTCAATTTGAAAATATTAATTCTGACTTTCCAATAAACGTTTACAAAATTAATTTACTAATTTCATAATTCATCTTAGCTAGCATCTTGTCCTTGATGATATTAATTTCATGATTCGACATTTTAATTTGAAGATAATAAAAATTAATTATATTTGATTTGCGTCAGATTAGGTCATGAGTTAATTAAGATTAAATTTGTGGCGTCTCGAAGATGCAATTTTGTAAGTGGGTTAAAAAGTTGGTACAAAACAGACCATTATGTTAGTGAAAATGGTAGTTGTTACTATTACTTAAGTAATTTGTGTCAAATTAGTCTAAATGTGGCTGCCAAAATTTTCCATCTATTAACTTTATTTAGTGGAAGACATTTAATGTTGGAGTATCAATTTTCTTGTCGTGGGGTCTTCAAGAAGTTGATATTATTTGACTCTAGTCTTCTTCTTAATGTCAATGAATAAATAATAAACAAACAAACAAACATATATATATATATATATATATATATATATATACACGAAAATAATAAATTTAGTTAATTTTGTATCCGACGAATGCAATTATTAAGACAGCCGTATTTGTTACGTGCGGTGAAGGAAAAAGTAGTTCTCCTTTCAAGTTTCAAGACATGGATATGTCATTTTAGATTTGTTAAATAATAATATAAATAAATAAAATTTAAATGTCAGAATAATATTTCTTCTGTTAAATGAGTAGTATCTTTGGTTACTATAATTATAACATATACTCTACATACATGGTGCTTAATTATTTAAGATTAAGATTAATTATTCATTATCGGATTAAAATTATCTTAATTATGACATTTATAATTTACCAATAAACACTTAATTTGTTTTTATTATAAGGTTATAGAAAATAATAATAATAATAATAACATCAAACATGTATTTTTTTATTTATACAAAAAAATTATACACCCATTTATTTAAAGGTAATGATTATATAGTCATTTTATTAATTGACAAAAATAATAGAATTAATTTAGGACAATAAGAAAGACAAACTTTTTTGAAAATTGCATCGTGGGTCCTTCCCCAATATCCTTTTCAAACTCTTTATACCGAATTTGAGTGAGAAAAATGTGGAAATTTAGTATATACTTTAATTACTTTCATTATAAAGTACTCCCTAGTAAGCAAATTAAATGTAATGCCTTGCAATTTAAGAAACATAATAATTCAAAAGATGTAGCCCACATATAATGGGTTGTGACTCATCTTTTTTACATTTAATGAAACCTTATTTTAAAACGAAATCCGACAGCTAGAAATGTCGAAAAGTTTAATGTTTTATTGAGTTTCATTTTTTTTAGAAAAATAATAAAATAAAATTATGTTATATATAGCTAACTAGCATCACGTTTTGTGTGTGAAAAAAACTTAATATTTACTCTGTTAATTTGGTAACAACATGCTTGTCATTAGAGATGTTTTTTGAGGAATCTAGATAATGTGAAATCATTAAATTGAGTTTACTAAAATTTCATTTGTAATTGATTTCCATGTGGCAGTATATTAATGAGAGAGTCTAGCGTATTCCACTCGAATAAAACTATTTAGATTTAAATTAATTGATAATTACATTTTTGATGAAATGAAAGAATGTACTCCCTATCATTTTTTTTCATTTTGGACATCCGCCCAAGGTTCTCATTTTCTTTTTTATTCACTCATATCCATTAATACAACTAAAAATAGGGTCCACACCTCCACTAATATAACTAACCACTACACATTAAATAACAATACTCCTTAATCTTTGTGCCCAAAAACAAATGACACCCTTGAATCCGGTCGGAGGGAGTAATAAACTATAAAAATAATTAATATATCTTAAATTATACTCCCTCTCCGTCCCACAGCAAGGGTCTCTTTTATCCATTTTGGTCGTCCCACCCAAAGGGTTCTCTTTCCTTTTTTACACACATGTGACTCAATCATCCCCTCTAATACAATAAAAACATGGGGCTCATACTCTCACTAATACAACTATTCACTACACATTAAATAATAATGCTCTTTAATTCACGTGCCAAAAAGCAAAAATTACCCTTGCCGTGGTACGGAATGAGTAATTAATTAGTGACTTTATACCTTCACACATTCAAGTTAAATTATATAGTTTTATATAAATTAATTTAAAAAACTCTATAAAAATGTAATGAATTCTTAAAAATGAAAAATAAACCCTTTATATGGCCATATATACTAAAATGAAATATAAAAAAGATTTTGAATGTGTAAATATTGAAAATGATTAATAATTTTTAGTGCAAAAAAGGTAACCTTTGGTTGGCAACTCTCATGATTCACTAATTTAAATTTGTGCATTCACATTCAAAATTAAAAAAAAAAAAAAAAACCACAGTAACCAGCTGAAACATATTATAATTTATATCTTTAATGTTTCTACATATATGACGTTAGAATCTATTAATATTATAAAAAATTAAGTGAATGGCATTGTATCTACATGTATATATTATTAGTAATTTAGTAATTATATTAGTGGGAGTAGATGGATCCAAGTAGTGGGAGGCCCATGGGTCCATCAGCCTGCAGCTGGAAGGCCCATTATCTATAACTCCTATCTATCTCTCTCTATTTTTATTTTTTTTTAACAGCAAAATGGATCTTTTTAATTTATTTTCTTTTCCATTTTTTAGTTTCAAATTCTTACATTAAGCTAATTAGTAAAAATTAAAATTTCAAAAAATAAAAATAATAATGGTATTATAGTTAAACTAAATTTGGATGCATTAATTTTTTGAAAAGCCAAATTCAACCTTACCAAACCACGAAACCCACAATAAACTTATCTAATTGTATATACTTTTATTTTAAAATAAAAATATGGCTAATTATACTGTGTACCCTAAGGTAGGATGTCATCTTTAAAAAACGTATGCAAATATAAACCAAAACATATATAATTATGAAAAAAATGTATACAATTTAATTATTAGTTTTTTTAATGAAAAATTGAGTATAAAAAGATATACAATTATTAAAAAACATGTATACATGAATAAAAAGTTATACATATATGGATGTTAATTTTTTTAAATAAAAAATTAGCGTAAAAAAATATACAATCAATAAAAGACCAAATATACAAAATAAAATAAAAAGTTGTACTATTACATCAATGACATGCGTTTTTGGCTTAAATATGTGGCTTCATTCCATAATTAAGAAAAAAATTTTGAACAAAAAATGACGACATATGCCAGCTTTATTATTTTATTTAATTATAAAAAAAATAAAAATAAAACAACAGTATATATTTTGTCACCTCGATAAATTAGCCCACCTCTCCCTTCTGAATGCTCATTACACGCAGCAACACACACAGTGTATGAGTGAGAGAGAGACACTCACAGAGGAGAGAGAAAGCGAGTGAAGAAGAGAGACAGAGAGAAATGAGGCCGCCACCACCATCACCACCAATAAATCCTTCCTACACACAAACATTTTGGCATTGGAATTCTCCATTGCCGTACCTTTTCATCGGATTAGGGCTAATGATTTTGCTAATCGCCGCCGCCTTAATCCTCCTCGCTTGTTCCTTCCGGAAGCGCCCAAATCGTCACGGAGAACAGAAGGCGGCGCCGCCCTCCGCCGCCGCCTTCGTCGCCGATAGTACTCCCAAAATCGTCGTGATCATGGCCGGCGACGACAACCCCACGCATCTCGCCGTTCCCATCCCCAATTCCACCGCCGCTAAAATCTGTGTTTGCCAAACCTAATTGATCGGATGATCAATATGGAAAATTTTGTCCTTTAATTACTAACAAAATCAGGAAAATTTTGGGTGATTAGATTACTTTATTTCTTTCTTGTGTAATAATTCATTAGTAATAGTTAAATTCTCTTCTTTTCTAATGTTCTATGCGAAATTAAATTTTCCAATTTAATATTTCACCAATTTACAGTATTGCCACCCCTTTTCTTTATATTCAAATAGGATAATATAGTATACATTTGGATAAACAAAAATACATATATATTATTTTGATTTAATTAAAATAATTTTGTATGATTTAATTCACAATCCAGAGATGGAATATGATTCTGAGATATCAATAGTATAAGGGATACATATTTAGTAATATATCATCTTCCAATTAAAGTTTTTTTTTTTTTTTTTTTTTTTTAAAAAAGATCAAAAGTAACTTCACCTCACAATTCTGCTTTTCTTCTGTAGAACCTAAAAACGAATAAATGTCTTTGAGAAATGACATCCGAATTTGAAATAGTACAAGTAATATTTTAATGCATTTCATATTATCACACAAGAATTTTTTTAAATAATAGTGAATGCTATTTATGTAGATAATTAAATACCATCTACTGTACTATGGATGTGACAGACAAGTAAGAAAATGGATAGAATAGTTTTTTTTTTTTAAATGGTCTTCTCATCTTCTGTAATAATTTAGAATTTTTTATTATGTAATTTTCAAATTATAATCCTTATAAAATTTTATACACTTTGTGTATGTTTTATTCTAATGTTCATATAATCTTAAAATATTATTTGTTGATTCACCTTTCATTCTCCATTTCTCATAATGAAGGAAAAAACATAAATGGTGGGAATAGGGAATTCTTGAAATTAATAATTTCCTTATTTTCTTTTGTATTAATATTCCATTATTATTTATTTAGTGTATAGGGCTACAAAGTTAAGTGGGATGCGGCCGCTGGAGCACGCAAAGAATTAATTATGAGTTCAGAGAATTAATTTGGGGGGTTGGGTGGGGGTGGGGTGGGGTGGGGGTGGGGGTGGGGTCCGTCTTAAAATTATCAAATTGCAATAGTGGGAGACACAAACAAAAACCAATTTGTACGCCCAAAGAAAATTATAATTATTAATTTTACTAAATAAACGTTACAAGTGTAAGCTTAAATGGTGGGAACAATACCTCCCCCAACTAGTTTTGTCTTCTAGCTTCAAATTACTTTTAAAAAATAAAAAATAAAATTATATATATATATTCAATGAAACGATATTCGATTAGTAAGTCAAATTATTAAAAAGGAAAATTTCACATTTAATCCATAAAAATTCCTTCAATTCAATTATAGTCCTGTAGGAATATATTGATTCTATAGCTATCGGTTTTGGTCTCATAAGAATATTATAATCGAAAATTTTCATTCCAAATTAACTTATATTATTATAAACTACCAAATTTATATTATTTTCTGTGTTTCAAAATAGACATAGTCCGTTTTGGTCTTATTAATGGTTCAAAATATTTCGTCAACTATTAATAATTTAGATGAAAAATTCCTATGAGACTAAATCTGCCAGTTTTGGGACCTTTTTGACATTAAGCAATTCTTACGGGACTAAATATAAAATTATCCCAATTCAAAAAACATAAAAAACATTTATTTACTAGTGAAAACCCATTTCAAATCATACTACTAATCAAGGAAAGATCATAATTGTTTGTTAATGAGACTTCATTTCAACTCAGAGCATCATTTGCACTTTAAATGGATCGATCCTACATTTATTGATCATTCCACAACTTTTAAACCTAATACCTTAGAAAAATTCACTTTAAAACACCTTTAGCTTGATGTTAGGCCAATCCTTGCAAATTTGTAAATGATGTATTTTTCTTACATGGAAGCAACAAATATAAATTCTTCCAACAATAATAATAATAATAAAATTATCATTTACTTTTTCACGTGAAAATAAATTTTTTGATCAATTTTTAAAGGTAATATAATATTTATAGATATTAAAAAAATTGTAAAAATAGTTATGTGTCATAATTATAAAGGAATTGTGAGATTATCGTAATTGCTCGCATTATATTGAGATGGAGGGAGTATATATAAAATGAAAATCATTTCATGATCTAAACTCTTTACATCTTTTCTTTTCCCATCAGTTATAATCAATAAAATCTCTCCTACGACGGTATTTATGTGAGATGAATTGTGAGATAGTAAATTCATATATTCAATATTTGATTTATTATTAGAATATGACTTTTAGGCTTGTAAAATATAATTTTGAAATAATTAAAGTATGATTAATTAAATCATATCTTACTATAACATTTATTTATCGTATCAAATTTATATTATTTTCATTCTCATAATGACCTCTCCCACAATAGAATGTCTCAAACCTTTCAATCAAATGAAGGCAGGAGAAAATATACAAAGTTAAGAAAATACGAAGGCAGGAGAAAATTAAGAAAATATACAAAGTTTCATAAACTTCCATTAATTAAATAAAGAAAGTAATTAGAATATGTTAGATAATGGGTTTTAGTTATTGAAAAGACTTGATATTCGAAACCTACTATAGGGTGTACGCCTAAACCTAATTAACTCATCCACAATAATCACTTATTCTATTCTAATTAATTAGTTGAGCACAAATACAAATTCATCAACTCACAACCCATTATCATTTATCCTACCAAATTCTCCATCTTATCATTCTGCCAACTTAAACATTCAGTAATTCTGAAATAGAAATAACTATTAATAATAAATAAATAGAAATGATCAAGCTTGTGTGGAACACATATAATTTCAAACTAAATTAAAAAAAAACCATATAAATTAACAGTGATTTATAATTAGAACTCTTGTGTTGTGATATTATTTATTTAGATACTAGTTAAATATTCCTAAACTTTTTTTTAAATAGAAATGAGTTAAATTAAAATAATTATTGATTCTAAAAAAATATATATAAAATATTATTGTTTTTGAAAGAAGTACTCCTACTATAAAAGATTAATTCTTGAGACAATCTCAAACATTTTTATTATTATTTTTTCATAAATATTACTCCCTCCCTCCCACACTTATGTTCAAATTTTTCGTTTTCGTCCATCTCACATTTCTCTTCACCACCAAAAAAAGAAAATTTTCACATTAACCAATAATCTTAAACGTTATCTTAATTTCAAAAATATTATTCCCACCTAACACACATAACATACTTTATAATTTATTTATTACCTAAAAATACCACAATATCCCTAAAAATTAATAAAGTTGGTAAAAAAAACTTTTCATAAGTTCCATATTTACCGTGAAGGCGAACATATATAATTACAGGGCGGGGAGTATATATTAATGGAAGCACAAAATTTTGAAAGTCAAAATGTCTTGAAAAGATGTTAATAATAGAGGTTTACATATATATGTGAATAGATGATTTCAATAGAGGATGGTGGGGATCAGTCTTAAAAGCAATTAGGGATCAAAATGGGGAATGGTTTGATGAGAAGTTAGATAAGGTGGTTGGAAATATTAAAAATACAACGTTTTGGGAAGATAGATGGTTAAATCGAGTCCCTCTTAGGTCTCAATATCCACGTCTATATGCTTTAAGTCTTACAAAATGTCAAAAAGTGTCTAACATGGGGAGTTGGGCTGAAAATGGGTGGGAATGGCAGTGGCAATTGAGACAAGAGTTTAGGTATAGGGAGTCTGAATTTTTTAACATGTTGCTCACTGATATTGACAGGATTACCATTCAAAAAGAAATTGAGGACAGTTGGAGTTGGAAATACGAAAGAGAAGAGGAATACTCTGTCAAAGCGGCTTACAATCTGTTGCAGGAGAGAAAGTTAGGAGGAGAAGTTAGCAATAAAGAAACATCTCAACTTCTTTGGAAATCTCATGCGATTCTCAAAGCAAAAGTGCACTCGTGGCGGATACTAAACAATGTTCTTCCAACTTTAAAGAATTTAAAGAGAAGAAATTGTCTGCAGGAGAATCAAACGACCTTATGCGCTCTGTGTCAAAAGGAAGAAGAATCGACGGAACATGCTATAATAAATTGTCCGAAAAGCTCAACAATATGGTCAAATATTTTGTCATGGTGGAACATTTCTACTGCTTTACCAGCAAGCATTCATGACCATTTTTTGTTATTTTGCAACCTCATTACAGGTAAAAAAGGGAGAAGTATTATGTCAAGTGTATGGATTTGTTGTGCGTGGCTGATATGGAGCTCGAGAAACTCCATCATTTTTTAAAATGACTCATGGGAACAAGAGAGGATCATGGAGAAAATAAAGATTAAAGTTTGGAGTTGGATCATCCATATCAAATGAGATATGTTAAAAGATATATTCCCTCCGTCCCATGAAAGTTGACACACTTTCCTTTTTGGTTTGTCCCACTAAAGTTGACACATTTCCTTTTTAATACATATGACCCACACAAAAACAATTAATATATTCTCATGGGCCCCACATATCACCTCTAATACAACTACCCACTACACATTAAATATTATTTCTCTCACTTCACTTTACTTCACTTTACATTAAATTATTATACTCCTTAATCTCCGTGCCAAAAAAAATTATATCAACTTCTCCGGGACGGAGAGAGTAGATTTCAGGAATTGGTCGATTAAACCAAATTTATGCATTAAATTGTGATTATGAATCTAGGGTGAGAGTTGGTTAAAATTTTGTCATAGAAGTTCAAGAAATTGTAGCATTATTTTTGTTATCTTTATGTGGTTTTTATAAATTTGGGCAATTCTTATGTCTTCTAATAAAATTTTTACTTATCCAAAAAAAATAATTTTTATAATAAAATGTAATAATAAAACAATAATATTCTTTAGTTGTAGAAAAAAAGGTGGTGCATTAAATTAGATGGTAATGGGGGAAGAAAGTGAAAGAATGTAATGATTATTGTGTTAAATATACCTAGGTTCGTAGTGGACGCCGCGTCGAGCAGCTACGAAAAGATGATCATTTATTTATATATATTTATTTATTTAAAAAAGAAAAACTATTTAATAGATGTTGAAAAAAAAAAAGAAACGAAAAAAGAGGTAATGTTGCGTGTGTGACTGTAGATGAGCAGTGGCACACACCAAACAGGATAAATCTATCGCATATTCCTTTAATCATGTTTCCTTTGTGGTTTGAATCATGTTTAAGAGAGGTTAAGAAAGTCATTAACTAATTCATAAACATATGAGAAAATATTGCATAATTAAGAACCAATTTTATTTGGATAAACTCTCTTGTAAAACGGATTTTTTGTGAGACGGTTGTGAGACGAGTCGACCCATGCTTATTTTACAGGTAAAGCTTATTTATAATTAAAGTATGTCAATAATGGATTATATTATAACACCCTAAAAATCATACTTTAAAAAATATACTTTAACCATCATTAAGTATACTTTATCTATATAATAGACATATTTTAACACGTCTTACATATGTAACGTCTCACAAGAAAATTTGTCTTTTATTTGATATGTAAGAGGTAGGTAACGATCCATAAAAGTGTGTTAATTAATTAATTAATTTAATAGAAGAATGGTGAGAGCATAGAGAAAGAGAAGAGAGAAAGTATGGAAAATAGGATGGATTAGAAAGAATATATGATTTTTAAATTTTAGTTGTGAATTTTAAAATCCAAAACTTAATTTTAAAACACAAAATACACATAGTTTAAATATAAAAGATTTAAACGCTAACAATGTCTTAGAAGAAATTGTCTGAGTTTTAACCATCATGTCAATTTCAATGCGACTCTGAAACTTAAAAAAAATAATGATGATAATTTAATAAAAGGAATAATTCTTTAATCCACTGTTAATAAGAAAAGAATATTTTCACGCATTATATTACTATGATTCTATCTACTTTCACAAGTATTGGTTTAAAATTTTTGATTTCTTAGGTATACGATGTAAGATAGGAGTAATGTAATGGTACTTTGGTTTATATAATGAGAATATGAATGAAGTGTTATGCTTTTGCAAATAAAGTTAACAAAAATTAGCTACATTTTGTAATAGTGTGGTACTGGTACCATGAGAATATTAAAACTCTTAAAAGGGCACGGCTATTCGCACCCCGATTTTATTAAATAAACCCCAATTATTAGATAAACTTCATTAAAATTAAAAAATATATACATAAATCACTAAATGTACCCCATTTTAGACTATTTTGCCCTTAATTAAACATTAACACATTAAACATTATTGAGGACAACTCTTTCTCCTTTACAATTGTATGAATGCGATGGCCTAGCTTAAGAATGAGTTTACCAGCCAGTTCGTCTGCGTGGGCCAGGGCCCGACACTCGATTCATCATCGTCGAAGTAGTCGTGGTCTAGAACCTAACTAGAATTATAAAAAAAAAAGTTTACTTCATATCTATCGTTATTGTTTTGGAAATCCTCTGCGATCCATATGTTTCTCTTGGATTGGTTTTACGGAGTTTGGGCATCACTCGGACTGTGGCAAAAAGAGAGAAAGATTTTGTTCCTCGATCTAGAAAAAACTGCGCTTCTTCATATGCTCAAGGATGAGGAGTTTTTTTTTTTTTTTTTTTCTTTAAGTTTTTGAAGATTCATTTGCCAAATTTTTTATGATTTTCGATTTCATTAAGTAGGTTGAATTAAATTTCTGGTTTTATATATGCAGAGATTAGTCAGCCGACCCAATATCCAACCTCGAAGAAATTGCAATCCATTTTCTCTGGCTTAGGCTTAGGCTTAGGTCATCCTTTGATAAACTCATTCTACCCGATCTTATTGGGAAAGATATAAAATTTTGGATAAGAAATTTTAATTTATAATTTATATAGGGGTATTTAAGTATTAACAAATATAAATATTTTAATCTATAAATTTATGGGGTTTATTTAGTAGAATCGGGGGTGCAAATAGACGTCTCCTTCTTAAAAATGTGCAAAAATAATGGGATAGACGAAATTTAAAGTGTAAAGAAAGCCAAAGAGCTGCGTGAAACTGCATTAATACGGAAGGGCTTTTAAGAAATGAATGTGAGACTGCTTTTCAAGAAATAAATATATGTAAGAATAATATTTTAATAAAAAATACTTTAATTGATGAAAAATGATAATAATATAGTGAATTATTTAATAACTAATTTATAGTATAAATAAATAATAATAATAATTTTAAAGAAAAATGATATATTTTTAATAAAAAAAATAAAAATTAATTAAAAAAGTGTAAAATGGTCTCACGACTTTTTGCTAAAATGGGCTTTCAAGAGACTTTTTTTTTTAATTTTTATAAATAATTTATAATATAAATAAAAAGTGATAATTTTTTTTTAAAAAAATGTGGTAATATTTTTAATAGAAAAATTATTAATTAATTAATTAAACATGTAAAATGATCTTTATTATAACAATGTTTGGAAGGAGTACTATTCTTGGTGGACAAAGAGGGGTGTTATTATCTTACAAGAAAGTAGAGGTGGGTATCGGACTGAGTTTCGGGTAATTCGGGTTTCGGGTCCGGGTACCCGAAATTTCGGGTTTTAAAATTCGAACCGGTATTGTAGGTACCCGATATTTTGGGTATCCAAAAAAATTGGGTACCCGATCGAGTAACCCGGTTTTTTTTAATCTTTTTTTTAATTTTAATTTCTTCCTATATTTTCATGTGATAAAATTAGTATTTTATTTTGTCATACTTATTATATATTGTTACTCTCAACACATTTAATATTTATCATCCTTAAAGTAAATTTATTAAAAATATTAATTAATGTTAATATTATACTTTATTAAGAATAATAATATTGTGTCAAAATATTTATTAAAATGTCATTTAATGAAATTTAAATATATTTTTAAGATGTATTATATTATAAATTTAGTAAATTGTTGTATACGGAGTAAAACTTTTTTTAAAAATATGTTAATTTCTTTATTATTTCATATAATATATGAACAAACGGAGATTGAGATTCTTCATTACGTGTGAGAAATAAAGATTTGAGGGATTCTCTATTTCTCTTTAATGAATGTGCAGTGTGAGAAATAAAGATTTGAGGGATTCTCTACTTCTCTTTAATGAATGTGCGGTGTGAATAGATGATTGGAAATGAAGATTGGGTAATAGAAACCTACTTAGTATTAATATATAGTATGTTATATATAATGGAAATTTTGAAAAAAAAAAAAATCGGGTTACCCGATCGGGTAATTCAGGTATTTTTCAAAGCCCGATACCCAATCCGATAATTAATAACCGGGTCCGGGTTTACCCGAAACCCAAAATTACCCGAAAAAATCGGGTTTTTTTGGTAATTTTTTTTCAGATCGGTTCGGGTACCCGAAACCCGAAAAAATATGCCCACCCCTACAAGAAAGTAGAAACGTTAAAGCCGTGTGAGAATAATAGGAAAGATGATGAAAATCTTTATAAACATCATCGATCAAAGACATAAAATGGTTCAATATGTCCAGATCATAGAAATTCAGCAGCAGAATCCCACAATATTAAACATTACAATGATGCTTTGTTCGATTTCAGATGAAGTAAAACTGGAAACCATTGCATTCATTAATTGATAGGCAAAACAAATATGGAAAAAGACACAGATGTGTAGCTGAAGAGGAAATGTTTAGGAATACAAGTCGAAACAAGCTTCTCGGAGTTCTTGTTTTCAACTGTATAAGAATACTTAACTCACTATATGAGAATCAAATGAAACAGTACTGATGGTCATACTTTATTCAGACAAATGTGGAGAGACAGTTATTAGTTACCAATCTTCTTAGCAAGCTTAAACCACTCAGTATGGAAGGATCCAGCCATGTCAACCCTTTCGTACGTGTGAGCACCGAAGTAGTCTCTCTGAGCTTGGACGAGATTAGCAGACACTCTCTCCCTTCTGTAAGTGTCGAAATAGGCCAGACTAGCAGACATCCCAGGGGTGCTGATGCCTGAGTTGATTGCAAGGCATACAACTCTTCTCCAGGCGGATTGCCTGTCGATGATTTCCTTGGCGAACTCAGGGTCCACTAGGAGGTTAGCAAGCTCAGCATTACGGTCATATGCCTGCTTGATGCGATCTAAGAAGATAGCACGAATAATGCATCCGCCCTTCCAAATCCTAGCGAGTTCCCCCAACCTCAGCTCCCACCCCTTCTCGATGCTCTTTGCACGGATCAGATTCATGCCCTGAGCATAACTGCATATTTTGGACGCGTACAGCGCTTGCCTCACATCATCAATCAATTTTTTCTTATCAACCTCCTGGTCGGATAAAATGTCGCCAGATTTGAAGACCTTAGCAGCTTCAGTTCTTTCCTCCTTCAACCCACTCAGGAATCTTGAATCTAGGGAAGCTTCAATCGTGGGGGCGGCAACTGACAGTTCGGCGGCTTGCTGAACAGTCCATTTACCGGTACCCTTCATACCGGTTTTGTCCAACACCTTGTCTACCAAATAACCATCTGCCTTGTCATCTTTAATTCCGAATATATCAGCAGTGATTTCAATCAAGAAGCTCTGCAGCTCCCCCTTGTTCCATTCTGAGAAGGCGGCTTTGAGCTCCTCGTTTGAGAGCTTTCCAACTGATTTGAGCACGTCATACGCCTCAGCAATCAGTTGCATGTCACCATATTCGATTCCATTATGAACCATCTTGACAAAGTTCCCAGACCCTCCTTTTCCAATATAGGTCACACAAGGACCGCTATCTACTTGGGCCGCCACTTTAAGAACGATGTCTTCTATGTATTTATAGGCTTCAATTGACCCACCGGGCATCAGAGAAGGTCCATTCCGAGCACCCTCTTCACCACCAGAAACTCCCATGCCAAGGTACAGAAGACCTAATTCAGCTGCAGCTTTCTCCCTTCTCTCTGTATTCTCATACCACTCGTTTCCACCATCAATAATGCAATCACCTTTCTCCATGTAAGCAGAGAGAGTTTTGATGGTCTGGTCGACAGGAGCCCCGGCCTTGACAAGCATGATGATCACACGGGGTTTCTGGATTGAGTTAACAAATGATTCGGGGTCATGGAAGCCAAACACTGGAAGGTTTCCCTCTGCTTTTGCTCTTTCAATCGTCTCATCAACTTTAGATGTAGTCCGATTGTAAACAGAAATCGGAAAGCCTTTCTCAGCAATGTTGAGGGCCAGATTTTGTCCCATAACAGCAAGGCCAGCAAGGCCTATTCTGGTTAGTTGTGGAGATTGCTCAGCCATCCTTACTACTGAAACATCACATTTATCATTCATTAATCACTGCAAAGAACTAGTAAATAAAAAGATGATTCTTACAAAGAGATCAGATAACAACAATTCACTGGAAACTCAAGAATCGATCCGCTATATAAACAAGAAGAAGCATCTTGACTTGTTTCTCAAGATCTACAATTAAAAGCCTTAGATCAAAGGAAGCCCCACAAAATCTATTCTTTTGTACGATCATTCGTCTTCCCAGTTTATTATCATGACCACACAGCTAGGATCTATGTGTTTGAGGATCTCAACCATTCAGTTTTTTTATGATCATACACAAGTGAAGTGAGATCTCATACTTACTAAACAACTATATCAACTAATGATAGATAAAAGCTACAAAAAACAACATGAAAATTGATTTATTTAAATCTTATACTCATAAAACAGTTTATTCAACAGAGCACCCATCAAATAACAGATCAAACGAAAATGAATTCATCAAACCTAACCACACTCTCACAAGGAATTACAAAGTTCTTCAAACAAATTCAGCAGGAATACACCATCCACGAATCGGAATCAAACTAAATTAAGACATACAGATGAAAGATCGATCCAACCCAAATGAACCGATCCAAAAAAGAAGCGAAACCCATGAATTAATTCCTCAAATAACACAAAATGAAGACAGGAAGAAGCCAAACCTTGATCCAACAAAATCGAATTGCAGAGAGAAACGCAAAGATCTGTCAAGAAGCAGAAACAATTAATCACGAATTAAATAAACAATTCACAGGAAGAAGAAAACAAGTAAAGGGATTATAAATAAAAAGATCTAAAAACGAATTCAGTACATAAATCTTGAATTTCTTCTACTACTCTTATGCGGGTCAAAATTGGGCAACTAGTTTTCCCACTGATATTTGTTCTTCGTTGTGGAAGGTTGTTGGCTGGCTGCGGTTGGTGAAAGACACCTTTTTTCTTTTTTTAGAAAATCTTTTTTATTTTAGAGCGGCCAATTAAATCCGTGGATTTGTACACGTCAGCTCACGGCCGAGATCTAAATTCTTTATTTAATTAGTTTTAAAAATATACTACATACTGTAATAAATAAAAAAAGAATATTGGAGTAATTATTTTTATGATTGTACTGAAATTAATTTGTTAATCCATCATCCAGTGGAAGAGATAAATAGATTAATCAAGATTAAGAAGTGCTTATAATTAGACTCCAATAATTTAAAGATAAATAGACTAATCAAGATTAAGAAGTGCTTATAATTTGACTCTAATAATTAAAAAAAAAAAAAAAAACTTGTACCGAGTAGCTCAATTGTATATATATTTTTATTTAAAGCTCTTAATAAATTTGGAGTGTATCCCAATTTTCTTAGGTTAATCCCTACATGATGGATCATGCATGCCTACAAGTGTGAAGATATTAAATCCACATTTAGAAGTTAGATGTAACTAAATAGTTTTTAATTCGAATTGGTTGTGCATTAATAAATATTAATCATGCATTTGTATGAAACTGTACATATGTTGGGATGGAGTTCAAGTAATTATATT
Organism: Pogostemon cablin; assembly: GCA_023678885.1. Lineage (NCBI taxonomy): Eukaryota > Viridiplantae > Streptophyta > Magnoliopsida > Lamiales > Lamiaceae > Pogostemon > Pogostemon cablin. The sequence continues at coordinate 2,488,969 of CM042994.1, read as the reverse complement.
CCTATGAAAAAATTTATCAAAATTACTTTTATATAATAGTGTTAGAGTGATTGATTAAGTATTAAACGATTATCCTCTCTAAAATCTTAAGTTTTTAAATGAAGGGGTCGTTTAACATGGTATCAGAGCTCATGGTTGACAGAGGTCTAGGGTTCGAACCTCACCGCCACCATTTATGAGAAAAATTGCACATGCAAGACTTGAGGCAAAAATTTCTCTTGCATGTGAAGGGGATACAAATAGTATATAAAATGGATAATATTTTATCACCAAAAAGAAAAATTGCTGCAATTAATTAGTAGCAATTTATTTTGTTAATTAAATCACTTGATAATTAATGGTAAATTGGTAATCATATCTAAGAAACTTTGGATATATAAATTGTGGGGAAGAAAAGGCAAGAGAGATAGAAACATGGAATTGATTAAAAAAAAGTGATTAAAAAAAAAGAGAGAATAGGTAGAAACAGGGTACCAATTCAATTGGTACACCGTCCCACTCTCGTCCCCACTCTTCTTAATTAATTCATGCTCCTTTATTAATGTTGTTTTTATTTAATTTTTAAATTTATTCTATTTAAATGACTATTAAACCATAAACCCTAAATCCTAGGGATAAATTATTATACTCTAAACCACAAGGGTAAAATTATAATTATACCATAAACCCTAAACCCTAAAAATAAATTATACCTTAAACCACAAAGGTAAAATTACAATTATATTCCTAAAATTAAATAAATAAAAAACAAAAAAAATGAAAAAATAATTGTAACAGCAACCGTTTAAAAAAAAAGAAACACATACTGAAAGTGAAAGAAGGAAATTGTATATTTTGGAATTAGTATGACAATTGTATTCTATTCTTTGCCAAAAAAAATTTGAAAGAAAGCGTTGATGGAATTGCATTGTGTGAATCATTTTATTTTATTTTATTTATTTTTCTGTTTTTTGCTCACACAGAGTTGAATCTTCTAGATTAAATTCATAAACCGCGTTATATTTCTTGCGTTTTGAATGCTGTTTTTCACCAAACATTTTGACTATTTCCCATATTTTGGCAGAATAAATAAAAAATTATAGTAATATAATTAAATAATTGAGGAGATATGTATATGTGCAATTGATTTTATACAGACATTTTTAGTTGTAAAAGATAATACATTCGAAAATTTTACATTAAAAGTAACGATATTTAAACTCTAAAAATTTATACTATTAAATGAACATTCACTGAAATCATAGTTATTATATTTTAAAAGTTAATACTCCTAAATTCAATAAATAAAAATAAAAATAAAATTTTATGTTAAGAACAGAGAAACAAAATACTCCATCCGTCCATCCTAATGGTTACATATTTCCATTTTTGGCGTCTCATCCTAATGATTACATTTTCCTTTTTAGCATATGAGAACCACATAAATTAATTACTTCTCTCTCCATGGACCCACACATCCCACTAATACACCTACCAATTTTATATTAAATTATTATTTCTCTCACCCCAATACACATTAAAATATTATATTCATTAATCTCCGTGCAAAAAACAAAAATAACCACAAGGACGGGACATAGAGAGTATACTGTTTGCCTTGTATAGAACTTAGCCATGACGAATCAACACAAAAGGAATTTGAATAATTTCTGCATGCTGCATGTCACATGACTCACGAGCATACAGGTTTAAAGTCAACCAAAAATAAATTTAGTCAAGTCTTGACCATGTACAAAGTCCACACATACTAATTAACCCGCAATTAAAGGAGTATTATTGATCCAATAAACCCGATCACCTATTCAATTTTTATGTTTCAACTTCTATACTTGCTAGTGTAATTATAATCAATGTTCAATTATTGCTACATGTGCAATAATTAAATATTAATTAAGATATAATATTTTAAATATAATAACATTGTAGAATATGAGATGAAAATTAATTAAGGTATATTATTTTAAATATAATAACATTGTAGAATATGAGATTCGGATTGGGCCAAAGACTCGTCTCCCATATAAAATTTAGTGTTCCTAATTGATTGCCAACTGATCAAGATTAATTGGATTGCTCTCACAACTACGTTATCAGTAAAATATGTGTACGAGGATGTTTTAATTAAGTGTTTGGATTTCAAAATCTAGTAATTAAGATCACTCAAATGATGAATTTTAAATTCATGAAATGATCATCCCAAAATGAAATTATAACATTAATGGATTTGTTGTAAAGGCAAGTAGACACAATATATATTGTCCTGTACCTGCATGAATGAATAGACATCCACTCAATCTTAACTCATAGTGCAAATTTAATTGTCATCCTATTAATTAATTAATCCATATAATTAGCTCTATCAAAGATCATAATCAAGCAGATCAACCAGCTGGTGATCCATGTCATCATCATTGATTGTCCGAAACAGACACAGATAATCGATATGATCCATTGACAACATCGTACAGCACAAAAATGATGTTCAATATTTAATTTTCATCTGTGATGAGGTTGTTGAGGTGCATTTCAGCCAGCATCTGTCTCAGCTCAGATGCTTCCTGCCTGAGGGCAGCATTCTCCTGGACGAGCTGGTCGTGGTGGTCCGACACCTGCCCGAGCTTCTCCACCAGCTGGTGGTTCTCGTTGCGTAGCCAGACCACCTGCGACCAAAGCTCGTCCAGGTGCTTCTGCTTCCTCATGCGCGATCTCCGGGCCGACTCCCTGTTGGAGATCATCCGGCGCTGCTTCCGCTCGTTGATGACGCTCAGCTGCTGCTCCTCGGCCTCATCGGACGTGGAGTTGCTGCTGAAACAGGGGCTGAGATCAGGCAGCAGCTGGTAGGGGAACCTGGCTGACAGTTGGTGGTAGTTAACATTAACAGGGGAAGGAGGGAACTGAGTTGGGAAGAGATAATGGAGCTCACTCACCTCACTTGGTTGCATTGTGAATAGAATGGAATGGATAATTAAGTACAACATGAGTGGCCAATGGAAGTCTTATACTTCATTTATAGAATGTGGGGTGGACCCCATCCAGGGCATTACACTACAGTGGACTACCTCAAATCTTGAGAGACTGTGACACCAAACCTGTGTGTGTGTATCTACTTATGTGGAGTATTACATGACATACAACCATCATCTATATATGTGTGTATATATTTAGTGTGTTCATCTAATGCTATCATGTTAAACAATCTTGTTGGACCACAATCTTAGCAACACAAACATACATGTTGTAGTAGTGTATATATATGGATAAAATTGCTTACATGGAGTGGGGGGAAATGGGTAATCTTTAGATATATACAACATTAATTAATTTCAAGATTTTGATGAGAAGTGAGAACCCCTTATGAATTACATTGCAGATTTTATATCCAAACTGCACTTTTTTCATGCCACTAGAATATAATGGTATTAATTTATTTGCTCTTTTAAAAAAATTAATCTTGCACCTGCATTATGTTAATTAATTTATAATTGCAAGTACATGCAAATGTGAGTTACCAACTTGTATAATATATACTCTGCCTTTTTCAAGGAAAAAATAAAATAAAAAATCTATTATCCATATAAACTAGGAAGATATGAAGATGGTTGGATTTTAACCACAAAACTTGAAAATAAAAGTAGTATGATTGGTGGTGGGATGAATGTATGGATGTATTTTGTGAATGAAATGTTCCACTGAGAAAAGGCATTAGAATTGAAATGGAGGGTAAATTGGGTCATATTGTTGAGTGGTCTCATTAGTCAATCATCTCATTAGACCTAATTTGACCCCTCTTTCTTTTCTTGTCCCTGTTTTTATCTTTCTTCTCTTTGGTTGAGGGGTGGGGGTGGGGTTGGGGGTGGGGGTAGGGTGGGGTGAAGATGATTTATGTGGTTGAATACACACGTCATCCCACCTTTTGTTCTACTTGTATTTATCAACCTTCTTGAAGTGCCACTTTCCTCTGTTCTATTTTTCCACTTAATTAAATTTACTATCAACATGAGGCTCTGTTTTGTTATATACTCTATTTAGTATTTCTTCCTAATTAATTAGGTTGTTTATTGTTTTGAGATTAAATTAAATGGATTGAATAGTTAATAGGAGATTTGAACCGTTTTGATTCTTCTATATGAGATAAATTAATTAGTGTTTAATGAATCAAAATTAAATGAAGTACAAAATTATACCCTAGAAACTAAGGGGGTGTTTGGTTAAAATGTGGGTATGAGAATGGATATTACTTTGATATATTTTTGGCTATTTTGATTGATTCCAATAATTGTGGGAATCAAATCACTATTTTCATACTCATTTCTTATTACCAAACAACTTTATTCATTTCATTCCAATTCCCTTCCTCCCATACTCTCCAACCAAACATCCCCTAAAACTGTTTAGGGTTTAGGACTTATGAGTTTAAATACTCAAGCAATGCCCTCCAATAAATTATCATGAAAAAGGCTACACATTTTACATAATTATTTATAAGACGATCACACAATTTAGGTGAAATTAATCTAATGAGATTAATGATTTTGATTTTTTTACTTTTTTTTCTACATATTTAAATAAAAGTTATTATCAAAATAAGTGGTTTTAGATCATAGGTACTTTCATGATAATTGTAATTGAAGCTTTTTATTAGAATTAATATAAAAATTTTGGTAATAATTTTTTTTTTATGAAGGTGTGGTAAATATTAAAATACTAAAATTTCGTTTTCTTTTAATTGTTCTTCCCCTGTCTGACAGTTTGCCGTTAATGTTTATTTTTAATTAATTTTCAGATTCCATGGTTTTAATCATTTGAAAAAAGAACATCTCCAATTTCTTCTGGTTATTTCTACACAAATCTTTTTGTAAAAATCTGAAGATATTGTACACAAAAATAAATAAAAATGGAGATTCGTTTCAAATAAATCTACCAATTAAATAATAATAAAATTAGAGATTTGTAGAGGTAAGATTTTCTTTTCTTTCTCTAATCTTGATTCATAAATAATAGTACTAATAGAGAGAGGAATAGAAAAAGGTGGGTTTAAACAGTACTATTTTTGATGTGAAAGAAATGATTAAATACATATTACCCTCTGTCAGCATATCTTATCTTTTTTTCAATAAAATTATGCTTGTAGCCAATGCATGATGATAAATTGTCACCATAAAAAAATTGGGGATAATGTGTGATGTATAAATAATAAAATTTGAGCAATAGGGATTTTATTTTTAACATATGGAATAAATTAATTAATATATTTAAAATTTTAATTAAACATAATATAATACTATTAATTATACTTGATGGATTGTAAAGAAGATATGACATGTAAAATGTTTTGTCATTTACAACTTTTATGTCAATTCGAGGATGTGGAATATTGGTTTGGAGGAATAATCTAAGCATTCAAGATTTTCATGGGCATTTTCTTGTATAATCTCATCTCTTGTCTCTTTAATTAGAATGATTGATAAATAAAAGAAAACAATTTAAGCTTTTAGGATATAATTTCATCATTATCTCATGTGAATGACATATTTAATAGTGTGGCATAAGAAACACTACATCAAAATGATACAAAAAATACAAACCAATTTTTAAAGTTTGTGCATTAACTTGGAATTCTCATTTTTATTTTATATCATTCATCTAGAAATATAACATTTGAACCTCCAAATTACATTCGCTCGAGGTTTGTGTCGTAAACTTTCTTAAATTTCAATTTGATATAATCTTAACAACTGGTCTCAAATATTAACTTTAAGAGAGATGTTAAAGACTGGTGAATACATACAAAGTCATCTCACATTAAAATTTTGAAACCCTAAAGATGGATTCGAAAAACTATTCAATATCATTTCAAATTATGATTAAAAGTTGAGATAAAATTAAAATTTGAAAGAAACATATGATCATGATCTCATACATAGAAATTCGAATAACTCAATTATGACTTAAAAAGACGGTGTTGAATATGTGTTAAATAATTTACTCATCTAAAAGCTTAAGCTTATAAATAAGATAGTCGTTTAATACTTAATCAAATCACTCTAGCACGACCCCTCACATGCAGCCGAGATTAATTTTAATCAAATCACTTTAACACGTCCCCTCACATGCAATTGAGGTTAACTTTTGTCTCAAGTCTTGCATATGAAATTTTCTTATAAATGGTTAGCAATAATGTTCGAAAAAAGACCAGCTCAAGATAATAGAGTGTGTGGTTTAAACTTTGATTGAATTCCTGATAATTTAGTGTGGGGGGGATAAAATAGGAAGGAAGGGAATCCAATGATAAAAGACATCCTAAATCTACGGTCAGGGGTACTCCTGGACAGAATCAGTATCCGACAAAAAAAATTGCCCCTTTTATAGCATTCTCTCAGATGTGATGAAATGAGAGCTACACTCCAATAGTGCGACGCCCACGTTATCTGGTGTGGTCTTCCCTGCCCGCCCAACAACCGCACGCGTGCACTTCCGGGTCACCATACCCACATGTGTCCGCCACACGCTCCCTTCCTTTCTTTTCTTCTTAAATTACCCATTTCTCCCCAACATTTCTTCAAATTACCAAATTAATTCTCATTATTAAATATATCCATTTAATGTTTTAAGAGTGAGGCTCTTGTGCCTCATAGACACCTTCCCCTTTACAATTTAAACCCCTAGCACACAAGTTTTTATCATGTTTTAATTTTTTATTTTACTTTTTTGAAACAGCATAATTTGTACTCCATTTGGCTTGATACAAAAGTTAGCTATACACGTAAGCTACATTTTCATGAAATTATTTTTATCATTAACGTTTTTATCTTATAGTGTATAAAACTTTTTTTTTCCTTTTTCATTCGGGAAGTGGAGACTGAGTATTGGACCCATGAGCAACTTAAAAAATGACATAGCATTGAATTTTCTAATCCAAATTAAGATAATAATTGTTATGGGTATTATATCCCCGTGCCTAATGGGTCGGAAGCCCAACAAGCTAAGATACCACGAGCTGGAGGCCCAACCCTAAAGAGACCCAAGATATGAATAAATGGTAAACCACGGAATGATGGCAGCCCAAAAAGACGGCCCTGGCCCGAAAGAGACACTTCGGAGAAGAATCAGGAAGAAGCCCAAGAGACAAGCCCATCATCAAGGGGCCGGGAAGCCCAAGAAGATAAGGCCAGGAAAGGGCCAAAGAGCGGGAAGCCTACTAAGAGGATAGAGGGCCGAGACCCCTCGACAGAACATCCCGGCTCCGAAGCCGAAGGAAACATCCAGGAGCTCGGACGAATCACATAGCCTCGAAAATCGACTGATCCGACGACGGGAAGGATTATCAGAACTGCTGGGCAAAGTACAGACATGACTGTGAGAACGGCTAGTGGCGGCAAGCTAAAAGACAAGGATAACGGTAAGAAGAGATGTCTTGGGGCAGCACTCTCACATTAAAGGACAACATACAACAGGTACGTCTCTCGTGATCCACCAATAGGAAGCAAGCAAAGGATAGAGAAAGACCTGCTGCGCTCTGCAAGACATCTGGTGGCTCTCTGCATCGACTGCCAAAAGTTGTCGATGTACCAGCACCCTCCATTTATGGCTGCTTGTCTTCGTCCAAGTGGCACCATGGGATTAGACAATCGTTAGGTTTTTGTTGGTAGTATAAATAGTTTCTCTCACAAGAGAGAAGCAGATTACTCATGCTCACTTGAGACATTACACTTGTAATTGAAAGGTTTATGAGTGTTGGTTTGGAGGAGAGTAATAAAAATTGGCTAAGGACTTTGGTTGGACTTCCCACTTCTCTCACATATTCACTTGTTTATTGTGTTTGATTGTGATCGTTTTTGGCTTAATTACACTATAATCTCTTATCTCTTAATCATAAATTAACTAGCTAAGATCACACATCAATAATAATAAAGATATGAAGAGAATGAGGTGGTGAAAGTTTGATTGGAGCAATATGTAAATGTGGATGATGGGGTGGTCAATTTTGTGCTACTCAAATTTGTTACCACATGCCATTGATGCACCCCACTCATGGAACCTATTACAAAACCTATCTCTTTCATTCAGGGGAGGGGGAGGGGAGGGGAGGGGGAGGGGCACCCAAATGATTTCCATATTACAATCATGTATCTATCCCTATAAGGTTTTTGTCTCAACTCATAGGACTTAGGGGTAACATTAATTCATTTTAGCTCCTTAAAGTAAAACTAAGATATCGTATAAAGATTCAATAGATATTATTAATTATTATAAGCTTTGTGGTGTAATATTGGTTAAAGAAAAAAAAATTGTATAGGTTCACAACCAAGTTCAGTTTTATTTTCACTTTTATATATATATAGTTGTACTTTAAATTTTTATTTTGAAAAAAAATCAAGCTGTACTTAAATCGACACGCATTGGGGGTGTAATAGTAGCAGCATAGTTAAAGTTAATTAATCATCAATACTTTTAAACAACAACAATATTAATGACTTACATTAAAAGTGAAAAAAAGAAAAAAAAAAAAAAGGATCAAAGTGTGATGTTAAGAAGAAATTAAGTAGTGGCCCATTTGCTATAAATAACTAAACACCTTTTTCTATCCACACCACATTGATAGTGGATCATCAAGCACTTGTACCAAGTACGTAAGCACATTATTATTATTATTTTCTAAATGCTACTAATAATTCATGATGCATAACCCCACCAATCACACAATCCTCATAATACCACTAATTTGGAAAATTAATGTATGCTAATTTGTATTATATATTCTACCACAAAATGGGCCTATAAAGATTGTTATATATTTATATTTTTATAATATAATAATACTTAATGGGTGAAAAAGTGGGAACAAATTTAGAAGATGATTCAACAAGGAGTTCGCACATCATAATCTTATCCTTTCCTAACCAATCCCTTTTTATCTTAATTAATTACATTTTTTAATCAAAGTAATTTCATCATATATAATCTCAATAATGTTTATGCATTGTGTTTTACTTTTTAGTACATAGATCTATAATTTTTTCATATTATTGTAGACTATACTATAGCATTGTTTTATAAATGTGAAAACATTGAGACACATGATTTAAATTAAGATAAATTGGGGTACTTTTTCTTTTAAATTACATGGTCTATGATTATGGATTTGGATTTGAACGAATAGAGTTGATATGCACCCTTTCGTGTGGACATCAATGTTACAATTGAAATGGCTTGTCTTTAATTTTTTTTTCCTTGTTTTTTTATTCTCGCCTAACATTATAATGATCATTGTTTCTATACATTTTCTTGACATGATAAGAATCGAATCATTTTACAATTAATGAGAACAATGAAAAATATCTTTCAAAATTGACCTTCACTCGATGGTACGATAAATTTCACAAAAAACATATTATTAAAATTAAATATTAAAGAAATACTGCAAAGGATAGTAAAATATATAAGGGCACATATGTAATATATTAAATTAAGAAATACTTCCTCCGTCCCGAAATATTTTACACACTTCCTTTGTAAATTATAAAGGAACTGTGCAAAAAATTTTGAAACAGATGAAGCATTATATTATATTGTGCTACATATGTAATCTGTGATCGGAAAAGAAAAGATTTGAATTTTGATAACAATATTATTTTATGAAAGAGTCACAATAAGACAAAGTGAATTATACTTATTTTATCCAACAAAAAAAAAAACCCATCCATTCACACATCCGAATGTATAAATCATAAGTATGTTGAAACATTTAGTAGGAACGAAATGATGATAGAAATGAATTAAGATGAACAGTAATTGCACTGAAAATTTAATTTAATTTAATTTAATGAGCTGACAATAAAATTCATGAATAGAGACATGTTATAAACTTATAAACTCTTAACTGTAAGTAAACGTCAAAAATAAAATAGAAATAGTTCATCCTAATCTTAAAATGTATCGAACATCAGGATGTGTATAAACATTTGGTAGTGGATTATAAGTATATTTAGATTAAAAATATGTAGCCAATAAATCATATACATTCGTAACAATTTGTAAGCTATACAACATACATAACAAAATTTAATCAACATGCATGTCACTTAATTCACCAATATGAACATCATCTAAATTTTTTTAAAAAATTATTATTTAAAAGAGGAAGGTCAACATTGGAGCCTATTTCAGAAATTCATATAAACACAACATAAATTTTAATTAGATATAATTATAGTGGTAATTTTTTTTGTAAGCTTCAATCTTCATGCTTATTGGAGAGATGTGAAGATAGATTCTCATATTCAATACCACAATGATTAAGGCAATAATCTTGAGGCCCCATGTGTTAAAATATTTTATTGGTTCTACAATGGCTGGTTGAAAAGAGGTAATGCCATAATAATAATTATGCCTTTTTAGAGGGGTTAAAGTGCTTTCTCTGATTAGCCACTAAAACCTTAACCTAATAAAGTTATTATTAAAATGAACAGCAGGTAAATTAAATCTTTTTTTAATGATTAACCTTTATTTCATTAAAAAGACCTCAGGAGTTAGAAAGGACACTTGAATCTCACCACTAATCCATTAGACCATTCACAATTTCACAGTACTATCAGGATTCAGAGATGGGTTATTATGTATATAATGAAAAATAAATTTTACCCAAACACATGCTATAATTAGAAAGTATTATTTTTATTATTAAATTTTTTAGAAAAAATTGAAGATGTTGTGTAATTTTAGAAAGTAAATATTTTAATTAAAAAATTATTGAAGGTGGTGAATGAGGCAGAGTAATTAACACACATGATGTCCTTTATTTTTGCAGAATTGCAATGTAAACGATGATACCATCCGCCATCCCTCCCTGCAGCCAATCAAGTGTGCCGCCCCTAATATATTTTTTTTCTCTTTCGATTCAAATTTTAGAATGTACATAAATATTTCCAACAAATTGGAGCCTATTCATCTCCCCGTGCCAGCTCTGCTTTTATTTTATGGTCTTAAATAATGTGCCAATCTTCTTGGATCATTTATGTAAATAGGTTTTGGCGCATTTTATTAAGTGGTGTTGGCCAACAAAACTCACGATCATTGACCGGAGCAACAATGGCGAGGATAGTTCGCTGTAGATCTGTGAACATCAGTCGTCGAAGCGGCGGATCCGGCAGCCAAAACTCGATCCTCCGGGCGGAGAGGAATACGGTGGCTGTGTGCGGGGTGAACTTGCGGACAGGTCTGCGGAGGTACGGCTGCAGCGCGTTACGCCGGCGACATTTTTGGGAGAAGCAATATTGAGAAATAAGAGGTGCCATTGTTGCTCAAATTATAACCCTTTCTGATTTTAAAAAATTATAACAGGTGAATGGCGGTACAGCGTAAGGAAAGAGATATATGGGAGAGGCGTGAGAAATGGCGTGAATCTCCAAACCCTCAATTTCACTCGAAGAATAAAGATGGGAAGAAGAAAGTGATGCAAATTGAAGGTGCCTACTCTACTCTTTCTCTGCTATATTTTTAATCGAAGATTTACAATTGCAACTCCGTTCCTAAATCCTTCTCTCCAAAGGTAAGGGAGGGGAGAGAGAGAGAGGCTGAAGTCGGACGGGGTTTAGAGGTGGCGGAAGTTTCCACAATGAATCTCCTTCTACAATGCCAATACATAGGCCAATCACAAGGTTAGATTGTGGATTCATGGCCATCCATTTCAAGTTTGAGTTTTCTTTAATTTCTCTAAAATTTCTATTCTTCATTTATTTTTAAGGAAATTTGCAGCTGAAATGGCTATCTCAAACCATTCATGTCTGGAGGTAATAGACTACTCTCTTATTAGAATCATTAGTCAATTTTGAAATCTTTAGAGATAGATAAAAAAAAAAAAAGTATTCAGATTTGAATTGAAGTGTGAAGCAATAGAAACAAATCTTGAATTTGAACTTTCAGTTTAATATGTGTACGCTTAATTAAATAGGAAGCCAAAAAAACCAAATGAGTTCACTGTGTAGGAGAATATCCCATTAACAGAGTCAGATGATTATGGAGCACCTAAAGAATAGGTCTATAGAAAAGCCAGAGTTTGGAAATGTCTGAGGTAAGCCACTCTCACCTCTTCTCAGTTTCCTAGAGATTTGATTAGGTTGTGAATTTGTTTTTATTTTGTGTTTAAAATTATTGGTACATATGTGCAGTGGACTATGAGAGAAGTGTGTGGGTGAGTGATCTGTGTGAAATTCACCCAAATTTTAAGTGGATTTTTGTGGCTTTAATTCAATAATTGAACATGATTTTAATGAAAATACTATTAATTGCTTGATTATTTGGAGAAAGGTATTTTTGTTTATTTTTGCAGAAAAATTGGTGATTTTGATAAAAATGAATTCTACAAGTGAAGAGGAAGATGTGGGAGAAAACGGAACTCAATTTGGATTTGAAACGAGCAAGAACGGGCCAAAGGAAAATTCGTTATAAATCTCATTTTTGGTTCCATGAGCTAAATTATCCCACATTGATTACTTACCACAAATTCTTCTCACTCTACTACTACATGAACCCACTTGTCCCACATTGGAAACTCACTCAAATTTCTCTCATCCTTACTACTATAAATATCATTTTTCATGAAAGCCACCATTGATCAATTTTGTACCCATTTAAATTCCATTAAATTGAATCGTGGATCAATTTTTTACCCATTTAAATTCCATTAAATTGAATCATTTACAAGATTCAATAGTTGAGAGGGATTTTAAGTAAGACCTCCAAGTTGATATCTCTCCCCTTTTAGGGCGAAGGATCCGTAATTTTAAATGTTTTTCTAGATTAGGATTTTAATTGTTTTCCAAGAAGGTGAGGACACCAAGGAAAGGATGAGCTTGGTGGATGTAAAAACTTCATTTGGTGAAATCTAATCCTACTTATTATCATTTTATTTTCTTTGTTTTGGATGTTTAAGTGATGCTTGAATTATGAATTAATTTGTGATATTGTTTAATTGTGCTCCCGGATTTAATTAGTTTCATTTATGGATGCTTAGTTGCTTAATCTATATATTTGATTTGTGTGGTTAATTATCTAGTGCATGTGGTTAGAACGAGAGTTCAATTATGTTTTTTTAGAAATTAATTGAATCATTTCATCATGTGAGTTATGTGAATTAATGTGAGAAGAGTTGGAGACGACCTCTCATATTTAGAATTACATAAATGGACACTAGAGAGGTTAGATCGAAAGGTCAATTAATCTAGTGAGGGAACCTAATCTTAGTGAATTCATAGTACCTAGAAAGAGAATATTACCTATGATTTAGTACCTTTTAGGGAACTCGTACGTGTAATTAGTACCTATTGGGAGGTGTTCGCTAAGGTATCGATCCTATGTGCTATTTTGGGTCTTTGTAAAGGCCTACATCCTCTTCATCTCGAGAGAGAGTTTAGGTGAAATTTGTGATCGCTCTTACTATGATAGCTTAAATTGGGAGGCAATTAGATGTGTTACATGATTGATCCATTTGAAATGCATCATGAAAACTTCCTTTGCTTTGAAAAATCCAAAAATATTGTAATTAGTTTCTTTTCGTGTTTTTATTCTCTCCCTTTTCTGACGTCCCTAACTAATACGAGACTATAACTTGAATGCCATGAATCCTAAATTCCCTTGGGTTCGATATTTTGTTGTTTGGTCGCCCGGACTATTAACGACCAATCAGTGAGGAGATGAGATGAGAGAAAGGGATGGTTGGTGTTTGGCAAAGGCTATGGTTTTACTAGATTTTTTCTTTTTAAGTATGTGTTTCAAAGTGCTTACATTTTTTTATATTGATTATGTATTGATTCTGTTTAACTAATCGATCAATCATTTAAAAGGATTGTATATATTTTAGGTTGATTTATCAAATCAATTTATTTATTTATTTATTTATTTTAATGGGGTTCTTGACTACAGTTGGAATCACCACTATTGTGGTGTGGAATGGCACAACGAAAGGTTCTAACTATGTGAGTTGATTCGTTGGTTTGTTGAGTTATGTGACTTTCCTTGAAAAATTGTCATTTTTACATTGCAACAGTTTTTTTTTTGGTGAATTTAGGATCTCATTTCTTCCTTGGCTTTGCATGTTTACAAATGAAATGAATACAAGAATTCAAGGTAATGTTTGGTTTGGGATTATGTCGGGTTTGAAAACCATGAAAGAAGAGAATGTGTGTGATTGTATGATGAGGTTCAAAATGGTAATGTTTTGTACATGTGCTCCCTAAGTTGGTGATTTAGAGATGTTCTCATAAAACTGTGATATCATTGTTTGTTTGTATCCATTTGCGAAAGGAGAATTTGACAAAGAAATATGTGAATATCATTTCAGATTTTGTAGTATTCAGCTGAGCCAGTGGACCCTCCATAGCTAATGAATACCTTTCCAGTTTCTACTCATAGAAAATGGCACATATTGACTATCCTCTTGGGCATTTTGAATATTTTATTTAAATAAATGTTGAATTGATTTAGGACAATTTTGATTGTATTTTATTTTTTTTTAAAAAAAGTTGAATTGATTTAGTACAACTCTTATCGAACTAAAAACTTATCGGTGGAAGAGAAAACTCTTCATGTTATATAATGCGTATTTTGTTAAAAGATTGAATGATAGATAGGCATGACAGTGTAATTCTTGATTGATGTGTTAGTTAACTCTTATATAGATTAGAAACTGTTTATTTAACTAAACACTCATTAAATAATAATACAATTAAAATATAGAACCAGCATACTTCATTAATAAATGTTTATTTTCATGTCTAATTAACAAATAATATTAATTATTTGGAATACTAAATTATATATATATATATATATAATAATAATAATAATATAAAGTTACATTTATTTATATCAATGTAAAAAATCTATATCTATAGTTTTATAAAAATAGGGCAGAAGCTAAGATGCGCCAAAACCAAACAATTTTACAAGATATGCAAAAAATTAATTCTATTTTATTTATAGAGACAAAAATCATTGTCCAACTTCCTATGAAAAAGATATAGTAAATTTAATTTTTATATTTGAACAATCCAATTATTTATTTTTATTTTAACATTTAATTGAATATACAAATTTTTAGATTAAAATAGTTTATTAAATGTCATGATCATAAAAGGACAATAATTTAATCGTAAAAAATATTTTATGTATATATATAAAAAGAGTTTATAAACAAAAAATATATTACTAATATTTTTTATGTTTTATGTACATCTATCATATTATGATAAAATTCTGATAAAAAATGGAATTATATACCTGCATAGATTGGAGTAAGAGAAATCGGTAAAATTACCTCGCATAGATTGGAGCATGAGAAAATTGGTAAATTTTGCTTTAAGAAGGAGGAGTTGAGAATTATCATTATTATAGTAGAGATAGGAGTATGAGAAAATTGGTAAATTTTGCTTTAAGAAGGAGGAGTTGAGAATTATCATTATTATAGTAGAGATAGGAGCATGAGAAAATTGGTAAATTTTGCTTTAAGAATGAGGAATTGAGAATTATCATTATTATAGTAGAGATAGTAATAATATATCTAATCTCTCAACTATGTCTTGCTCTATCATGTTCCAATTAATTCAAAATTCTTAACAATTTGATAAATATCCATCATTTCACTTTTGAACATTAGCTCATTTCAATAAACTCAAACTTTTGTTTTAATATCCCCCAATATATTCTCCAAGTTCCAACTACTTAAAATCCACCAACACTTATAAAAATCGAGTTCACGATGTAAACCCTGCGGTCTCCCTTCCAATCCTATATACCCTATGTATTGATAGGATGTTTAAATTAAGGGAGATCACAGGGTTTACAAGAGTTTATAATGTAAACTCAGTTTAAAAGAGACTAACTCCTTAAAATCATATTTTTATTTAACATTCGTCATATTAAAAAAATAAGCATTTTTTATTTATATAGCAATAACACTTTAACCAATTTTATATAAGTGTGTCTTACAAAAATTTTATTATTATATTTATATATTATTATTATTTTAAATTTTTATATAATAATTTTTTGCACATCGCACGTGTGTATTACTAATATATATAAAAACAAGAAAGTCTGCTAAAAATGGAAAGCAGATTTATTCCGCCATTTTTTCTTGCTAAATATGAAAAGTTTGTGAGTAAGAAGAAACATCATTTGTTATTGGGAGGTAGGCTACACGCGCTTGCTATGTGCATTTTCTATTCTTTATTTCATTAAAAGAAAAAAACTGTTGCAGCAATTTTGGAAAAATAAATCTGTATCATTATTCTAGAAGGTTATTGTGGGCGGCTATTCCTGCTTTAGTAGTGTGCCACCGTTTCCCTAACCAATGACACTGGCATGAGACTCAAATTCTGTTGTCAATTTTATCGAGGCGTCATTAATTGGTTTGTTGATGATATCTTATTTGAAGAAAGAGAATAAAATGATCGAGGTTTAATGTTTGCTTGAATATTTTGAATTTTGAGACTAGATTTCTAATTGGAAGTGCATGTGGGGTTCATTGGAGAATGGAGTAGTGATGGGTATTGATTATAAGGTAAATCTTCATGTTTGTGGTGAAATAGGCGTTCTTTTACTAATTTATGTTGTTCTGTGGGTGTAATGTGGCTGCAGAGAGCAGAAGGTGAAGGTTCCGTCTATGCACTGTGATGCAAGAGTTGGAACTATCTATGCTGACATCACAAACTTATCAGGAGACCAAGTTATAGCACTCTCCCCTCAAGTAAGTTGAATGAAATTATACAATCTAATATTGGTATCTTAAATCATAATCCTTTTTTATTCATCCAAGTATTCAGATATTATGCTCCAGAGGATCAGAACTGGACCTTTTTAGATGAATATTTGTTTGTATTTTGAAGTATTCATAACTAATATTGACTGTGGAGTACATAAGCACCAGTAATATAAAAAAAAGGTATAAATTAACAGCCTTTTTGTTTGTTATCTTTTGTGTTATTTTTATTATTACTTTTTTTTTTGGTTGACTTGGTAAGGAGATACCTGATGACAATTATGAGACTTTTTCAAAACTACATTTGTTTGCAGGTTTACCCTCTCGATTTACTAGCTCTCACTCTCTCTTGCATCAACATAGTTTTACTCTTGGCAGAATCATCTCTTATTTTAGTAATTCTTTATATAATTGCAAGTCCAAGCAGGACAACAATTACATAAAAGTGTAGGATCATGTCATTAATTAGAATGTTTTGAGACGAATGGATTTATTACGCCTAGCATTCTCCCCATTTAATACTTGGTTTTACTCCTGTTTTGGGCTCTTTACATGATGAAACCTAATAAGTTCTAGGCTTGTGAGTTTCTCATCCACTTTCACGAATAACAGCGAGGTGATAAAATTATAGTTTTCGGTGACAATCTATTTATTTTCGTGAGATATTATGTACTTAAGCTAATCTGAATCATAGGTCATAATTCTAAATTTTCTTTCATATAATTTGCAGCCACCCTGAACGAACAAAAATTCTTGATGCATCTGTGTCTCCAGTGAATGTTTTGTTGAATGCATGACTGTTGAATGAAATTTGTGAAAGGACTTTCTTTTAGATGATATATAGCCAGTTGGAAATTAGTTGTAAGCAATTTGTACCATGATAACATAACTCCAGAATTTTTTGATATCTTTCTCCCATTTATATCTCTTTATGTTCTTGAAGTTCTCACCTTCTTTCCCACACTTTGAAAGTTATTTGTGTTTTAACCATGTATTGAATTTCATCGGTGTAGGGCAGATCAAATATTGTTGTCTTTTGAGAAAATGCATTCTTATGCTACCTACTCAAATCATCTATTTGCTTTGGTTTAAGGTTGGAATTGTGTAGTCACTTGATCGGGTGGAAGGCTAGCTATTGGAAGATTAGGCTCGCTTTGTAAACAAGTGTTCTAGGATTATTTACTATTGATATCTTATTTTACTATTTGGAAAAGAGTTTTATTTATTACATTGTTGAGTTGCAAGGATATGAGGTTATTTTGGTGACTTCTGGTGTTTTGGGTCTCATAGTAATTTTCTTTCATTTTATTAACGCCTCTTGAAATCACTATACTTTATTAAATAAAAATGAAAACAACAATAGTTAATTAAATTAGCCCAACCATCCCATACAAACACGGTTCACTAGGTCCTATACTATATACTCCTATTTCATGTTATAAAGAATATTAATTTATAAATATTCTATTCCATTAATACATTTTATCATATTATATAATTTAAAAAATATAGTATAATTTTATTTTATAATAATTATATTAATATTCTTGTCTGTGGGTGTATTACTAGTAATTATATATATAAAAAAAAACTCATTTTTAAATCGATAACAACTTATCATTTAAAAAAATAACAACGGTCTGATACTTCTTGTAAGGATGATAATGTTATCTTGAAATCTTTTACTTATTCCCCCCCCCCCCCCCCCCTTATTTTCTTTAAAATATTGTGACATTCAAGGCACAAAATTATGAAAATTACACTTGTATGATAACTATTGCAATGGAGTTAAAAATAAAATTCATTTAATTTTATTATTTTACCACCCTAAAAGATGAACCTGGTATATCATCTGAAACTCAGTTAATCCTCTCTCCACATAAAATCATAAACTGTGCTAAAATTGTCAATTTGATCATAAATTAGAAAAATGAGTGGAATTTTTATCAATTTGATGAAAGATACAAGTATTCATGGAAAATACAAACATATAGTATTAACATGCATAGATAACATAAATATAATTTTCAGAGCACAAGGAAAAAGGTCATCTAATTTAGCATCATGATGAAAACAGAGAAGTTAAGAGCAAGACTGGGTGTGAGGTTCTAACATACCCCAATTAGACATCCATATTTTAACCGGAACTCAGACATTAGAATTGGAGAACCCACGGTTCCAACTGGAACCAGCCAAAATTGACCAAAACCGAATATATTTTGATTTGATTTCAGTTTCTCATTTCGTGGAATCGAACTGGTGATTCCTTCTTTTTTTTTTTCTTTTTCTTTTTAATATTTTACACAGTTTGAGTTTGAGGTTGAAAAAAAAAAAAAAGGAACTGGCGGTTCCAAAACCGAACCGAACTGGTTCAGTTCCGGTTCCTAATTTCACAACAATTCCTCTATTTTTTTTTTTTTACGGTATGAGGTTGAAAAATAACTACTACTAATAATAATAATAATAATAATAATAATAATAAGGGAAGCGGAAAGTGGCAGTTCCAAAACCGGACCGAAACCGTCCTAGTACCGGTTGAATTCCGGGTTCCTAATTTCCTGAAACCGGAACTGGGAGTTCCGAACTGGGTGGGTGCATGTCTACTCCAAAACTTTAATTAAATATGATGAATGAACACACTCCAAACAGATTTAAAACAAAAAAAAAACATGTCAAATTTAGAGCACTTAATTTAAGTTTTTGTAGACAATACCAAACTGCAGCACATAGAGAAGAGAAGCACTAGATTAAATGCAACAATATTCATCTTCTAATAACATATAACTTAGTCAAATACATATTGAGGAGAGTATTCAATTACAGCATGAATGCACTGTAGGATATCACAGCTGAAGGCAAGAGAGAGAAACTACTCTCATGCTGAAATATGATGTCTTTGACAAATGTTCATATCAAAGACGGATTTTTAAATCATAGAAAATGCCATAAACCTAGAAACAATTAATGATTTCGGTAGGTATTAACATCATATGTCAGAAAAATCATTGCAAAATATGTTCTCAAAACTAATAGTTTGATCCAAGGGAACAATCTGGGTTTTATTAGATCATCCCAAAGGCATAAGACAGGGAGTAAAACATTTGTCTTCATTAAAGAATACCAATCCAGTAACATGTAAGAGCGGAGAGCCTACATCCCGGACTATATATCCAAACTGCCTAACCACCATAAGACAAATAACTCCAGAAATAATCCACTGTGTCTTCAAATCACTAATCACATTCGTAACCGTTCAAGTGTTCAAAACCAATACAATCACAAGAACACCAGAAGCACCAAGACCCTGCAATGTCGAGCTTCTAACTAGTCTCTATAATGATTCTGTAAGGGATTATTGCACTCTACTAACGCCTTATATTACAAGACAGATTTAGAATCACTCCTGGATCAAAATACTCTGGACATGATATGCACATGAAATTTTGCAACTTTGGCCATTTGGATATACAATAAATTCTACTAATAAAAGAAACAGCAGAGTTATGTTCTATCTCATAACCAGACTCTAATGATTTAAAACACCCTTTCAAGGAAGAAGCTCAAAATTGTAACTGACCTCGAAATCATCCACAGCAATAGCAATACCTCCTCTACCAACTCCCCTGCTCTTCCTCTTCTCGTAATTGGCATCATCCGTTGGCAACTCGTACCTACAAACCGGGCAAGAGTTCCTAATACCAAGCCATGGAAAAATGCAATCCCCATGGTATAGATGGGAACAAGGCATCTTCGTCGCATTCTCCCCAATCCTAAACTCATCCTTGCAAACTGCACATACAAGTTCACCATTATTCTCAGCAACTTCCTCCTTTGTCAAGACCACCAAGGGAAGATTCTCCACCACAGATTTTGCAGCTGGGGGGCTACCCCTTGAAGGATTCTCATTCTCTACCAACTGCCCGAAAAGGGTATCGTATTCCATGGGCAAAATGTAGTCTTCAGGAAGATTCGTGTAAGGTACTTCACTCCCATTGACATCAAGCTCTTCTGGATTCTCAAACTCCATAGCCCTCTCTAGGTTATGAGCCAACAGAACTTCCCATCCTATGTTTCGCTCTTCCTCTGCTCCTTCATACCCTAAACTCGAATTCTCACCATCTGAGGATGAAATATCGGATGTAACAGATATCTGCTCAATTCGATTGATCACAGTGTTTAAATTTTCCCTCTCATCGTATTGGATTCTTTCACTAACCTCCTCCCATTCAAACTCCTCTCTATCATTCTCAGTTGTGACTAAAACATTACGGCTAAAACCAAAACTATCATAATTATCATCATCGTTACCAACAAACCCTGTACTTACCTCGAATTCTTCAGAATCGGACTCGGAATCCATATCCACCACCCGAAGACCTAAGTTTGAAATGAGACCTGGTCCAAATCCGAATTCGGAAACCGAATCCTCGGGCCGAGCCGAACCTAGCTCCCAAATTAGGTCTTCCGTCACGTGCGGAAGACGCGATTCGAACAGATCCGTCACGAAATTCATTTGCTCATCATCTTCCCCACCTCCGAAGAAAAAGCAATTGGGCTCCTCGTCCTCGCAACCTAAATTCTCGGTTTCGGGGTTCAAATCGAAGCCGAAATCGAAAGACGCTGCGTAATCATCAAAGAAAGACGAATTTGTAGAATTATTAGGAGGAGAGAATGGTGAATCAATATCAAAAACCATGGGATGATTTAAAAAGTCTTCGTCCTCTTGCACGGATTCCTCATGTTGGGACCGCATGGTGGGCTGAATGAGTCCCCCCGATGTCGAGGGCTGACGGTGGCGGTCGAGATTGCATACCTCCGCCATTGAAGCAATTTGATAGCAGATAAGTGAAGCGGTGTCTTTCTCGCTGATTTCGTTATGCGATTTAATCTGCTCTGTCGTTTGCTGTGGAAACTAAATGGGCGTTCTTTTTTTTTTATTATTATTATTATGAGCCTCTTTTTCTCATTTCTTACTAAAATAAAATAAATTTATTTTATTACTTATTTTTTATTGATATGTTAGCATTTGAATGAATAAGTGCTGTAATATTAGTATTTAAAGCGTTAATATTGTATATTGATTTTTATTCGATTTTGTATGGAGTATGTTTTTTTTTTTAATAAATGTACAATTTTTTTATATTCAATATTTTTATTAAAGAAACTAATAAAAAAATCATGCATAAAGTATAAGTTTTACTAAAATTTTCCCTATTTAATTCTTATATAATCATGCATAAAGTTAAATACTGGTGTTTTAATGTTACTTATATTTTGAGTTAAATGCTTAAACGGAAGGATTTTATTATCATTCGTTTAAAAATATAAATAATAAAAATTTATCACAGAAACTAAATCCTCTACCTAACTTGTCTTCTTTCTTTTATTGGTTATTAAATTGCTTAGCTTGCAAATGTTACATAACATGCTGATTCAATAAGGGCAATATTTTTTCATTTAAAAATATTTCAATGTAGCTTACAAAACTGCCAAGAAGATGCACTCACATTTGTAATTGTATGACATGAAAGCCCTTCCTTGTTGCAAAAACAAATTCACCACTACATAACAAAAAACAGTTACCAATATGTGGCTCAACATGTTGGGGATTTAAGATTCACTCCGTCGTTGCTGAAACCAGAGTGCAGTAAATGCCGGAATCACCCATAAAACTCTCACAAAGACGTATTTGAACTTGAGCTGCCTTGCATCTACATTTATAGCAGTGTTTGTCGTCTTAATCTCCGTTGCTAATGGGTCTGAATCTGAATTTCTCATCTGAAATGAAAACAAAATGACAGTAAACAGCATTATGAGAATTTCTGATGTTTTAGTGATTCTGATGTTTTAGCAAGTTCACACAACCAAAACGAACTCAAAAGGTTCTAAGAATAATGGAAATTGGAGAAAAAAAGTTCTAAAGCTTGGAGGAGCTAAACATTTATCAAAGCCCAAATGTAAAACAAGTAGTAAATCACTTTTAGTACTATTTAATCATTGTCATTGTCACATTTAAAATATGCCTTTCGAAAAATTGAGCCACTCAGCATGCAAGATTATCATTGAAGCAGTAAGAAAATATCATGAGACCAACCTCAGAACCGGCGGCTTTAGACTCCATTATTTCCTCGTTACTTTCTTTTCCAGGAGTTCCACTCTTGATATCATTCTCAGAGACCAAGACTTCTCTTACTTTTGTATCATGGCTTCCAATCACAGGTACTGAAGGGTCCTTCATTTTCTGACAATACTTCAGGGCTGTGTTCTTCTCCTTCGACAATGATGTTATCTTGGAGAAGAAAAAAAATAGTGTAAAATCAGAAGTTTCTGAACACAAAAATAAAACTACTATATCTTGGAAAAATGCCATAGAAACTCTTTACTATAGCGTTATCACTAAAAACTTTTCCCCCTAATTATGTGAGTCCTCAAATCATCTTATTTCTTGAATCATAATCAGTAATGCAGAATTCAACCTAAATGTCTAGGCTTTAGAATTCTATTTTCCACACAACTTGCAACTTGACACCAAAGGAAAAAAAATGAATCCTGGTTCAGTCCTAAACTTTTCTACAAACACAAGACGTCAACGAATTTAATATACAATCGAAGTAAATATCAATCAACCAAAATATGTAAAGAATGTGGTTAGCTAACCTGCTTATGAAGGCGTTCTCTTTCAAGAGCCAACTCCAATACTAA
Source organism: Pogostemon cablin (assembly GCA_023678885.1). Taxonomy (NCBI): domain Eukaryota; kingdom Viridiplantae; phylum Streptophyta; class Magnoliopsida; order Lamiales; family Lamiaceae; genus Pogostemon; species Pogostemon cablin. The sequence goes on along the minus strand of CM042994.1, from coordinate 2,465,511 downwards.
ATCTTTAATCAGTTTAGTGCACAGCTTAATACCTTTCACTGATTCATTCTTTGCTTCATCAGTCTGATGCAAAGATGTTTCTAAGTATTCCATTTTATGCCTTAAAAAATGTATTTCTTCAGTGAGTTCCTCATTGGACTCGGACAATATGATACGCTTCTCTTCAGCAGTCTCAGTCTGATTTTCAGCCCTTAAAACCTTTGCTTTTAGATCTTGTATTAAGTTCTCCATATCCTTGATTGTGCAGTCTAACAAGCTATGCTTCTCTTGGCTAGCTTCAGCAGATGCCACAGCATGTAGTCGCTTAATTTCAGATTCCTTCAATTGCTTCTCCAATTGTTCCACCTTGTTACTTGTGTCAGCTATGCTACTCTTCAAGCGGCTCACATCTGTATTAAGCTCCATGTTAGAATCTCTAAGAAATTTACACTCAGCTTGAGCAATCTCAGCTCTGTTTTCAGCTGCAGAAGATTTTTTCTTTAATTCATTGTCTTGATAAGAAGAATCCTTCACACGGTTAAGTTGAGACTCTAATTCCCTCAGTTTATGCTCTAGTGAATTGACCCTTTCAACAAGTTCAGTATTCGCACTCTCGGAGCACTGCAAAGCACATTCTTTTTCTTTCAACTGCTCCGCAAAATATTGAAGTTTGGACCTCAATTCTCCTTCTTTCTGAATCGATCCATTTATACTAAACTGTGCCGCCTGGATTTGCCCAAATAGTTCTTTTGAAATCCCCAAGAATATTTCTGAACTGTTTTCTGCCTCGAACAGTTTCTCCCGCATATATTCAGCTTCTTGTTCCATGCAAAAGACTTCGTGTTGTAGCCTTAGTTTAAACTCTTCTTCAATTTCTCTCGACTCAATTAGCCTCTTCTCAAGATCAATTTCCCCGCCCAAAGACTTCTCCAGCATTTTCAAAATTCTCCTCTGCTGTTTTTCTGTCTGCATTTTGATCTCCATTCTCAAATCTGAAAGGCCGCAATTTCCCAAACCACCAGAGCCACTACCATCTTTTCCTGTGAATGTCTAATATTATTATAAGGTCAGAAAAACACATTCCTCAAGCTGATAATTTAGTTTATGAATTAATATACTTTAGGATACAGTAGTAAAAATATACACAATATGCTAAAAATTTGGGGCAGAAATCACAGAGTTGCTCTGTATAATATACCTAATATTGCAGGACATTTAGAAGAACATTAAATCTTTCGGAAAATGGATAGAAAATAATGAATGAGAGAAATAGAGATTTTTTGCTCAATACTTATAACCACTATCGTAAAAAAAATTTCACGAGCAGAAGATAATACAGAAACTGATTTGTGAATATAACGCATTTGCCTTACCAGAAGAATCTAACAAGATCCTCCAAACATTTGCAGATTGCATCTTTATATCTGCAACCCGTTCAAACAACTTCTTCAGAAATTCCTCACAATCTTGCAACCTGTCCTCCACATCCTTAAATATGTCACTTCGCTTCTTCACAGAAGATAAAACTACCTGGAAATTGAAAATCTCGATCTGAATAAAAGACAGAAAATTTTCCAGCTCTCTGACTTCAGAGTCCAAAATACCATTTAGATGATCAAATTTTAATGCTTTCACAACAGAACCTTCCAGCATGTGCCCCTCTTCTGAAACAAAAACCTCTAAATCATTTTCCCTCCAAGCCACATGCATAAGCAGTATTTCCAAGTTAACCAATTTTTCTGAGGAACATGCCATATCTAGTTCAAGTCTAGCTAAAATGTCTCCACTGGATGAGACAACTTCAAGTGATTCTGCCTCCACTTCAACAGGACTGACATTTTCAATGGAAGCAAATCTATATTGAATACTGTCGGGATTCATTTCAAGACTTCTGGTAGGTTCACTTCAGTTCCTGAAATAAAGAGGATTCATATTTCAATCAAATAATATCAAGTGAGGCTCATACAGCTCCCACTGAAAAACATTCAAAACTATCAAATTGAAATAGTTCTACAAATCAAAACCAATAAAAAGAAGTAACTAAACGCAAATTAAGAGTGAACAGCATGACACTCATTCACTGAACTTGGACGGATACGGTTCAGTTGTAATACTTTACCAAAACTTTGAATTAGTTAGCATTAGTCTTCTCACTGAATAAGAAGCTGAAATACAAACAGAAACCTTTGATCATTGATGAGGTAAGTGTTCTATAATTATTATCAAGTGAAAGATCGAAAAGGAGAAAGTAAAAGAACCACATAACAAGCTTACTAGTGCTCTAAACTTTTCATTTGAGGATGAATATGCTTACAGTTGATACATTTGGAAAAAATGAGCAAAAACTATATGCACAACAGAGGCAATCAACCCAATCCCCACATTATCACGATCTTCTTTTTCAATAATTATCTTCATACTTTTCCAAACCTATATTCAACCAAAATATTCCACGGGGCTCTTTGTTGCTCTCTATGTCACTGAGATTGAATTTGTCAGTAATCAAGAGACTACAATAAGCACAACAGAATCATAAAATACCAATTTGCACAATTTAGCATCTTCCAAACATTAAAATAGGAACGAAATCATCATGTCATGTGAAGGTAATTAAATAACTGCACCAACAAGATTCTAATCCTACCAATATAAAAGAACACTTATGGCGCCAACAGATATTGGAAAACAGGGTCCTAAACCCACAAGGTCTTTATTATCTCTACTTTGACATTGTTCATAGATCGTCAAAGTAGTTCAAGATTAATTGTTGCTTACTACTTAGTTGCCCGTTGCCGGGAATTCACAAAAGGACGATCAAAGCAAACCGATTCATGCATCAGTTTAAGCAAATCGAATCGATTCAACGAAATCTCCTTGCTGTCAATCTCGACCTGACATTTTTATTTACAATGTTGTTAACTTGCCATCATAAGAATCTTCTCTTTCATTGACATCAATTTCCTCGTTATTTCTCAATTTAAAGAGAACTGCAACTCAACCAACTTTTGCATCAATGCTTTCACACACGCAAATGGTCGATTAATCACACCGAAAACGGCTAAAATAACATATCGGATCCGAAAATGAGAAGAGAAATGGCGGCAGTAAAATCCTCCTTCCGGATGCGATCGAGAAACGGTGAGTCTGACTCGGTGAGGTATTGAGGTCGTAGGGTGTTGCCATGCACGCGATATCACGTGATCACTTGATCTCTGTCGTCACACGATTAGTGGGCCTCAGCCCATACTGGAAAAAAATCCATATCCACTTGCATTGATTTTGGGCTCAGCTTTAAGCACCGTACTTGTGAGCCCACTGTAAATTATTGAAGGATTATTAACATTTGGACTTTGTTTAATCGTGAGTAATATGAGAAACAAAATGATTTATTACTATTAGATATATTAATTTTATAATATTATTAAGAATAAAAATTGAATATTTAACTTCAAGTAATTTATGGTTTTTTTCTTCATTTATTCATTACTTTTTTCGTACTATGTAAATAATAATGGCATAATTAATTAGGTATTCATGATATCTTCTTTCTAAAAATATAATCCTTCAGGTAAGTCTAATTTATACTTCACATAATTTTCTACACATGCAGTTTTATTTCGTTTATTACCGTTCGATAAATACGTATTTCATTTATGTACACAAATACCAAATAAAATGATTAAATAAAAATTTAAAAATTTGAAAAGAAGAAATTATAAAAAGGAAACAACGGCGTTGGGCGAAATGTTCTCACACGACGTGGCGGCCTGCGTTAAAATGGCCACTAATTTTGCAGCAAGTCCAAATTAATCAGGATCAATGAATAATTAAATAATAAATAAATAAATATAATAATATGAAATTAAAAGATGCGTGATGATTCTGAGTTATAATCAGCCAGTTATTTAAATTATTTTAATTTTACTTAGGTATATGCCTGAGTGGAATATCCAGATGGCGTCATAGCGTCCACATGCTTAATTATCAAATATAATACCGATAGAGCATTCTTGTGTAAAATCTTCCAATAAAATTTGTGTAAAATCTTCCAATAAAATCATTTTACGTATTTTTTAAATTTATAATTTTTTTTAAATTATTACCACTTTTTATTTATATAACCCCTTGTTTATAAAATAATTTACAGTATCGTTATCATTTTTACATTAATTAGGTATTAACTTTTTTCAATAAATAGTATCATTTCTTGTGCATCAGGAAAAAAAATTATAAGATTATAATTAAGTGTTAAGAACGGCACATGTTTGAGCTTATAAGGCGGGTATCACTACTTTAAGATGAGATTAAAAAAAAATTATGAGGTAAGTATTATTAATGTAATATGAATAAATTTAGTTTTTATGGTAGGAAATGTAAAAAAGTAATAATAATTTAATGTTTGGTAGACAATACTAATGTTATGTGTAAGATATAATCTCCCTTTATATTCTTATTATTTAATTTCTAGAATTTCAATTTATTACTTCCGTCCTTACTATTTTTTGCGTCCGCTTCAAAGGTATTCATTTTTCCTATTTAGTAAAAATGTACACAATATGACCCACCACTTCCCTCTAATACAATTACTCACTTTGCATATAATAATAATACTCCTTAATCCACGTGCAAAAAACAAATTGAACCTTAAAACCGGACCTAGGGAGTATTATTTTCTAACAAATAAAACATGTGCATTGTTTTAAATGATTTATAATTTAAATTTTCAAAATTTTATTCCATATTATGAAAAAACATTTGATCAAAATATATATTCGATCAAATTTTTTTAATCTATCAATTTTTATTCCATATTACTTTAAATTAAAGTATCTATATTATCTTTTTTCTATGTGAACATTGTGCCAAGTTAGTTGTTTAGTGAGTTTAAACTTTAAATTGAAGAATTTTGCAAGTAAAATATTCGATCAACATATTGTACGGTAGTGAGTAAAGAATTAATTAATGGTTTCGATTTGATCATTAATTATTGGTGTGGGGTTATTTGACATGAATGACCATAGCACAAAACGATTAAACGGCAGTCGTTATCTTAAATTCTTAATTATTAAGTGCATAATAATGTGCATTCCATTAATAAAAATAAATAAATAATAAATTCTTAACTGCTAATTATGATTCCTAACTTCATCGATTTTGATGTGTCATTTTAGTGTGTTATTTTCAATCAACAAGTTGAATGAATAATGTTTGCAATAGAATAAAATTATAAATGAAAATAAAGTATAAATCATAAAAGTAATAATTTTATTATTATTTATACTCCGTAACTTTAATACATCTAATTCACAATTTTTTATGCTGACTTGGAGTGTTTCTCCTTCTCCCATGATGACATGGCGGGAGAAGAGATTTTAAAGCACTTTTCAATATCTTTTTATTTTTTATTATTTTTATTTTCATATGTTATATTTTTTTTTGTTTTGCTTGCTTTCCTTTTTAATTTTTAATTTAGAGACATTTGTTAATCTATTTTTAGTCCTTATTTTCATTAATTTTTTTATTACTTTTTATTTTTTATTATTTTTATTTACATACGTTTTTTTGTCTTGCTTGCTGCTTTCCTTTTTAATTTTTTAATTTAGAGACATTTATTAAATCTATTTTTAGTCTTTATTTTCATTAAATTTTTTATTAATGAATTTTTAAATGCTGCAATCATTATATGTTAATTTCAATTTATGAGCATATTTTGATTGGAATTTTTGCATTAAACACAAAAATGAATCTTTGCATTAATCGTAAAAGATGTCTTCTATGGCCTCCTTGGTTACAGTGTAATTTTTGTATTAATCTTAATATTTGCTTTTTTTAAGCATTCTTTTTTTATGTGTAATTTTAGTTTTTATTTATTTAATTATGAATTTAAATACTCAACCATCATTCTATACTAATAGCAATTAATTAGAAATTAATTTTGATAGGGTATTTATGACTTATAATTTCTTTTAATATCAATTAATTAGTCATTTAATGTTGTGTCTATATAAACACATTATCAAATTTACATTCATATTCATCTTAATCATTTTAACATTTTTTAGCTAATTTATTTTGTTCTTAATTCCATTTCTCTTTACATCTTATTCTAATTCATCTTCTTCTTTTCCTATTTATTTGAGGATTTATATGTAATGTATATTTGGGGTTTATTTATTTATTTCTCCAAATATTTTCATTTTTTTTTAATATTTTAAATACGATGTACATTTTTTTAATCTATATGTTGTTATGTTAATCCAATTTTTCGTAATTACGAATCATCATGTCTAATTTTATTTTATTAATTCCTCTTTCAAATTGCGATTCTCACTCACACTACTATTTTTTTAATTTCATATTTTTATATTTATTTTCATGTATCCTCCATTTTTATAATTCATTAGATAATTATGTTTTTTTTAATAGGTTGTGCTAAATGAGTTACTAATTTGCATCAAAGTATTCCGATCTTGCAAAATAAAGGTTAATTATATAATGATGTTTCTCACAAATACCTTTACCTTGAAATTGAATATGATATCACTGACTATAAAGTTGAACTCCTCTCTATTTATGGGTATTGTATATAATGTAATTTAAAGTGTAGTAATTATAGGTGAAGTTGAACTCCTCTCTATTTAGGGGTACTGTATATAATGTAATTTAAAGTGTAGTGATTATAGGTGAAAAGATTTTGATGTGTACAACACTTATATCATATTTACATGATTAGCATTAGATTATTTGTTATGATTTTTTTTAAAGACTTTTATTCATAATCTATGTTAGATATTCTTATTAATATTCTTATGTAAGAAATTGTTATAATATTAAGAGTATAATAAATCGGTTCCAAACATCAATATTATGCAATCATTTCGTTTAACACAATTATGGTATGTTAAAAGTTTTGTTTTCAATGTGATGAGATATTAAATTTAATTATTATTATTTATTATTATAATAGTTTAAATTAAATTATTATTTGTATATATTATTTGTTCATATATATATATATATATATATATATATATATATATATATATTTATAAATTGTATATATCAATCTGTAATGTGTAAATTATTTTTTAAAAGTATAATTTAATTGGATGCATTTAAATATTGGATTAATAATAATGCAATTGTTCCTAATAGATATCACTCTTATTAACAAATTATAAATTTGAAACCATTTATATTAAATTTGATTATGTGTTGAATGTCAACTAAAAAAAATTAAATATTGATCTAATTTTATTAAACTTCAAAATTTACTATGATTAGATATTGACCCATGATTTATAATTTATATGAAAATATACGAGATATATTTTTTAAATTAAGATACTTTATTAATATATAATTAAAAATTTATATAAAAAATATTAATTGAATTATTTTAAATTTATATTACTTAAGATTTTAACCATAGACCCATATTAAAAGTTATTGTGATAAACAATAATTTAAATTTATTTATTATTTGGCTCTATAAAGGTCTTTGACTCCATAAAAATTAGGAATTTGATAAATTAATTTCTAATTTTCTTAATTATTTTTTTTATCGGTCTTTCTCAATTAATTATTAACTATTAGTATATACTATGTTTGATTGATTATTTCACTCAATTATCAATTTATTGGCAAAATAAATGAAAATTTTATTATATATTTATTGAGTACATTATGCTGTGATTGAAATAAAAATTATAATAATACAAAAAATCCTATCTATATATTCGTAAATTATTGTTTTTCATTTCTTCTTAATATCATACATTTATGTATTTCATTAATGATATATAAGCAATTTTAGTTTATTTTCTAATATTAGATGAACAAATGTAATTATTAATCAAATATCTATTCGAATATCTAACCTATATATATTCTAATATGAATTATTCATAAATTAATCTTATGAATCTTAAAAGAAATAATTTATTATATACATTTTACTATAACAAAAAAATCATTATTTAAAAATTTAAGATATTTGTGGTTTTTTTTTACTTACTTCATATGTGTCTCCATCATGTCATATAGAAGTGTTTGAACCACTTTCTATAATTCAATTTTTTCCCCTTTCATTTATTAAAAGTATTTTTATAACGTATCCATGTTGTAGATTTTGGGATTTTATTTTCTCCCTTTCCTTTATTTCTTATAATTTCCTTATGGTCTTTTTTTTTCAATTTTCTATAATTAAATTTTTCTTATTTTTTTTTAAAAAATATTTATTATTGAATTTAAATACTAATCAATGTATATGCTAATTTAAATTCATAAAAGAATAAATATTACTAACCTATCCTTATTTACTCACTTTCAGTTTCTTTTTTATTTTAAGTACCTATTAATAAATATTCCTATTAAATAAATCAATTTCTATGTTAATTTTTATCCATTAGAAGTTAATTTTAATCAAATTTATAGAATTATAATCTCCTCTATTAATTTATTCAAACAATATTATATATATATATTTTTATTTATTTATTGCATTCCCATCATAAACAATATTTATTTATTTATTTTATTTTTTATTTATTTATTTTATTTCTTTCTTCTTTTCTTTTATCTTTTTTTTTTAATTTTTAAGGGTGGTATACTTGAAAGCCCTTAACATGAAATTTTATTAATTTTAATTATGATTTATTTATTTTATTTTTTAAAATTTACTTATTCAAGAAGATTTTTTCTTTAATATGGTTAATCAATTCAATTAAAAAATAGCTAATTTCTAGAGGGTTGATTTTCATTTAAATTTAATGCTATTTTATTGTAATTTAGTAGTATTGATATTTCATATTTGTGTGTATAATATATTGGAATCAAATATGATGTAAATCGCACTTTCATGTTTCAGTTCTTATCTTTTATCTCCCTCTTTATAGATCACCATTACAATTTTATACATGTTTTTATTTTATTTTTAAATATTTATGTAGTGATATAGTTCTACTATACACTTTTTAAAATAATTTTTATATACTTCATCCAATAATCTTCACATTTTTATATAGTTTTTATATTTAATTTAGTAAATATATATCACAGCTGAAGATAGTTTTTTATATGAAGAAAAATCTTTTATTTTTTAAAAAATTTCCTGAATTAATGAAGATATTTTCATAAATTATCATTTGAATTTAATATTGATTCATTTATTGTAATTTAGTAGCATTAAATTTTTGTGTGTATATATATGTTGGAATCAAAAGTGAGGTCAAATTACAATTACATGTTTCATTTCTCCTCTCTCTCTTTATAGATCACTATTACAATTTTTTTTTACATTTATATAATGAATATAATTCTATTATACATCTTTTTAGAGAATTATTTTATATATGCTTCATTTGATTATATATATATATATATATATATATATATATATATATATATATATAATACCTTATTTAATAAAATATGTATGGTTGTTTTAAATAATGCTTTCATATATGAAAGTAAAAGCACAAATAAACAAGAGAAAACGGAGAAGAACGTACCACAAAAAAAAAAGAAATCAAAGTCAAACCCAAAATGTTAGTCTTTTATGTAATATCAGCATAATTATATATATTTATTTTATATATAATAATAATAATTGGTATTACATATAAATAGAGATGATAGTAATAATAGTGTGTGTATATATATAATATGATATAGTTAGACACATTTTTAGCTGTACAAACAATATATATAAAATAATGATGCACAAGTGGCATTTTCGGATGAGGCTTAAACGTAGATAAGACTACTGTTCCAAACTTTGCCATCAAGATTAACTTTTCTTTATATATACACACATGTGGTAAATAAATTGAGGAAGTGGAAGAAGAATATAAGTGAATAGGTTGAGGTGAGCACGTATATATACACGCCTATATACACTTACAGACATGTATATACATATATATATATATATCAATATATATTCATACACTGTAGATTTAAGAATTTCTATATTCTTTGTCAAACTTTATCATGTGATATACGAAAATGATCGTCTCGATGCGTAGATTCCAAATATATAACTCTTTTGTGATATAGATATCGTATGTGTTAGAAAAACTCCGTCGAAGCTTTTTATCCTTTAATAGCGTATTTTATTTCGTTGGGACGTAACTTTCATATTATAGGCCATTTTGAAGCTCTTCTCACGAGGATCACAAACATATAATTAGTTTTGAGTTTGGATGTGAAATGAAGAAGATATGAGGATACCCACTTCTTATCAAAAATTTTGTCCCCTTTAAACTTCGTTATTTTCATAAAAAATTTGTATGCATGTGATCCTCACTTTGCGAGGACTCCATACATACTTTCGGATTTTCAAATGGAGTTGTATAACTCAAGTTGAGTCATTTTGTAATATATATATATATATATATATATATATATATATATATATATATATATATATATATTAAATTGGATGAGCTGCGTAAGCAGCAGACCATGTTGTTTTTTTTATTTACATTATTTATTTATTTAATTAATTAATTATTTATTTACTATTTTTAATAATAATAATATTATTATAATAATTATTATTATTATTATTTTACTTATTATTTATTTTATTCATTTAATTCTATTTTATTATTTATTTTATATTATTTATTTAATTTAACTTTTATGTTATTTAGTATTTTATTTATTATTATTTATCTTATTTTATTCTATTAATTTAATTCCTTTTCAATATTAATTATAATTTACTATTATTATCATTATTATTATTTTTTTTTACTTATTATCTGTTTTATTTCATTTCATTTTATTTTATTATTTATTTAATATATTATATTTACTTATTTAATTTAACTTATTATATTAAATATTCATATAATTTTGTCACTATTATTAATTTAGATGTAGAATCTTTATTTTATATCCTTTTTTTTTAAACATTAATGTCATTTGAATTTATATTTTAATGTTACAACTTATTATTAAAGTAGAAAACTATAATTGTTAAATTATTATTTTAAATGATATATTTTTATTTTTTAATATTTTATTAAATTAATAATTATTATATAACAATAATTAGTTTGTGTAAACTATTTTTAGAAATTAGTTTTAATAATAGGTATTATTATTAGAAGTAGAACTCAGTTTAGTATACATTTGCATGCATACCTGAGACTCACGAGCAAGCCTAGTCCACTTTACACGTTTTCGATAAGATTAAGGTGGGGGTAACTTTCACTCTTTACCAAGTGTTACATTTTATGTCATGATTGCTATGTTAAGATGTGATGTGTGTTACTGATATGACATGTTATGTGTCATGTGTGTTTTTAGTTCGATGATAAATATTTTCTACTAACACTTGTACGGGGTGACGACTCGGTGCACATATACCAACTAACACAAGTTACTGGCTACGTCGGTTCAGTACTAAAATATATTTCAAAGTATGCTATCATTGTATTGGGGTGACGGCCTGGTACACATTTACCAACTAACACAAGTTATCGGATGACGATTCGGTCTAAAATATTTTCATTAAGTTATCGAACAACAATGTGCAAATTATTTTATTAAATGACATATGTTACATCTTATGGTATATTTGACATACATATTTATTTTAACGGTGCAATCATTTAAATTAACCCACTGAGTGTATTTTAGACGCTCACCCCTTTTTGATTTTCAGAACAAGATTTAGAAGATGGATAGATCTTCGCAGTTGACCCAAGCCTTTAGAAAACTTTATATTATGACTTATATTTTAGTATTTTTGTTAGAACTTTATTTCAGATATATCATCTGAACGTACTTATTTTGGATATTTCACTCTATTCGGGTGAGTAGATGCTAATATGTAATAATCTTTATGCAACTTTTACTTCATTATACATTCGTTTTGGAGATTTTTTATATTATTCCGCTGTGCATTCTCAACCCCTCTATTATTATATTGAGAAATTTATATCTAGTAGCGTCCCAACCCCACAGCGTAACTCGGGGCGTTACATTTTAACTCATATTTTTGGTTCTAAAATGATCTTTATATTATAATTATGTGTATTTTTTTTAATTTTTTGGTTAATACTTATTAATGTACTTCTATTCTTATTTTTTATTATTTTTAAATTATTTTTTAATATATATATATAAATATATCATTTTTATGTTTTTATGCACATTTATCTTTTTATCTTAAATATATGATTTTTTTACAAATTATCTATTATTGTCTTTTATATATTAATATTTATTATGTATAATTGCACTAAAGTTAATTACATGTAAAATTAGTTTAATATTTTTAATTCAATTGTATATATATATTGAGTAAAATTATATTTATTTTTACATTTGTATTTATTTATATATCTATCAACACGTTTTTTTCTAAAAAAATTGTTCCAATCGAATTGGATTTTCTTACTAAAAAATATAGTGTTTGTAAGTAATTATTGTCATTTTTTTTAAAGATTAATTTTAGAGTTTTAAGAGGAAATTTCACCCCTAAAATATTAAAACTATTAAAACTTTAAAGTTAAAAAAAGGTGATTACAAATCGATAAAATTTTAAAATTAGAAATTATGGAAGCAATTTATTTTATTTTAATATAAGGAGTAGCATCTTTAATATAAAACAGTTAATCTTACATTATTAGACCATCTACCAAATAAAGAATAGTTAATATTTATAATAAAATATAATATATAATCAACAAAAATAATAATTATTTAATTAAACTATTTTTATATTAAAGTTGTGTTATCTTATTTAGCATATGATTTATTTATAGTAAATTGATTTTAATTTTAGAGTTTTAGCACGTGGACCTAAATTTATTTTGGGTTACAATGTGCATGTCAACTTTCTTTATAATCATCTGTTGTATTATGTATTTATGGGTCGTGTTGTTATTTGTTCAATGTATATTGTTCTATACTATTTGCTTTAGTTCTACACTGATGTTTTTTTTTCGAACTTATATACATAACAATAATTTTTATCTAGAATTGATGATGTATTTTTTCCATGAAGCCTTATTAGCTTTTCGTGTTGGTGATATTTTGGGCTTTGAATTTTAGCATGTGGCCTTAATTAATTTATAATAATAATTAACATCCCGTATAATTGATTAGATATTTGCTCATTTAATAGGTGGTTAAAATCATGAATTTAAATTAACATTATTTTCTCTTTTATCTCTTATTAAAATAAATTCTTATGAGTTTATAATTTTTTAATCTCTAACAATTTGTAATTATTTTAATTTTAGAAGTCAATGATTTTTTTGTCATTTAATAAGAAACACAATTTCAAATTTCAAATTTGAAGTCATTATATATGGAGTAGTCCTTTTACCAATAACCAACTTTCTAATTATGTTCACATGACACTATAATCATTACGTACTTTTTCAATAATATGACTGATTTTACGATTGGGATTTCTCATTGAAACTTGCACAAATCAGTATCGAAAGCACTTTGTAAAATTATGTGTTTTTATCTTAAATAGGAGTAATATAATTTTAATTTTGATTTTAATTTTTTAACCATATTATTATTTTTATTACTTAAATATCTACTCCATTTAAAATACCAATTTATTATGATTTAGAGTGGAATTTTTCAATATCAAATTGAGAGTTTACTTATTTCATTATGGCCAAGCTAAATGCAGCTGATGACGATTGTAGATAAATAAAAAGTATCGTACAATATAAAGCTAATAAAAAATAATTAATTAAATGTAATATAATTTATGAAAATTAATAAATAAATTAAATTTTAAATATAAATTTTCATAAAATAAATTAGGATGCAAATTTAATATTAAAATATTAATTTAGTCATTCCGTGCATCGCACAGGCTCAATACTAGTTATATATAAATCATATAATTAATGAAATAGCTAGAGTAATTTTAAGAAGTTTTAACAATTTACTTTTACATATTTGCATAATTGAATCGTATTTTACATGCCTAATGAAAATATGCTAAACTTTTATGAAATAATTAATTTAATTTAAAAACATTATTAATCTCTGCATGTAAATAGCTCTAAACTTTATTTGATCTTTCTCTGTATAACTTCAAATTGCAATAAATTTTGACTTAAACTTGTGTTCACATGTTGATCGATCGTATTAAAAAGTCGTGTAATGGTGATATTGTATAATAAAAAATATAGGAATAAATATATTGTCTTTGTGGTGTTGTTAAATAAATAAAGAAATGTTTTCTTCTAATCTGAAATCTCATATTTTTCAAAATTATGTGGCGAGTCGGAGTCGTATTTTGAAGTAGTTTAAGTTTTAACCATAATATATAATAATTTATTAATCTAAAAATGAAATCGACCAAGTCTTCTAAATTCTTTTGGTCAAAATTAAACTAAATTTTAATTGGCATATCTTCATAGACTATTGAATAAATCCTCCCTTAAAAAAAAAATTAATTACTATCACGTAGTAAAATAAGAATGTAAAATTTTTACAACATAATCGAATTTGAGCAAAGATAACATTTCTATTCAAATGCCCTATTCAATATATTTTTTTTGAATTTAAGCAAAAAACTTATAAAAATACGCTATTCAATTTACATTTTACTATTATTTTGGTTTATCTAATTTTAGGTATTTATAGAATCCCACAAGTATACCAATATCTTGGCGATCCTACACAGTAGTATGTGATCAATCGAAATACTTCATATTATAGTATTATAAATTAAGAGTTGATTTATCGTGTTTTTTGGTGCACGTTTAGTATAAGAGTATCACATTTTATTTTAGGGATATACATTTTAATTAATAAGAATATAATTTTCTTATTAAAATAGTTAGACCCAAATATGATTATTAACATAAATATTTAATTAAAATGATAATTAATATTAATATTTGATTAAAAAGGTTTAAAAAATTTCTCAAAATATTAAGACATACTAAAAAATATAATTTGTAAGGAGTATAATTTTCGTAAAATGTGGAACATGGAAGCACTATTTTAGTCATAAATTAAAGAATAAAAATTCGAGTTGCGTTAATAATTTGTCACAACTTTATCGGAATGTAGAAAAATGTAAAAAAAAAAAAATTCAATGCATTCTATCTTCAAGACTTAATCACCAAAAATAAAATAAAATAAAATTCTCAATCCAATTTTATTCCATAATTCGTCAAAATACAAAATTACTACTACTATTTAATTCCAAATAATTATCATTTGTAAAAAACAAAATTTATCAAGACTCATTCACCTGTCTGCTTCGTCGTCTTCATTCATCTATTTGTTTGATTTATTTATAAATAGTAATAATCGAAAAATCTATCCAACCGTACACTCTTCACCCTGTGAAAAGGAACTGCTCTGGCCTCTCAGCGTTTGGAGGGTTCCTTTCGCTCTCTCACCACCGCTTGAGAGGAGCCCCCAAATGGCCACCCACTGAAAACGACCGCTGTGGCCGTCGTTTCTTTCTTTGGAATAATTGGTCCCATATCATACCCCTCGAAGAAAAAAATCGAGCTTGATTTTTTTTTCTTTTCTTCTTATAATCGCCAATACGGCAGCGATTATTTGTGTAACACTGTAGCTTCATTATTTTATGTATTCATACGTGTAAAACGTTGCGTGTGAAATTCTCTCTCTTCCTCTTTATATAGTTTGTCATTGTACGTGTATTTCTGTTTCCAGCTGCTTTTGTGTCGTATAGAGTTTATTTTAGTTGTGAGCTTTGTTTTTGTGTGATTGGATTTTTAATTTTCTGATTTGTTTGATATTTCTCTGTATTGGGTTTATTCTTTAGGGTTCCATTTTGTTTTCTGGTTCTCTTGAATTTTGGTGTATTCGACAGGAATCTAAAGAATTTAAGGACTATCTCTTAGTGGGGTGTCTTGATTTTGCTTGATTATCAAGTTTTGAGAGGCTGATTGTCATCAAAGTCATAATTGAATTAATATTTGAAAAATCTATCTAAGGTAGCGGAGTTGTTCTTTATAACTGAATTAGTACTTAGATCTTTTTCTAATTAATCCATTCTCTTAAGTGTGTTCTAGTTTAAAAGCTTTAGATTTTCTGTGCAGATCTTTTCGCTTGAGGACGTTACATCCCCTTTTGATCTCTGTTGGATAGTTGGACAAAAAACTTGAAAATGACAATTGAAACTGTAGTTCCTATCAAAGGAAAGAAGTCAAGAAAGAGCAGCAAACCAGCAGTTGTTGATGAGAAATCCCCATTGTTGCCCACCAAGCATGGTGAAGAGAGTTTTGATGAGTTCAATGGAGCTTCTTTCAGTGGAGCAGTGTTTAATCTATCCACGACAGTCATTGGTGCTGGAATCATGGCTCTGCCAGCAACCATGAAAGTTTTGGGACTTGTCCTGGGGATTATCTCTATCATTTTTATGGCATTCTTGACAGAATCCTCAATTGAATTTCTGCTCAGGTTTAGCCGCACTGCGAAGTCTGTTTCTTATGGGGGTCTTATGGGGGATGCATTTGGAAAGTTTGGCAGGATGGCAATTCAACTCTGTGTATTGATCAACAACATTGGTGTGCTCATAGTATACATGATTATCATAGGTATAAGATGAACGTCATGATTAAATGGAGTTGTGTGTGTTGTTTGTATCTTGTTCAAGTTATTATCATTTTGTTCAGTTTTGAGTAATTGTCAGTCTTACAAAGGTTTCATTGGTTGAAGGTGATGTGCTTTCTGGAACAACACCTGATGGAATTCACCACGCTGGTGTTCTCGAAGGTTGGTTTGGAGCACAGTGGTGGAATGGACGATTTTTTGTACTCCTTATCACCACAGTTGCCATTTTTGCACCACTGGCCAGCTTAAAGAGAATTGGTGAGTCATTTCCTATTAGGCTTATCGATCGATAAATTTGTATTCTGCAATCTTCAGTTATATAGCAACCCTGGGACTTGATGCCAATTTATAGATTGGTTACACTGTTCTTTACATCAATTTTATTTGTCGGCAGAGGTGAAATTAATGTGTGGACTTACTGATTTTATTTCTTTTTACACAAAATGCTAATCAACATAGAATGAACTCTTTTTCCCATTTATTTGCAAGATAGATCCGCATGTATTCCTGTATGTAAGAACAAAATTGGTGAAATTCTAGCATTTTTTAATTGCACATTGTATATTTATAGATTATGCAAGTAGATTGTGGTCTTTTTCCTAAATGCTATGGTTAAATCCTTCTTTAATTCATGTTCGCAGATTCATTGAGATACACATCTGCTTTATCAGTTGGACTTGCTGTTGTATTCCTTGTTATTACTGTGGGGATTACACTCTTCAAGATACTAAATGGAACTGTTCTGATGCCTAGATTGTTTCCTGAAGTTACCGATTTGGCATCGTTCCTCAATCTTTTCACTGTAGTTCCTGTTCTGGTCACTGCATTCATCTGCCACTACAATGGTAAGCAATGACTGTTTGATGATTGACCTGCTCTATAATGCCTCTTCAATGGAGAGATTCTTAGGCCATTGTATGATGAGTGATTACAGGACCCATTAACGTCATAACACATGGAATTTCCATTGAAATCATTTCTGTAGCATTTTTTTGCTGTCTTATATATGATTACATTTTGGTTTTCTCTAACATCTTGAATAAGAAAGTCAGCGATAACTGTTTTGATGTCGTAACTTTCTGTTATTGAAGATAGAATTGGTAATCTTCCTTAAGACATACACAAACATTGTAAGAGACTTATAGCAGCATCCAACCTTCAATATACTCAATTATGTATTGCGAGAACTATGAATTTTAAGTCCTCAGGAATTTCTGTTCTATGAAATGTTATCAAAATTCTAACAACATGCATACTTGTTTTGCAGTACACTCAATAGACAACGAGCTTGAGGACAATACAAAGATAACAGCAGTCGTTAGAACTTCCCTTGCTCTCTGCTCAATCGTGTATGTGATGACTAGCCTCTTTGGATTCCTCTTATTTGGTGATGAAACTCTTGATGACGTACTGGCCAACTTCTCCACCGATCTTGGAATCCCATTCGGATCCTTGCTTAATGATGCTGTTCGTGTTAGCTATGCGGCCCATTTGATGCTTGTCTTCCCTATTGTATTTTATCCACTGCGATTAAATTTAGATGGCCTCTTATTTCCATCAGCCATGCCGTTGGCTTCAGATAATTTGAGGTTTGCTTCACTCAGCATTGGGCTCATCGCTGTTGTCTTTCTGGGCGCTAATTTCATTCCGAGCATTTGGGATGCTTTCCAGTTCACTGGAGCAACTGCAGCTGTTTGCATAGGTTTCATCTTTCCTGCTGCCATTACTCTCAGGTGAGTCCATCATTCGGCCCAATTGATTATTACACATTATATATAATATCTTTACGCACTTATGGATGAACGATCAAGATCGAAAAGTATGTTGCGACAATACTAACCCAGTAACTCTGAATCCTAGAAGGTTTGAAAACATTCCACTAGGAATTTAGGACTTAAACTATGCTCACTCTTTTTTAAGGAGGATTAGTTAAAAACTAGAAATCATATACGACCCCTTTTAGTCATTAACACAGATGAGCCTACAATGTGAAACAGACGAAAAAGAAAAATGAGTCTATTTTAGTGGAACGGAGGGAGTAATACTTGGAAGAAAAAGTTGGCATATCACTCTGCTCTATTATTATTTCTCCATAAATCTATCCACCAAATGTTCTATGTTGATGCAGGGACCGGTATGGCATTGCCACGAAGAGGGACAAGATCTTGTCTATTTTCATGGTCGTTCTTGCTGTTTTCTCGAACGTGGTGGCAATATACAGTGATGCCTATTCATTGTTCAAGAACGGGTCGTCTCATCGTGAATGAATCTCAGCATTGCCACCGTTATGAAACGTGGGAGGTAACTCGAACGAGTTTTTATCGAAGCATAGATAATGACAGGCATAGAAGTAGGATGAGTCGACCTTATGGAATTCATCATCATTCTGCTCAACTTTGATGTTGAGTTGCTTTTCTTGAAATGTACAAAGCTGTTGGTGTAACCCACCATTCTGTTACTGTGTGTAATATTTTTTGTGCTTCTGAATTAATAGTGTGTGGAGAATATATAAATATTATTATATAAATAAATAAATAAATAAATGTGATGCAACTGATGTTGCCTGTATTCTGGTGTATCTTTGAACCTTCGTTCAGCTTATATTTTTTCACATAGGGTATGCTCAATTTTTATGCTTTATTTGATGTGTTTTTAAAAATTGTGATAAATAATGGTACATATTTATAAGGTGAGCTATTCTATTTAATTTTTTTAAAAAAAAACTAATTATAAAGCGATATTTTGAAGAAAAAAAATTGCTCAAGATATTAATTTAATTGAAAATTTTAACTTTGGGCGTAAACATAATAGATTTAGAATGAATTTAACGAATCAAAAGATATAATTAAATTGAAATATTAATTTTGGTTTTTTGATAAATCCAAAAATATACCATTGGGAAAAATTCACTAAAGAGTTACAAAAGTTTTTCACTTTCTCTTTCTAGTAATGAAAATTCAAAATGGAAATGTGTGTTACATAAACATTTGCATAATTACAGCAAAAGATTTTATTATTTCCCCATCCTATATTAATATTCTTTTTCTTTTCCAGTTGATTTCATACTTATATTTACAAAATAAAAAAATAAAAAATTATCAGTCTCATAATTACTTTAACCTTTAAAATTAAATAAAATGAATTTCTTTTGTGAAAAAACAAGTGGGCACGTAAAATTAAAGAAGGGAGTATTTTAATGATTTAATTTAATCTTTACAAATGAAATGTACAGAATAATTCGACTAATTACCACCGTCATTAATTTTTTAAATAAATATAAATATATATAAAAAATAAAAGTACGAAATAAATTGAATAAACACTTCTTGAAATATACAGCTGGAGCGCGGTTGTTCCCTCTGCAAAGTTGCTTGTACCGCCACCAATTCGCAACCTTCCCATTACACACATCGGAAAACACATACCAACACCATGACCACCGCCATGGGACCTCCGCCTTCCAAAGGCCCCACCACCACCACCACTGGGGCGGCCGAGCCGTCAACATTGGAATCACCTAAAACTACCGTGATGGGGCCCCCTCTTCTTAGCAACCTCAACCCTTCCGAACCTGAAGTTGTCGTTGAGTCATCCGAGAGCCACCAACAGGAACTCCAATCGAACCCTTCCGGTGCTGATACTTCGAGATATTCCGCCGAAGTTTCCAATTCCTCCGGCAATTTAGACAATGGTTCCTCTTCTGCCGATATAGAAAAAAAACAGGAGAAAAATCGGAGTAGTAACACGGCAGTTCCTTATTCGATTCCGCCGTGGAGTGGGCCTCCGGGCCATGAGTTCTTCCTCGAAGTACTTAAAGATGGCGCCATTATTAATCGATACGATGTGTTAGTAGTTCTTCCCTTTAGACTTCATCTTATTCCTTTTGTTTTGCATTATATCAGTTGGTAAACATGACACGGCGAAATTCTTAGAGATACAATTACTGGTGTTTATTTGTTGACGTCGGGTGGAAAAAGTTTTTATTTATAAGTGAGGAACACAATCACATTAGCTTGTATTTAGTTGATTATATAGTTGCTTAGAATTGTTAATCTCTTAGGAAAATTTAGATTTTCTTGATGGTTTTACTTGCATTTCATTGTGTATGGTATCTTATTCCAGGAAAGAGAAGGGCGCTTACATGTTTGGTCGTGTGGATCTTTGTGATTTTATGCTCGAGCATCCTACTATTTCTCGGTTTCATGCTGGTACAGTTTCTGAGCTTGCTTTTTGGTGTGTGGTTTCACTTCTTTGTGTTAGTTATTGTTTCATTTGTATTGTGAATGCCACCTAATATCCACTATTTTAAACTTTCTTATGATTCCTTCTGTGAATTAAGTATGATATTCGAGTTTCTTTCTTTGTAAGTAGTTTTATTCATAAGTCCTTTTCTTATGATTCCTATCTGTGAATTTGGAGTATTTTTTTGATTTAGTCGAGCTTTTATTAATTACTTCAACGAACAGTATTGATCTCGAGACAATAATGACGGGAAGTGCTTGTTGATACTGTCACTTTTGGTAACTTGGTTATTTACTGTTGGGGAAGTCCATGTTTATCACCTAATCGTATGTTGATTGTTTTCCTATGTAGTTTGTATTTAGGTATAATCTTCAAGTTGATTGGTTTGGGGTGATATATTTGCAAAAAAATTAAAAATTTCATGTGTTCTACATATTTATGCTTTACATTTCTAATATATTTGATGGAGTTACTGAAGAAACCTATAAATGTGTCTAATTCTTTTATTT
This sequence comes from Pogostemon cablin, assembly GCA_023678885.1. NCBI lineage: Eukaryota > Viridiplantae > Streptophyta > Magnoliopsida > Lamiales > Lamiaceae > Pogostemon > Pogostemon cablin. The sequence goes on along the minus strand of CM042994.1, from coordinate 2,444,191 downwards.
TGAATTGTTTTCATAACATCAGTTCTTCAGTTTAAGAGCAATGAAGGTGCATATCTCTATGATCTTGAGAGTACTCATGGGACATCTATAAATAAGAAACAGGTACAATTTCGCATGATTGGCTCTCTCACATGGATTGGTAGTTCCTACGCAAGATTCTCTCATTACGTGCATATATTGATATGTTTCCTTTGAAACTTGTGTCTGCTCCCAGTTTATTGACCTTGCTGAACATGTAATCAGTATTTATCCCAAGTCTAGTAATATTCTGTTCCTCTGGGTCTAGATATTTATCATAAGACTTTTGTGCGTGCAAAACTGTTACTTTCATCTTGGAATCAGATTAACATGTCATCCTTTTAGTGAATTACTGATTTTACGTAATTTTTTTTAAACCTAGGTGTCACTTTGGGTTAGGTTGAAGTTTTTGGTGTCTTCATGTACCTGTGCTATAATTCAATATCATAGCCTTTGTCCACTTAAATAGGAAAATATTACTATTCTAATAAATATATTGGCTGACACATCAGGTAAAGAAAAGGACTTATGTGGATTTGCACGTGGGTGATATCATCCGGTTTGGCCTGTAAGTGTTCTTAATCTCATGTACTCCTTTTTTGTTTTTCAGTGCTTCTTGTCTTCTTAAATTTAATATCATTAAGCTCTTGTGATCAAGAGGAAAACTGTTTTGTTAATTTGATGTGCAGAGAGTAAGTCTTATTTAACTAAATTTGGATTTGTTTTTCTTATTTTGATCTGCTTTTTTTTTTTTTTTTTCATATTATAAACTTGGGTGTGTTTTTTCATTCTTTTTCTGTTTGGTCTTTGCGCAGCTCATCTAGGCTGTACATATTTCAAGGGCCATCTGATTTGATGCCACCGGTAAGTTTTATGAAGAAATGCTCCTCATTGGCATAATCATTGTTTTTTTTTAATATATATTTTTACAGTATTGCAGATTAAAAATGGGATTCTTGTGTAAGATATTATCTGTTCATGTGGTCAATCAGTCACATATGTTTTTGAGTTTTTATTTTTGTGCGATTTTTTTTTTTTCGTAGGAAGTTGACTTGAAGAATTTAAGAAAAGCAAAGGGCCAACTAGAGATGCAGGACATGGAAGCATCTCTTCTGCGAGCAAAACTAGAAGCATCTCGAGCTGATGGAATTTCTTGGGGAATGCGTGAAGATGCTGTTGAGGAAAATGATGTGAGTAACACAATTTGTTTATGTCGGATAGATCATTTCTGGTTCGGTACTGCATAATTGTTCTTTGAGATGGGAGTGGCTACCTACTGGAGCTTCAACCAACCACCATTGATCAATTAGTGTATAATTGAATTCTTGTGTAGTGGCCTGCTTCTGTTTCAAGCTTAACCCTTTAGTTTTATTTGATGAAGATTAAAAGGTGAAAATCAAAGAATCTGATAAAGAAGTTCCTGAATCTTATGTTTTTTCCATGCAGTAGGTTAAGTACTCTTAACTCATTGTCCATAATAAGCATTGAAGATTATAGAAAGATAGCAGTAAATTTTTATAGAAGCTGAATACCAGTCTGGGATTATGGTTAGGAAGTAATGAAGTGTTGAGTGTAAGAGAGGTTGGAGTTCTCTATGAAGTGTTTTACTAGTAGATTCTTGTTCTTGTCCTTGAAGACAGGCTCTTGTTCCTTTTGTTTCTGTTAAATATTTGTTGATTTTCTAACTGAGCTCTCAACATACATCTCTGAAAATGGTTTATAGGGGTTTATGACCAATCTTTTGCTCTGACAAAGATTTTCTTAAAATATAGGATGGCATTGATGAAATTACTTGGCAAACTTACAAGGGGCAGCTTACAGACAAGCAGGAAAAGACCCGGGATAAAGTTGTTAAGAGACTTGAAAAGGTTAGTTATCGTCTGACTAGCTTCTTTGGTTAAATTTATCCTATCGTGTCTTGCACGTCTACGGTCTACTAACTAAAAATGTGCATCTGCACTCCGTTTTGATCTGTGAATTGAAAATCATGTCGTATCGAGTTCTAGCATTCATATTTTGCTTTCAATGATGTATAGATCGTTGGGGGTTCACATGTTATAGGTTTTGTTGCACCGAGTAACACATCATATCTAATTAGAATAAATATGATGAATTCTTTGCTATTAACTAAATGGTTACCATATTCCTTTATTTTTCTAAAGCTCTTCCCTCTTTATTGTCAAGTTTTTAAGGTTTTTATCTGGAAACAATTTTTTGTTGAGAAAATATATGTTCGTTATATGTTTTCTCTTCATCATAGATTGCTCACATGAAGAAAGAGATCGATGCAATTCGGGCAAAGGATATTGCTCAAGGTGGCTTGACACAAGGGCAGCAAACTCAGATCGCTAGAAATGAGCAAAGGATATCACAGGTATGTGATAAAGTGTTTATTTGACAGTGAAGACTAAATTTCTTTGCTCCTGCTCTTCGACATTGCTCTTTGAATATTTAGTCAACCTGGCACCTGTTTCTCTTGGTGAGGAGTTGAGCTTGAAAGTTTGTCCAGTCAAGTAGATTTGACTATTGAAATTTATTTAGTATACATTTTCATGTGCTTTGTGCATTTCTATGAACAAGCCATACCTGTAAGACCACCAGGGCAGAACCATACAGAGCCTAACAGTCTACTCGAAGGGATAACACTTTTAGACCACCTACTTTTTGAGGTGTTATATCCTTACATAGATTTATTGTTGGAGAACAGGCATCTTTACTTGCCTATTTTTTTGGTATCTTTTGTTGGGTCCTTGCAAAAATCACCTAGAGGAAAGTTCCCATCAACTATATGCTACATATATCCTTCTGGCATTTTTTTTTTTTCTAATGGAACTCACTGAAGAGTGGTGTGGATAAGTCGGTGGAGTTTTCTAAGTGAGTACTGTGAGTTAGTGTTAGACACGAGCCACATACAAAAAATTATGCATAATTACACATTTAATCATCCAACCCTTGCAAATGATATGTTTTGGGACAAAGATTATTCAAGTTGTGGTTCTTTTGTTCTACTGTTCTGCGAAACTGAACTGAGTCTTTTATTTGATCATCTCTTAGTATAATGCTGCAGATTCTGCTTTATGTATTTGAAACATTTAAAGACTTGCTAGACATGAAAATTGAAAAAGAGCTTTTACTCAGATGTATGATAAACCATTGTTTTCCTTTTTTTTTTTTTTTTTTTTGATCGGACAAAGTTAGTTGTTAGTATAGTTAGTAGTTAGTTCACCAAACACCCATACACCCTTCTTTCTCCAAGCCTCCTTATTACTCCTCACCTATTCGTTCCCAAAGGGAAGCGAACCTGGGTCACTCACAGCCCAGTGGCCAAGTGGGCTAGCCCACTAGGTTTTTTTTATTGTTTCTTCTAATTGCATCAAATAATAAAAATGTTTTTCTGAGTAGATCCATCCACTCTCTGAGCAGAATAGGGACTTTCACCCTTTCTAAATCTAATCACTCAAATCTTTCTCAGCTGATGGAAGAACTTGAGAATTTAGAAGAGACTTTGAATGACAGCATTCGGGAAAGTATAGGTGCAAGAACTGGGAAGCTGTCTTACGGTAAGAAGAGAGGGACCATGGAAGATGATGAAGATCCTTATTTTAGGTATTACATTAAAATTATTTCTATTGTTTAGAGGAGAAACTTTTAACTACTAAATTTGCAGTTCTTGGAATATCAAGAGTGTTTCAGTTTTTTTGTGGACGAACATTGTGTAATTGTGTTTCTAGTTAGCTGATACATGGATAGTGTACGTTAGATGGGACAAGATTTTGGTGGGTGTGGTGCACTACGTACGCTTATTATGGTTTTTAATCTGCAGTGATGATGATGACTTCTACGATCGAACTCAGAAATCATCGAAAAACATTAGTGGAAACCAAGCAGTGGAAACAGCTGATTCTCTTCTGGATAAGAAGGATGCTCTAACTAAACAGATTGGAGACATAGAAAAGTTACTGCAGGACGAGGACAACAAGCCGGCAGAAATAAACGTGGTTGCTGAATCTGGAGATGCACTTGATGCATACATGTCTACAGTGTCATCTCAACTAGGTAAGCTGATCATCTTATTTTGTTGTTTGGTTCTATTCATGTCTCTTTTCCTAATAAGACATTCGAGTGTGTTCGCCTGGCTGTGTGCTCTGATTCTCTGAATGGGAATTTGTGTTTAAAAATTACTCTTTTTGATCAATCTACAAAAGCCCCCTGCTATGTTATGAAATTACAGATACTACCCCTTTGGAGTATGATGAACATCTCCTTGAGGTTTGCGTCCATCTTAAACTGCCCCCAATAGTTAATGCGCATTATGAATTTGTTATCATTACCTACTGTATTTGTATCAGTAAACTGCTTCACTTACTAATCTGGAATTTGAGCGAGCTTGTTCAAAAGAAAATTTTAATTCCTAAGAGGTATTTTATGGGTCGTACTCTAAGCATGAGTCATGGTTCTTTTACAACTTTTTCTTTTTTGTGGTTTTTTCTTTACAATCCCCCCTGCCTCTCTAATGCTCTCATGTTTGTGTGGTTTCAGTTTCATTATCATCTTCGCTGCAATCCAACAATCCCCTTACTTTTTCCCTGGTTCTGTTTCATGAATTAGTTAAAAGAGGTATTTGATAGATGATATACAAAAAACAAGCTTTTGACCACATCTTTTTTGCTTCTTGTTCGGTGACAGTTTCAGACAACAAAGACAAGCTTTTGAAACAGTTGTCTACTCTTCAGTCAGAGTTGGATAAGATTCTTTACTTGCTGAAAATAGCTGATCCCACCGGAGAAGCAGCTAAAAGAAGATCATCTGAACAGCTTAAGCCCATATCCATCGTGAAGAAAAAGCCTGCCTCTGATGCAGGCAAGAGCCCCTCCACAGAAAAGAGCCAAAAGACAGTCACGCCATTAGAGAAGAGCAAAAAATCTGAATCAGAAGGCTTGTCAGATAAATCTACACCAGAAACAGCCAAAATTGAGGCAGAATCAGATTCTGACATGAAGGAAGAAGCAAAATCCTTAAATGATTGGAGTGTAGCTTCGGTGTATACTGTTGCTAAGCCTCAATGGCTCGGTGCTGTAGAGGAAAGGAAAAAAGAAGAAATGAAACATTTGCCAGAAGATATGCACGAGACCGATCAGTTTGTCGACTACAAAGATAGGGCAACCATCTTGAACAAAGAAGATTCTTCAGTGGGGAACCTGGGATTAGAAGACGCAGCCCCTGGTCTCATTATAAGGAAGCGAAAGCAAGTTGAAAAGCTGAATGTTAGCGATGTTGAAGATTCTGAAAAGACTAGTGTTACTGGTTTTAAGGCAGAAGATGCTGTGGCTTTGCTACTGAAACACTCAAAGGTATACCATGCAGAAAATGAGGATGAAAGGCCCATCAGTGTCGAGAATCAAGGAAAGAAGGCGAAAAGGGCTCTAGGCCCTGAGAAACCATCATTTCTCGACGAACCAGATAATACTTGGGTGCCTCCGGAAGGTAATTGGGTTTTGACCTCACTAACAATGTATTATGTGTTCAGTCTGATTTTTGACTTGTGCTCATTATTTGTTCCATGGTCCTAGGTCAATCCGGTGATGGCCGTACATCTCTCAATGATCGTTTTGGCTACTAACACGTAATACATTGCTGGGGTGGGTTTTGGTTACGGTGGAGCTAGAGTTCGCTTGTCGCCTATTAATAGGGCTCGACTAACAGTCTTTATGGTAGCTATCTTTAAAATGAGAGACTTAAGATATTGGATGCTGCTGTACATAGGAAGCATTTGGCTGATTTGATTTGTAGGCTATACAAGGTGATGTACTGAAGCACAAATTCGTGAAGCTTAGTTGAAATTTTAGCGCTAAAATCAGATATTCATTTGCTTTTGGAAAGCAGAATGTAACACAAAATAGAAAGTAAATGTTGATTTTATATACTACCTTAGTTTCTTGTATTTATGCACGTCTATGTTAACTTGTAAATTAAAAGAATTCATTTTTTTTAGATGTATAATACTATACTATAGTACTGGAATTTTGGGTAGTTTAATAAGAAAATAAATAAAGTTGCTTATTTTAAATGAGTTAAAATGTTAAATCCTTATATTTAAAAAAAAATGTTAATTATTTAAAAGTTAATTAAGTATATTTTTAAATATTCTAAACTTTAAGACTAAACATTAGCATAAACCACTAAAGTTAATAACTAATTAGTTTACATAAACCTGAAATTTTTGTGTTCGCCATTTTGGAATTAATAAAATGTTAAAAATGGTATCTCATAATATTGTGGTGTTACTAGGGTGTCAAATATAGGGTGTAGTATTATAGTTTCAGAGGTCTATATAAATAATGAGAAGAAATAAATTCAACCAAAAAAAAAAAGTGGCATCTTTATTCAGTTAATCATAAATAAAAGTTGCACTTGGATGGAAAAACAGAATCATATTAACCTATAGTTAGACTGGAGGATTCAGTCCAGTAAAGAGTTTAATTTTGTCACATGAAACAGTCGCACAAACCCACCCATGGTTCTACAAAGGGGAAGTGGAATTCATTAATGATGACAATGAAGTTTAAAAACTTAGCAATTTACATGTCACAGAATTAGAGGTGAAATGGAAATGCAAGATAACGACGGAAGTGGTGTCGAGAAATCCATTTAATAATCAGGTGAAACCAATAAATATGACGTGATTTATAAAATGACAGCTACTTTTCTGCAGAATGTGATATTTGAAATACTAAGACGAGCACGACACGACTGAGAAGAATCTGATTCATCCACTCCGTCCCAAATGCAGCACCGAACCTGATAAGTTTAAGGAACGTCCGTCCATTTCAGAGCTGGATGATTCCCATAAACCCTTGTAAGAATCAGCTATTGAGACAAGATGATCCAATGCAACTAAGATTGATCCCTGTAACATGAATTTGGTATAGCAAAAATCAAATTCTAACAATGTATCCTACTAAATAATCAGAATCTTCTGCAGAAGAGGAAGAGGGAGTATCTTCAAGACGAAATAAGCTCATGACGAACAAATGAAAATGGGCTTTATTAATAGTGAGGAGATATTGAAGTACATCATCTGCTGCTTGAAACAAGTTTGTAAAATGAGAGACTAAAAGCCACTACCTGTTAAAGCTACTTAACTAATCTAAAAAAAGATGAGAACCTGAAAAATAACTAAGCTATTTGACTAACCTCCTCTCCATCCTCAGACCTTAGCTCCCACAGGCTTGAAACAGTCGATGTTGCACAAAACAGCTGATCTCATCATATCTCCGAAGCTGTCATAATTCAAGTCTCACGGTCAAGGAATTATTTTTTGTGAATTTTGTAAGCTATCGTCTTGAAATTTTGAAAAAAATTGGATAAAAACCATCTATATTCACACACACTTATAGTGGTGTATGTCTGTATACGAAAGTTAATTTAGACATCTATATTGAGGCCAACCGATCTATGCTGTTCCTCGCTTTTTCTGGCTGCTCTGGAATATTATTGTTCTTCTCCACATACTCCATACTCTTCCTTGATTTTTCTCTTCTGTCAGTGCTAGCCCTGGACTTCTCTTTCCGATCTGTGCTTACTCTAGGATTTTCTCTATGATCTGTGCTTGATCTAGACTTTTCTCTATGATCTATACTATGTCTGGGTCGGCTTTCTATGCTGTTTTGAGCATTTTCCATTTGATCTGCAGATCCATTCCTTCGATGTCCTGATTTTTCGACGGCTAATATGAACTTCTTCAAATGCCTAATATATTCTGGGTAGAGCTCCAGGTCACAATGATTGCCACCTTTAACCCATAATGGCTCATACTTCTCTTTGCAAAGCTCCCAGAGCTGCTTGCCATGAGACCAATCTACTACATCATCTTCTGTGCCCTGTTAAATGTCAGATATTTAAAAAAAAAAAAGAAAAAAAGTAGATAAGATACTCTCAAAACAGGATAAGAGAAAGAGAGAGAACCACCTCCTAGGAATGACTAGGAACAACGTAGCTAAAAAACATCACACAGGTAAAACTCTCAACCAACTCAATCTCCAAAGCAAAAGATTATTGCATTTCTCTTTTTTTGCATGAAGAATAGGGAAACCCCAAGATTTGCATAACTATGTAGCATGGTAATAGGGTTGTAAAATTGGATAAAAGAACCAACTACATTCTTAGAAGTAATGTAAAATTTAGAATATCAAGATCAATACATTGAGTGTTATATCAGCAAAGCTGTAGGTTCCAATAATACAATCAACAAGGGATGAAGCCTATCAGTTCAACTAGTTGAACAGAGAAAGATATGCTGCATGAAAATTATAGTGTAAAGGCAAAAATCACTGTAAAAAGCAAGACATTTAGTGAGAATAACCCTATGGATGAAAAGGGATAAACATCAAAACTAGCAAAATTTTGTACGCCTTGATTTTTCAGTGTCAATACATCTTTCACTTACAATAGACTTCAAATATATGTATAACCATGTGATATTATTGCATAAGAAGCATTATAGCTACATAGCAAATGAAATGTCAAACAGCTAAATTAGGCCAGATTGATAATAAAATTTATGCATCACGATCAAGTATTTCTGAATATATGGTGAAGAGGTAAACTTACATGAATAACTAACACTGGGCATTGGACCAATGGAATTTTCTCAATATTCTGAAATCACACAAATATCATCAAGTTATTGAACGAATGATGATGCCATAACAAATGCAAAGTAAGAGAGCATCATAATTCACTTATCTAAATCATAATTACCTTATAAATATCAAACCAGTATGTTCGCTTAACAGGATACATAACTCTAAGTCCAGAAAGGATAGGGCTGTGAAGAACCACAGCCCTTAATCTAGACAAACGAGATGCCAAATCCAGAGTGGGCCCGCTCCCAACAGACTGTCCATACACTATTACATCTTCCTCTTTCACTCCATAAGTCTGCTGAAGGCATTCGTACGCAGCTTCAATGTCCGCATAAGTATTCTGCTCAGTTGGCTAAGGAAAGAATAACAAACACAAAATAAGTGATTTTATCATAAAAATGTTCCCAAAAACTGCTGAGCTCTTCCGGTGTACATACCTTGCCAGTGGATTGTCCATATCCTGAATAATCATACCTGATGAAAAGGAAAATAAAATTCAGTAAAAACTCAGTCTTTCTCTGCATCACTTATGAGTTATGAAATCCATGGATCTTAGGCAGTCTAGCTCATCAGAGCCAGATCAGGAAGAGAGGAATGGACTATGATATTATCACGGATGCAGATGGAGAGAAAACATCCATCCTTACAATGGAGCTTTAACAAAACCCACCTATGAAATCCACCAAAAATGGAATAACACCTCTCCACTAGGGAAACCAAAAGACTTGTTAAAGGAGACCCAAAAAACTCCACAAAGGAAAGTTTTGAAAAAAAAAAAAAACAGCATTAAAAAACTACATAAGAGGAAAAAGCAAAAAAGATGAAAAACCCCTTCTCCCATGGAAGGTACATTTGGGAAGTAGGAGGCGTTTAATGCTTGAAGAAGAAAAAGGAGGTGATGATTTTTACTGAAAGAGAGGCACCACAAGAAAGCCTGCAACAGAATTATGTACATGCCCATAAGCAAACTGCCATCATCCCTCCATTAAATTCAGTGATCCTAATCAGGCCTTCACTTCAAGGAGCAAATGCCTATTTTGAGTCCAATGCTAAATTCACTTCATTTTTGTTTCCTAATTGCAGTAGGATTTCCACATCACACTCATCAAATAAAAAAGAATCAACCTTTAATTTTGCCCATTTAATAATCTCAAGCACTGTTTCCTTCACAAGAATAGCATCCCACCAAATCAAAACTATTCCATTCATAAGTCAAATTTTATCCATACTAACTCATCAAAATGTAAATGGAACAAGCACAGTAAAAAGTAAATAAAACTAATTGCATAATAATTATCAAAATACCCCAACAAGTTGACTCGGAGGTGGATGCTGAGTTCACTGAAGAGATCATACATCTGCCCTAGATCAGCTGCGTTGCCGTGCGAGTACAAAATCGTCAGCTTCGCCGTCGGATTCTTCACATACAAAGCCACGATCTCAGTCCCTCTCTTCGTCTTCACTTTCAAAACGTCAACGTTTTCATTCTCCGCCACCTCCGTCATCTTCAGCTTCTCCGTCGACCCCTCCACCGTCACCCCATACGACGCCGGATTCGGCGGAAAAAACGCAAACTTCGCCGCCATCGACGACGTCACCGCCCCCATCTCACACCAATAAAAAAACCCAACAATCCCCCCCCGAAAATGAAACCTCCCCTTTCAAATTTTCGTTACAAGATTGTCGCAGATATACCTCTTCAAAATCCCATTTTTGCGTTACAAATGGATAAGTTATTCAACACACAACAAAATATCTGGATTCAATAATTGATCTCGAAAACAAACAGGCCGATAGATACAGGATAGCTGTGTGTGATTTTGAAGGAGGGGGGTGGGGGATAGAAGGGAGGGATTTCCGCCGTTAAGGTAGATGGCGGCACGTGTGACTGGAGGGTGTACGGTAATTCCCTGCACTCTTACCTCCGACATGAATCGTGCTTATTCCAAATGCGGTTTTAATAGGAAATGCGATTTTAGTAGCCAAATGGAGAAAGGTGGTTACACGTGGCAGTTGGGGGGGGGGGGGAGTGTGGTCAGGTGGGTGTACAGAGTTTTGGTACTGCGAAGGTGACAGGTGTAGCGGCCTAATTGGGACCTTTTTGTTACGCATTTTGGCCTACACAAAAATAGGATATGGAATTTGGAAAATGTGGTTAAGATTAGGATTGTGGGGTGGGGTGAGGTGAGGTGAGGAGGGGTGGGGCCTGGGCATCAATGAATTTTGCAATTGTTGTATTAATATGAATGGACAATTGGTGCTATTTTCTTGACTTGTTTTAATGATAACTTTTTGAGAGAACCCCAAAATCTATGTTGCAAGTTGTAATGTCGTGGCCATTTGTGACATGAAAGGTACAGTTTGAGTGTCGTATGTCCTATTTTTCAATTAAATAGATTAGGTGATATTTTCTTGAGGAAAAGATGGGGTATAATATAATGTTCTTTCATAGTTGCCATTATTAGGCGGCCTATAATTATTTTAAATTCATGCATTCACAAACTTATATGTTAATTAATAAAAACGTACTATATTCTTTTTAAAATATTTATACACTTTATAAATAAATTTTCTATTAATTTTTTTAATGAAAAACTTAATACTCCCTCCATAATATTTTAATGAATACTCCATCCGTCCCCCAAAGTATTTCACACTTTCCTTTTTCATCCGTCCCCCAAAGTATTTCACACTTTTCTTTTTCATCCGTTCCTCAAAGTATTTCACACTTTACTTTTACTAAATTTGGTAAAAATACATTACAATATACACACATCTCAATATAATACTTATTTTTTCACATCTCCCAACAACTTTACACACATTTTTCATTATATCAACTAAAATATATATTCTCTTTCTTACTTTATACATAAAAATACAAAATTTTCTTAAACTCCACAATACGTGAAATACTTATTGAGACGGAGGGAGTAGTATATAGAAAGAGTAATACTATTAAACGTAAAATGAGTAGATATATTAATGTTGGACGTGGATTCCATGATAATATATTAATAGGGAGTAACTATTTACACCCCCAATTTTACTAATTGCACCCCAATTAATAAATGTACCCCAAAATAATATAATAGAGTATATAATTATTACTAAATACACCCCATTTATTACTTTTCTACCCTTTAAACACCATCTATAATTCATACTAAGAAAACATTCTCACAGTCACCACGTCAAGAAGTTAATTGTGCAGATAATATCAGGTCTAGATTTCATAAGTGGTTAGTGGTCATGGGATTGCTCTATTGCAAATTTGCAAGAAAATTCAATACTATGTGGTCTGATTCAATTAAAAGCATTGATATGATGTAATTTAAACTTCAAAAGTAAAAGTGAGCAATTGGATGCACGTATAATTTGGGAATCTCCGTCTGATTTCGAGCCCAAATAAATTGAGCACTTCATTGTGGCTTATGCAGTTTATCCCATGTGCCCTAATTTTTCAGAACTAGGGAAATCGATAGTGACCCGAATTCCAATGGGTTGGATGAGCAACTGTGCCGACCCGCAATCTACACATACGAAGCCTTGTGGGATATCTATGGCATGAACTGGAGAAACCATACCGACAAAAGCTACTGTCTCATCGTCAACATCCTCCACGAACAGTTTCATAACAGAATCAAAATCGTCCAGCTCGACCGGCTAGATCCGACCCGATCTGGATCTCTCGTTCAACCACCACTACCGCCAACGAAGCTTGCTTTTGTGCTGGATAATGAGTGCCATCACTTACGAACATAATCATTCTTGTTCAGCCGGATAAAGAGTGCCACCACTTACGAACAAAATCATTCTTGTTTAGGGAAATCGAACAAAATGAATGTGTACATCAGTGTAATAAGGGTAGATATGTCTTATTAAATAAGGATATTTTAGTTTGGTAAATTTATGGGGTATGATTAGTAAAGTCGGGGGTGCGAATAACTGCACCCATATTAATATATTTTAGGTGTGTCCCATGAGACTGATGGGAGTATAAAAAAATGATGCATTTACCTTTATTAAGAAATAAAATGAATATCCTTTTATACCAGAACTAAAATTTATCAACTATTTTCTTAAAAAAAATAAATAAATTATCAACTATTTATTTATGGAATAATAATACCCCTATTTTCATTGTATAACATTGCAAAATTAAATACGAGTCCAGAAAAAAATCAATTTTATCAATTTAGTACCATATCATACCAAAATGTGTCGATGTTATCCTGGATCCTGGAATGTGAAATATATATATATATATATATATATATATATATAAAAGAAAAAGACAGTAAATTGAATGAGCACTTGTTTGAAATTTGGTATTCTGATTGTGGCATTCAGAAAATTTCGACCACCGAAAGGTATGTTGTCTCAGATTCTGAGGATTACAATTATCTGCCTGTTGATTTTGCACTCTTTTTGGCTGAAATGATTTCGTTTTTATTATGCTTGATCTTGTGAAAAAAAATGCAAGTGAAGTTGATCTTGTTATTTGTGTTCGCCCATTGGTTGTTAAGAGCGTCCATTGCTAGTTTCATGAGCATATTTTATCTAATTGATTTTTTCTTTGATACAACTGAGATTTCTGATGAGTTTATAGTTTTGTTTGTTTGGTTCCATTAGTATTTGGTTATTGGTTGCTTTCTTTTTCCACTCTCAGATTCTTAGATATTAAGGATGGGGCCTTATTTAGAATTTCCCTCTGTTTAATGCCATGTATGTTTAGTAGGTTTCTGGAGCAAGATTTGACATTGAGTTGGTGAGAATTTTCAGTTTTCACTACAATGGGATTCTCTTGAATCTCCCATTAGTTATTAAGGATGGAGCCTTATTTAGAATTTCCCTCTGTTTATGTTCAGTAGGTTTCTGGAGCAAGATTTGACATTTAGTTGGTGAGAATTTTCAGTTTTCACTACAATGGGGGATTCTCTTGAATCTCAATCTCAGGAGGTGGTTTTGGGGGCTGTAGTCTTGGGATCAAGAAATGCTAGTACTTCTAGGTAGAAAGTGTGTAAAACCCCACTAAGGGGTTTAGTAAAACCACCCTATCTGATATACAGATGGAAGATTGCATATGATGCTTGCTACTGGATGATCTGTTAAACGAAATTTGTGTTGGTTCTGGATAATTAGGCTCTGTTCTGTTTGTAAGATATGGAATTCAATTTTGCTAGACAATAGCCGTTTAAAGCTTCACTGACAACAGCCCTCCCAAGGGCCGTGTTTTCTATCATTTTGGGAAAAAACTGCTGACTCCTCGATGTTCTGTGTTCAGCTTGTCTTCAAGTAGTGGTTTAGGATCCCAATTGCATTCCTGCCACTGTGGGTTGGTTGGTTCTTGCATGATGGTAATTTGCAATGCATTGATGCAAACTTGGAGGACTTTTGCCAACTATACATTTAAACAGCAAAGACTAGTTATTATGTTAGTTGAACTTTTGAAGTATCGCTACTAGTTATTTATATGGTAACAAGTTGTAACCATAGAAGCATATGACTCTAAGCTCGACGTATGGTTGCTTCAAAACACTATGCCCTGGAGTTACATTGCTCCTTGAAGATGGCCTTATGTGTCTCAACTTGTATTTAGAAACTCCCTCACCACTTGGCTTAATGATTTATTGCCTGGATACAGGGCAATAACATGCACCTGCTAGTGGATAAGAAGGCTTGGTCTTGGATAGGCGGATGCAGCCACGTTTGTTTCTACGAGCCAAGATTCGATGCTGTGATCTGTTGCAAACTCTACTTTCTGGTTCAAGATCACATTTCACAACTGCAAACAACTGATTTAAATGATGAATGGTAAGCTGTTAAATCCTATGGCTATGCAGTACATCTTTTTGCTAGGTACTACTTCCTCTGTCCGCTCCAAAAAGCCTCATTTTTTCATTTTGGGCATCCGTCCCAATGGTCTCATTTCCCTTTTTACACATATAGGACCCACACATTCCCTCTAATACAATTAAAAGTTGGGGCTCACACACTCACTAATACAACTACCCACCACACATTAAATAATAATACTTCTTAATCCACGTCCAAAAAGCAAATGGGTCTCTTTGGACCGGACGGAGGGAGTATTATGTTACTTAAGTTTGTAAATTCTCTACATTAAATCTCATACTCATTTTTATTGCTACTACTGCCTTTTCCACTCATACACTGTCATCATCTTCAGTTGAGTAACATTGGAATAAAGGGGTTTTTGGGGAGCTTCAGAATAGGATAAATCCACAAAATTAAACATTTATTTTACAAAAAATAAAATTATTAGGAGTACATGTACGTTATATTAAAATGGTTCCCACTTGGATAATTTCTTGATGGTTCTTACTTTACTTCCACCGTCTAAGTCACAATTTTTGATAAAGGTGGAATCTCTCTATTTCTCAAAAGATCTGCATCCGTACACATGGAGGTATGTTTGTAACTTTGTGATTATCCCTAAATTAATTATGTTAATTTGGGATCTACAAATCATTAAGTCTAATGATCAGGATTAACTGAATATTTTGAAAATCACGAAAATATATTTAAAGACATAGCATTGGTATTCGGAGCATTACTTTGTATCCACGTGTCTTCTTCCCCTCTTTTGGAGAGCTTCACATGGAAGATTGGAAGTATATGCTTGTAATGAAGAAAATGAAAATAATAATCTTCTCTAAAAAAAAGAACTAACAAATTTCATCTTATAGAGTTATAAATCAAGTAGTAAGGGTAACCTAATCAAATTATAGGATTAAGCTGTGCGTAACAAAAAATCTATTTGTAAGAAAAACTAAAAATTATTGGGCAATTAAGATGGTCATACGTGAGACTGGTCAATTATTTAAGTATATTGATAATTAAAGTTTTTTTTATCGAATCATATTATAACATTTTAAAATCATAATGTAATAGATTATTTTTTATATTTAGAAAACATATTTTAATTGCCAATAAACATACTTTATTTATATAACTATCATACTCACAATAAGTCTCATCTCACAAGAGAGTTTTGTCAAAATTATTAGGTGAAAGCACACTAATCTCAAGATGAAACCACACTAGTCTTCATGTCTCAATAATCAACTTACAACAAAACCACCTCATTTTTTATTGACTCTTAGGAAACAACAAAGTGAGTAATTCTATGCAATAAAATCAACCTGCCCACGTTCTTGTTGCTCTTGTTTACTTTCGTAAAATCACTAAATATAATTTAAAATGTAAAATTATAATATAAATAATTATCCAAACAAGTTGTTTTTTGACCAACTTTCTTAACTTTTGGAGAGTAATATAGTATTTTTATATAATAAATAAAGTAAAATATATTATGTGTATTATGTGAGAGTGATAAATTTGTAATTAAGATGTATTATTAAGGTTGAGATCGATATGATATTCCTTTTTGGATGGCAAAGTTTAATGTGAAATTGACGAAAACGTTAAGTGTGTAATTTAATTTGAGACGGGGAAGTATTTGAGTTGCATGTTCAACTGGGGGGAACAGTACATGCACACAAGTGTTACTCTTCAAATATATGTTCATAGTCAAACATTATCATGTGTGGTTTAGGAGGTGGCAAGTGGCAATGTTTTTCCCAAAATTCAAATATTAGAGTTAAAGCTGACCAAAAGGAGCTTAGTTGGCCTAACTGTGACCAAAAGCTGTGTAAAAATAATTAATTACAACCACAATCTTGCATAACAATACTAAACCACTAGTTTAAATACCAGTACTTAGGACAAGATTCCTGTTTAACCTTTAAAAATTAACTTCATAATTAAGACATGATCAGTAGATCATATATAGTTATCCAAAGATATGATTATAATGTGTAGCTGAATATTACTCAAGATAATGATGGAATCGAACGAATCTCTGACTCTCAATTTTACTCTTAACATACTATTCTTTTTAGTCTGTTTTCAAAGGATGTTGTCTACCTCATGTTTTTTTCCTCATGGCTTTCAGTATTAAAAGAAGGTAACAGCTCATACTTGAAGCATAAATACTCTTCTATGTAGATTAAATATTGTGACCTCGAATTCCATGCATGACTTTCCATTTAAAAATTTATTGAGATATGATCAATCTATGTAGAGAAGACCCTTTTAACAATCAAGATTAATATAATTAGATCATTCTTATTTAAGAAAATTTAGTATATGATCTAAATTAAGATGGGAAATTTTATTGTACAAAATGATGGTTTTGTTTTAGTACCCTTAGATCAAACGCCTCGTGATCAACATCAACAGTATTAATAGCCAATGAAATTACATACATTATTCAAACATGCTATGGTTTCTTCACTAAAAATCAAGATTATATATTTAAATTAATTGTGTCATTATTATATGGTTTTAGTTTCCCTAAGTTCTGTTTGTAGCCAGACCCTTCAATTTAATATTTTGAAAGGACTAGCCACTTGTCGGAAAACCTAACTTTTGACTCTGGTTTGAGCTCTATAAAACCCCACATTACATTTTCCAGCCCTCTCTGGTCAATTCAAGAGATTTAAAAAAAAAAAAAATCAGAAATGGGATCTGGATATTCTTCAAGATCATGTCTAACAAGTGTAGTGATACTCTTGCTTGCTCTGCAGTATTCTACTGCAATGTGTTATCAAGGTACATTCTTGAGCAACACATTAATTACATTCAAGATTCAGTTTGTTGGATAATTTAATGTTGTTCACACAACTCTGTTTTTCTTACAGGATATATTGGAGTAGACAAAAAGGATCAATTAAGTGTGAGCATCTGTCTGTGTTTATCAAGTTTTCTTTGATTTTATAACTTAGTTAGGTGATGATTTCATTATGTTTAATTAAAACAGGAGATCAAGTTTCTTTGGGGAAGAAAAATGCTGCAAGATTGGATGAAAGGTAAATCAAGTGACATTCAAGGTATTATATTAACTTATTGTTGCAATTATATCATATATGTATGTATTATTTGATCTTGATTTAGTTGAGTAACTCATCAACTAAATTATTTTCATTATTTTCTTCTACAGAAAGAAGTAAACCACAAATGGACATCCACACTCAGGTAAATTTCATCGCATGAATGACAACTAAACGAGTAATAAACGAATGTCTCGTGTCGAAGTAGGAAATAAATCCCACCCCCCCCTCTTACGTATATAGCAAGTCGGAAATGTACTAAACATGAAAAATTTTGGTTCTGTCACTCTACTTCATTATTTATTTTATGAATTTTCTTCTACTTATAATAATATCATCATTCCTTTTTTTTTTATTATTTTTTATATTTATGTATATAAAGAAGAAGGATGAAGGATCAAAAGAATTTATGGAGGCAGCTGATGAGGTGGCAACCTTAATGCGTAGGGACTACAGGGGGGAGGGCAGGCCACGTAGGAAGCCACCAATCAACAATGGTGAACCCAAACACTAATTATGTCATATATTAATTAATATAGATATTTTGGCTTCACAATTTTGTTACACTAGTGAAGTCATTTGAATATATAATACTACTACTAGCTAGATAAAAAAATCCACCTCGTTTGTGCTTATTTTGTTTTGTTGTTAGAATATCATAATAGTGTTTAGAAATATAGGATTTTTAGTTTCTTTAATCATCGACCATGTAGAAACTTGTTAGTATTGTACATTATACAATACAATTTTCGCTTTTTTTTTTTCTCTAAAATGAAAATTTTTATTTGGTTATATATCCGATTTTGTTTAAGCAAACAAGGTGAACTCGAATATGCTTGAAGCAATACAATAGATAGATGTATTTCATCAGGTATAGCATGTGCGTTCAAACTCGAGACACGAGGTCTTGAATATTTTTGGGAATGCAGAGAGTGGAGCCATTGAAGCAAAGGGTGGCTATGTTCCTATAGAGAGGCTCAGTGAGATGGTAGCCATCAAAGAAGTAGTGCTTCTCAGGATGCTGACATGTCATCGCCCATAGCTCTGGGATGCACCCAGATGTTCCATTGAACCACGTGGCACAACATGGGTTGGTTGAGTCACTCAAACCTACACACACCAAAATGCAAAATTAAGATTTGAGGTTTTAAATCGATAATTTGTTTTAGTGATGGTTTACCGTAATTAGATGGATTGATGATAGCATCATAGCCAAGGGGGTAAGCATGGCCAAGAATAAAAGATGAAGAAGCAAGAGAAGATGTCAAATTAACAAGCATGGGTTGAAGAAGGTTGTTGAAGATGATAGCAAGTTGATTAATGTCATCAACACATATTCCAGTGTGTTGGAATCTCCTCCTACTCGATGGAATGCAACCAAGTGGTCCGATCTCGAACACGATCACTTTTCTTGCTCCCAATTCGTACAACCTCTTCATTCATACAAAATTCTTATATTAATTAAACTAGCTTCTACTGAAAAAAAATTATGTCCACATATATAATAATAATAATAATAGCCCAGGAATTAATTGAAAAAATAATATTAATTCCATACCTCCAATTGATGGGAAAGATTACTCATAAGAAGGTCTGCAAAAGATTGAGGAGTGTAACGTTTGCTGGAATCGTAATGCTTTGTGTCCAAATAGTTGTTAATGTAATCATTGTTACCAACGGATACCAAATACAAGGATTCAGACAGGTGATCGGATAGCCACACCGAGTTCTCATAGTACTTCCCAAGTTCCTCTTTCTTTGTTCGACAAAACAAATCTATTTGCTCTCCCAAATTCAGGCATTTTCCCTGTCACAATTAATTTTTTTTACATTAAAATAATTAATTACTGTACAAGCCTATTAAATGATGAAGCATTACAAAACAACTCAATTTATTATATTTAGCACTCAGAATTTTCGTTTTAATTCTTTTTTTGTCCAACAATAATAGGGTATTTTGCTTTCTATCCAAAAAAAAAAAACCATTTTTTTCAGTTTAGTCTCATAATTACCAACATTGCTCAAATATGCATGACCGCAAAATTACTAAAACCCCCCCTTATTGAGCAGTCAGGTGTGATGCATGTGCATGATTCCAACAAAAATTTGATTTTACAGATAACATAGGACATTTTTTTTAGTTACGAGACTAAATTAAAAAAAAAGTATTTTTTTGGGAAGAGCAAAATATTCAATTTTTGTGGGACGAAAAATGAATTCAACTCTAAAAACTATTATGATGTGGATTGTGGAGCTCCATAAAGAAGCCATGTTAGGGTGTTTATAGATGTAAACATGTGTGTGTATAGTATGTACCAGGTCACGTCCTGTCTCAGGAAGAATCCCACAAGATCCAGAAGCATAATTTAAACCTGATTTCATCTCATCCCTCTGCACAATCCTTCTGATTAAGCTTATGTATGGCTTTGGATATGGCAATCCAAGAAACTCAGCTGCTAACATCATCAATAAAAATTAGGGTTAGTAAATAGTAGGTACAAAATGTTTTTAAGTATTACTAAACGATACATTCGTTTTAAAAAATTACTCATAAATACAAAATTTTATTTTGTTTTACCCATAATACCCATATCCATCTGAACATCAGTTTGCATTGTTAAGAGAGAATAAAAAAAGCTCGATTAAGTAATTGTACTAATGTACATCGGTGTGCATCCTTGTGAGAGAAATAAATTCGTGACAGAGAAACAAAGAATAAATTATTAAAATTGACATTGAAGAGTACACGCTAATGTACACCAGTGTGCAATCTGGCCAGAAGAAAGAACAAGCTATTAAATTCCCCCAAAATAAGAAACTCATTAAACTTTCACTTTACTGTACGTTAGAGTATAATTTGGAGAGAGAAATAGAAGATATTAAATCGCAATTGAAGAGTGAACGCTGATGTGTGCAATCTGGGCAGAGGAAAGAACACGCCAATAAATTCCTCCAAAATAAGAAACTCATTAAACTTTTACTTTACTATACATTAGCATGCAATTCTGAGTGAGAAATAGAAGATAGGGGTAGTTACTGAAATCTCTTCTTAAAGCGCGATTGAAGATTATACGGGGTAATACTGGAAAATAAATTAAGCCTTATGTATCTATCAGTAATTATATTTGATTAATGTATTTATTAATAATTAGGCTATACAAACGCGTATCTATCAGTAATAATCCCTAAAAATTATTTAAATTTGATTCTTTAAAAAAAAAATGTTGTCTGTATACCTATGAAATCAGCAACAGTTCTTCCATTGGTGAATCTGCCGGTTGGGCCTTTGTTGAAATTGACACCATATGGAGGGAAATTAGCCCTAGCTAGGGTTGGCAGCAGGTTGTTATTGCCACTGTCGAACAATGAGTCGCCAAACACGTAGAGTGCCGGCGCAAGAGGAGGAGAAGAAGGAGAAGGAGAAGCTCGCAATGACCAACAAATGTGGAGCATCATCATCAACATTGGCAACATCATTATTACTTTCTTCATTTTTGTTGTGAAGAAAAGCACAAATGGAATGCAAATTTTTTAAAAACTTTTTGTTGGTGGGATATGGGTTTTACATGTGAAAACAAACCTTATATATGAGTGAGTTTGATGCAAATCGGATTCACACGTGAATCATATTTTTTGCAAAATTACTCTTTGTTATATAAAAATTTAATCTACATGCACATTTGGCCCTCACGTCATAGCTCAAGTAAGAATGCTCGTCTCACAAGAATTCGACTATAGTCAAAGATACGTAATTGACATAAATTTATTTCGCACATGCAGTGAAACAATAAATCGCTCGTGTCGTGTTATAGAGTTTAACTCACCCATTTTTCTTCAATTAGAAATTATAGCTACATAAATTTTACTATTCTATAAGATTTTCAATGTGCTATTTAAGCCTTCAAAGTAAAAAAATACAAATAAAATATGTGAAGTAGACTTCTTTATTACAACTCTAAATATAAATCAGTGTCGGTGTATAAAATTCGATGATGAATTTCTCAAGGAGTTGAGATATGATGAATTAAAATAGTAATAAATATAAATTGAATTGAATATAATTTAATATATATAGATGCAACTGAAATCCCAGATCTAAGGAAGAAAAAGAGATGGGCTAAGGCATGATATATTAGTTTAGGTAGAAATTATTTCCTTTAATAGTAAGATTGTGGTATGACTTCACACCACTTGTGCAGTTATATGCATGCACACAGCTTGTCAAAGGCTTTTATAACGTAACTAACATAATCTTTATGGAAAATTTTTGTATAAAATTATATTGTAATTATACTTCATCCCACAATATTCATCATGTTTTTTAAGAAATTCAAAAAAATAAAATAAAAATAAGAATACAATACTATAATAAAGTTTGTAATTGCGGAGACATCTTAATTAATGTGTATAAATTTTCGTGAAACCAATTTGGAATAGAAGGAAAAGAAAATATTGAATATCTTTTATGAATTAATGGAGAGAGAGTGTTGTTTCAAAAATAGTTTATTTTATTTTATTAATAAGTCTTTTGACAAATACTATTGTGCACCAGTTTTTAAGGTCCAATTCAGTCAAATTTTATCCATGACCCATAATACTTATATGAATTTGAATCCAATGAATCATTAATTCTCACATTTTCTCTCCCTAACTCCTCTCTCTCTATCTAATCCCCGCTCCCTCTCCATGTAATCCTCTCTCTCATTCCTTTTCTCTAATCCATTATGTATTTCAAATTTGCATCTACTTTCTGATCCTCTGTTGTTCCACCGCTCGATCCGCTGCTCCACGGTGTCTCATCTCTCCGCCTCCATGACTTCATTCTCCTACCGTTCCCGTTTTCTTATTTCTCTCTCCGCTGCAATACCAACTCCGTAGACATATTCTTTCAAATTTTTTCGCACATATGTTTCAGATTTGTTCAATCATCAATGAGTTCGTTCGAGATCTTCTAAAAATCAGATGATTTGAAGATGTGCGTGAAAAAAATTCACTCTGCCGCCGCTGATTCTCTCTTCGTTGTCGTTCCCAATCGACTTTGAATTGATTTTTTTTTTAAATTGTGTTTTATATCCTCTTCCTTATCTCATGTATTATGATGTTTAAATTCTGAATTAGCAGAATTTGTTGTTGTTGTTGTTCTTGTTAGTTACATACCTGGAGAATTATACCAAAAAGAAAGAAGAAATTAAGTCCTAAACTTTTCCATTTTAATCTTTTGTGTATATGTTTAGTCAAATAAATGTATTACACTTTGTTATAAAGTGTATTATTAATTTTAAATAAGAAAATTGTATTAAACTCCAATGATTTTTATACTCATATATATTAATAAATGTGTTATTTTAATTCCTAAATGTATAATTTTAGATATAAAAACTGTATTAGATTTTATTAAATTTTTATGTAAATTTTAATAATCGAATGTATTGGTCATAATTCAATATTGTATACATTTTTCTTAATAAATGTTTCACTTCTTTTAAAAAGTTTGAGATATTGATATTCAATATCCAATTTTTACATCTTAATATAAAAAGTTATACATGTATTAAGAAATACATGCACATTAGTTGATTAAAAAATATCTAACGAAATGTATGTTTAAAAAACAAACAAAATAATACAAATTTTACATCCAAAATTATAGCACATTTATTAACAACAACATATACAATATTGCAATAAAACTAATACAGTTAGTCGATATATCATATATTTTATATATACAAATTAATATTGCATTACATTAATTAACAACAACATATACGTTATTGCAATAAAACTAATACAATTAGTCGATATACCATTTTTATATATACAATTAATATTACATTTATTCACAATAACATATACATTGTATCAATCAAACTAATACAATATCAATCATATATAAAAAAAAAACAAACTGGACACCAATCGATTAATTACATCAATTTATTTCAATTCACAAACACTACCCATCTTTCTGGCAATCTCAATCCACAAACACGATGTTATCAATCTCAATCCGAAAACACGATGTTATCAATCTCAATCTGAAAAAAAGAAAAAAACCAATTACAAATAGTAGATCTGAGTTTGGTGATGATAGATCTTCTACTTGAAAGCGAAAGACGACGGAGACGGAGTGGAGTGGAGAGATTCAGCAGGAACAACGAAATGGATGAGCACACTGGAGGCGAAAGACGATGGAGACGGAGGCTGAGTGGAGAGATCCAGAAGAGCACATCGGAGGTGAAGGACAATGGAGATGGAGACGGAGCAAAGAGAGTCAGTGGAAGGAGGCGGCAGAAGAGCGAAGAGAGTCAGTGGAAGGAGGCGGCAGAAGGCGGTGGAATACGGACACAAATTGAGAGTGTGAAAGGTGTGTGAGTGTGGCGTGGAGCGTGAGATCTCGTGAGAGAATTTCGCTGAAAGAATAAGGAAGAGAGAGAAACATAAAAAGAAAAAGAAATAATTTTTACTGACCCATTTCCATATATATATGATTCGTTTTCCAAATACGGATCGGTTTTTAAGGTGCACCAATGGTATAGTAGTACACTCAAGTCCTTTTAACTATTGTTGCAAATTAAGTACTCCATGTTTTTATAACTATAAATAAATTGTAGCAGTTTTAATTAATCTTTATGGAGTAATAATTTAAATCCTCAATTTTAATCACAGTTGAGACTAGCCAGTTAATGAACGATTAAAAGTACTACAATTAAAAAAATTTATAATAATAATTAAAATTAATAAGATAAAAATAAATAACTATTTTTAGGACGTACAATAAGGGACTAAATTAATTTATAAATTTCAACACTTGCAGCTACTTGCCACCACATGTGTCATCATACTCACTCCCACTCTTCTAGATTTATTTTTATGTCTAATTAATTTTAACAAGTATTTATGACGTAAGTTTTTTTTTTTTAGTTAGAATGAAAAATTACTACTAAAATACCAGGAATTTTAATCTTTAATCTTTTTATATTTTCTTTCAAGTTTCAATTAGAGATATTAATTGTGCTTCACGAGTTCCAGCCCACTGTTTTACCCAAATGATATGGAAAGCCCAATATGTAGTCTATTAAGATACAGTATTTTGGGTGTGGATTTTGATAAGGCCCAACAGATCATCGGAATTCAAGATCCTACAACTTGGCCCATTAGTAATATAATGACAAAATCTATTGTAAAAGAGTTAAATTCATTTTTTGCCCTATAACTAAGCAAATTTTCTATTTTTGCCCTAAAAAAGATAAGTGGTTCAATTTTGCCCTATAACTAACGAATCATTTCAATTTTTGCCCAATTTTCGCCAGAAAATACAAAATTTCGCCGGAATCCGCCACGTCATGCTTCAATTTGGGGGTTTCCGGCTGGTCAATCCGACGTGTCAATTTTGACTTTTTTTTAGCCTAGAGTTAAATAATTTTTTACCCTATAACTAAGCAAAACTTCGATTTTTGCCCTAAAAAGATAATGGGAAAATGTCATATTTGGTCCCATAAGAATTCCTTCAATTCAATTTTAGTCCCGTAGCAATTCACCGGTCCCATAAGAATTTTATAACCATAATTTTTCAAAAATTTTCATCCCAAATTAACTTATATATTATTATAAACTATCAAATTTATATTATTTTCTTTCTTTCAACACAAACATAGTCCATTACGACAATTATCCTCTATTTTCTTTCTCAATAAACATTGTATTAATTTTCTTTGGGGATTATTTTTTGCAAATTATGGAATCAAATCTACAAGTTGTCATTTTGGTCTTGTTAACGGTTCAGAATATTTTGTTAATTATTAACAGATTTTGATGAAAATTTTCTTTGGGATTAAATCTGCTAATTTTGGGACTTTTTTAGCATTGAGCAATTCTTACGGGACCAAAAGTGAAATTTTCCCAAAAGATAATTAAGTGGTTCAATTTTGCCATATAACTAACAAATCATTTCAATTTTTGCCCAATTTTCACCCTAAAAAGATAAGGGTAAAAAAAAAATTATTATTATTAATTTAATTTTGAACCCATAAATGTAAACACCGAATTTCTCTAATTTTCGAAAAAAATTGTTTAGGTATGTTTTTTTAACAACGGGTATTTGTTTTTTAAAAAACTAATGTATTCGGTGTTCTCCCATAAATAAATATATAAATACTCTTGACGTTAATAAATTATAATTTTTACCATTTTTTAACAAATTTTTATTTACTTTTAATGTTTATTTTTACAAATTTAAAGCTTGACATGGTGGTCAGAACATTATTTAGTTTCAATTTTATTAAGAGTATTTCCGTTATTTACTTAAAATTTGTGGACAGAAAAGATGATTTTTAATAGACTTGAGTTAAAAAAAAAAGATTTCCCCCTTTAATATACATGTACTCGTTGCTTTGAAACACAATGCACATAATAAGAGAAATTAAAAAAACATAAAAAATTGGGCAAAAATTGAAATGATTTGTTAGTTATAGGGCAAAAATTGAATCACTTAACTTTTTTAAGGCAAAATCAAAGTTTTACTTAGTTATTGGGCAAAAAATGATTTAACTTTAGGCTAAAAAAAAGTCAAAATTGTCACGTCAGATTGACCATCCGGAAACCCCCAAATTGAAGCATGACGTGGCGGATTCCGGCGAAATTTGCATTTTCTGGTGAAAATTGGGCAAAAATTGAAATAATTCGTTAGTTATAGGGCAAAATTGAACCACTTATCTTTTTTAGGACAAAAATCGAAGTTTTGTTTAGTTATAGGGCAAAAAATGAATTTAACTCATTGTAAAACGTTGCTTATATAAGTGGTGTTAAAATATAATTATTATAAGGATCCATGCACATGGAGGGTAAGCAGGCAAAGGGCCACTCGAATTGCAATATAATAAATAGATGTATTTCATCAGGTATAATAACTTTAGGCTAAAAAAAAGTCAAAATTGTCACGTCAGATTTACCATCCGGAAACCCCCAAATTGAAGCATGACGTGGCGGATTCCGGCGAAATTTGCATTTTCTGGTGAAAATTGGGCAAAAATTAAAATAATTCGTTAGTTATAGGGCAAAATTAAACCACTTATCTTTTTAGAGCAAAAATTGAAGTTTTGTTTAGTTATAAAGCAAAAAATGAATTTAATTCATTCTAAAACGTTGCTTATATAAGTGGTGTTAAAATATGATTATTATAAGGATCCATGCATATGGAGGGTAAGCAGGCAAAGGGCCACTCGAATGTACTAAAATTGCAATATAATAAATAGATGTATTTCATCAGGTATAACATGTTGGTTGTTCAAACTCGAGAGACGAGGTGTTGAATATTGTTGGGAATGCAGAGGGAGGAGCCATTGAAGCAAAGGGTGGCTATGTTCCTATAGAGAGGCTCAGTGAGATGGTAACCATCAAAGAAGTAGTGCTTCTCAGGATGCTGACACGTCATCGATCATAATTGTGGGATGCACCCAGATGTCCCATTGAACCACGTGGCACAACATGGGTTGGTTGAATCACTCAAACCTACATTTATACACCAGAATGCCAAAAAACAAAATTAAAAAATTAATCAAACAAACATGAAACTTCGTTTGATTTGATTGGTTTGATGTCCTAACCAATTCGTACTTTAAAATTTTATTTTTTGTGTCATTAAATTCTAACATAGTTTTAATAATATTATAAGGATATATTTCAGGTTGTAAATGGATAGAAAAAACTACTCCTAGTAATGGTTTACCGTAATTAGATGGATTGATGATGGCATCATAACCAAGGGGGTAAGCATGACCAAGAATAAAAGACGAAGAAACAAGAGAAAATGTCAAATTAAGAAGCATTGATTGAAGATGATGGCATGTTGATTAATATCATCAACACATATTCCAGTGTGTTTGAATCTTCTCGTGCTCGCTGGAATGCAACCAAGTGATCACTTTTCTTGCTCCCAATTCGTACAACCTCTGCATTCATTTATTCAAATTTACTCATGTTACTTGTATATATTAAACTTGTACTCAATGTGAGAAATAAAATCTAACACTCATGCATGATTAGCATTATTTTTTTAGTCTTTTATATTTCGAAGATCGTAATTTTTGTTGGAATCTCATACGGGCTCATGTTGCAATTCAAGAAAAAAAAAATTACAATTTCTTGCTACATTTGTTTAAATTGACGCAATTTTTAAAAACTAAAAATCTTTTTGACCATAACTAACTAAGCTTTGTTTAATCCTTATGATTTATTTTTTTTTTCCACAATATCGATCATGATCTCAACATTAATATTGTTAGCGGATGTACAAACAATACTTCAATATTATTATATGAATATGAAGGATAAGTATGGAGTATTAAAATAATCCTGTAGGTACTATAGTGAAACACTAGCTAATTAATAATTTAATAGCGTAGAAATTAATTGAAAAAGTAGTAGTACCTTTAATTGATGGGAAAGATTACTCATAAGAAGGTCTGCAAAGGATTGAGGAGTGTAACGTTTGCTGGAATCATAATGCTTTGTGTCCAAATAGTTGTTGATGTAATCATTGCTACCAACGGATACCAAATACAAGGATTCAGACAGGTGATCGGATAAAGAACCTCCCAAGTTCCTCTTTCTTTGTTCGAGAAAACAAATCTATTTGCTCTCCCAAATTCAGGCATTTTCCCTGTCAAAATTAATTTATATATTTTCCCTTCATTTTTACTTTGAAACATTGAAGAAGCATTACAACTCAATTTATAGTGGTAATTGCCTTTTGTACTCAACTTAATTTTCACTGTTAGTCTGTTACTGAGTTTAACGTAGGACAGACGAAAACGAAAAATATGAAATTTAGATGTATATACGTACCAAGTCACGTCCTGACTCGGGAAGAATCCCGCAAGATCCAGAAGCATAATTTAAACCCGATGTCCTGCACAATCCTTCTGATTAAGCTCAAGTATGGCTTTGGATCCCGCAATCCAAGAAACTCAGCTGCTAACATCAATAAACATTATTCTAATTTGATTCTTTTCAAATAAATAAATGATAATGTAGTCTATATACCTATGAAATCAGCAACAGTTCTTCCATTGGTGAATCTGCCAGTTGGGCCTTTTTTGAAATTGACACCATATGGTGGAAAGTTAGCCCTAGCTAGGGTTGGCAGCAGATTGTTGTTCCCATTGTCGAACAACGAGTCGCCAAACACGTAGAGTGCCGGCGCAAGAGGATCAGGAGCTCGAAACGAGAAACAAATGTAGAGCATCATCATCAACATTGTCAACACCAATATCACTTTCTTCATTTTTCTTGTGAAGAGAAGCATAAATGGCATGCAAAATTTTTAATCACTTTTTGTTTGTGGGATATATATGGGTTTTACATGTGAAAACAAACCATATATATATACAAGTTGTTTATACACATTGCCAAAGATACGTAATTGACATAAATTTATTTTGCAGATGCAATCAAACAATAATAGAGTTTAACTCACTTATTCTCCAAACAGAAACTATATATACCTTTACTAAAACATTTTCCACAAACACTTATGTGAAACGAGTTAATAATATTTACATGAACTCTAGTAATTTATGTTCTATACTACCCTAAGGTTTCATATTTATTTTTAGTATTTAAAATATTTAAGGGTATAATTTTTATTTTTAAATGAAAAAGATTTACAAGAAATAATTTCACAGCAATTAGTCAATTACGGCACTAAATATAGTAATTATGGTGTATAAAATGCGATGATGAATTTCTCAAGGAGTGAGATATGATGAATTTAAATTACTAAAAAATGTAATTGGATATTATTGTTTAATATAGATGCAACTGAAGTTCCAGATCTATGGAAGAAAAAAAGATGGGCAAAGGCATTACTTCACACCACTTGTGCATTTATGTACACAGCTTGTCAATGGCTTTAATAACATAACTAACACCTACTCTATGGACAAAATTATAAAATCATATCTATAATAAATTAAAGAATTTAATATATTTTTAAATAATAAAGAATAATATTGAATAAAAGTGTACTTCCTCAATCATTCGTCCGATAATTGTATTAATTATATAACAAAAATTTAAATCAATACGTTAAATCAAGTTCCCATCTTAATTGTTGGGCCTTATAAGGACAAAATGAGACCACATGTTGGGTTCTTAATACCAGGGCCCAATCAATACCAGCTTAGGGACCTAAAAGAAGTACATAGCGAGTCCTTTTTGTGGCCACATCCGTTTTATTGGCCCATTAATAAAATCAATCGATTAGACTTGCAATTTTGATCTTAACCTATTAATTAATCTCATTTTTCATTTTATCAATTTAAATATCTTTCTAATTGTTCGATCAATTTTATTGGAAAATATCTTAAATTGAGAAATTAATCCATCTTAGATTATTTGTATTTTTTTATTCTATTTTTTAATTTTATTTAGTAACTTGACACGACCTTGTAAAGTTTTGATATAGTAAAATAATACTATTTAATTATTTATTTATTAGTGATAGTTGGAATTTAATATTAACACTATTATAATTATGAGAGCGAGTTTTGTTGGAACTTTATTTCTCAGCTAATTAATTTTGTGAAACGAATAAAGGGCAATTTTTTTTTTTTAATATATAGTGATATTCAACTTCAAACTTAATTTTGGTGAAATTGATCAAAATTCAACTTTAAATTACCTCTATAATAATTGATTAATTACACCATGACTCATCATGATATATTTATGTGCCTTCTTATTTAAGGTATTCACATGTTAATGCGTAGAAAATGAACACATAATAATTGATAACGATACGAATCTTATGCTTCATTAATTAATTAATTATTCCACAGTATATTTATAGAGATAATATAGATTAATATATATACGTGCATTCCATTAATGATCGGCATAAAATAAATCACATTCTGTTTGACTTTACACAATTATTATTAGTGAGATCTTACGTATCATTCTATAATTGCATTAAATAATTAATCAATTAATGATTGAGCTAATAATTACAAATGATCGATCATAAGAATTTAATTTAATCTTTCAATAAGAAAACTAGACAAAAAATTAAGGTAGAAAACCAAAATCCGATGGAGCTGTCATTAAACCCACTATTGATGTTCATACTTTTATTATGTATAAGAAGGATATGCTAATTTATTTATACAACACATAAGTAGCACATATTGTGGATTTTCAAGAACACTCATAAAAAGAATGATCATACATCTTGTAATAACTATATCTTAGCTAAGCATTTAAGTCACAAGTTGTTGAATGTTAGTTGGAGTGCAAACATTCGAGTCCTTGAAGCAAAGGTTCGCAACGGCTTTATACACCTTTTCCGTTGAATGAAAGCCGTCGAAGAAGAAGTGCTCTTCCGGTTGCATACACGATAGCACCCCTATACCCGGGATGCAGGACGACGTCCCATTGAACCATGTCACGCAACACGGGTTGCTCGAGTCACTCAACCCTAATTTCAAATAAATAATCAACCAACCATAAGTCCGTCACATTAAATAATATTTTTATTAAATAGTTAATACTGATATTGATACATATGTAGTGTCAATATCAGTATTAAATTAGGAAGTTCCTAATTTAGAAAGTCACCGTATTTAGATGGATTCATGATTGCCTCGTACGTAAGGGCGTAAGTACGACCAAGCACGAAAGCCGATCCGTGAAGAGTGGATGTGAGGTTTCGAAGGGTGGAAGCAAGTTGTTTGTTGAATATCTTTACAAACTCATTAATCCCTTCAACACAAGCTCCAAAGTGATCATATTTTTTAGTCATGGAGGGCATGCAACCAACTGGTCCAATTTCGAACATCACTACCTTTCTTGCTCCCAATTTGTATAATCTCTGCCCTCATTTAGGTCAAGAAATTAAAACCCATGTAGAAAAATTAATAAAGGATCATTAATGTACAAATTATAAAAGTAGTATTACATATATATACCTTGAATTGATGGGAGAGTTTCTCAATTAGAAGGTTGGAAAAATATTTAGGAGTGTAGATTCTGGAGGTGGAAGCACCATGAACAATTTTGTCATAATTGTTGATGTAATCATTGCTGGCAGTTGCAATAACAAAGAGGGATTTTGATAAGTAGACTGATAACTCATCTTCACACTTATTGTAGTGTTTTGGCAGCTCTTTATTCACTGTTTTTTCAAACAAACTCACTTGCTCTTCCAAATTTAAGCATTTTCCCTGTCACACAATTAATCATAAAATTGGTTCATAATTAACCCTAATCCACACCACACAAAAGTAATTAAACACAGCTCCTTAACTAATATTCCAACCATCCTAAATAACTCTTCACACTTTCCTTATTTATTTGTCCTACACCCATGAAACCCACACCAAATCTTCTGTGTCACACGTTAAATGATTGATACGTAAGAGAGGAAATAAATCCAATCATTGTCCCTAGGGTTTAAGCTTTAAGGTATAGTTTCTCTCTCCTACGTGTCGTTCATCTAACGGTGTGGAACAGGAGATGATGTACGGTACCAAAATGACACAAAGAATTCGAGCCTCACAAAACCCTTCACAATAAATAAATAAATAAGAAAACATTGTGTTATCTAACAATCTCAAAAATTATTTTAATTTCAAATATCACTCATTTTTCACATACATATCATTACTTTTATTACCTAAAAATACTACAATGCCCTCTAAAGTCAATAAAGTTTGTAAAAAAATAATTTCTCTTAAACAACATGGAACAGGAACAATAAACGGGAAGCATTCGCCGAAACGAAGAGAGCATATAATTAAAAGGGCATGATAGATTAAAATAAATAAAAATATACCAAACTCATTCCAGTGTCAGGAAGAAGACCACATGCAGCAGATGCATAATTAAGGCCACTGAGGTGCTCTTCCTCCACCTCCCCATCATCTAAATCATTGTATGTTGCTGGATATGCCAATCCCATATGCTCAGCTGTAATTAATTAACCTTAATTAATTAATTAATTCAAACTAAAATTAAGCTGTAATAAAATGAATAAATCAGACAACCTATGAAATCTGGTACGGTTCTTCCATTGGTGAACCTTCCGGTGGGGCCCTCTTTGAAATTCATGCCGTACGGTTGGTAATTAGCCTTGGAAAGAGTGATTAGCTCATTATTATTACCACTGTCCACTAATGAATCTCCGAAAACGTACACTGCCTTTGCCTTTTCCTTTTCGCAACAAATTACATTGCACTGATTCATCACCATTGATATCATCAAAATTCCCATCACTTTCTTCATCATCTTTTTGATCCACAGATCATAGGGAAAATTAATCTAATTATCTAAACACTAAAAACACCATAGGGGTTTTGCATGTCTTATATATGCACCTAGTGTACCAAAAATATTCGCATGAACTACTAGAAAAGACCCTTTTAATTTATTTTTTATTAGATAAATTATAGTTTGATTATGATCTTAAATCTTAATTATGTGTTGACAGGTTCTTGTAATTACTACAGATCCTCGATCGATTCCACCGGCTACAATGTTTACGCTCAATCTGCCACCTAATATTAATTAGAATTACCATACTAACTTCTTCTTTTTTAATTAAAAAAAATAGTTGAATTTGTTAATATTTTGAAATTATTAAAAAAAATAAAAATAAAAAATTAATCTGATCAGTTGTGTATAACACACTGCGTGAACCGAAAACAATTGTAAATGTCATGAACGAGAGAATCGGTCAAGATCATGAATTTTGTCCCTCATCAATAGTTTCTAATTGTATAATCATCAAATTATTTATTTTGGACTTGTTTTTCAATATTTTAGTTTACAATTATATAAAGGCCTTTTTCATTATTTGATACATTGATTGATTAATTAGTTGTAAATAGACTAAGACGTCCCGTTTATGGGTCTAAATCTTTTTTGTTACTTTGATGTGACTTTTCTTGTGGCACCCTATAGGATAATTGACACTTAGAAAATAAGAGGGCAATTCAATGCTTAAACCCTTGAGGTAAGAGATTCGATTTCTTCATCCCGCCACGTATCATTCGCTAAGCTGATTTAACAAGAGATGTCACACCAAAATGTCATTCTCGTGCCTCCCGTTTATACCAATTTTAGCCTTACAGTAATTTTTTTGTGAATTTAATTGTCTTTGATTTTCTTTCTTTTTTATGTTTATTTTAGATTTGTTTTTTTTTTAATTTTATTATATTAGTTTCAGCCATTTTCCAGTGCAATTGCACTCCTTTAATATTTTAAAAAACAATTGAAATTGATATTAAAATGATAAAAAAAATGGAATATTAAATATTATTGAACTAAACTGATATAATTAAAAAAATAACTAAAATTAAAAAAATCATTGGAGTAAATTAGGATTTTTCAGAAGTAATAGGATTGAAATTGATATCAACTGATTAAAATGTGGAGTACTTATTTTGAATTCTCACTTTAGATTAACATTATTATATTTCAATGGGTAAACAATATGAACAAATGTTACATTAATCCAATGACTTCAAATATGCCTTATTAATTCATACTCCATATGAAAAAATATACAAACATATATCCATCAAAGTGTAGAAAGGAGGTTTTGAATATTGTTGGGAAGGCAAATAGAAGAACCATTGAAGCAAAGGGTGGCTATAATTTTATGTAGAGTTTGAGTAGGATGAAAGGCATCAAAGAAGTAGTGCTTTTCTGGATCATTGCAAGTTAGTCCCCTGATGTCCCATTTAGCCATGCTACACAACATGGCTTACTTGTCTCTCTCAACCCTAATTATTTACACCATGGAAATTATTAGTTTATTAAGAAAAAAAAACCACAAATTGATAGTTAATATTGAAAAAACTTGATGAAAATGAATAATTAGGGAATTAATAGGTAATTAATGAAGGGTTAATTGGGAGAAAAATTTACCATATTTAGATGGATTGATGATTGCATCATAGGCAAGGTCATATATTTGACCAAGAATAAAAGATGAGGCATGGAGAGATGATGTCAAATCTTATGATTGAAGAGAATTGCAAGTTGATTAATCTCCTCAACACATGGTCCATTGTGTTGGATATTCCTTGTATTCCCAATTTGTACAATCTCTGTCATCACCATACTAATTTTAATTAGAATAAGGAAAATAAAAAGTCATGAGTTGTAGTAAATACCTGCAATTGTTGGGAAAGATTAAGAATGAGAAGATGAGTGAAAGATTGAGGGGTGTAAGAATTAGTTGTATCGTCGAGATAGACATTGAAGTCATTGTTGCCTGTAGCAATCACAAGCAATGATGTTGATAGATGATCATTTGATTCCGTTGTCTAATGTGCGGTCATTTGAAAGTTGAGGGATCAAAACTGCAAAATAAAGAGAGTACATTTTGTCCTTTTTTTAATGCATGGAACGATTAATTTGGAAGAGCCCATAAATCACCATCGATCTACCAACAGGCCCACCTTCCATTCCACCACCTCAGAATGCTTCTTCATATATACTTACTTGATTTGATGGTGTTAGACCGATTATTTATAATTTAAAGAGTATTTTCTATAATATAAAGAGTATATAAAATATAGATAAACATATTTTCAATCCTCTCTAACACCCTCTTCATATTAATTTTGTTTGTTCTCTTTACAATGCATATTGGCTACTCTGAGTCCCCATATGAACACAACTTTTTCCCTCCAATTCTATTTAAACATATGTATTGTTAGGGGTTTAAATTGCAAAGAGTCATAAAAATTGTAAAGGCGCACGGAATATGCTCCGTGTACCCGGGTGCACAGGAGTCTCACTCATTTATTAGTATTTATTCTTTCTTTTAGCTTTTGTATTTCCTCCTAATTTATTTTATTAAATATATGAAGTAATAAATATTTTGATGTAAAATTTAAGAAAAAAATGTGTTGGAACTAATGAAATACACAACACATTTAATTTTAAAGAGTTGTTATGACTCTCTAAATTTAAAGAGTCAAAATGATTATGTAAAACTTTTTGTTAATTTGAAGAAATTGTTGGGGGTATTTTTTGTTGGTTGATTCTTTAAATAGTAATAAATAATATCTCTTTAGGAGATGCTCTTAAATTTTAATTAATCGGGCCATGATAATAAAAATTTACCAAGTTTTATCCTACACAAATGATTATAATATGAAACGATTTCATGATGAAGTTTTATTGTAGAGTTGAATAAGGAAGAACTACTACTCATTTTAAAAAATTGATTAACTATCTGTTGTATGGTGAGTTTTCGAGAAATAATAATTTATTTATAGTGTAAAAGTGTGACATTTCTTGATTCGATTACACGTTCTAATATATACTATATAGTTGATATTGAATAGTTAATTACACACACAGATTTTGAGGCGCTCCCACTTAATCGTGAGAAGCAATGCAGATTAAAAAATTATCGTTACCTTCATTAGCACGGATTATTATATAATCCACTGTAATTACAGCTCATTATTAATCATGTCATCATGTCTATAACAAAAATTTAGATACTCTTAGTTTTATAGTTGTAAGAACTAAAGAAAGTGAAATTTTCAGATGAACGTTCATTGCTGATGATATTCACACCTTAAAACACTGAAAATACTCACAACTGTAATTTCATTCCCACTGATAATATATTCACAACTCAAACGAAGCTTAACTTCTTATTTATCTAATTTTTTAATATAATTCCTGCCAGTTAGGTTAAGGCATAAATTCAGACACTTTTTTTTTTACTGTTCTTCTAATACAGAGGCTACATATTCCTAATCCATAGTCATTAGTCATTGTTCCTTAAGTTGCATCATTTATAAATGGGTTATTTTATAGTAACCCTACCAAAATTTTCTAATCACTGTAAATCAGCAAGTAGAATGAGATCGATCGAAACTCCTCGAACGATCTCATTCTCAGTCGAAACAAACAAGTTATAGAGACCTGTTAGCCGGCTGACAAACTTCGCCTTCTCAAGTTGATTTTGCACACCGTGGTCTTGATTGGGTGTGTATATATCATTCGTACGACGAACACCTGCACAGCATAGAGAAGCACGACTCGAAAGATCAAATCAATCAACTTGTCACCTTTCCCCACCTTCAAGCTCTTCCTGATCGTCTATTTGTGACTCCTCTTTGTTGCTCATTTCTATCCCGCCCTCGTTGCTTTCGCTGCCTTGTTGGAAAAGAAGGGCTGTATCAGGTGGACTCGAGTCGTCTTCATAGACATCATCCTCTTCGCTGTCCTTATCCCTTGGTGGAGAGGTAGCAACACTGTCCATCCAGGATGGACATTGGGGCATAGATGTTAGCACATGGTGCAATGTGGAACGAGTCGAAGGGCTCGAGGCATTTAGTGATACTTTGCTGGCGTGGCTACCCCGCAAGCATGAGCACTCGGGAACGGGGAAGGACAGAAACGAGAGAGGCTTCGACCTTTTAAGCTCGTCTTTTAGTCCATCAACTAGGTTTGTTCTAAGATGCCTACGTACCGATGTGATCCAAGTGTGGTTTGCTTGGTATAGGTGGTCATGGATATCCTCTAAAAGCCTAGAAATCTCTTTCCTGTATATTTATGAAAACGAGAGAGAATCAAAACCGTCGAACCACAACACTTGTTCTACCAAAATATCACCATAAAACTCGAGACGAAACTGAACAAGAAGCCACTCGAAGAGAAATATAAACATGCAGAGCAGCAAACTAAGACCTAGCTATAACATAGCGAATATGTACCTGTCAATCCGAAATGTTTTTGAATCGGCCGACTGATAGAGTCTGTGTCCCATGACCAAGCTAGCAAAATTTGGGTACCCTCTACCATCACAATCGAATCCAGGTATGAATGCATCAGCTTCAACACATATAGTGTAATCGATTGCCTCCCAAAGTAATTTATGAGCAT
Organism: Pogostemon cablin; assembly: GCA_023678885.1. NCBI lineage: Eukaryota > Viridiplantae > Streptophyta > Magnoliopsida > Lamiales > Lamiaceae > Pogostemon > Pogostemon cablin. The sequence goes on along the minus strand of CM042994.1, from coordinate 2,406,696 downwards.
TGGTCCTTAACTCCATAACTGTACTCTCTGGTTCGTTATCACTCTCAGCTACCCAACCCCACCAACCTTCTATATTGTAAGGATATTTTGCTCGTGCTGGGGGAGGTGGCAGAGGACGAGGACCAGAAGTCTTCCATGATTCTGGTTTCTTTTCCTCTCTAACTGGAGGAGATTTCTTTGAAGGTTTGTCCACAAGATTAGCTTCACGGCCGTACATTTTGTTCAACTCCCATGGCATGCTTAAGGACGTGCGATCTACGACATTCTCAAACATAGCATGAAGTGGAATCAGTTTCTTCTGCCCACCAAACACCTCCCCACCAGAAACATAAATGATTGTGTCACTTGAGTACCCGTATGTCCGAAGAAGGATACCAATCTGTAGAGAAATGATAATTACTAACATTTGGCGATTAAAAATAATGAATCAGAACAAAAACATTTCTCCATTTTATGATTGAACTAAAAGATGAATAACAATGAGACAGTGCCATACTTCCTCTGGCATAAGTGGACATAAACCCCGAAGACGTTGCTCAGCTGAATCCACGGTTAGGTTCCCCTTGACGAGTCCACGTTTCAGCATCCATGCTCGCTTATGTTGGATGAGTTCAGTATGGACATCCTAGAAGAGATTGAATGACACAACGCTAAGTAGGTGCAGGTAAAACTTTTTGTAATAATGCAGTATTACTTAGCTAGTCAACCAGACATCCTTATACCAAAAGGCACCTGAAAGAGTTCAGCACAACCATGATAAGCTAATGCGTCTCTAGTCATCCCAGGATCATAGGCGATAAACGGCCGACCAGAAGCTCTAAGTCTATATAGGACCTTTGTGGCAAGTTCTTGGACCTCCTCTCTAAATCTTAGCGCGTGAAAAGCAACCCTACATCTTAGCCTTTGAAATTCTTCTAGATGTAGAGGAAGAGAAGCCTGGATCATAGGAATATCAGTGAGAACGACATAAGCATTCTCACGAGTACACTATGAATAAAGATAACTATTAACCACCACTAGAAAATTATCAACCCAAAAAGGAAATAACACAATTTCTACTAAAGATAAATCTTATGTAATGCAATGAAGTCCTCTTAAAAGATTGCATCAATTTCTATCTGGTAGCTAACAAAACTAATATCTTAAACTATTAGAGAATAATTAATTTTGGGATATACAATAATCTAAATATCTAATCTTCAACGGTCTTATGTGGACTATTTATTGACTCTATCAGCGATCCAGTGACATTACTCAATATATAGATTTGTCAAGTATAAACCTACAGAATATGATACCTGCAAGCATCCTCCATCGGGAATGACGAGCTCAACAACTGAGTGCCTACTCAGCACTGGCAAAACATGATGAAGATAAAAATATGGAGTAGCTGAGTTCGGCATTTTGAAAGAAGGGATGTTTTTTTTCCTCCTAGCTCCTTTGAGATCCTTTGGAAGTGTTTTCACAATAATGATATCATCCGCTAAAGCAGCCATAAATTGATCCTCACTATAGAGGTAGGCAAAACTCTTGAACTCTGTGCTGCATCATATAACAGACATTACAGAGATTTAAAAAATAAATTTAGATAGCATTCAAAAAAATATGGTAGAAGCTCGTATTCAAGCAACATATGGAATCAACCTGATCCCTTTGCTACTTGTTGTTGATTGGATCTCAGGAATGACTAGTGTAGCATTCAGAAGCCGAGCAACCACAACGACATCACAAATCTGCAAATGAATAAAACCTTTCAATAAGTTTACTCAGTAAATGAATAAGTATGTGAAATCACTGTGGGCAGTGAATAGAGCTGCCAAGACTCACCGAATTCCTGATTTCGTGGAAACCCCCTCGTATTCTCACGAAAATAAATCCATTGGTCTGCAAAGGAGGAGCTGCAAGGTATCCAAACATAGTTAAACAGCAAGCAACATCAAGAAAACAAAACTAACATATTATACTGATTTCTATTTCTAAATATAACACTCCATATAAAATAGGAAATCAACAGTTACTTCACATTTTCAAATGTAACCAAGTTCATAACATACTGCACTCAAATGTAGACTAGACAATAAACATCCCTTTAAAAGACTAATTTTTTGTAGAACTTTCAGAGAAACAGAAGCATTCCATTAGTTCTTTTGCATAATGTAGCCCAACTTAGTTAAAGCAAATAGAAGCAGATCTAACCTACATAGTTTCCCCTTGGATTTGCATAGGGATGCATAGATTCAAGATGCTTCACAGGGGCCCAAAGTCTTCTGTACAATGCATTCTGCACAATGAAGATTCATGAAATTCAAATTCATGAACAATTAGCAGAGTAGTATTAAAATTAAAACAAAACAAGAATAGTTAATGGATTCAGAAAAGGAAATCCAGACAGCCAAACAAGAAACACGGACAAAACATCGGCAAAGCAAACATTATGATTCGGAATCACAAAGAAAAAAAGGAAGTATACATTGGAAATCCAAAACTAAACTTAAAGCAACCAAAAAGAACAATTATTTAAACTAAACCCCTAAATATTGACCCCACTAAACACCCCCATTACACAATTATTACACAGAATTAAGCTGCATCTAGCATCCCTCCCTAAAAGTAACTATGATCTTTCATAGTTCACAACACAAAAAACTTTCGAAAATCTGATCAAAAGCTAAGTCGAACTCAAAATTTCAGATTTAAACATATCAAATGGGAACAGAACAGAACAGAACAAATCAGAGCATAAGAAAACAAAAGGATTAGATCTTTATGACATTACAGCGGTGGGAAGATCGGCATTCTCAAAAACAGGCCTCCAAGAAAAGATAGTGATGGAAGATTTGTACTCAGAAACAGCAAACCCATCGGTGTATCTGGCGAGAAGAAAGTGGGTGAAGAGAGAGAATGTCGAAAGGACAAGACCGAACAAGCCAACCCACTTGAGCTTGGACTTGAAAAGCAGGGCCTTTCCTTCTCCGCCGTCGGCAGCGCCGCCAACCTTGATGGGAGAGACCCACTTCATGCCGGATTGCCCACGGTGAAGCAGACGCAGAGAGGGTGAACTGAGAAGGAAGAAAATTACAGTCAAAGGCGGAGAGTCCACGGGCGATGGCGACCGCAGCGAAGACGAGACGTCCTTGAGTGGTGTGTTGGATTGGAGAAACAGAGAAATCCTTCAAACACAGGTTTGTTTGTCGTTTATAAGTAATACACTATTTCCTAGACCCAGCCCATTCTCAATGGCGGCGCGTGATGACTTTATATAAGAGCAACAATTAATAAGAGTTTAATACTCCCTCCGTCCAGTTGAAGGTGTGTCTTTTATTTTTGTGCACGTTGATTAACGAGTATTATTATTTAATGTGCTATGGGTAGTTGTATTAGTGGGAGTGTGGATCCCATATTTTAGTTGTATTAGTGGGTGTGTTTGGGTTTCATGTGTGTAAAAAATGAAATGATCCTCTTTGAAGCAGACGATCAAAATGGAAAAAAATATCTCTTTCAAGAAGGAAGTAATAAAGATTCTAATTCATACTTAGTAAAGATTCTAATTCATACTCATATAGTAAGATTTAGTACTTTAAATTTTATTATTAGTAATGTTAAATAAAGGAAACTTTCTTGTAATATGAGTATGGAAATATGATAACTTTCCATTATTAAAGTATATTTATTATAATTAAGTATATTTATTAGTAATTAAAGTAAGTTTATAGTTAATCAATTTATAACATTTAAAATATATTTTAATATATTATTTATCATATTTTAACTATTAATAAATAATTTTACTTATATAACTATCATATTTCGTCCTTCCATAATATAAATATTTGATTTTTGCATGTGGATTAAAAAATATTTTATACTCCTTCCGTCCCGTCAATAGAGTTACATTTTACTAATTAGCATTAAAATACTATATTTCTTAATCTTCGTTGTAAATGTAACTCTATTAATAGGACGGAGAGAGTATAATAAAGTGGATAGTTGTATTAATGGTAAGTGGTAGGCTATATATGACATTAATTTTATTGAAAAAGAGAATTTGATACCCTTAAAATTGACAACTAAAATTGTGAAATTAATACCCTATCAACAAACATAGAAAGTATTGTTTGTCCCACAAAACTCTTCACACCCCAAAAAAGAAAACATCATTTTATCCAATAAACCCAAAGTTATTTTTAATTTCAAATTTGTCATTTATTTTTCACACGCATATCATTACTTAATAAAGTTTTTTATTACTTAAAAATACTACAATATCTTCTTAAAAAAAGTCAAAAAATTTTGTCAAAAAATTCAACTTTTTTTAAAAAACGTGAAACAGTAATCATGAAGCTTTTTATGAGAAGAATGAGTACTTTTTATATTTCGTCGGGTCCTCATAAAGCTAAGCTCAGCTCGATTATACCCATACATCGAACCAAAATAAAATTATCGACTTTAATTCAATATTTTTTTCCATCTTTGTTAACAACAATACAAAAAAAAAACCCGAGGGAAACAAATCTAAATACTAATATTCTCATTAAATCGGGTGGCGCGTGGGTCGGAAGGGAGGGGAGTTCCGACGCAAGAGGCGAGAAGTCACGTGACTTTGAGTAGCGAGTCACGTGGTGTTTAGTAGTGGTGGGCCCCACTCATCCATTGGTTCCATTTGTAAATAGTCAACAATATAAGGATTGGAGAGAAAGAATCTGTAGTTTGAGGGGGAGATGGATAATTACGTGACCTAAAAAAGGTTGTCCGATAAAAATTGCCATAATAATTGTATGAGCTATTTGTGTGGGCCCATAAAACCTATAGATTTTAAAATTTTAAATTGACAGTTTAATGGTCACACTCATTTCAATTTTGTGGTCGAAATTTTAATCATAATTTTTTTGAAAATAAAAATATGTAATCAATTTTAGGATGATTTTAAAGTGCACTCAAGATTCCTTAAATAACTCGATCAACCATTGATGATTGATGTGTTATGTAGATCGCCAAGCTCTTAAGAAAAAAAGTTCATTAGTTAAAATGTAAAATTTTAACCAATTCGATTTAGACGTCCATGAATTGAGTATCTAACATTAAAAAAAAAAAAACTTTGTGATAAGATTAATACATATTACCTCCGTACTGGGTATATTTACCCGTTTGTACGTGCACATAAATTAAAAAGTGTTGTTATTTTAATATATAATCTAAGAAAAAATAGGGATAAATTGGTAATATTGAGAGAAAAAATTACATAAAGTTATTGAGAATAATGAATAAAGTGTAAAAAAATAAATAAAGTTATTGAGATTGATGAATAAAATGTAAAAATAGATCAAATGTATAGTATATTTTTACTAATAATGAAATGAGTAAAAATTTTTGGGACATCCCAAAATAAAAAGTGAGTAAAAATACATGAGACAGAGAGTATTAAAGATATTGACAAAAGTTATAAAAAATTTTTTAAAAGCAAATAACAGTATTTAGGGATGGTTATTATGTGTGGACTGGAGCAGATAATAACATATCATATTTTGGGTTTATTTGTCAGGGGCCCAGCGGAAAGTCGAATTCACTCAATCCAATAGGATGATATTGTCCATTTTGGGCCACCCACTGCCTGCACGATTTTGTTTTTTGGGCTTACATTCAAAAGGATTCATGCTAGGAAGAGTCATTCTTATCCCCACTTCTAATCAATGTGGGATTTTGACTGACAACCAACCAACTTCAAGATAGACAAATTGTTAGGAATTATTAGCCTAATTTACTAACAATGTACACATCTCAACAAGTTTAGTAGAATTTAAGTTGGTGGTTGTAATTATTACAACCATCTCAAAATGGGCATTAAAACAACAATAAATAGAATAAAAGACATGCATATATGCTGTTTCTTTTTGTAGCATCATAAGCATTAACTGATAACATTGGAATATAAAATCTTTTTGAGGGAATAAATATTTTAGACGGCTACAAAATACTATCGGTGAATATACCTTTCAACACCATTTGATCATTTGCCATAAAAATTAGAATTTTACTTTAAAGGCTAATTTTCCCAAATAATGAAAAGTCAATCATTTTCTTCTTATAGTTTATCTTTCTCTTCATATGAAAATTTATTTGGGCGGTGCCTTTTCTTTAAATCGATTATTTCTTTTAAAAGCTCCTTTTCCACAAATAGTTGCTCCTTTTTTTCTCCTTCCTCCCTAAGGACTCTTTTATCTTTTGAAAATTATGTATAATAATAGTATATATTTATATTGTATTTTTTATATGATAGAGTTTAAATTTATGTTAAATTATAAAAAGGTGAGAAGTGGTGATGATATGTAAATAAAAAAAATTAATTTAATGTGATATATGAAGAGGAAAGAAAAGGTATTAAGTGGTTTTATTATTTTTTTCCTTATTGAAAAAAATATATATTATAGTGTAACGATGCCTTGGATGGCATCCTAAATTGACATCATTGACTTAATTTACTAGTTGACTCATTAGTTAATCCTTTTTTTTTATCAAGACGAAGAAATATATTATACAAAAGATTCAAGATCTTAAATATAAAACAAATATTTTATTATTTATATAAACTTAAGCTAGAATTGTGCATTTTAAGTCTCAATTGAAAAAAAAAAAAGGAGCATAAATAACATGAATATAAAGCTCAAAGAAAACCCTATAGCCTAAAAAAAATTACTTCAAACTCAAAATTATACTATTTTACATGGAATATGTACTAATTTTCCGAACATTGACCAAGTCAATGTTTCCCATATTTTGTATATTAGCATGCGTGGACCTATGAATGATAAACATATTCTTATTATTGTTTTTTCTCCCATTCTAGAAAAGGATTTTTATTTTATTTATTTATTTATTTATTTTTAAAAGAGTGCAATAGTGCAATGTATGAAAAGTTAAAACTACTTGATTTTTTACCCATAAATTTTTATGCAAATTATAGGTAGAAATTAATCATCGAGTCAAGACTAAAAGATCACAAATTAGACAAAGTGTTACATATATTTGCTTTTATCATCTGTATATATGACTTATTCCTTCATGTAATCATATGTTTGTTCATGTATTATAATTATTCGCATATAATATTCCAAATATTTTTATGGGGGTGGAATTATCATTTATCCTAAAAGATAAAATATTAAGTATTTCATTAATGTTCCATTTAAAATTTAATGGTTGCTAATTACAAAAAATCAACCCTTTCTATAAAATGATGAAAAAATAAAGCTAAAACTAAAAGGCATGTTATATGTTTGTCTATATGTGAAAATTTAACTTCTCATCATTTCTTGATATTTGTATATAATTGACTTAAAATAACATTAATTAAAAATGGAACCTATAAATCCTAGAAATTAATTGTTGAAAAAATATCTCTTCAAATTCACGTTTTGAAATCTATTGACGATAACAAAGCAAGGACAAATAAGTCATTGCAGTGTAGTAGTGCAATGCACCATCAACTTGCATTTTAGATTAATTATGTTCAAATATGTATTAAATCATGCTTTATTAGAGTTAAAAAAAAATAAAAATCATGCTTTATTTACTCACCAAGGCTAAAATAGACATTAACTATATTAGAGTAATATTAGTTTATTTGACTAATTACAAGTGGATTTAGCTGTCCAGCTAACAGGATGAAAGGAAAAAATTATTTGGAGCATTTAACTACCCATTTCGTTACTTAATTCAATATATATTCCTTCTTTGTATTGAAGCGTATTGTATGCATTACTGAACTAAAAAAACTATAGGGGTGTATTTGTAATACAACGTTATTTATTTATTTATTTTATATAAGAAGAAATAATCAACCTAATCAAACTTATAAAAGTTGAAATATCATTTAACTATCAACTAAGATTCTAAATAATTTTTACCACTAATAGAAAAACCATTTAGAGTTTTAATTGATAATTTTTTTAGTTTTGAATTGAAAAAAAAAATCATTCATTTTTCAAATATCTAATATTAGGACTAATTTAGTGGAGAAGTTTTTTTTTTTTTTTTTCATATCAACTTATACATCTACAAAAACAAGAAAGAATCTCGTATAAACAGTAAATATCATTTTTCACTTTTTTTATTATTATTTTACTGTAAAAACTCATTTAAGAATCCACATATAATTATGGATTGTTTTATTTTTGCCTTTTCTTTTAAATTGATTTATACCTGATTTTTTAAATTTCATAACATTTTAATTTGAAACTTGTGTTTTTAACACATGATACACCGCATTAATCGTTTTTTCATAAGTTTTTAAATAACATTCATATTTCCTTTATAAAAGTTATCACTTTCTAGTCGTCTCACGTAAGGGGCTAGGTGAGACGGTCTCACACAAGTTTTTGCCTATAAAATAGATGTATAAGAGGTGTCATGAAATATATACTCTATATATATAAAAAAAATCAATTTCAATTCATCATTTTTTTATTATTTTATTTTATGTAACACTCTATAAAACATAATTTTAATGTATCGATTTGTCTTACAATCTATTTTATTTATAACTGTTTCATAAGAGAGTGTCCCATGTAAATATATATAGAACCACATTTGTGTGTGAGTGTTTCATAAGAGAATGTACCATATAAATATACTATATAGAATTACATTTGTAGTATATATAGAGCTACATTTGTGTGAAAGTGTTTCATAATAGAATGTCCCGTATAGGAGTAAATATATACTTCCTCCATCTCATTCAAAGAGTTCATTTTTTCCATATTGGACGTCCGACCCAAAGAGTCATCTTTCCTTTTTTACACATGTGGGATCCATACACACCCACTAATACAATTAAAATACGAACCCACACTCCAACTAATACAACTACTCACTACACATTAAATAATATTCCTTAATCCACGTGCAAAAAGGAAAAAATGCCCTTTGTATGAGACGGAGGGAGTATAGAATTACATTTGTATGAAATTGTCTCACATGAGATTATTTTTATATTACTCCTATTACTTTTATTTTAAATTGTTAATAAAATAATTACCGCACTAATATCAATTTTTACTCCCTCGTTTATTATTAAAGTATCTATTTTGTCATTTTAGGTTGTCAATTTCAATTTTTAAAGTAGTCCATTTTTTTTAAGATGACCCATTATTTTTTACTAATACAACTACTAATTTAGATTAGATAAGAATGCTTCTTAATTCACATACATTAAAAAAAATAATAAATTTACAGTTGATGTATTTACTTAAAAATCAATTAAAATATTATGGTTTCTTATCCATCCCATATAATATATATATATATATATAATTTATTTGAAATGAGTAAATAACAAGTAATGGCGGACATGCTTAAGCACGTATAGAAACCAAAACATACGGCAAAATTGTCTTCTAATGCCAATCACCCTACGGTCCTACCTTAACATATTTTGTACCAACTGAAAGATTAATAATAATAAATTAACATTAATTCTTTCTACCAAAACCCCACATGCCTTATAAATTATCTGCTTTCCATCCCAACAAAAGTGAAAGCGTTTCATCAAATTAAAACTACTCCATGAATACGATGTTCAAATTGCATACCTGCCACTTGATCAGGTCATACTCTGCTCATCAAGACTCTTCCTGCTCTCCTTCTCTGAAATGGGTAAATTCTCTTTCCATTGAACTGTCTGTTGGAATTTCTCCTTTTTTTTTTTCTGATTCTTGTTTGGGGGTTTTATTTTTTTGTAACTTTGTGGGAAGTTAATTGGAATCTGGATACCCTTTTGATGAATACGTTAATGGATGTACTTAAAAAGTTTGATCTTGAACTTTTTTTTTTTTGAATACTTGTTCAACTTATTTTTGTGATTTTGTGCAACTGGAGGAAGCCCTAGCAAGATTAATTCCCTTTATACTGTATTTCTTTAGAAGATAAGTATTTTCTTTATGGCTTTAAATTCTCCTCGTATGGAATTTTTGTGATTTGTCCACTGTTTCATCTTTTTATATCCAGTCCGTGAGTTCATAATGATGATGGTTTCCAAAAAGATGATGTCTTGAGCGAGACACTGTTGGCTAACTCTTGTGAAACGCAAAAAAATAGTTCTAGTGGAGAAGAAAAGGAAGAGAAACTAGAAAATGAAGTGGGATCAAAGAAACTTGTTGTCTTGAGAACAAATAAGTTTTTTTTTTTTCCTCGGGTATCCGATTCGTACACTGACTAATCCGGGGGACCCCTCATTTCAAGCCAAGGCAATGCAGATAGGGAGATGCATCTTTCGGTTTGCTTATAGGCGTTTTCCATTTCATGAAATGATTTGATGTTCATCATTAGCCCAATAAATACTCGGTGACTGGAATAAATTGCAATATAAAAAAAAGATGTTTATTGATGAATTGTAGATAGTTTGGGTTGTTTTTTCAGAGACTTTAACTTAGTTCTGATGTTCTAGCATAACACAGCCACGTGAGTGTAAAAAAAAGGAAAAAAAAAAAGAAGATGTAGATACTTTCTTTAAGTTAATTTTGAACATGGGATCAATAAAACATTGAGGTGAAATATTTGTACATAACTATTTATGTTGATGAATTCCTGTTATGCTGAATGCTTGGATATTTAGTGCAGCATTTAGTATTTATGCGGAAGGAGTTGTGTTGTAAATTGTAATGCTAAAAACCTATTTTCCATGTCTAAATTTAATAATCAAATGTGGTTGTGATCCTCTTAATCATGGTTGTTGCTATATTTGAACTAATGCCTTTTCTGTACAATTACAGTGATCAAAATACCTGTACTGCAAGATGTTCCTGTTTTGTTGTTATAGCAAAGGACCAAAGGATGGGTAATAGAACCAATCTGATTATCATTGGCATCTCTGTTGGGGTGGCAGTGGGCATACTCATAGCCTTTCTTGTATTTTTTGGCATTTGTTGGTACAAGAGACGTGCTCATCTTCAACGATCTGTAAATGATCGTTCTGCTTCTACTCTTCCAATGCGTACTAATGGCTTAGATACTAGCGCTAGTTTAAGTGATTCTTTTTCGAGTTCTGTGAATATAAACGGATCTGCCCATCCTGCTCCAAAGCCTCAACATTCGTGGTGGAATAATCATAACAAAGGCCACATAGTTTCTGTCTCTGGGATTCCAAGATACCCTTACAAGTATGCAACCTAGTTATTGTAAATTTCATATGTTAACATTTGCCTGAAATATTGCACTCTTATGCTGCATGAAGTATTTCATTATTCCTGTAACTTTTGATTTTCGTTTTAGCATTCTGATCCTTCTTTTTGTGTGTGTGGGTCTGGGGTAGAGTTTGGGGTCGAATGTTCAAGTGGATTGCCAGTTTTTTTTTGCTCTAGTCTGTTCTGTTACTGAAATCAAATCTCTCTAACTCAGCCGTGCTATTTCATCGGGTGGAATTTGGTGCATATGTTAAGAACACTATGGAAAATGATTTACTTCTGTGTGCGTGTCCAGAGACATTCAGAAGGGGACACAGAACTTCACTACTATTCTAGGACAAGGTTCATTCGGCCAGGTCTATAAAGCTACCATGCCTGCTGGTGAAATGGTGGCTGTGAAAGTTCTTGCGTCAAATTCGAAACAAGGGGAAAAAGAATTTCAAACAGAGGTAAATGCCAAAGTCCTTAACTGCTCACTATAGAAATGAGCACCTTGGTAAAATACATTACTATCCTCACAAGTAGTAACTTGTTGGTTCATAATTGATGCATATATCACTTTATCATATGGTTGTCCTAAGCTGATCCTTAAACTGTAAATATCACTTGGTAAAAGAATCAGAAAACATGTGGGAGCAGTTCTAGTTTTAGAAGATTCATTTCTTGGAAACCATCATACAATTGAATTTGTATTTACTTGGATTGGATTAAATTATATCTGTGTGTGAATGTGCGTGCTCAGTTCAGCTTCTTGATCTTATTATGTTTTTCAGGTTTCTTTACTGGGAAGGTTGCATCACAGAAATTTGGTTAATCTTGTTGGATATTGTGTTGATAAAGGGCAACGCATGTTAGTTTACGAGTATATGAGCAACGGAAGCTTGGAAAATCTTCTATATAGTAAGTGTGTAAGTTAAATGTTCCATCTGCTTGCAACAATGATTAACATAATTTATATTGAATAGCAACAATTTGTTCAAGCTTCAGGACCAGAATTTCATTCTTCATAGCCATAAGTCACTGTTTCATAATCACTACCATATTTTCAGTGTAAACACTCTCCATCCATCACCCCCCCCCCCCCCCCCCCCCCCCCCCTCCAAAAAAAAAAAAGAGAAAAAATGAAGACAAGAATAATAGAATATGCAAGTTTGCAATAAATAATTTCCCAAGTTCACTTATTCAATACTCCACATAAAGGTTAATTTGGACATGGTGCATGGTGGCAGTAAAGGACTACTGCCAATTGCTTAATATAATGATCATTAGGGTTAAAGTGATGCAGCAAAGCCAATAACTGACTCCTTTCTAAAATTTTCTTTCCAAAAATGGTTTGATGTAGTTTTTTTATATCTGGTGTGAGTGAAAGAGGGAGGTGCAAACACATCGTCTGCTTCATGTGATTATTTTTTCCTGACATTTGTTGGTTTTAGAAGATCATTATATTGTTGCCCATTATAATCTTGAGCTCAAACAACACAATTTTTAACAAAAAATTATGTGCAAAGGACACCATCTTTGTTTGTGGATACTTGTACTTCTCAATTGTTCTATGTGCATATGTAGAAATTTTCCTACCTTCTCAAATGCTCTTGCTGTCTCAATTTTGTGTTGCAAGTGATAATTATAAGCTTTTATATGTGCTTTAGATGATGAGGAACGAATTTTGAGTTGGGAAGATCGACTTCAAGTAGCATTAGACATTGCACATGGCATTGAATATCTTCATGATGGGGTAGGTTACGTAGGATATTAGTAATAACTAATACAACTAGCTTAATGTTTGTTGAACTTTCAATAGACTTTTCTCTTGGATTCCTGAACAGGCAGTACCTCCCGTTATACATCGAGATTTAAAGTCAGCTAACATATTGCTGGATCGGTCCATGAGAGCAAAGGTAAACATGCATACATTCCATACAAATATTCATCAATAAACCTTAGTTTCTTTGGCTTGATGCTTGAATGTGTTAAGGTGATAGTTATTACTTGGCTGATCTATGATAAAATCCATATATTTATCTAAATTCTTTTACCAGGTTGCTGATTTTGGGCTGTCAAAGGAAGAGGTTTTTGATGGCCACAAATCAGGCCTTAAAGGAACATACGGTTATATAGATCCGGTGTATGTATCCACAAGCAATTTTACGACAAAAAGCGATGTATACAGCTTTGGTATTATACTCTTCGAGCTCATCACTGCCATCCACCCGCACCAGAACTTATTGGAATATGTCAATCTTGTAAGATTTACAACACTCCTTACCAAGAAATTTGCTAATGAACACTACTTTTGCATGATTCTGACTATCCTCTAATCGATCTACTCAAGGCGGGCATGAGCCCAGATGGTGTGGATGAAATAATCGACACAAAGATTGTTGGGAAATGCAACCTTGAAGAAGTGAGAAGTTTAGCTAAAATTGCTCATAGGTGTTTGCATAAAATGCCTAGAAAGCGGCCTACAATCGGAGAGGTTTCACAGGCTATTATAAAGATCAAGCAGAGGCGACTAGTTAAAGAAGACACCATGTCGTTTGTCCGAGAAGATTTTTCAAGAACTGTGAGCCGGATAGAAAGCCAGCAACAGGAACTGAGAAGAATGGCCAGCATCGACGAAACATGACAAGAACAAGTTCGATTCTTTTCCCATCGCCTGTTTGATAGATGATAAACGGATGGCAATGCTTATAAAGAGAGCGTCTTTTTTCAAATTCCAAAAGAGTTTTAGGCATGCTGAATTGTAATGTGGATGGTGGTGGTTTTCAAGTACATAATAGATTTCTTTTTCCTCTCCCAATACAGGATCTTTTACTTAAAGTCAGAGGGAAATCATATTCTCATTTGCCTAAGGAAACAGGATTCAATTCTGTACAAACTCTAAAACCAAAATTGTGAATGAATCAAGGGGTGTATGCAGTGGATCCACCCTTGAAGGGCAAAATATATAATGGGGTTTGCTTGTCTATATACTGTCAGCAAGGCATTCTTGTGGGTTGGCATAAAAGTAATCTTCTTCCTTTGGTCTGTCGGGGATCACGACACGATCTCTGGGGCTCCCCATTTGGTTCGCATGCGTTTCCTTGATGCTGTTAGAGAACTCGTCCCAGCTCAACGAACCCTCGATGTACTGATCGATCAAACCAACCAAAACTCTTCTATCAAGCAGTATAGTCTTCTTGAAACCCAAGTACCTACAAACTTCTTCTGTCAGATTCAGCCTAGTGCAAATGGAAAGGAAATCCATATATATATATAAGTACAAATATCACACCTGCGGTGCCCTTCAACAACTTTAGCCATATTCCCATCATATGTTGGAAAAAACACATCACTCTCCAACGAGACGAGATAGTCCAAAGCAGCCATCTGCGACGAGTGATTCTTGAAAAACGATAAATCTGAGGGCGCTAGCAACGTCTCCTTCTTCACCTATTTCACAAAACACAAGCACTGATCAGAGGTACTTCTCTGAATAATAACACAATTTACAATTCCTTCACTAACCAGGTTCGGAAATGCATCGGCCAAACTTCTCAATCTCTTTTTTCCTCCATAGATGTCTCCAGCTGCTATGTATATTTGAATATTGGGATCAATGCCGAGTGCTCTCAGAACCAGAGCCATTTCTTCGGGGGTCAAAGGACATTGGCCTTCTTTCCTTTTGAGCTCAGGGTCTATGATTTTCTCCTTCCACCACGGGTTAGCATATCTAGTTATATCCGGTTTAAAACACTCATCAATAGAGTAGATTTCAGATTTGTTTTCTATTTTTTGGAGTTAAATGAAGACAAGTTACCTCATTGTTGTCAGTTCATTCACCTCTTCCTCGTTGCAGCCTTGGGTACATCCAGAAAAGGACAACATATCCATTTCATATCTAAGATGGAGGACTAGGAAGGGTCCTTTCTGTCTGAGCAAATTCACCACTTTTCTACCCAACTCCTCTATTTGAGGGGTAAATTTCAGTGCTCTAAAGTTTACTTTACAGCGCAGCTTCTGAATCTCCAACGGTAACCCATTGTTGGCGAGCCGAGCATCAGTTTTATTCAAATGTACAACCTTATGCCGTTTAAGAAGAGGAAGAATCTGTCATTAAAGCATCATCACCATGTAAGAACATATATATGACTTTTAACACCGTCTCCTCACCCCCCACAAGCATAAAATAGAAGGGGGGAAAAGAGAGAGAGGCTTCACTCTTGTTATTCTACAAACAAACCTGCTGATGGTAGTAAGAAATATTAGACCAACTAACAGGTGGTAACTCATAGAACATTCCAAGTTCGACTCTTCGTTTAAGTCTTGGTGGAAGTTCCTTGAGTATCCGAACCTCATCCCTCAAAGATGAGATAAAATGATCAACATTGAATATATCCTGGAAATCACTGCAGCATAGAGAGATATCAGGAAAAGTATAATGAGCGCATCTTGAAAATTTGTCTGAATGATGGTTTTCACTGACCTTGAATCCGCCCAAAATGAAGTTTTATCTAATTCAGGGACAATAAGTGTGATGTTAAGATACCTTGCAATAGCAACCATATCACAAATCTGCAAAGCAGAATATTTAAGCAACTCAGTACTGCAATATAAACAAAATAAAAAATGATGTGAAGTTCATTTAAAACAATGAAGACGAAACTACTCACTGCTGCTCGCATCTGGTTGAGTCCTCCATTGCAAGAAACAATAAGATAACCATTATTGATGTATACTCCTGAAACGGAGGGATAACATTTAAGTTCGATCCCAAACATACAGTAAATTGACCTTCAGCATCAAAATATTAATATATTAAATAATAAATATTAGCCATATTTGAAAAGAAAAAGGAAAAAAATAACTCAGCAAGCATATCAATCCGGGTAAAGATGAGTAATCCCCCAGAATAGAACATATATTGAGTAAGCACCCATGGAGGAATAACAAGAAAATCTGACATAATTATTAGGTAGGTATTTCATAAATCACTCACAGATAACAACAAGGCATTTGAACCAACAGAAGCAAAACTAACAGCAGAAAGATTAACAATAATCAGACAAGGATAAAAAAAACAGCAAATCTGGTCATCAATGAACTATAGATAATAGAAGAGGGACTCACTCTTTGGTGGAAGGTGTCTTTTTGGTTGAATATAAGTAAAGTTAGTTTCAGAATGTGTATTGGGTGAAAGGGAACAAGAAGGCCAACTCTTTAACAGCCTTGGTCCCCAAACTTCTCCAATTGCTATCAATTGAATAATACATGTCCATAACAATAATGTAGTGATTGCCCTCAAAGTCCATAGCTTCATTCTACTCTGAGAGACCCTCAAAAACATGATCTCCTTAACTTCTTTTTCACCCAAAAAACTCATTTCCACATCCCAATTGCCCTCATTTTGATTTCTGCTGTCATCTCCATCCTCAACTTTACACATCTTGACACCACCAAAACAGCATTCTAAATCAGTGGAACATCAAGAATCTTCAATACCGAAATGCTGAAAAAACAAAGGGCAGATGAGTATGACAGAGAGTGTTAAGTGAAGATACTAATTTTCAAGAGAAAAATGTAGATTATATATATAGTTTTAACAGAGAAAAAAAAAATACTTGGACAGATCTTTAAAGACTATTTTCGCGCAAAACAAGGCGAATCTAAGTTGTTAAACTGATATTTAATCAATCGCCTCGAAAAATCAAATTTCTAATTAAAGCCACAACTTATTAATCCTGACAACAACGACTTAATCTCATTAAAATTAACCAACAATGAACAATGCGAAACTTCCACCTAATTCACACACAGATGCACGCACAAACGCGTGAACACGAAGCGGCGGCCGGAATCTTGAATTGTGAAAGAAACGAAGGAAAGTCAGAAATTGGAAGACCCTTTTCAAGATTCTGTACTCCGGCGAGAATCCCGGCAAGAGTCCGGCGAACGCTGAACTGGTAAAGAGCGGTTGATGAAGATAGAGATGGGTTTAAATAATGCGAAAAAGTAAATGAAAAAAAAACTGCAAGTGGCAGTAGTTACGGTCGGTGTATTGTTGAGTAATTATTGAATAATATTTTAAAATCGAATAATATTTTCTAGTATTTCGTAAATTTAAACAGGATCGAATAATAATTAATACTCTATTTTATCAATTTTGAATAAATTAAATTTGGTAATTATGATGAATTTAATTTGAATTTTTATTCCACTTCAACCGTTTGAAATGAATTATCGGATGAATTAGGGTTTCCTAATGGAAATGCGTATTTAAATCAGATTTGGTATTTAAATGCGTATTTAATCGTGATTGTTGACTGACTTAATAAATGACCTGAATTTTTATTTCCTTTTTCTAATTTCTAATAAAATAAATGCGTGATATAAAATGCAAAAATCGAATTTCTATAAGATAATAATATTTTAAAAAGTTAATCAAATATTTTACTATTTCATAAATTTGAGGATAATTTTGGGGTGCATCCAATTTCATGGGGGTAAAGTACATAATGGGGTAATTTTTTGTTTTTAAAAAAATTAATTATTTTATCTTTTTTAATGATTAAGATTGAATTCTATATTAGATTAATCTAATAGTCCACCGTACCTTAATTTCACTCTAAATTTGACCTGTGATTTGGTGAATGATTTTTGTATGATAAATAAATACCAGAATATGTGGACCCACATTATAAACATTGCATACGTGGATGCGTATGAAAAACAATATTTTTATGCACGCCTTTTTTTTTATTTTTTTAATAGATTTTGTATTAATTACTCTAATAGATTTTGTATTAATTACTCTTATTATGATTATGATATGTGATAATTATCATAATTATATTATAATATTTATATTAGGCCAAAAAAGGTGGCAGGAATAGTGGTAGCAGTTGGAAGGTATATTTAGGATGTAGACTGATTGAACTCTCACGAGAACATATTAGGTGGAATTTATTGGGTTTAGAATGTTATTTATAGGTTACATTTAAAATTAGTATGTAATAAATATATGCAAGTATTTTATTATTATTAATTCATATAAGACGTTAGAACACATATGAATTGAAAATTATGATATTTACATTGAAAAATTCAAGTCAAAATTAAACTCTTAGTAAGATAAAAGAGTCAAATTGAATAACGTTATACTCCAATTAATTTATGGGTTATTTTTTTGGTACATTTTGGGATTTATAAAGTAAAACTTAGACTATAACGAGTACTCCCTCTGTCTCGGTCAAACGAGTTTGACCGCATAAAGCTCTCACAAAAATTACAGTAAACACATCTCTTTGGACGGGACGGAGGGAGTAGTTATTAAATATATTTGATTTTTTTTATTATTAAACGATAAGAATTAAATAGTAATAATCTAAATTTATGGTTTAAATTATGAGTCAAACTGCGGTGCACCAGGTTCATCGGTACACCTAGACAATTTCAACCATTAGATTTATTCTTAATCTAATCTCAACCATTAATTAAATTTATTTTTAAAAAAACCACCAACTACCCCCTATTTTACCCTATTAATATGGGGTGCACCGGTACACCACAAATAACCCTTAAATTATTAAGATCACCGATAATCCCAACATACCGCTGTTTAACTCTACTTATACAGTTATACCTGTCTAATAAATTATTGACATCTAAACTAAAACAGGGAAAACTTGATGAGATTATTATTGCATTAAATTATAAATAAGGAATTTTATCAATACATGGTCTGAAAAATGGATAATTTATCAATTTGGGGCTTGAATTATGTATACTATCGATTAGGGGCCTGAATTATGTAAAACTATCAATTTAGGGCATGAACTTAGACCCTAAATTGATAAAATAGGTGATAATATTTGACAAATTTAGGCCTTGGATTGCTAGTTTTACATATTTCAGACCTTGAATTGATAGAAAAAATAATCCAGGCCCCTAATTGATAGTTTACCCATAATTCGGGCCTTGGATTTTAGTAATACGGAGTTATAGAGTATATTATGTTCAGAAATTAATTAATTTAGAACGAGCATCGTTCATTTTTGTTTGCCACGTGGTATCTATATATAGGTTATTATATTTAATTTATTGTAATCTATTAAATATAGCATTTAATTCCTGTTCATTCCATCTGGGTAGAAAATTGCTTAATAAACTTTTGATAAAGTTCCACTGCTATACACTAGCATTTATACCCTAAAATTCAATCTTGTCCCATATCGTTTTATTAGGGTTTGGGATATTTTTTATCCCTCGTGTTAAGTCGAGTCCGTTAACGAATATATTCGCGAGCTTTCGAGCTCGTCAACAAATATGTTCGCGAACTTTCGAGTGATAAATTATTTTGAACTCGATTTGACTCAGTAACGTTAACGAACAAACTCACTCGAACAAATACTTTATTGAATGAAACTCGAATAATTTACGAACAATTTCATCGCTTAAATTCCTTAGTCATGGTTTATTTATTACTTATTAGTATTAGATGAAGGATTTGGTCATAATTAATTAATTAGTTAAATTTGGTGTGATGTTCCCAACTCCGCTAGTTTGACAAGGTCACTTCAGCATTATTTCATGTAATGTAATTAATATAATAATAAATTAATAATTAAACGCTAGAAAGTATTAAATTAAAGGCATGCAATAACTATTAAGTCTACTTATAGTCTTATTGTTTCTTCTAATTAAGAATTATAACAAATAATTATAAAACAATTCGTGTACACTAAACACATAATAACTGCGATTATATTCATTATTTAGTGATATTTATTCCACAACAGTTATAAAAAGTAATATAAAAATAAATTGAAATAGAAGTCACGTGTGCCGTATGTCTGTATTAGCTGGATCATATAATTATTATTGACTCTGTCCCCTAATTTGTCCTCTATGTTTCAACAATTAGTACATAAATAAACCATATCAACAACAAATAGGCACTATATAATTCCCTAATCTAGATAAACTAATTCATTGAGAATCTTCATTTCTAATCATATAATTTAAGTACATGTATATATAATGAAAATAAAATATAAAGAGAAAAGACTATTGTTATTAACTTATTAAATAAATTCTAAGGCAAGATAAATTTTATAGGGGTAAAACAATAAAATTAACTATAAGGCTGAAAATAGTTTTGTCCCGAAAATTAATACTAAATCATAGGACAAAATAACATAAATCCGGATGGTTAGTTATATATATATATATATTATACTCTAGATTTAATTTTTAATTTTAGAATTTAGAATATTTGAGGGTATAATTATCTACAAATTATTAAACAGAAAAGATTTACCATTGTATCATAAAAATTGAATTGATACAGTAGAACTCCATAAGATGATAAGAACAACACATATAAAAGTACTGTACTATTATTTGTAGTGTTGTAAATCTACTAATTATTTACTAAACTAAATAATAAGATGTGACAAATTCATCACCTACACAACCAAATATAAATACTTCCCCATATGGGGTGACAAAATTTAATAATATCAATGGGCGTCTTCATATGTTGAGTGAGATAAATGAAGAAATAAACTCTCTGAAAGTAATATAATGCTTATGTAAGATCTCATTTAATTTAGAAAAACTGAATTTGACTAATTTGATTACTTAAATAAAGGGATCAGTTTGACAGTACATGTAACATATTTGATCTTTCCTCTCTTTCAATACACTTTTCCCTTTTAAAAACATATCGAATGTGTTTTTAATGGAAAGGAGCAAAATGTAAGGATTTTCAAAATTGGAGGGGTATAATGAAATATATATTCTATTATATTCATATTTATGCATACTTGTGAATTTTGAATGGAATTTGTACAATTTTAGAAATTTTGATGCTGACAAAAACCCGTGAATATTTGAACTTTTTTGTCATTTTTTTTTGTCAAATTGTATGTATTAATATACATCTCCACTCTCTAATTTACCAAAAATAAATTAAATAAATAAATTATTATTTAATTATGAAAGGAAGGAAATGTCATCACTAATCTTTTTCTTTTTCGTTACTCTTCATTTAAGATAATTAATGGCTAATTCTGCACGTTAGTATTCTTGGTATATATAATGTTTCACTATATAATACTAGTACTATCTTTTTAAACCTAATAATTTTTGGGCACTTATTGTGATACTTTTCACATAAACTCTTGTATGAAACAAATAAAAAATGATAAAATCATTATCACTTCCACCATAAAATATGAAACAGATAAAAAAATGATAAAATCGTTATCACTTCCACCATAAAATGTTATAACTTTTGCAATAAAATACTATTATTTTTTATTTATATTTCACTATACTATTATCACTTTTCATTGATTGAATATTATTTTTCGTTAATAATGTTATCATTCTTTATCCGTTTCACGTAAAAACTTACAATTATCACTTTTCATTGATTGAATATTACTTTTCATTAATAATGTAGTATTTTTTAACCGTCTTGATTTACCTAAAACGATTTCACACAAGTGTTTGCCATTTTCAAATTAAACTTGCTAACTTAGCAACTTATTACATTTTTTTACATTTTTTCTTACCGGAGCACCGAGCACGTAGTTTCATCATAAATTATTTCTGGAAATATGTAATCATGCTTAAATTCCATAAACTAATCAAGAATTATATATATATTTATTTAGGGTTTATTACTCTCAGATACACACTTTTAAACATATTTACTATTAGATACATGAAATTTAAATAATTACTCTCACATACAAAATATTAAAGTAAAATATCAAATATAACCTTATACTCCATACACTTTTAAACCAACAACCTACCCTTCACCCACCCACCGGCGTTGACGGGCCGTTGACCGACCGTTGCCCGGTGGTTGACCGCCGCTGGCCGCCGCTGCCTGCTGCCGGAATTTAAAATGTGCAAAAACAAAATTGTGTAGAACCAAATTGTTCAGAACAATTGTGCAAATACATAGGGTATTTATGATATCACAATCATAATTGTGTAGTTATGAGTAATATTACTTTGAGTCATGTAGTTTATAGCAATTATGCATTATTTTGTGTACCTTCTAGTAATAAGTAACCCATTTATTTATTTAGATAAAGTAGAATTTTATATATATATATATATATATATATTTATTTGTATCAAGTTATATCTGTGATAAAGTGACCTTTCGAGATTTGTCGGTAAAGAGTACAGGCTGTATTCTACAGAGGCATTTATATTGGTAAATATATATTGCAATAAATAGAATTTAATATATAATAAAATTTTGTAGATCTATTTAATTAAGTTGACCCATTTAAGACCAAATTTTATTATGTTGACTCATATGAAGCATTTTTAATTTTTGGGTAAATTAGCAAAATTTTCCTCAAATTTGTCCAAATTACCAAATAAATCCCGTGGTTTGAAAAATTATCAATTACCCCTTTAAAATTTTTTTTTTAAATAGTGAAATTTAAAAATACAATGTTAAATATATAGGTCTTGATATCATTTCCATCCTTCTATATTTTAAGAAAAAATATATTTTTATTAATGTTCAAATAAAAAACAAGTTAAAGGGGATAATTGCTAATTTTTTAAATCATGAGATTTATTTGATAGTTTGGACAAACCTCGAGGGTTTTTTTGTAATTTACCTTTTATTTTTCAACTACCCCACCCCACCTTCAACGCGACCATACTCAATGCGCAATGCAAAAATAAATAAATAAATAATATCCCACCAACACACAATATCTTTTAAATTTTATTTATTTCACAAAAATGCAAAATTATCAATAAAAATTACATTTTTTTAAATCTATATGAAAAAAAAATGTTAGACATTTCTTCGGAACAAGGGAGTAAAAATATTAAAAGATAAAATCTTGATTTATGGAATTGTTGAATTAAGTTGTGAAAGGAAATTAATTAAATATATTAACCATTGCCAATCATTCATTTATAGAGTTCTCTTCATATTTCTTTTTCAAATATATTGCATAATATTTTTCACGTGAAAGAATTTCAGATTTTTTTAAAAAAATTTATTTTTAATTTTCATTATTACTTGCTCCGTTATTCCCCAATATCAAATTTTAAACTGTCACTTTCACTACAACATACTCCCTCCGTCCATATGATAAGTGTCCATTTTATCATTTTGGTCCGTCCCAATACAAAGTGTTCATTTCCTTTTTGGGTTGATATAACACAACACAATAATATTATTATACTCAACCACTTACACATGCGTCCACACTCAACATTAATACAACTACCCACTACACATTAAAATATTATTTCTCTCACCTCATTATAGTTTAAAATATTACACTCATTAATCAACGTGCAAAAAGCAAACGAATACTTATCAAGGGGACGGAGGGAGTATATCATACACTTTCGAAATGAATAGTGGAACATATCATTCTTTTAAGATATAAGAATAATCAATCTCGTTATTATTTAAGGAAAAAATTTGTCCTTTAGAATTTTGTATTAAATTGTATACTCTTTAGTATAAGAATGTGTACTTTTTATTTTTGAAATAAAATAAAAAATATTAATGAAAAGTGTATACCATTTAGAATAAAATAGTGTACCCTTATTAATTAAAGTATATACCCTTTAGAACAAAATAATGTACTCTTACCAAAAATACTAAATTCTAAAGGCGCAGACTCATTATTTAATTAACTAAAGATTTAATACTCGAATTTGAAATCTGAGTGTCTGACAAACCCAAGATATAAGTAAACAAATTTATATAACAACTAAAATACTTAGTATTTATCATGTCATTACTTAAATAAGATAAATAATCAAGTATCTTTTAAGTTCACATTTGAATAATTGATCGAGCTAAATATCATATTTCTTCTATAGTTTTTAAGATATTAAGATTATTGAATAATTTTGTAAGTTAAATACAAATAAAGAGAGTATTTAGTAGTTTTTGAGTTTGTTGGTAGTTTTGACAACTAAGGAGGGGGTTGTTGGTAATTTAACGAAATTACATATTAAAAGGGATGGGATGTAGGTGAGATGTAACTTAATTTTCCCAATGGGAAAATATTCAACATCTATTTGGTGCAGAATTGGATGCATACTCAGCTTTCCAAATGCCAAATAAAATGCCATAGAAAGTGTTATATATTCTTCCACTAGCCATTTTTTTCAACAGAAAATGACTTTGAAATATATAAAACGAGTAAAATGAAAGAGATTGGGCACTAAAATGAAATTACCTACTGCATTATTTTAGAGTGTTATTAGCGTGTACCTGGATACGAGAGCACCTATATGATTTAAATAGTTAGATTTTATAATATTCAATATCAACTTTTAAATTTATTAATTACTAATTTACTATTATACCCTACATTAAACCTATAACTTCAGGAGTGGTGCACCTCAGAATTGTCCGATATTAAATTATCAAGTTAAATTTTTTATTGAAAATGCCTTGACTTGACTTGGTAGTGTGGTTCTAAAGACTTTCTTTATATGAAATTAAATTGTCAAGTTAAATTTTTTACTGAAAATGCCTTGACTTGACTTACTAGTGTGGTTCTAAAGACTTTCTTTATATGAAGGAATGAAATTTTCAGTGTCGAAAAAATCAATGAAATGAGATCATCGACTAAGTATGAGGTGGATTGGACTCCTAAATAAAAAGTGAATTTAATAAAGCTAATCAAACACCTTCAACTCTAGAATGTATAATCAACTTTTCACCCTAGGGGGAATTGAAGAGCTAAATAGCTGCTGGGTAAGAATATTAAAATCTTGTGTTTTCCCGACATACAATGAATTCCACATACAGTGAAATTAATAACTACAGTTGGCAATTCTGGACCACACAAGGTAGGATGCACATAAATTATGTACCTAGACGAATAAGAAAGAAAAATGGCATCGGTAATTATTTCGATTTGATTGATTTTTGTACACAAGGAATACAATAACGTAGAACAACTCGTGTGTGATTGGATGACATACATTTGGATTAAAGAAAAATGGCATCAGTAATTATTTCGATTTGATTGATTTTTGTACACAAGGAATACAATAACGATATACATTTGGATTATACTCCCTCCGTCCCCCCCCAAAAGTATTTAACACTTTCTTTTTTCATCCGTCCCTCAAAGTATTTTACACTTTATTTTTACTAAATTTAGTAAAAATATATTACAATAATACACACTTTTTACACGCATCCCAATACAATACTTACTTTTTTACATCTCCCAACAATTTTACATACCTTTTTTATAACCTTACACACCTTTTTCATTCTTTTTTCATCCGTCCCTCAAAGTATTTTACACTTTATTTTTACTAAATTTAGTAAAAATATATTACAATAATACACACTTTTTACACGCATCCCAATACAATACTTACTTTTTTACATCTCCCAACAATTTTACATACCTTTTTTATAACCTTACACACCTTTTTCATTAAATCAACTAAAATATATATTCACTTTCTTACTTTATACATAAAAATACAAAATTTTCTTAAACGCGCACACAAATAAGTGAAATACTTATTAGGATGGAGGGAGTACATTTCAATTCAACAAAACTGGAGATGGATTAGGTTTTTCCCGAATTAATACAAGCATTCACAAATTCCTGACACGTACTGTACTCTGATCCTAAGACATCAGACAATGCGCCGATGATGTCGAAGGACTCCTGCAGGTCACTGGATGACGTCATCTCATCCAGCCACGTCAGCAACTCCTTGGAGAAGCTCACCATATCCTTCACATTCAACAGCTTCTCTCTCATCACCAACTCCCAACCTTCCAACTTCTTGCTTTCGTCGTCCCCTTCCGACGAGCTCACCGCCAACTCACCGCCTGCGGGTTTTTTAACCTTGAAGTAATGCTGAAGCTGCTCGATCAAACCGGTGTAAACAAGCATGGGTTGGATCGTTGAGAACAGCTCCTCCGTGGAGGAGCTGCTTCCTGTGCTGCGTTGCATGGACCGCCCGTTACGTTGCATGTATGCATGGTAGATTCCACGCTGTAAGAAGGCCCGACGGTGCTGCAACCAAGACTCGTAGGATTCTGAGAGGAGTGAACTAACCATCATAAATTGGACGGTTTCCTCCGTTCCACTTGAAGGCTGTGCTCCAGGTGAAGTTGAATTTTTCGACTCTTGTGTAGGGGAGGACAGATAAGAGGCGATAGATTTGGAAAGATTGCTCCGTTGGGATGCGTCCTGATCTAGGAGGTGGCGCGCCATCTGTATCATGAAAGGTAGATATTTGGAGTTGCTTTCTTTACCGCCACCTCTGCTATCCGCACTAAATGATGCACCAGTGGCAAATCGAGCTAGCATCTGCCAAACAAAAATTCAATTATATAACGATACTCCGGTTCACATACGAACAAACACAAGGCAGATGAATAGAGGATGCAACATACCAAGACAACATCATATGTCAATAACCGTAGCCGGCTTCCATCAGCGCGGCCCAGAGCATTAAGATGGTCCCAGTACTGGTCGACATAACGTCTGTATTGTCCCATTGGAACAGAGGGTCCCCTGAGGGGGAATAAGTTGTTACACAAAGTCTCGTTGTTTCTAAGAGCAGCCCCATCCCATTCCTTCTTTGGATTCTTTAGTGCAGCATCAGCTCGTTTAGCTTCTTGATGACACTGGAAATGTATGATGTTGAAATGGCTAACAGTTGTGTAAACACAATCTCCACGAGCACTTCCCGAACTTCCAACACCCAAGTTCACGCGCTTGCTATAGGTGTAGACACCCAACATATCAGTAGGTCTCAACTTGTAGCCTTCTCGGCAAACCATACAAGCTAGCCCATCTTCCTCATCCTCAAAATCTTCAAAACCTTCAAGCACAGGCTGGGATACAATGATTCGTTCACCACCATCTGATGTCATTTCTTGACGCATCCCAAGTCCCTTTAATCACAAAGTAATAGGTCAGATTTTGTTTGAACTGTTAGAGAAATATTCACAATAATCGATGACAACAGTTTCAAGAGAGAGATGAAAATAAGAACCTGAAGCAACTCTTCTCTTTTCTTCAGGGCTCGACGCCTCATCTCATCTCGTGTTGCGTGTCGTAGTTGCTGAACTTTTTCTGCCAAGAACCCATTTTCTGTTCCTTCCTTATCAGTTAGGGTGTCTAACAAGTTTTCAGCTTTTGGCCCTACCTCATTTTCACCTGGAACACTCTCTAAAGCATGGAGCAATGGCAAAATTCCTTCCTCATCGATACATTTTTGAGTGGCCAAGTGACCCATTGACAATCCCCTCAGCATAGAGAGTACAAGGGGAACTGAAGGCAATTTCAATCCTGATGCCCATTCAGCAGTTGATTTGTAGCCAAGCTGGGCAGTACATGAGAAACAATCCTTCAAGTGTCTTACAGCAACTCTAGTAATTCCTTTCTCCAATATTATATCTTTTAACCTCTCCCCGCAAGAGCTTGTTTTCAGAGATTCAGAGACCCTCACAAAATTCTCCAGCGCAAATTTCTGTTTGGCTGCCAGTTGTGCAATCTTATCATCCTTTGGATTGTCTTCATATTGCTTTTGCAACTGGTCGAATTCACTCCAGTTCTGCAAGTAAGGGTCGAAGTGCTGGATGAGAACTTCCATGGCCACAGGTTCTCCATAAGTCAAGTATGGCAAAATTCTTGCAACCATCTCTGTATTCCTTTGTTGTTTACTTGACTTCTTAAGTCCTGAAGGTTGAGACAATCGTTCAAGGAACATAAGAACAATTTTTTTAGCCTGCTCACTGCTACCAGCATCTTCATTAGAGACTGTAAGTGCTCCGGGTGTGACACTGATGTTGTCATTCTCGTTTGCTTCCAAAGTAAGACTCTCCACAATTAATAGGATGCCCTCAGCTGGTTCCATAGCATCTACAGAGAAGGCACGTCTAGCTGTTTCCAGAAGTAAACCTAAGGCTCCCAAGCTTAATAATGTTCTTCTGTTTTCCCTTGTTTTGCAACAAAGCATTAACAAATTTAGCACAGCAACCAACTGCTCCTGGTTTGATTTCAGATCCTCGCGTAGACGCTGTTCAATAAAGTCACAATTAGAAATTTATCAGAAACAGAGCTACAAATTAGTAGTAGCAACAGAAGGAGATGACAATAAAATCATGCAAGCATCCATCTCTGGGTTTAACAGTATCATTGCCTCTATTTTTTCAATTAATCACATCTCTTTCTGAGCAGGATAAAACTACCCCTTGACCACAAATAAATTAAAAGAGGTCCTGAGTTAACTCCACAATGAAAATCTAGCTCACCTGAACCATGCTCAAGAGAATTTCTAGACCCCCACATTCACATACAGCACCGGTTATTGCAAACTCAATCTCAGGATCTTGAGATTCCTCTCTATCTTCGTCTACCTCTTTTATCATGGGTTCCGTAGCTTCACCATCCAAACCCTAGAATTTGCAGGACAAATTATTATTATTATAAAAGTAATTGCAAGGTGAAAATAAAACAAAGGCTTATCAATATGTGAGTATCACAGCACAGTAGAGAGTTTTCACTTATGAATAACCAAACAAAAGAACTATGAGGCGAACTGCTGATGAAATACCAATAAAGATTGTAAAAGCAACCTGAAGACGATAAGTCACAATCATTGGAGGACAATCTCTGGTGGATGAGGCAGAATTAACAGACAAAAATGCTGTTCCAGCAGCTGGAGTTGAAGTTTGACTATTTGATTTCTTCCAAACTTGCTCATAAACTTGAGAAACACTCAAATCAAGAGAGATGATATTCCCGGCGACCAACAATTCCATGCCATAATCATCCTCTAAAAGACCCAGGAGGTCCAACTGGTGGCAAATCTTATTTTTCACATCACGCATTAGAGGACCAACCTCAGCACTTGAATAAGGATTTTTGGTCATTGATCCCCTGATAAATTCCTCCTGTGTATGTGCCTTGTTCAAAATTAAAAGATATGTAGGCTCTGGTTTCATTGGGCAAATCAAATTGCAGAGCTGCTCCAAGATAAACTGCAAAATGGATAGTTATGGTAAGATTTTTGCTTAGGGCCAATATTACTATGAGAAATGCTTAATATAAGATTTCTGGGGTAATACAATACCATAAGTGGTATCATTCAGAAAAAAAAAAAAAAATCTAGTCACTATGATTTCTATTCATCAATCATGTTTATTCACTACAAATGCTCAATAATAGGACACATTATATCTAAGAACTAATGTGGGATAAACTGAAACAGAAAACATAACACTTTTCTAAGAGTCGCTAAGCATTTTTCGAGAATACATAAATATAGAGGCAGCTAAATAATTTAACCACATACCATAGAAGAACGCCCTTTCCTATCCTCTCCATGAGTCTGCAAGCCACCAATACAGGCCTGAATGAACTGCCTTTTGTTTTCATTGCTCTCAAGCAGAAGACTGTCAAGAAGATCTTTCAGTAATTTGTTACAATCACTTATTAGTTTAGTCTTTTGTACAACTAAACCCCTGATTACAATTAGGGCCTCAAGAACATCAGATAGCAACTGCTCTCGCATGAATCTGCCAGGAAAACATGAAAATTTGTTACCCCCAAAAATCTGAAAAAAAATTAAGGGGAGAAAATTTTCTACTACAAACCTTGATCTTATTTTTGGGACCTCCAAGAATTTTCCAAGAAGCTCTATGAGCTTATGGAGAATAAAGCCTTGTGATATATCAATATGGAGGCTTCTTTCCAAGGATTCAACATTGTTCACTTCTCTTGTAATCAGTTTACAAATTGTAGTCAAACATCCCTGAACAGTCAAAAACACACGAGCTTCCTCTGACTCAATCATTCTAAAGAGCAACTCAAAATATTCCGCTGCATTTTCACCAGCAGGAAGAGTAGATGGTAACAAAGACATTAGCAAATTCAGCAACTGAAATCGTCTAGAAGAGCTTTTACCACAAAGCACATTCACTAACATGCACATCTCAGTTCTTATAGATTGTGAACAAGCACTCAGTATCAGTTCAGTAACCCACGAGCCAAGCTCAAATAGTTTTATCTCACTCTGAGCTGTTTTACAAGCACGTCGCTTCCATCGCAAGCCGTATTTCATGGCTAAATAGTCATATCTCTGGGGCCGAGATTTGTGGCCAACTCTGACAGCCTGGGAAACTTTATATTGTCGCCTGACAAAATCAAGATATGATGCTCCCCTTTCCCATTCAGAATAGCTTAGTAACTGGATATCTTGAGTTCTTGAAGAACCATCCCAATTTTTCTCTAATGACTCCGACCTGTTTGCATTCACAACTCCACCAGAGCCAGGGTCATATGAGTTGTTCTCATCTTTCAGATGTGGAGCTGGAGCTGGAGCTGGCTTTCCATTCACTGGCTCCTTATCCACCGCATCAGGTTTTGGTGGAGTACATGCATGAGATATGATCTTCAGACAAGGTAGTATAACATGCTCAGATATAGCAGGATGTTTGGCTCCCAGTTTGATAGATTTGAATAGCAACTGAAAGACAATCCTTAATCTTGACTCCCAGAATTCATCTGCTAAGGAACAGACATCTGAAAGTAACATTAGCTCTTCACGTGTTGCCAGAGCTATGTCAATGGAGCGATGATGTTCAAGACAGTATACAACTTTCTTCAGAAGCAAGCTATTCAATTCAGCCACTGCATTGACATCAGCCTCTGAGAAGGCACACAGTGCTGCCCTGGCTTGTACACGGGCTGTTTTGGGGCCCTGATGGATATTATTCTCAAATAACTCCCGCAGAATGCCAGAAGCAACAAGTTGCTTTTTAGAACTTACATGTTTTGATAGCACTAGCAGTATCTCGAGACACTGGGCCACAAATGTACTAGCACAGCCATAACAACTGTTTGGAGACCTCAACACAACAAACCTAGAGGCTGCAGCAAGATTATCAGAATGCTTCTGATGCAAATAGTTCATTAACACTCGTCTGAGACCTTGGAGAGTCTGAACACTTTTACTCACAGAATCAAATGCTGCTTTGCATTTCTCCCCATAAAGTACACCAAGAAGGGCAATTTTACGGTTGATCTTGCAGGAAGGCCCAGGTAAAGACACCATCATTTGCTGAACAGAATCTTTCTGCTGAGAATCCATTTCATTCTCACCTATGCTTGAAACAATCTTTAGTAAAGGTTTCTTGAAACCTAAAAGCTGTTGATACCGCCGATGAGCATTTTCTGATTCGGATTCTATTGCAGCAAGCCCCCTTTTCAAATCTTCATCATTTTCCATGCTGTCAAAAGTAAAACTTGGCTTGGCCATAAAGTTGAATTCAAACCGACCATATTTACTGTACCCACACTCATTGCACAAAAAGGAATCAAGATTTTCATAATTAATATTACGGCACTGCCTGCATTGATAAGCATTCTCATGACAGTTTCCACAAATTCCATGTTTGTCAGTCACGGGTCGACTACAACGTGGACACTGCAGAGGCTCAAGGGATAACGCCTGGAGATTTTCATAGAAGGAATCCAACTCAATCATAAAGTTACAGGCTGTAATAGGGATTGGGAAATCCACCTTCAGTTCTGTCTGATTGAAAGCAAGATGACATATCTTTGCCCGCTTCCACAAGGACCAGTTGTTTTTCAGCTCTGACAAATCAGCCACTGGCCTGTTATTATAATAAAGATTCAGCACTTTCACTGATTTGGACTTTCGAGCATCATGGACATTCATGGTCACACTCTGAATGGTGTAGCTACCTGTGCATTTCACAATGATACGATTATCTGTGAACTTTGTTTCTGACTTCAGACTTTCCAGCTTCATCCGGCTGTACGGTACCTCAGGCGAGCTGCAAGCTACACAAGGCTCACTCTCAAGATAATAGCCATCAAACTCGACCAATCCACTCAGTGTATTGTAGATGCGTGAATTGGGATGGTTCGCTAGAAGTTCATTTTGTGAATGAAGGGTCTCAAAAATGCATCTAATTACATCAGAGGTCAAGCATTTGTCTATGATCTCATTGTGCTGTAGTTTTAAGCTGCTATCAGATGATTTTCCAAGCAAGCCGGTGAGAAGTTCAGTGTATTCAATGACATTCTGACCATATAATGGCAAATGGTTCACCTTCTGCAATAGAGTTGTTAGCATGGTCTCCCTAAACATTTGCTTGCCATGGTGCCAGGCACCTAGCAGAACACACTTAGCTTCTCCACGCACAGTGCTAAAATTCCACTCCAACAAAAATGTGTCAATGAATTGCTTCAGGCAATCATCACCACGATCCGTAAAGACATTCAACGCCTGTTCCATATCCATGTAAGACTTCTCAATTGGAGACTCACTTCCTTCTTCGCCTTTTTTCTTTTTCTTAGATTCAAGAGATTGAGTTCCAAACTTAGTTGAACTCGTACCTCCTTCTCCACCTTCAGCCTTCTGTGAAGAGTGATTAGTGTCCTTTCCAGTATAAAATGCCAAATTCAGAAGTTTCAGTGCTTGAATGACACATTCTTCACCAAAGGAGAAAACTCCATTCATGAGAAATGGTAAGACATCACCATGCCTCAAGCAATACTTCTGCCAGTTTCTAGGTCTTGCAGCAGATACCTCAGCAATTGTTGTAAGAGACTTAACAATTTTGACACTTCTTTCATATGAGATGAAGCTTTGAAATCCACCAGATTTGTTAATGTGTTTATAGAGCTTCTTCATTTCAGTAGAAAACTGCCATGTATCACGGACACTGTAATAGTGTGTCTTACTGCCACAAAGATGCAGAAACAGCCGCCTGGCATACCTCCTCACAAAGGATGTATTTGGATTGTTGATATAGCTGCAAAGAACATCCTGGTACCCATCAAGCTTCAAATCCTTACAGGTTAAAATCTTGTACGTCTTCTCTTTCTCCTCACCCTTGTCATGCTTTTCAGGCCGAATCAAACAGTAAACCAACCGGAAAGTGTTCTCCAATAATAGACGATGGTAGTCAGCAAAAATATCTGAACGGTGTGACTTGGCATATGAATCTGAAAAAAATGGGGAAAAATTACCAGCTGGAAGTTCTCTTCGGACAGTTAATAGCGCACCACAGCCAGATCCTGGGTTTAATCCTTGAGTTTCAGCACATACAGAGGGTGCCTTAAAGACATGAACAAGCTGCTGCAGTATATCCATGAGATAATTAACAAAAGCCTGTTGTCTTAGAAAGCCACAGGCCCTGTGCAAACAAGAACTAGAGTCACTCTTCTCCAGACCATCAGATGCAGAAGAAACGGAAGGTAGGATCTGGATTGTTGCTTTTTCCTGAGCATCGGTAGACCCGCCAGATTTTGATACAGAGACATCAGCACCTGGTTGGTTCCAGTTACGTAGCATAAGGGTGAAGAACATGAAAACAAGAATCATAACTTCCCCAAAAGATGAACGGATTCGTGCTGCGGAAGGCTTGCTAATTTTCATCTCATCTACAAACCACTTAATCAGCTTCTCCAAATTTAAGCTCTCAGCCTCCGAGCTGTCAACAAAAGGACCACCAATAGCTGATGACAATCTGTAGAATAGCTGCATCAATGGTATAGCCTGAACTCCAGAGGTGGTCTCAGTCCATCCTTTTAATTGTTCGAGAAGCTCAGAAAGAAGTAATGAATTGACAGCCCTTTTAGATGCAGATATTGTAACAGGGTCAATGTTTGAAGGTGAAAACTCCCCGGAATCATTAGGCTCCAATTCATGGATTGATGTGGCTGAATTCGGCATGCTGACATCAGAAGCACCTGGCAACAAAGTTGTCTCACTAATATCGTCAGTGGAAAGGTGAATTTCATTCCCTTCTCCACTAAAAGTCTCTACTTCAATTGGGATTGCTGTCATCGGATGATCTCTAGAATGTGGTGGAGGAAGACTCTCTGCATCAAGAACCTCATAACATGCTTCACATAGATCAAAATCAGGACAAACAGTACAGTGCCACCTCCGTCTCAGTATAGGAACAGTTGAGCAGCCATCACAACAGTATTGCACAGAAGAAGTAATGGAATCTTCTTCTACCATAATAGGATTATTTCCACTAGTTACACTAGCAGAATCAGTTCGGAGTGCAACAGACGTTGCACTCTCTGTTACATCATCAGCACCTATCATTGTCTGCTTTGGAAATGGAACCTGGAGCAATCTAGAAGATATAGCCAGGCTGAAAAGAAAATAGCAAAAGTAAGTGCAAGGGCAAGAGACAAAAAGTAAGTTTTGTAAACTCTACTAAAACACACCTGCTGGCAGTTTGGACGGCCTCATTACTCGATAAAATAAGCTGCTTCAGTAAAGCAACTGCAGGGCCTACAGATTGCGTCCAAGCATCTTTTTCATGCATTGTCAGGCACTCTGCATAACAATAGATAAGCTCCACAGATGATATGACTATATTGTTCATAGTTTGTGTGTCCGGCTGCTCTATATCCAAAATTCCCCAAAGTAGTTGCATAAGCCCATCAACTACCTCAGAACCTACATCAGATTGACAACACAAAAAAATTCCTAAGTAGAAATGTCACTCGTAACGATAAAATTGAACTAAAATTACTGCCATCCACAAAAAGCATTACGATGATAACACATGAACTTAGATGGCTAATAGGCTTACTGGAGCCATTATAATCAACTTATTAATCCAAGGTTAAAGTATTAATCCTTAACAGTAAAAAATGAAAATTAATCAGAT
The DNA here is from genome assembly GCA_023678885.1 of Pogostemon cablin. Taxonomy (NCBI): domain Eukaryota; kingdom Viridiplantae; phylum Streptophyta; class Magnoliopsida; order Lamiales; family Lamiaceae; genus Pogostemon; species Pogostemon cablin. The sequence continues at coordinate 2,371,815 of CM042994.1, read as the reverse complement.
AGGAATTAAATTGCTTAATGAGAAAAGATGCAAAAATCAAAGCTAATCCAGCACCAACACTAATCAGAAAAACTTTTTAGCAAGTATAAGAAACACTACCATTGCCCTCAAGGAAGCTAGCCAAGTTCGAGCGCCGATGCAATGCAATCTTAGAAACTGCACGCATCTGCGCTGTAAACTCCTCAATTATCCAGCCTGAAGTCAGCTCCCCCATCCCCAGGTTTGAAGAGAGCGTGACTGTAGATTTCACTACTGCACTAAGATGCATGTTGTCCTTCACCTGAAATATACTTTCAAAAGTGAGCAAGAGAAGTCATATAACAACCAGCAAGTAAAACCCCAAATGATCAAGCATGAAATTAAGAGCAGCCATTTGAAATCACAATTACCAAATGAAAGTAGATAACAGTAATTACCTGGTAATAGATATCCTTTCTAGGGAAAACAGCCTGTAGAACACGGCTCGCAGCAGCCTGTAGCAAAGGCTCCCGATCACTCTCAAATATTGTTTCCAGTACTTGCTTACATTTAAGGTTGCTCCACTCCACTTTAAAATCTTCAGTTTTTGAAGATTCCTGGGGTTTACGTAATAAATAGATCCAGGACAAGAGTTTCAGGCCATCAGCAACTACCTGCTCTTGTACTGTAGCAGATTGTGCTGCCTGAGACTTTCTCGTAGACCCTGTGGACCATGAACTACAACCAAGTACTCTTGCTTCCATATCTAGAATAGCATCCATCTTCTCTTTCCAACCAAATTCGTCCTTTGCACGGCCATACACTTCTAAGGTATCTATTCTGGGTAAAGCAGACCCTCCAAAGGTACGGCCAATAGAAATTGTGAACTCTTCATCGGCCAGAAGTGACTCCGCCACAGTGAATGGTACATCATACCAAGACCGCATACCTTCATCTAATTTTATCACTCTCTGGAAAATGGTAATTTCAGAGGGGATGTGACTTGCTGATGTGTTACCAACATGCAAGCGGAAGCCAACTATAACGATGTCAGGATTTGAGTTGGTAACTGTTATCTGGAAAGAAAAAAAACCAAAATATATCATTGATGGTGTAAATGCATGGAAATAACTCAAAATATTAAGCAAGAAAGTAGAATAACAGATGCAAAAGATGAATGAGCTCCATGACGGAGTACAAAAGATGAAAATATGTATTTCCATTTCCCACTTTCTGGTTTTTGGAAAAATATGAGAATTGAACCATAAGAGATGAAAATATGTATTTCCACATTATTATGGTGCTTTAATCAGCTCATATAAATTTGTAAGGTAACCAAACAGAAAATAAATTCATATTGTATTAAAAATGAATGAAGAAACCAAATCCTCTGCTTTATTTCTTTACACAAAATATTTCCTTGGTGTCCCTCAGGTAACACTATATTACATGGCATACATAGTCATTAGTATTGAATAGACGAAAAATACAGGCAAATTATCAACATAAAATAAAGTCTTCACACATGAAAGTTGAAAAAATGATAAGATTTAAATAGAGAAGATAAAGAATTTCATTTTCAAATTATACGAAAACAATACCTTGAATCCAGTAGGATTAGGCCCCTCAAGAAACCCATCTTCAGAAGCCAAAGTTTGTTTAGCACCCTCGGAATCATTATTTCTAATGGCTTCACCAGTAAATTTCACATCTTGTGTAATGCAGACAGTTTTCTCAAAGAAATCAAGTGGAAATTCTGGTTTTACACCCCCATAAGCCTTATTTTTCAAAATACCAGAACCCAATTTTTTAACCTTATCTGCCATTAAATTAACACCGTTCTCCACACCAGCTGGAATGTGTGAGTAAATCTGGAGACTTCCATCTTCATGCAAAACAAGACAGTGGGTTTTGTCTTTTGACAAAGGCCTATAAGCTGTAACCCCAACCAGAGGTGAAGTTGAACCCCCAGTGTGCCTCAAATTCTGTGCAAACACATCGTGCTGTCCTAAGGAGATGGCAAGAATCCCGTTTGATTTTAGATTAGAATAGCAAACAAATAGTCCACTTCCACCCAACAACTCCTTCCAACGATGCAAACCAGCTGGCCTGTGGTTACCATCAGTGTCATTTTCATACACAGCAGACACCTCCACCACAGCTGTTGCATCTGGATTAAGACGACCAATTATGGTACTCCCATCTTGATAGGACAGGAAGAGCAACTTGTGAGATGATGAAAAATATAAGGATGATCCTTTGGCAGGTTTGTTTCTGCCCTCAACATGAATAATTTCCTTCAAGGGCCTGCATCCCACATTCACCTTCACTGACAACTCCAACCTGTACAAGCTTCCAGAATCTGACAGGACAATGAGAAGCATTCTATTGTGGGAAGCCATTAAAAGAGTTGCATCCACAATTGTATCATCAGACAATGTGACATAGTGCAAAGGACTAATATTGTCTTGAGACAGATCATATATCTTGACAAATTTGTTCGTGGCCACCATTAGCTGGACCTGAGAACCTGGAACCCATTCCACACGCCTGATGTACGCACCTTGTAATGCAAGCTCAATGGCTAATCGATCAATGACCTCACCCCGATGATTAACAGTAAGAACCTGGCAGTCTTCATAGCCTGCTACAACCAGATAATTCTCAACAAGAGAATTGAAAATAAGATGTACAATCTCAAAGCGTACTACATTCTTAGAAAGAGGCTTCACATTAGCCTTATCTGCAGTCACGGGAGCTATAGTTGCTTGCCCGATCAACTGCCCCACATCAAATATGGCCACTTTATCACCTTCTCCAACTGCCAGACGACCTCGCCCACTAACACTGAGCAATGATTTGACAAGAGATCCACTTGTCAAATGGGATTTGAGTTCCTTAGCATTAGAGTAATCTGCTTTTATCTTCAAATCTAATGATCCACTTTTATATGCCTTCTTCAATTGTAAAAGATCATTACTGTAGTGGAGCACTTTGTCCTCAGCCAATGTTACTTTCCCATCTTTCATCGTATTGGAGTCTCTGCTATTAGTAATATAAGGCAACAATAATGAGCAGACCCGTAAAATACGACCCTCAACATCAAGCTCATCGAGCAGCAGCGACATCTTCTCTTGGACCTCCGTCGGAAGAGATAACCTGCAAGAGCAATCCAGATCTAAGGATAAATCCTCATCTACATCCGAATCACTGTCGGGAATCTGATCACTATTCTCTGGAAGTGACAGAAAAGACTGAAAGTTGCCACCACTGCGTGCAGGGGCAGTGTTGCTTCCAGTATACTTACGAGGTTTCAAGCACTGACAACTACTGCCACGAACACCTCCTGCCCCACAGTCGCAGAAAAACCGACTGGATCGAGAGTACACCACACGATGACCACGATGGCAAACTTTAGCACAAACAGAGCAGCAGCCTTTAGAGACAGTTAGATCACATGTATAGCAGAAGTACCAATGCTGCTCCATAAAATTGCTACCACTAGACGTAAAGGTACAAACTTTAGCTGCAAGAGCCCTCTCACTGTTGCTATCCTCCTCCTCATCCTTATCTATGCTACCCAACTCACCATCTGACGTTCCATCGTCTTCATCATCATCAACAGAAGTCGCATCACAATCAACAGAAGCTGAACCTCGATTGGTAGATGGAATTAAATCATCAGCATTTTTTCTTGAACCAAGAATTCTAGAAGACAATGCCCCTAAGCTAGAACTACAAGTAGACAAGGTCTTCCCATAAGACTTCTCCACAGTGCAACGGAGAGACCCACAATCACTTAAAATTGTAGTAAGGAATCCAAGAAGATACTTCAGCCCTTGAAGCAACCGCTGATCCTCAGCCAGCTTCTCCATCAAGATGATGGTTCTCTGCAGCAATGAGCTAATCAACAGTTCCCCTTTAGAGAGTTGAACAATGAAATTGAAAAAACCTTTTGATGTAGCAATATCAAATAGAGAAAATGCGTCATCAAGGGAAAGAAGCATGGCTTGATGAACATGACTCTGCAATTCTGGCAACTGATGTTCGGAATTGGACATCAAGAGACACGTTAGGAAGTTCATGGTTGAGTCTCTTAATGAGGCTGAGGTTCCTGCGGAACTGGCGCCATTTGGTGATTCTGACGAAGATCCCAACAACCTCATCTCCAGCCACTTTGATAATGAAACAAGATCCATACTAACAAACTTCATCTCCAACTTCTCTTTGACTTCGGGATAATCACCAGATAAAAGGACTGTAAAAAAGTTGAGAACCTTCACATTTACAGATTCAGAAAGGCAGTAATCAAGTGCATCAATCAGAACCAATATATCACCCGGTTGGAAATCACAGAAGTTCTTGATCATTTCAGGAATATCCTCCAGAGTGAGAAAAATTTTTAAAATATAACTTTTTAGAGGATCACCCTTCAGGCTTTCAACCATATCAACCATCTTCACAACTACATATTCATGGATACTCCTATCAACATCTTTCACTACATTGATACTCCGGGGAAATTCTCCCATGCGCTTCAAAATGAGTAAAAGGCTATAATCAGGTCCATCAGAGTCCATTTTCAAGGTATGACAAACATGCTCACATTCACCCTTAAGACTTCCAAACACTTTGTCACTCTTCATTGACAAAACTGATTCTAGAATATCACCAATTACCACTTTATCCTCCCAACTGATCCCTCTAGATACAATTATCTCAAGCAGTCCACCTAGACTAACAACAATTCCTTTCATGTTGAGAATGCAGGATGATAAAACTTCACCATCAGGTTGAAGATGAAGAGGAAATCCATGCAACACAAATTCCCAAAAAACTTTTGAGCGAACTCCCAGAGCAAACTTTTCAACAATTTTACTTAACCTCAATGGGAGCTCGTAAATAGAGCCCAAAAGGGACGGTTTTATCCCCATTTTCTCAGATAACTCATCAGGGATAGTGTTATCCAAATCAGCAAATTCAAGAAGCAACAGAGGAAAAATTTTGTCAGCAGAGTGGTGCCCCTTTTTCAATATTGAAGCCAAAGCCCTCTGATAAATCCATATGTATCTTTTTAACAAAGTTGACAATAGTTTGATGAGCACTGCAACTTGATCAGCAGTAAAGAAGTTGTAAACAAGAGTTTTTGTCAGCCCAAGAAACTCAGTATCCCTAGCAGTGAAATCTGTGTGGGAGTTATACACTGTTGGGAGTAAATTTCCAATATTGTACTCCTGGATGCCAATACAAAGCAAGGAGAGTACAAAAGAAAGTGAAGATCCACACCTAAAAAAGTCCCAACTTAGTTCACAAATATCCTCACGCATAAGAGATTCATGCAATTGCTGAAGCCAACTCCATAAAACATCTGGAATGCTAGAAAACTCATTCCCATATGAAGGAGTTAAAATAGAATGGCTAATATGAAGGAAATTATTCATATCTATGGCATTGGGAACTTTGAGGCCACTCGAAATGCTCTTCAAATGTTCTGAAGATCCCTCAACCGGAACATCCCAGCAAAGCACAAAAAGATACCGCTCAAGAATAAGGTCATCTATGTTGGCTGCTCTTTTGCCATTCCAAAATCTCAGAATCTGTGAGAAAGTGGCGCTTATGTCCTCCCAATTCAAATGTAAGCAATCAACTGCAAGAAAATCTCTACAAAGTGAAGCTGGAAGTGAAGAAATATCGATCAACTGATTAAGCAAAATTGTGTTTGTTGGTGTTCCACTCGAAGTTATTATGTCCTCCAGCGCAATGGCTGGCCAAGATGACAAATAGCCGGCACAATCAGGCATGCATGACTTGGATGCTGCCTTCAGTTTTGATCTGAAGTCCACAAGTAGCAATGACGGACAAGAACGAGGGTGATAAATCATATGACGCAGTACCAAAACCAATCTTGAAATAACCAAAGTCCAGCACGACAATTGCATAGTGTCGGGAACTTCTGAGTGAATTCCAATAGTTTTAATCGAGGAAAGTATTTCATTAGCTCGTTCAGCCTTTTCCTCTTCAGATGACAAATGAAAGGCTATCAATAAAATCTCAATGTGGAACAGAGAAGGAAGAGCTTCAACAGTCTCCTTCAGACTAGGGCTCACGGTACATATTGTTTCCACCTTTTGATGGATAAATGTTACAAACATTTGGTAGATTTTACTTCTTAATCTGGAACCAGTCGAACCCACTCGGCAAATTAGTATTTGGGCAAGCAAAGCAAGCATCTGATCATTGTAACGGTAAGCACCATTCTCAACAATCAGTATTTTATCAACAACTGACTCTTCAAGAGATTCAGAGAGAGCTCTGAGCATTACAAGCTTCTGCAATAGCTCAAAGCAAAATAAATGTACATGTCCAAACTTCTTATCTTCATGAAGAATTGAGTTATTATCACAAGTCCTGTCCTCAGAATAATAGCTCTGACTATTAAGTATTGAGAGCAAACTATCAATATGAATGTCATTAAGCTTTTTCCTTGCATCTTGATACATTGAAGGATGCCACTGTGGAGAGAAAACACAGGTTCTCAGAAAACTCAGCAATTCAATTGTCGCTTGAAATGGCATATTGCCAAGGCTTGATATAGAATTAGCAGTAGCACTAGACTGCTCGCATGCATCTGCAGCTCCAACAGAGCGACCTCCCTCAGAAAAAAGATCACCAAATAGGGCTTCATCTTCATGACAAACAACGCTTTCCACATCAGAAGTGACAGATGTTTTTGTCCCACTTGAATACGACCTTTCCAGTACCGGCTTCAATTTAATACCCTTGGAATGAAGAAAGGTAACAAGATGCATCAGGCTGCCTAGCCACTGAACTGATGAAGGAAATAACATTCCAAATAACTCCTCCACAGTAAGCTTTTTCAACAAAAATACTTTCCCATTACAGACATCGCATGAAGGAGAATCAACATCTGACGGATCTGTAAGCCCCTCACTCAGGTCATCCAATTCAAAAGAATTATTTGCCTGATCTTTAATATTTGAAATCAGCTTCAGAGCAAAAGTTACCACCCGGGGGAAGTATGCCAAGGGGATTTTACTACTGGGGTTATATTTATTGAACCTCCAAACATCAGAACCCAAACTGTGCAAAATAGAAGCTACTACACATGCTTGGATATTCTGAAAAACAAAATTATTGCAGAATGTTGCTTGCATTACTTGAAGAAACTCTTCGAGGATATGAGTGGCAAGACCTTCATAACTACTCTCGACGACACTGTTGCTATTGGCAAACTCAACACCACTTCTGAGCAAGCTAGGAAGTGCATTAATGAAGGAAGCAGCAGAGTGCAATAACAGTTTGTCAGAATAAAAGAATGAATGAGTCTTTGCAACACTTGCCAGCAACTTCAAAATTCTTAAACAAGTAGACAACTTTCTCCGTAAATTGAGATTGGATTGTCTCTCATCTGATGACAACGGATGTTCTAAAATTTCTCTGCAGAGAGAGATAAGGCGGTGGTTGCATCTCAAATGTATAATAGCCCAATGCTTAGAGATAGTGCTCAACTTATTGGCATTGGAGGAAAAAGATTGTCCAACTGGATTTATAATATCAACTTGTACTCGTTGAGAAATCAACGGTATCAACAGGTGATCATCTGCTTCATTTTCCTGACAGCACATGGACCCTTCATAGAATAAACAATAAGTTTTTAAGTGACATAAGTGATACACTGAAACAGGATTATTGCAGACAGGTACAGAGAAATACCTTGAACCATGCACTTAATATTGTCATGCCACAGAAGAGCATCTTTATCTGCAACAGTAGGCAACAAATCCACGGGAATACTCACCGGACATGACCCAGAGAGTTCCAACTCCTTATGCACTCCATCAATTAGCAATAGCTCTAATAGTTGTAACATAGTGCTCTGCGAGAGGGACATGAATTACATAAAGCAACAACAATATCACACTAGTTGCTCTAACCTGAGAAAAAAATACCAACATATATGCTAAAACAAGTTAATCATAAATCCGAAACCTGAATACTTGAATCATCACTTTTCCCAATCCATTTCTCCAAGTAACACAACGCAAATTCAATTGACTGCTGGACTACAGCCACAGCCACTGGCTCCAGTTGCTCAACTGCCACAGACAAATTACAACTCAACATCAGTCGTTCGATTAACACAAACTCAAAAATACACTCATCGGCAGAAATTACAATACCAGATAACGATCGGATCCCTTTAGCAACAGCAATCGAGACACACGCCAAGGCATGAATCCTAGTTTGGTCCCAGACCTCCAACCCTAACTTGCTGCCAGCTTCAGCGTCATCTCCGCCATCAGAAGATTCCACCGGTCTGACGGATTGCCTTAGGATAGAGTAGAGACTCTGAAACCCTAACCTGAGCATAGACGCCGATGCATCGGAGCGGAGCTTGTCAGGCCAATCCTCGGACGACAGAGCCGCGACGAGAGCGGCGATCTCCTCCACCATGACACTCCGGTGAGCGTAGAAGTGCGCGATCAGCAAAAGTTCATTAGGCGATTGATCGAAGAGCAGAGAGAAGCTCTCGCGATTGAAATTCTAGAGTGAGAAGAATTCTCGGAAACTAGTGTGAAGCGAAAGGGTGAGAAAGTGTGGAGAAATTTAGCGAGGAAAGGGTTTAGCGAGCAAAACCATTTAATTTAATTAGGCAAAAATGAAAGAGAAATGCGTTGGCTTAATTACCAAGCTATTTTATTTGAATTCTTTCCTTCTAGGCTAAGGCTCGCAATTGGCAATTGCCACCGTGGCATCCTTTTTTTTATTATTTAAAATAGTATAATAATTAATAACACCGCCGACTTTGGATTTTCCTTTTCAACAAAAGAAATAATTTTTCGAGATTATTTATTTATTTACTAATTAATGATTCATCATACTCGTTAATTCGCTGGCTCCACATCAGTATTATAATCTTAACCTTTTTTTTTCTTTTTTTGAAAAAAGCAGTATTATAATCCTAACCTAGAAAATAACAAATGAGAGTATAATATTGATTTATATGTTGATTATGACAGTGGTATATTTATCGATTATGAAATTTAAATTCTAATGACATTTGAGAAGTAAGATAAGGACAAAATGTGAGCTTAGGGCTTGGACTAATAGATAGGCCCATCACAAAGAGGAGTGACAGTTACGCCTAACAATAAGGCCCAAAGAGCCTAAAATTTAACTTAAACGAAAGTTTAAAATAATTATATTATTATTATTAATTAATTAATTATTATTATTATTATTATAATAAAAGAAAAAACTTCATCTTCAATCAACCTTCATTACTAGTTTTTTTTTGAATTTGAATTAGTGACTTTCAAATACTACATAACACTTCCAAAAATTCGTTACTGTGTGTTGAACATACGGATTTTCTACATCATCTCATATGTATGTAAGAAAGAGAGGGAACTATACCTAAATGGAAAGCTTAAATCCTATAATCAATGGTTGAATTTCTTTCATCTCTTACGTGTCAAAAGATGATGTACTAAAATAGTACAGAAGATACGGAGTAATTTTTATGCTACATATTTATTATGAATCGTTTGATTGATATATGAAGCATAGCTAGGATATAATTAATACACTCAAAAAGAAAATATCAACCTTAAAGAAAAAAAAACACTTTTGATGTCCTGTTACATTTTGATGTTACATCTCCTGTTACACGCGTTAGATTAGTGACACGTATGCGGAGAGTAAAATCTCTCAACTTTTTCCCTTAGGGTTGATTGTTAGGGTATAGATTAGTCTATCCTCGTGTCAATCATCCAACGATTTGTAACAGGAGATGTAACACCAAAATGTAATAGGAGATCCGAACCGAAAAGAAAAAAGATCAAATCTTCCTCTCACATAACTATCACTCATCCAATACATATAAAAATAAAACGAAATTTAACATCAAAATATAATTAGTGTTGTTGCACTTAACACCAATACTATAGTATTATACTAATTCCACAAGGCTATTACATCTTAAGTTCAAAACGACTCAAAGCTTACAAAAAAGTAACTAATTTATTGCAACTAGATATAACAAATGGGATCATCAATTCCATTCTATGTTTCATCTCCTATTCCACCTATTATAATCTCGCCACGTGTCGTAATCAATACCCAAATTTTCGCCACATGCCCCAATGGTTTACTGGTCATTAACTAGGGTATAGTTTTTTAATAGGAAATAAGTTATGGAATAGGGAGTGGAATAGCATAGTGGAATAGGGGATTTGAGTTGTATATATAAAAATACCTATAATTATATAATGATAATGATACAATTAAGGTGGCTATAATGTATGCTATATGTTTGCAATCTCAAGGAGAGCTTGTTCTCGATACCTTAGCAGGAGGCACCCCTGGAAAGCCAGGCGTCGGCTGGAACGGAAACGGCGGGAGTGGAATCGGGAGGATCGGCGGCGGAGGTGGCGGTGGAGATGGAACCAGTCCAGGAATCGGCGGGAAGTTGAAGGGAGGGGTGGGTAAACTGGGAGGAAACAAAGACGGCGGAGGAATCGGAAAGATGGGCGGAATGAGGGACGGCGGAGGCTGAAAAGGATTGGGGGGAAGTATAGAAGGCGGCGGCAGGAGAGGGTTAGGGGGGAGAAATGGAGGAACAAATGGCAGCTGATCAGTTACCTCCTGGGGGGAAGTTTTTTTATTACAATTTTGAGGGTGTTTGGACCAGAAAACGCCAGCTGAGAAAAAGCGTGTTGTGTGTGGTGCTGAAATGAGACGCAGCGAAGAAGAAGGCGGTGAGGAAACGGCGTCGCATGAGGGGTGGTTAGTGGTGAGTAATCTGACGGAGCAGCCTTTGATGTTCTTGGCATGTTTGGTTACAGGGAAAGGGAGGACAACGTTGAACTCTCCTTGGCTGTTTGTCTTCACTTCCTGTCGGAAAAACTCTCTCGAACTCGTCTTCTTGCATTGAATCTCCACAGATGCACCTGTTCAACGAAATCAAACACTACTTGTGTTCCTATTATACCCTATGTATTGTTAGGGTTTAAATTAAAAGGGACTTATAACTCATCAAATTAATCAGAGAATATATATTATTAGTTGAGTATTGATGAAGATGGTATATATATATATATGTACCTGAAATGAAGTGGTTGGTTTGGAAGCTGCATGTGTGACAGTAGACAGTGCCAACTACAATAGCAGAAGGAAGTTTGTTATGATGCTTAGCTTGTGTATTAATTGTAATGAGAGGTGTAAGAAGAAGAATGAGGAGTGTCCAAAAGGAAGCCATTGTTTTTATATGAGTGTTTGTTTGGATGTGTTATAATCATATTGTGTAATAGGTAGAGTTGAAGAAAAAGAGGAGATAAGTGTGTGTTGATGGAGGGGTGGGGTGGGGTGGGGTGGGGTGGGGGAGTTCACGAGATGTCATGAGTATGTGGCGGAGTTCCAACTCTGGTTTTTCATGACTAAATTGGAAGGGAGTGTTGTTTGCATGCTGCCCATCATTTTCTTGCCTACCACGTCACCCTTGCCAATTATACTGTGAACATACATACCTTCGTAATTTGGAATTAATTCAAGTGTAATGTTGCAACCATGCATGAGTCGTATAAATCATTGGATGAATAATATCTTGTGGTTTGATAAAATTTATATTCTTATAAGAAAATATTATTTAATGGAGAATAATTAAGAGAGTAATAGAACATATAACTAGACATCTCATTCCCATCCTAAATAATTGCATTTTATATTGTCCCTTCTAAAATTTAATATTAATTCTTAGAATATAAATGTATTTTTATCCTAATAATTCATTTAATATTCTTTTGATTCGAATATTCTACTCCACAATGTTAATTAATTCTTTTGATTAGGATCTTCTATTCTTTTGAAAGGTAACTGATATGGTTAATCATTTGTAATCCTTTTTAATTCAATTGATAAGGAAGATATAGATAGAGATGACCGATATTGATATGTTGGATAATGATGGTTTTGTCTAATACTTTTCTATTCGTTCACGTGATTATGTTCTTCTGTTATTAAATCAAATAATTACCTCTATTTATTTACATTCACGGAACAATAATAATAAAAATTAAAGAAACCAATCGGTATGACTCATTGGTTTTAGTTTTTCAAAAGATAAATGATATCCACAAGATATTAGGACATCTTTTAATTTCTATTACTACCTTCTTCTTATAATTTTAAAGGGATATACTTTATTGATTAGCTTATTATATACTTGTGCGATTCTATAATGATATAAGGCAACTTTATATTTTTATAATTAGTTAATACTTTTTTTTATTAAAGATACCATTGTTAGGAAATTTATATTTCCTATATAATTTAATTGTGGACAATATATTAATACTCAATTATATTAGCTATTCAAATAATATATTGGGCTTAATTAAGTGATTAAAATAAAGTAAGAGCTCATGGACTATCCTTATTTGATATGGGTCAATGAGTAGATACTCAATATTACGTATCAGGTGATTATGGGTGGTCTGATATGGGTAATATATATATATACACAGGTTATGGTCCCCAACACTAAGCCGCACACAGTTCTCTCTTTCCCCATCTGAAGAGATTACGAAGGTCCTTACGAAATCCAGAGACTTTAGTGAAGGAAGACCTTAAACCTGCTGCTGATCTTCTGTTTAATTCCCCATAAGAAGATCAATGGATCCAGGTATTCCTCTGTATAATTATTTTATGGATCTTGTTGAATCATGTTAGGGATTAAAGATATTTGGATTAATTGTTATATTTTCAACAAGTGGTATCAGAGTCACCCTATATGTGATTCTCTGAGATTTGTAAAATTGATTTTGGATTCAAACATTTATTATTTGAATCGTGAAGTAAAATAATTTTTTTTAATTTGATAATATTTTGACAGTTACATGATTCGATAACTGTTGTTTAATTGTTACGGTTGCGCCACATGAATTTATTTTTCTTCCAGTTGTGTAACTTGGGGTATTCGAATTGCTTATATGATCTAATCAATTCATTGAGAAACTGAATGATTTAATCAATTAATTGTACAGTGGCGATTTAATGCTTAGTATATGTTTGGATCGTATATTCATTTAAGTGGCAGCTTTTGGATCTTATTTAATTGATGATCACATGTTCTCGAATTATGTGATTTAAAAAAAAAACATGCTTCGATTTATGTACCTTATCAAGTGCTGACCTGCTTTGATTAATTTTAACATGTGGATTTATTATTAAATCAATCAATCTATCTTTTGTTTTATGCTATTAAAATTGGATCCAGAACTGTAATAGAGTTCAGTAGTTTAAGGTATTGTACAGTGGCTACTGAAATCATTTAGCAACAGTCTTTTCAATTTTTTTTTTGGCTGATTTTGAGGTCAGTGTTGTTGGTCGCTAATCTTTTTCTTTTGTGAAAATTTTGGCAGTTTAAAATAATTAAATTTAGTTTTGCCAATTGACTCGTTTTCCAGTACGAAAGAGTTTTTTTACGTATACATTTGGAATTAGTGTGACTCGTGAATTCATTGTAAATTTTGATACTTCGTAAGTTATTTATGTAATACATGTCACACATAATGTATGTACAGTAAGGGAAAAATAAATTTCATTCAAGAACCCATAAAGAAATTTATTTAAATTGAGGAGACAGTTCAATGTCGTTTAATTAAATTAAATATTTTAATATTTATTTAATTTGTCTAGTAAACCGTCAATCTAGTCAATCGAAGCACCATGTTGCCACAACAATATCGTGCGTGGAGAAAAGCTTCATTGAAATTACATAGATGGGTGTGGTATTATTTATGTGTTCTGTGTTCAGCCCACAGGTAGGCACAGTTTGACAGAATAATAACACACATGTGATAATAAATATGTGATAATTATTTGGATTATTCATGTGAACATGAGTCGGTCCACAGATAGACTCTTGTTTGACAGAACTTATTGTCAATACTTGATTGTTGCACCAAGATTACCATTGTAGTTAATTTTTGTCCACAGACGAGGTTAATATTACACTTGGTGTCTTGAGATGGGTCCCCAATTTGTTTTACTTATTCGTTCATAATTTGATTTATGATATGAATGTTATGTGAGTATACTTAATGTGTTCTCTATTTAGTTTTTGTTGCTACAGCTCCTAACTTTACTCAACAAATCAATAACATCCCAATGCTTAATGAGACAAACTTCAAGAGCTGAAAAGAAACCCTTGAGATCGTTCTGGGCTGTATGGATTTGGATCTGGCTCTTCGGTCTGATCGACCCACTGCTACTACTGAAAATCCCAATGAAGCTAAAATTGAGAAGTGGGATCGGTCAGACCGAATGTGCATGATGATCATGAAGCGCTCCATTCCGGAGGCGTTTCGGGGCTCTATTGCTGATAGCAAAAATGCCAAATCGTTCTTCAAGGCTGTTGAGCAGTACTTTGCCAAAAATGAAAAGGCGGAGGCAAGTAGTATTTTGGCTAAACTTGTCTCCATGAGGTATAAAGGCAAAGGGAACATAAGGGAGTACATCATGGAAATGTCTAATCTCACATCAAAGCTTAAGGCACTCAAGTTAGACATTTCTGATGATCTGCTTGTTCACTTTGTTCTGATCTCACTTCCTGCACACTTTGGGCAATTCAAAGTGAGTTATAACACTCAAAAGGACAAATGGTTCCTTAATGAGCTTATATCTTACTGTGTGCAAGAGGAAGAGAGAGTGTAGAGAGATAGAGTTGAAAGTGCTCACTTGGCTATAAATGCTCGAGGCAAGCAAAGAAATCGACCTAATGGTACTGTTGTTGCTGCTGCTTCAGAGCAGAAGAAGCAAAAGGTTGAACCTAAGGATGATAGATGCCACTTCTGCAAGAAGCGGGATCATTTTAAGAAAGATTGCTCCAAGTATGTTGCATGGCGTGCTAAGAAGGGTATACCTCTTACTTTGGTTTGTTCTGAGGTTAATTTATCCTTTGTACCTAAAGATACTTGGTGGGTAGATTCTGGTTCTACTACTTACATAAGTGTGTCTTTGCAGGGTTGTCTGCGTTACCGGCTGCCAACTGATGCTGAAAGATTCATCTTTGTGGGCGATGGCAATAAAGTTGCAGTAGAGGCTATTGGAACCTTTAGATTGCATTTAAAGAGTGGCTGTTATTTAGACTTGTTTGAGACATTTGTTGTGTCGTCTTTTAGACGGAATTTGGTTTCTATTTCTGCTTTGGATAAACTGGGATTTTCCTGGTCTTTTGGAAATAATAAAGTATGTCTCTTTCAAAATTCCAATTTTATTGGTGATGACCATTTAATTGAAAATCTTTACATGCTTGATCTTATAAATTCCAATAATGTTATTCTGCAAACACATTCAAGAGGTATAAAGAGAAAATTTTCGGAGGATTCTGCGATTTTGTGGCACAAGCGCTTAGGCCATATTTCTAAACAAAGAATTCAAAGGCTTGTGTCTGATAAAATCCTTAATCTCTTAAATCTTGTAGATTTTCAAGTCTGCGTTGAATGTATAAAAGGGAAACAAACTAATATGAGGAAATTAGGAGCCGAAAGAGCTAAAGAAATCTTAGAACTTATTCACACTGATATATGTGGTCCATTCCCTACGGCATCATGGAATGGGCAACGTTACTTTATCACGTTCACAGACGACTATTCTCGTTTTGGCTACCTATATTTGATTCATGAGAAATCTCAATCGTTGGACATTTTCAAGTCTTTCAAAGCTGAAGTAGAACTTCAACTTGGTAAGAAAATTAAGGCTGTCAAATCTGATCGTGGAGGTGAATATTATGGTCGATTTGATGGATCAGGAGAACAACGTCCAGGACCCTTCGCACTTTTCCTCAAAGAATGTGGAATTGTTCTGCAATACACTATGCCAGGTTCTCCTCGCATGAATGGTGTTGCTGAACGTCGGAAATCGGACTCTTAAGGATATGGTGAGGAGTATGATAAGTCATTCCTCATTGCCAGAGTCTCTTTGGGGAGAAGCTTTGAAAACAGCAGTGTACATTCTCAATATAGTACCAAGTAAAGCAGTTTCGAAAACCCCACATGAACTTTGGAAAGGCAAGAAACCTAGCATTAGACACTTACACATTTGGGGTTGTCCAGCTGAAGCGCGGCCTTATAAGCTACATGAAGGAAAATTGGAATCAAGAACGGTATGCTGCTATTTCGTTGGTTACTCTGAGCATTCGCGAGGGTTTAAGTTTTACCATCCCACATCAAGAACCTTTTTCGAGACGGGAAATGCTAAATTTCTTGAGGATATTGAGTTTGGGAGGGAAGAAATTATGAGGAAGGTTGTCTTTGAGGAAGATTCTAGAGTAGATAATGATTTAATTACTTTACCGATCATAGCTCAATAAACAACTCCAGAGACTCATATGGAAATCAGTATTCCAAATCAAGATAACATTGAAATCCTTCCTCCATTAGCTGAAGAACAAACTCAACCACCTCAAGAAGTGCCATTAAGGAGATCCACTAGAGAGAGGAGAAATGCTATTTCAGATGATTATATAGTATTCCTACAAGAACATGAGGATGGCGTTGGTTTGACCGAAGATGACCCTGTCACTTTTAGTCAAGCCATGCGCAGTTCTAACTCTCAGAGATGGATTGATGCCATGAAAGATGAGATGAAGTCTATGAGTGACAATGATGTTTGGGATCTTGTCGAATTGTCTGAATGTGTGAAACCCATTGGTTGTAAATGGATATTTAAAACCAAAAGGGATTCAAAAGGCAATATCGAAAGATATAAGGCTCGTCTAGTCGCTAAAGGCTTCACTCAAAAGGAAGACATTGACTACAAAGAGACTTTCTCTCCAGATTCTTCGAAAGACTCTTTCAGAACTATCATGGCACTTGTAGCTCATTTTGACTTGGAGCTACACTAGATGGATGTAAAGACTGCTTTTCTCAATGGAGACATTGAGGAAACCATTTATATGGCACAACCTGAAAACTTTGTCTTCGAAGATGCAAAGTCTACAGTGTGCAAATTAAAGAAATCCATCTATGGTCTTAAGCAAGCATCTCGTCAATAGTATCACAAGTTTCATCAAATTATTACCTTTTTTGGTTTTGAGGTAAATGTTGTTGATGATTGTGTATATTGCAAGTTTAGTGAGAGTACATATGTTTTCTTGGTTTTGTATGACGATGATATTCTTCTTGCGAGTAATGATATAGGCTTATTGCACGAAACTAAAAGATTTCTTGCGAAGAAATTCGAAATGAAAGATCTTAGTGACGCCTCTTTTGTATTAGAAATTCAAATACTTAGAGATCGCTCTCGAGGTATCCTTGGATTATCGCAAAAGAGCTATATCGATATGGTTTTAGGAAGATTCGGCATGAAAGGGAGCAAACCATTAGACACCCCTGTGGCCAAGGGAAAAAAATTCAGTCTTAAGAAATGCCCCAACAATGATCATGAGAAAAATGAGATGCAAAAGATTCCTTATGCATCAGCAGTATAAAGTCTAATGTACGCTCAAGTTTGCACTCGTCCCGATATAACATTTATAGTGGGAGTTTTGGGGAGGTATTTAAGCAATCCAGGGGAGCAACACTGGAAAGCGACCAAACGTGTCATACGTTATTTAAAGAGAACAATGGATTCACTTATCAGAGGTTGGAGAATTTGGAGATCGTTGCATACTCTGACTCCGATTTTGCTGGATGTCAAGATAGCAAGCGTTCCACATCGAGTTATGTGTTTACGTTGGCTGGAGGGGCTATTTCTTGGAAGTCTGCTAAACAGACTCTTGTAGCTTCTTCCACCATGGATGCAGAGTTCATTGCTTGTTATGAAACATCTAATCATGCATTGTGGTTGCGGAACTTTGTCACTGGGCTGCGTGTGGTTGACGGTATCGAAAGACCGTTGAAAATGTATTGTGACAATAGTTCAGCAGTGCTATACTCCAATAACAACAGAAGTGCTACTAAAGCAAAATTCATTGAAATTAAGTACCTTGTTGTTAAGGAGAGAATTCAGAATAAACAAATTACTGTTGAACACATAGGAACAAATAGCATGCTAGCAGATCCGCTAACTAAGGCATTGACCCCGAAGGTATTTCATGAGCATACTGCTCAAATGGGTGTTGTTTCTGATGTTACCTTAGTTTAGTGAGAGTTTATGTTCTATGTATTGAACTTCATATTTAAGACATTTGGAATTCTATAGAATAAAGTTGATGACCTTTTGGTTTATTCTGAATTCACTTAAGTTAATTTCCATTTTGTGATATTTGCATTGTGGATTGATCTCACTAAAGTTGGACCAGTTGGAAATAGACATGTTATTAATCACATTTTACATGTAATTTCCATGCTACTCACCATATTTGATCTATGTCATTGAGTATATTAATATGGTGATTGTCAGGGTTTAACCACGAATAATAATGTGGTGAATGCCGCAGTAATTCCATTGTTAGTGTATGAGATGGACCAGACTGTTGAAGGTAGTCTGAATGAATAGCATAAAGTTGTGCACTTAAGGATCCTTAATATAATTGTCTTAGGAAAATAATATATAGCTCAAGTGGGAGATTGTTAGAAAATTTATATTTCCTATATAATTTAATTGTGGACAATATATTAATACTCAATTATATTAGCTATTCAAATAATATATTGGGCTTAATTAAGTGATTAAAATAAAGTAAGAGCCCATGGACTACCCTTATTTGATATGGGCCAATGAGTAGATACCCAATATTACGTATCAGGTGATTATGGGTGGTCTGATATGTGTAATATATATAGATACCTAGGTTATGGTCCCCAACACTAAGCCGCACACAGTTCTCTCTTTCCCCATCTGAAGAAATTACGAAAGTCCTTACGGAATCCAGAGGCTTTAGTGAAGGAAGACCTTAAACCTGCTGCTGATCTTCCGTTTAATTCCACATAAGAAGATCAATGAATCCAGGTATTCCTCTATATAATTATTTTATGGATCTTGTTGAATCATGTTAGGGATTAAAGATATTTGGATTAATTGTTATATTTCCAACAACCATTACATTTTATTTAAAGCAAACTATAAATATAAGTGGTTCATGATATAGTTCACATTACTGATATTAATTAATTGAATTGAATAGTATATTACAAGTATTACGAAATTTATTGTGTAAGATGGTTTCACAATAATTTTTTTGCCTATATTATTTGAACATTATGTATACGACACATTGCATATTATATGGGCCATGTATGAGAGAAATGAATAGTGATGTCAAAAATGGCCCGTTCCGTCCGGACCCGCCCTGTCTCGTGAATTTGGGGCGGACTCGATTTGGCCCGTATTAAGAATGAATCGGGTCTGGGTAATAGTGATGCCCCGTTTGGACCTGTTTGGACCCATTTAATATTTATATTATATAACATATTATGTGTATAACATGTATATTTTATTTATATTTTTTATTATATTCATTATTTATAAGATATATTTGCTTAATTGATTAATTAAATAGAAAATACATGATATTTTTATTTATATAATTACTAATTAAATAAAATAATATATATTACACATTATTTATAATAGATATAAATATTTAAAATAAAATAAAAAAATCAAAATTGGTCAAAAACGGGACGGACCCGCCCCGTACGGGTCGCGGGGCGTCCCGGACCCGCGGCAAAAGAATAGGTCCGGGTCCGGGTACTCAACTACCCGGCCCGCCCCGGCCCATTGACATCCTTAGAAAGGAATGTTTAACTGTTCTAAAGTTTGTGTTATCTTATACTCTCTCATATTTTACAATTTTCATTTTTATTTGTTTTACATTCAACTCCATCATAAAAGAAAAAAAAAACATCATATCAATTATTAACCTAAAAGTATATGTTAATTATAAATTTATTATCTCACTTAACACACAAAACAAATTTTATAATTTAACTTAACTGTAAAGATTAAGTTGGTACTCATGTCTCTTTCATATTTGTAAGAATTATTTGTAGCAACATGCATAAGTTATTTCACGATTTAATATGGCAGGTTGAAGTTCTTAGGAAAATATATTAAAAGATTTTTAAAAAGTGATAACATTTTATAGCAAAAGTAATAATGTTTTATAGCGGAAGTGATAACTATTTTAAAAAGTATAAAATGGTCGGTCTCACGCAAGACCTACCCTTTATTATAAAATTTATTTAATTATTATAATTTTCAATTTTAATAATTCTTTGTCAAATTTGAATTCTTTAAAATTAAAATTAAAAAAAGATTAAATTTAAATAGAAAATAATTAAAATTAAAATTTGCAATACTTATAATACTAAATCTAAATGTGATAATTTCTCCAAACAATATTTATTTAAATTGTAGAACTGTGATTTTGGTGAATGCCTTTCCATTTACGTCTATTTTTATCCTGACGAAGATTTCTATAGAACCATTTATTTAAGTCAAAAGTTTGACATTATCAATCATGAATATATAATCACTATATTAATTATTGCGGTGCAATTTGATTCTTTATAGCCTTGGTCATCATATCAATTGATTTTAATTCCCAAAATTATTCGTTTTAATTAATAATATAACAAATCAGACTAAATACCATACCTAATATTTTAATTAATTTATAAAGTGAAATTTTTGTACTTATGCATACCAATTATACGCTACGCGGGGTCATACAATGATGTCAATGGCTATTTTAATATGAACTAAACCTCAAATTTCTTTTATTCGTACTTTAATTTATATAAAATTAAATTCATTCAATTTTACATACGCGTATTTATTTTAACTTGATGCTTTTAAAAGTTCCAATTGTAATATTAAAAATTAGGGTTATTATGTGCGGCATGAAACACCTAGAGTTTATAGTGTTGGAAATAAAACTTTTAGATTCAAAACACCTTAATCCCTAACATGATTCAACAAGATCCATAAAATAATTAAATAGAGGAATATCTGGATCCATTGATCTTCTTATGCGAAATTAAACGAAATATCAGCAACAGGTTTAAGGTCTTCTTCCTCAACTAAGCCTCTGGATTCCCTCAGGACCTTCGTAATCTCTTCAGATGGGGAAAGAGAGAACTATATGCAGCTTAGTGTCGGGGACCATAACCTAGGGTATCTATATATATTACTCATATCAGGTCACCCATAATCACCTGATACGTAATATTGGGTATCCACTCATTGGCCCATGTCAAATAAGTATAGTCCATGGGCTTTTACTTTAACTTAATCACTTAATTAAGCCCAACATATTATTTAAATAGCTAATATAATTGAATATTAATATATTGTCCACAATTAAATTATATAGGAAATATAAAATTCCTAACAATCTCCCACTTGGGCTATATATTACTTTCCGAAGACAATTATATTAAGAATCCTTAAATGCACAACTTTATGCTATTCATTCAGACTACCTTCAACAATCTTGTCTATCTCATATACTAACAATGGAATTACCGCGACATTCACCACATTACTACTCGTGGTTAAACCCCGACAATCACCATATTACACTTAATGACATAGATCAAATATGGTGAGTATTATGGAAATTACATGTAAAAATATGATTAATAACATGTCTATTTCCAACTGGTCCAACTTTAGTGAGATCAATCCACAATGCAAATATCACAAAATGGAAATTAACTTAAGTGAATTCAGAATAAACCAAAAGGTCATCAACTTTATTCTATAGAATTTCGAATGTTTCAAATCTGAAGTTCAATACATAGAACATAAACTCCCACTAAACTAAGGTAACATCAGAAATAACACACATTTGAGCAGTATGCTCATGAAACACCTTAGGGGTTAATGCCTTATTTAGTGGATCTGCTAGCATGCTATCTGTTCCTATTGTTCAACAGTAATTTGTTTATTCTGAACTCTCTCCTTAACAACAAGGTACTTAATTTCAATGAATTTTGATTTAGTAGCACTTCTATTGTTATTGGAGTATAGCACAGCTGAACTATTGTCACAATACATCTTCAACGGTCTTTCGATATCGTCAACCACACGCAGCCCAATGACAAAGTTCTGCAACCATAATGCATGATTAGATGTTTCATAACAAGCAATGAACTCTGCAGCCATGGTGGAAGAAGCTAAAAGAGTCTGTTTAGCAGACTTCCAAGAAATAGCTCTTCCAGCCAACGTAAACACATAACCCGATGTAGAACGCTTCCTATCTTGACATCCAGCATAATCGGAGTCAGAGTATCCAACGATCTCCAAATTCTCCAACCTCCGATAAGTGAGCATATAATCCATTGTTCTCTTTAAGTAACGCATTACGCGTTTGGCCGCTTTCCAATGTTGCTCTCCTGGATTGTTTAAATACCTCCCCAAAACTCCGACTATAAATGCTATATCGGGACGAGTGTAAACTTGAGCGTACATAAGACTTCTTATTGCCGACGCATAAGGAATCTTTTGCATCTCATTTTTCTCATGATCATTGCTGGGGCATTGCTTAAGACTAAACTTTTCTCCTCTAGCCACAGGGGTGTCTAGTGGTTTGCTTCCTTTCATGCCGAATCTTCCTAAAACCATATCGATATAGCTCTTTTGTAATAATTCAAGGATACCTCGAGAACAATCTCTAAGTATTTGGATTCCTAATACAAAAGAGGCATCACCAAGATCTTTCATTTCGAATTTTTTCGCAAGAAATCTCTTAGTTTCGTGCAATAAGCCTATATCATTACTTGCATGAAGAATATCATCGACATATAAAACCAAGAAGACATATTTACTCCCACAGAACTTGCAGTATACACAATCATCAACAACATTTACCTCAAAACCAAAAGAGGTGATAATTTGATAAAACTTGTGATATCATTGACGGGATGTTTGCTTGAGACCATATATGGATTTCTTTAATTTGCACATTGTAGACTTTGCATCTCCGAAGATAAAGTTTTCAGATTGTGGCATATAAATGGTTTCCTCAATGTCTCCATTGAGAAAAACAGTCTTTACATTCATCTGATGTAGCTCCAAATCGAAATGAGCTACAAGTGCCATGATAGTTCTGAAAGAGTCTTTCGAAGAAAGTGGAGAGAAAGTCTCTTTGTAGTCAACGCCTTCCTTTTGAGTGAAGCCTTTAGCGATTAGACGAGCCTTATATCTTTCGATATTGCCTTTTGAATCCCTTTTAGTTTTAAATATCCATTTACAACCAATGGGTTTCACACCTTCAGGCAATTCGACAAGATCCCAAACGTCATTGTCACTCATAGACTTCATCTCATCTTTCATGGCGTCAATCCATCTCTGAGAGTTAGAACTGCGCATTGCTTGACCAAAAGTGACGGGGTCATCTTCGGTCAAACCAACGCCATCCTCATGTTCTTGTATGAATACTATATAATCATCTGAAATAATATTTCTCCTCCCTCTCTAGTGGATCTCCTTAATGACACTTCTTTAGGTGGTTGAATTTGTTCATCAGATAATAGAGGAAGGATTTCAATGTTGTCTTTATTTGGAATAATATTTTCCATATGAGTCTCTGGAGTTGTTTCTTGAGCAATAATTGGTAAAGTAACCAAATCATCGTCAACTCCAAAATTTTCCTCAAAGACAATCTTCCTCATAGTCTCTTCCTTCCCAAACTCAATATCCTCAAGAAATTTGACATTTCCCGTCTCGAAAAAGGTTCTCGATGTGGGATGGTAATACTTAAACCCCCGTGAATGCTCAGAGTAACCAACAAAATAGCAGTTTACCGTTCTTGATTCCAGTTTTCCTTCATGTGGCTTATAAGGCCGCGCTTCAGCTGGACAACCCCAAATGTGTAAGTGTCTAATGCTAGGCTTCTTGTCTATCTAAAGTTCATAAGGGGTTTTCGAAACTGCTTTACTTTGTACTCTATTGAGAATGTATACTGCTGTTTTCAAGGCTTCTCCCCAAAGAGACTCTGGCAAGGAGGAATGACTTATCATACTCCTTACCATATCCTTAAGATTCCGATTCCGAGGTTTAGCAACACCATTCATGCGAGGAAAACCTGACATAGTGTATTGCGGAACAATTCCACATTCTTTGAGGAAAAGTGCGAAGGGTCCAGGACGTTGTTCTCCTGATCCATCAAACCGACCGTAGTATTCACCTCCACGATTAGATTTGATAGCCTTAATTTTCTTACCAAGTTGAAGTTCAACTTCAGCTTTGAAAGATTTGAAAACGTCCAATGATTGAGATTTCTCATGAATCAGATATAGGTAGCCAAAACGAGAGTAGTCGTCTATGTATGTGATGAAGTAACATTGCCCATTCCATGATGCCGTAGGGAATGAACCACATATATTATTGTGAATAAGTTCTAAGACTTCTTTAGCTCTTTCGGCTCCTAATTTCCTCATATTAGTTTGTTTCCCTTTTATACATTCAACGCAAACTTGAAAATCTACAAGATTTAAGGGACTAAGGATTCCATCAGACACAAGCCTTTGAATTCTTTGTTTAGGAATATGGTCTAAGCGCTTGTGCCACAAAATGGCAGAATCCTCCGAAAATTTTCTCTTTGTACCTCTTGAATATGTTTGCAGAATAAGATTATTGGAATTTTTAAGATCAAGCATGTAAAGATTATCAATTAAATGGCCATCACCAATAAAATTGGAATTTTAAAATAGACATACTTTATTATTTCCAAAAGACCAGAAAAAACCCAGTTTATCCAAAGCAGAAATAGAAACCAAATTCCGTCTAAAAAATGGCACAACAAATGTCTCAAACAAGTCTAAATAACAGCCACTCTTTAAATGCAATCTAAAGGTTCAAATAGCTTCTACTGCAACTTTATTGCTATCGCCAACAAAGATGAATTTTTCAGCATCATTTGACAGCTGGCAACTTAGGCAACCATGCAAAGACATACTTATGTGAGTAGTAGCACCAGAATCTACCCACCAAGTATCTTTAGGTACAAAGAATAAATTAACCTCAGAACAAACCAAAGTAAGAGGCATACCCTTCTTAGCACGCCATGCCGCATACTTGGAGCAATTTTTCTTAAAATGATCCCGCTTCTTGCAGAATGACATCCATCATCCTTAGGTTCAACCTTTTGCTTCTTCTGCTCAGAAGCAGCAATCACAGTACCCTTCTGCTCTGAAGCAGCAACCACAGTACCATTAGGTCGATTTCTTTTCTTGCCTTGAGCATTTACAACCAAGTGAGCACTTTCAGCTCTATCTCTCTGCACTCTCTTTTCCTCTTGCACACAGTAAGATATAAGTTCATTAAGGGACCATGTCCTTTTGAGAGTTATAACTCACTTTGAATTGCCCAAAGTGTGCTGGAAGTGAGATGAGAACCAAGTGCACAAACAAATCATCAGAAATGTCTAACTTGAGTGCCTTAAGCTTTGATGTGAGATTAGACATCTCCATGATGTACTCCCTTATGTTCCCTTTGTACCTCATGGAGACAAGTTTAGCCAAAAGACTACTTACCTCCGCCTTTTTATTTTTGGCAAAGTACTGCTCAACAGTCTCAATGAACGATTTGACATTTTTGCTCTCAGCAATAGAGCCCCTAAACGCCTTCGGAATGGAGCGCTTCATGATCATCATGTACATTCGGTTTGACCGATCCCACTTCTCAATTTTAGCCTCATTTGGATTTTCAATAGTAGCAGTGTGTCGATCAGACCGAAGAGTCAGATCCAAATCCATACAGGTATGAACAATCTCAAGGGTTTCTTTCCAGGTCTTGAAGTTTGTCCCATTAAGCAGTGGGATGTTATTGATTTGTTGAGAGAAGTTAGGAGCTGTAGCAACATAAACTAAATAGAGAACAAATTAAGTATACTCACAAAACATTCATGTCATAAAGCAAATTATGAACGGATAATTAAAACAAATTGGGGACCCATCTCAAGACACCAAGTGTAACATTAACCTCATCTATGGACAAAAATTAACTACAGTGGTAATCTTGGTGCAACAATCAAGTATTGACTATAAGTTCTGTCAAACAAGAGTCTATCTATGGACCGACTAATGTTCACATGAACAATCCAAATAATTATCACATACTTATTATCACATGTGTGTTATTATTCTGTCAATCTGTGCATATCTATTGGCCGAATACAGAACACATAAATAATTCCACACCCATCTATGTAATATCAATAAAGTCATTCTCCACTTACAGAGATTGCTTTGGCAAAATGGTGCTTCAATTGATTAAATTGAAAAATTACTAGACTAATTAAATAAATATTTATAATATTAAATTTAATTAAACGACATTGAACTGTCTCCTCAATTTTAATAAATTCATTATCGGTTCTGAATGATTTTCATTTCTCTTCATTATACATACATTCTGTATGACATATATTACATAAATAACTTTCTGACGAAAGTATCAAAATTTACAATGAATTCGCGAGTCACAATAATTTAAAATGTACACGTTTTTCTTACTGGAAAATAAGTCAATAGGTAAAAATAAATTTAAATTATTTAAACTGCCACAATTTTCTTAAAAGAAAATAATCAGCGTCTTAAGCACTGACCCCTTTTAAAAAATTAAAATACAGTTTCTGGATATCCTAATAAATATATAAAAATTTTGCTAACTAGAAACACAGGCCAACGTTGCCATGTAATATGCAAATGACACTGTCAAGAAAACTTAAACACTTCTTGTCAATAAAAGAAATGTACTACTGTAGCAAATAATTACAAGTCAGATTAATTAAAATTAAATGCCAAAATTAATTTGACTTGCAAGAATCCAATTTAAGAATTAGCACAATCAATTTGACTTGAAATTCCATTTTACGAAAATGGAGACTGGGCAAGAATTAAAAATAATAATTAATTCTCATAACATAATATATCATTTGAGTTTGGAACTAAAACAGAATATACGATCAATCAATTAACGCACCAAAGCATGTATATTTTTCTATTTTAATAATCAGAGAATTCGAGAACATGCGATCATCAATAAAATATTATCCAAAAGCTGCCATTTAAATTAATAACCAATCTAAATATATAAGCATTAAAGCGCCACTTTATAAGACATTCAATTTCTCAATTTATTGATTAAATCATATGCAATTTGATTAAATCAATAGTTATTATAAGTAATTCGCATCCCTCAAGTTACACAACTGGAAAAAATAAATTCATGTGGCGCAACAGAAATAATTAAACAACAATTATCGAATCATGTAATTGCCAAAATATTGATCAGATTACAAAAAAAATGATTTTACTCACGATTCAAATAATAAATGTTTGAATCCAAAATCAATTTTACAAATCTCAGAGAATCAAAATTAGGATGACTTTGATACCACTTGTTGGAAATAAAACTTTTAGATCCAAAACACCTTAATCCCTAACATGATTCAACAAGATCCATAAAATAATTAAATAGAGGAATACCTGGATCCATTGATCTTCTTATGCAGAATTAAACGGATGTTTAAGTCCTTCCTCAACTAAGCCTCTGGATTCCCTGAGAACTGTGTGCAGCTTAGTGTCGGGGACCATAACCTAGGGTATCTATATATATTACTCATATCAGGCCACTCATAATCACCTGATACGTAATATTGGGTATCCACTCATTGACCCATATCAAATAAGTATAATCAATGGGCTTTTACTTTAATTTAATCACTTAATTAAGCCCAACATATTATTTAAATAGTTAATATAATTAAATATTAATATATTGCCCACAATTAAATTATATAGGAAATATAAATTTCCTAACATATAGTTTTATTTTTTTAAATATAATTATTTTTTATTTTTATTTTTTAAATTTTTGATTATTTTATTTTGATTCAATGATAATTATTAATTAATTTTTTTATTTAATTATCTTTCCGTCCACTAATAAAGTATTCATTTTTCTTTTTCAACAAAAAAATCCACACATAACCTATTGCTTATCATAAATATAACTACCCATTTTATATAAAATAATAATATTTCTTATAATAAACCAATTATGTGGACGAAGGGGGTAGCTTATAGTATTAATTAGAATTATATTATAAATTAAAATTTATTTTTATAATTAAATTATGTTTAATAAATAATTGTTGTCTCACCCCATAATAAAATCCTCTTAAATCAGTATTTTCCAACAAAAATTCTGTAAGAATGATTAGTGAATCAATCACAGACCATCGAGAAGCGTGGAGCATTAACTCCGCGCTTTCCAAGATCCCAATGGCCATTCTTTTCTCAACAAACCAAAAGATAAAATCCAAATTCAAAAATAAATTAAGTAAATAAATTAAATTTCGGAGATATACACATTATAGATACAATCTCCGAAACCTTTGACCTCGGATTACTCCCACCTCCTCCCCCTCCAGAATCATCCATCGTCTAAAGATAGGTACTCCAATTTCTTGTGTTTCTTATTCTGTCAATCATCAATTTTCCTCGCTATACCAAATATCTTTTGATGTATGTTTCTTTACTGTCGATTGCTGGGTATGGTAGAGTTTAACAGTCGTGTAATTTGTAATGGGTTTTCTCTTTTTTACGAAACTCTTGATCATTTTCGTGGGGTTTTGAAAATTTTTATGTGATTGTTGATGTTATTTGAAATTGTTGGGTTTTATCTTTTTCTTGATTTAGAAAGTAGTGTAAAGATTGAACCTTTGTATTACTTGCTATGTAGTATTTACTTTCTGAATTTCCTGTTATGTCTTTTCATCTCTTTTTTTGTGGATGGTTCAATGTGGGCCTCACTGCAGCTGAAAAATCTGCTGTGAATTCGTGGAGCTATGCAATGTTTTGTAAATAACGAATCAATGTATAAATCATAGATTGGTCAATTGCTTCTTTAGCTTCAATATGAGATCATGCTGAATAATGTTTTGTATGGCAGGTATATATACACATTATATCTGTTGTTTAAGGCCTTCCACTTTAAGACAAAGGCACTTGAGTTGAGCTCCGTGGGGGGAGGGTTCTGGTTCGCGAAGCTAGATCAACTTCGGCGAGCTTGGTGTCCTCCTCGTTGTAATGTGGTGTTGAGAGTTGATCTTTTAGCGTTTTAGTGATCAAGAAGTGGTTTTCTTAAGACATTAGGAGGGATAATTGGGTTTTAAGAAGTGAAGTAGGCAGACTTTTCTGAAGATATTAAGGGAAGGGGGTTTCTGGGATTGAAGTGGATTATCAGTAGTGACAATGGGTTCTTCTTGTTGCTGTTTGAGGGATGACTTTGAAGATATTGCGAATCCTAACAGCACATTTTATAGGAACTGTGAATTCCTTCGTTGCTTCGTACAGAATTTCCTGCACATGGTATGCTGTTATACGTTGCTCGTTTACTTTACGACTAGTGAATGAATCTCTATGCACTTTATAACGATTTCGGTTTCACTGAGTTCTCACCAGTATTCATGTGCATTATGGTTGGGAGGGATTATGCTTACATAGTGTTATTTGATCTTGGTTGTTTCTGACAAACAGAATTACTTTTATATCATGGATTGTAAATCGGTGATACATGTATACATTGAAATACGAAACTGATTCTAGTAAACATTGCATTTTGCAGTATACATCTTTGTTTAATGGATGCGAAGAAAATGCCTTGTCCACTCAGGAATCGTCATCTTTAAACCCGATGACATCCCTTGATAACTCTCTGGCAGACGTGTATCGATCTCCTCCAAGACCTCTTCCTTATGATGTGGATCCTAGATATCACCGCTTGCAGCAACGTGATGGATCGGTCCCCATAAGGGAGAAAGGCAGTCGTTCGCATGAGGAAATTGAACCATTGAGAACAAGTGAAGTTGATGAGCAATCAGGACTTTTAAGTAACAAAAACAAATGGTCTGAGTTTGCGCGTGAAGAAGAATCTAAAGAATACAATTCGAAATCACCAATAAACCTCTCTACAGCTGACAAAGGAGCAGGATTTGCTCATATTTATACTTCTTCAGAAGACGAGGACGTCTGCCCCACGTGTCTTGATGGTGAGTAATACTTACCTAGCTTTCACTTAGCAATTGTCACGATATTTATGTTCATGATGAAAACTCAACATGGCTTCATCAATTTTGGGATGGAAATTTAATTGCAATATTTGTGATGATTTGATGAGCTGTTATGTGTCTGCTTCTGTATATATAGATATTTAGATTAATGATCCTCAAAACACCATTTTCTTGCACAGATTACACCCCAGAAAACCCGAGGATAATCACAAAGTGTTCTCACCACTTCCATCTTGGTTGTATATACGAGTGGATGGAACGAAGTGACACTTGCCCGGTTTGTGGAAAGGTATGGCCTGATCCTCCCCTTTAACTGTCGTAAAAGATATAGTTTTGATTGGAGCTGACATTGCTCGATTGGCTTTCTAGGTGATGGAATTTGAAGAGACGACATGATAAAAGTTCTTGTGGTGGATGAAACCACCCTGCAACTTGAGACAAAAGCCAATAGAGTTGAGCAAATGTAAAGACATTGTACATACAGCTTGCTAAAAAAGTGTTTCATTTGCATATGTTAATATAAATCAGCATAACACACATTGGCTTATATATATAATACATCATTTTCTTCATGATTCTCTCTCTTTTATAAGTATTCAATTCACAACCCTTAATCTACTTATTCCATCACACTGAGGCAATACAAGAAAACAAGGAAAGGAAAGTTCATGGCTTTAACTATTTTTTGAAATTTATGTCTTCTTCTTCTGCGATGCCATGCGCTGCTTTACGCGTTTGAAGTGCTGCAACAGCAATGAGCTATCAGGTAAACTTTCCTTGACCACAGGTTCTTGTTTGAAATTGAGGGTCCATTGATGCAACCTCGGGAAGGTGTTCGGTTCTAGAACACGAACCCCGTTAAGCTCTTCCATGCCTTCAAAGGCGTAAGCAAGCCACCCGAAAGTCAGGTCCACCAAACTAAGTGTGTTCCCTCCGAAGAACTTCTTGTCTCCGAGAGCCTCATCTTGAATGATCGCCCGCCTGTCTCCCCGTCTTTTCTTTATCCTCCTCCGTAGAATGGAAGAAAGCAGAGAAGACAATAAGACCCTGAAATTTATGCACTCGTAATCAATTATCAGTTCAAGAAACAGGAGCACGAAAGTAAATATAGACCACCTTTTGTTATCCGAAATCAATCCAGAAACGAGCCATGGCTCTGTCGTAAGGATCTTTGGGGAGTAAGGGAGTCTGATCCGGCCATGTTTCTTCGATGTACTTGAGGATCACGGACGATTCCACAACCGGCTTTCCGCCATGAACGAGCACGGGAACCTTTTTGTGAACTGGATTGTACTCCAAAAGGGATGGACTTTTGTTAGAGAGATCTTCTTCTATGTACTCATACTTGATACCTTTCAGTTTCAGGGCCCATATCACTCTGTCCACAAACGGGCTTGCCCAAAACCCATGTAGCTTTACTTGGTCTGAATCTTCCATTGATGGAGGTAACTAGAACATGCACTCTGGAGTCAACTGTTGCTGATATTAGATTTGATTTCTATATGTATTTGTGGCTTTTATTTCCACCCTTTCCATCTTCTGAGAAGGTGGGCCTATTCCTTAAACTTCTCGATGCCTGATTGTGACTTGGATGGTGTTATGGTCAATGTTTAGCAATGAAAGGATTGAATCAAGATTTGATGAATAACTGGTGTAAAAAATTGGCTGGCCCGAGGTCTTGTGATATTTTGTTGTATCGTTTTTTATGTCATTTTATTGAATGAGTGACACGAGATAATTAATGAATAAACAGAGTATATCAATTGAAACTAAGGATTAAAGGTTTTAAACTTATATTCGACAGTGAGGCTGATAACCATGTATTCAATAACAGGGGTAAAAACTCAAACTTATTATTTAAAAAATAGTAGAATCTCAATACAATGTCGTACATAATTAACATCACTCAAACACAGAACAACAAATACTTGATACGATTATACAATCATCCATTAAACAAGTGTCGAGGAAGAAAGAAACGAGGCAATCATGAAAGACACCGGTCGCCGTTCCTCAGAAGATTCAGGTACAATTTAGTCCTTTGCAGCTGTCTGAAAAACTCTTAAAAAGCTCTCCGGTGGTTGGCCTCCACTAAGCTGGTACTTGCCATTTATCTGTCATGAATGCATCTTCTAGCTAGTTATCATCTGTTGTGTGCATCATAATATGTTTTTACATGTGTCTTTAACTCACCGTATAATGTGGGACTCCATTAATTTGTCCAGAGTATCGCCTAAGACCCTCATTAACCTTAGAAAGTAACGAATGCGATTAATTGATTCAAACACAAGTATTCAAACGCGGAGTTTCTGGTTCGAATTTGTACCTCTTTCAGCCCATTGTTAGGATCTTCAAGAAACTCCGCTGCTCCTTCTACTCCCACCTTTTTGGCAGCTTCTGCAAGAAATGTCCTACAGACAGAGCATGTTAAGTTCATAATAGCAGTTGAAACCAAAAAGAAGTCTAATCATACATTCAGCTTACCTGTCACCAAGATACTTTCCCTGTGTGAAGTAACCTAAGAAAAGCTCTTCAACAAGATTATGCTGCTTGTCGGAGCCCTGCGTCCCAGCAAAATATATCAACCTATGACTGTCCAGAGTATTACCGCTGCACATACAAGAAATCAGTCGTTTTCAACGAAGAAACACTAACGTGTTTATATTCAAAGCTTTAAAGAAAGAGTCATAATCAATATGGTTAAACTCACGTAAGGCCAGAAGGGTCATAATCAAGCCCAAGACCCTTAAAAATCTGCAAAATCAAAAGGGATACCTTTACTTTGTTCTGTTAAAGACAAATGACATCAGTAATTAAAAAAAGGAAAAAGAAAAAAACCTCTGCCATTCGAGATTCCATTTGTATGAATTGAGACCCAAACCGGTTCAGATAATAGTCCTTCTTCGGGACGCCTACCTTTGGTGCATTTGGGTTGAGCATATAGGGATGCCATTGGATCTGTGATTCAAAAACTCAAATCAAGTGGCAAGAAACCCAGCATCCCAACATAAGTTCAGACAAAAGAAGGCTATTCTTGGACCTCAAAATTGTATCGATCATTAGATGAAGCCATTGCTTTCTCCAGATTCCTTTTTCCCACAAAGCACCATGGGCAAACAGTGTCGGAGCAGATATCAATCTTAATAAGTTTCTTTGCACTGCTGTTGCTACTCATTGTAGATGTGAATATTGACCTGAATTAATTAGGAAGATGAAATTAAGATTCTTCATTAACCTCAGATTATTATGATATTTAGTATGCATTATGTCGACTAGTATGCCTGCAATTGATTTGATCATAAAGACTTAATTTCTCGAGGTAACAGTGACAATAGTTCTCTCTGAATATCATCTGTCTCTTGATCTATTTCGTGTTTAGACAACGAGTGGATAATCACAAAACCCAAATTCAACAGATTGAGTACTTTCGTCGAACACGTTACATGCTAAAAGCGATCACAATCATACAAACATTTAATCAAGATTCCGCTATTTAAGAGCGATTCAAAGAAAGGCAAACCTGGAATTGCTGAAATTCTTGACACCGATGAAACACAGAGAAGATCTAGCGAACGACCCAATTGCTGTCCGATTCTTGATGAATTCGTATTTCCCTTTTTGAGATTTTGACTTATAATGAGAACGAACTACGTGTGAATCAAAAAATATAATTCGTTATTATATTTACTGAAAGAAGTTTCTATAACGACCAACCAGCAACCGCTACTACAGGGGCAATTTAGTCAAAACGCGCTGATCTTCTTTGACTCTACTTGTTCATATTTGACTGCAAATCACATTTAATTCTTGATTTTTGATCACGTATAATTATTAAATTAGGCTAATTATATTGTGCAGTGCACCCTAACCTAAGATATGATGCACTCATGTATATAAATATAAATAAAAATATATATAATTATGAATAAAATGTATACAATTTAATCATTAGTTTTTAATGAAAAATTGAGTGTAAAAAAATAAACAATTATTAAAAAATATGTATACGAATAAAAAGTTATACACATATGGATGCTAATTTTTTTAATAAAAAATTTAGTGTGAAAAAAATATATAATTATTAAAAAACACGTATACAAAATATAATAACATATATACAAAATAATAGAATAAAAAATTATACATGTTTGCACCCAATAACGACTCATTAAATTAAGCATAAATATAGAATTTATTTATTTCCAATTTTCCATATTCAAATGCAACCACATAATTAAGAATGATTCATTAAGGTGTGGATTCTGAAATAAAAAGTTTTTTATAATCCAATATAAATTTAGCCTACTTTTTATTTATTTCAAAGTAAAAGTAATTTTTTACACTAATTTGATTCAATTTAAGTGCATATTATCTCTTCATTATTTTTCCAGATGTAAGGACTACTTTGTTACAACTTGAAAGTTTTTATTTTACTATTTATTTATTAAAAAATCCATATAAATGCTAATTTTATCAACGTCTGTGTGAAAAAAAATCAGTGGAGCGGGCAGCTTGGGCAGGAATCTGGAGATACGGGCAGCATCGCTGCCCCTCTTCCCCCAACTTCCCCGGAACTCCATTAATCGATGATCCAGCTTAATTATTCCTCAGGTAAAAGTAGATTTCAGCATAATTTCCTCTCGTACTTGACTACATAAGCGAGGATTTCTGATCATCCTCGGATTTGCTCCGACTGCGATAGATTATTGATAATTGATTAGTCAAAATGGAAATCGATGAGATTTTGGGGGAACCAAAAAGGGCAAAGGTTCCGACGAAGAGTGTGATATACGTCTGGGGTTACAATCACTCGGGCCAAACGGGACGGAGGTGTGAAGATGGGAATTTGCGGATTCCGCGGCAGCTGCCGACGGACCTCTTCGGCTGTCCAGCTGCCGGTGGTAACTCACGGTGGCTCGACATTGCTTGCGGCCGCGAACACACCGCCAGCGTCGCTTCGGACGGCTCGCTCTTTACATGGGGTAATGTTACATTAACAGTTACATTTGCAGTTTAAGTTGCGTGATATCCTCTCTCCTAGTGAATAAAGATTATGTATTAAAGTATTAATGTTCTGTAAGAGTTTAAGTAATGTAATGGAAGTCGAGGAGCTAAAAGTGCTGGAATATGGGATGGTGTGGGAAGAAGGAAGGTAAATGGGGCTCTAGTTGTACATCCAATTCCGTTGTCTTGCACAGTTTTCCTTGTCTGAAAGGGGAAAATTATGTGCTTAATTGCAGGATCGTACTGATTAGTGAATGAATGTGATATAAGTGATACTGTTATGGTATATAGCATAAACAGTATTGATCATTGCTACTATATGACGAATTGCTCACCTAGCATTCTCCCTAAGATGATGGGCTTCATTTTACATGCCTGTTGCGAATGATTATGAATGCCCTTTTTCGATGTGACTTTTCTGTATCTTATTGCAGTTCCAGTGGAATTTAAAATGTTTTCCACATCTCTCAACAGGGGCCAATGAATATGGGCAACTTGGAGATGGTACTGAAAAGGGCAGGAAATATCCAAAGAAAGTGAAGCATTTGCAGTCTGAATTTGTGATCTCTGTGTCCTGTGGGGCACATTGTACAGCAGCAATTGCAGAACCGCGTGAAAATGATGAATCTTTGTCAAAGAGGAGATTGTGGGTCTGGGGACAGAATCAGGTGCATATGGTGCTTTTGGGATTAGATGTCAATTTTATTTCTCTATGAAAATCTATGAGGACATGTTTACACTTGGTACCTTTTTCTGGGTGGTAATTGGTTAGAGTACACACTCAAATTGATTGCAATTTATTCTTTGCTTTAACATCATCAAAAGAGGATCTTCTTCATTTTCTATAGGTTCTTTTGTATGGTCTTAGTGATTGTTTTATTTTCTTCTTAGTTCATTTATTGCTTATTTCAGTCACATCACAAGTCCTATAGTAGTATAGTGGAAAAAAAGATGTTCTTTGGTTAGAATACACTTTCAGCTTTCCAGCTCTTAGTTTGTTATCATATCAACATGTGCGTATTCTGGTCTTTTGATGTTTATTACTTTCTATTTTCTCTATTGCCACTGGGGTTATTTGGATGAGATTCCACCCAAATAGTTCATATTATTGGTATCGATTATGTGGATATAAATGCATTAAGTGGTTCTTTTTGATTATTCAACGCAATAAGAAAGTAGATTAGCATAAAATAAAGTTCTTCAAGGTTGCCTTATTCAATCTAGAGTATAAGAAAAGTTATGTTGTCGGATTGCTTTCCATGGGAAAATCATTTTACATGTTTCATTTCTTTTATGTGTATTTATGTTGGGACTTTGATAGCAATTTCTTTTTCCTTTTCTTTTGCCTTCACACAGGGTTCCAATACTCCACGTTTATACTGGGGGGCCTTTGATCCGAACATGGTATTGATCTCGCTTTGAAGTAACTAAGAATTTTCATTTTGACTTCAAAAACATGTTAATTTCAAATAATCTCCTTTTACATTACATATTGCTTTAATAAAAAAGATACTATTATAAGGCTGTTCTCCATGTATAATGTATCGTAACCCACTTACTCACACACTTCAAGTTATTTTCCAAATGGAGCGGTTTAGCTTTGTTTTCCTTATATAAGAACCATATTAGTTTTTCTAATTCTAGTTGCTATTGTACTCAAGGATTCCACTTGTTAAATTAATTAATTCCTACGTGCTATTTCTGCCCAATAAATTACTTGTTCCAGGTTGTTCGCCAAGTTTCTTGTGGGGCTGTTCATGTGGTTGCGCTGTCAGAAGATGGCCTTCTGCAAACATGGGGTAATGTTGACCTCAATTTATTACCGAATGTTATTATGCTTAGTACTTTGTTTGATCTATGCACCTTGTTTGTCTTGTGTGTTTGCGTCAGAACAATTTAGCTCATTGTTTTACCATACATCAACCTGTTATTTTAGTTGCTCTGTCTTGGCCTCGATGAAACTGTTGCGATTCCAAATACTGAACATGCTTGTTGTGCATTGTATTAATTAGAATTTTGTCACTATCTGGTAAATCAGGCTATAATGAGTATGGCCAGCTTGGCAGAGGTATTACATGTG
This sequence comes from Pogostemon cablin, assembly GCA_023678885.1. Lineage (NCBI taxonomy): Eukaryota > Viridiplantae > Streptophyta > Magnoliopsida > Lamiales > Lamiaceae > Pogostemon > Pogostemon cablin. The sequence goes on along the minus strand of CM042994.1, from coordinate 2,334,721 downwards.
AAGGCCTTCAGGGGGCTCGAGTAATCAAGGGGTATGCTAGGTTCCTTGATGAGGCCCCTGAGCTTGTGAAGATTATCCAGGTATCATGTGGAGAGTACCATACTGCAGCAATATCGGAGAATGGTGAGGTGTAAGTGCTCTAGAGGACCTTTTATGATCATGAACTAAATCTGCATGGGACAGTTTCTTGGACATTTTGGAGAGAATTTATCACCGGATGAATTCATATATTTTGCCAAATTTTGACTTCTTAGATATCATAATGAAGTGCGATCAGCTAGATCCCCCTTTAGTAGTATTGACACATTGGTATTATAGAGATGATAGATCTATCTTTCATTCATTTCGCTTAAATTAACTTGTGACAAAGGCGTGGTTTCATTTCATCTATTTTTTCAAACTTTTTTCATTTTCTTCTGTCATTATTTAGTTCCAGTCAAGTACTCATCCATTTCATGATTACATATCTACAATGCAGCTATACTTGGGGACTTGGGAGCATGGGGCAACTTGGGCATTGTTCACTTCAATCCGGTGATAAAGAGCTGTTGCCTAGGCGTGTAGTTGCTATCGATGGCATTATGATCAAGGATATTGCTTGTGGTGGTGTACATACATGTGCTTTGACTGAGAAAGGAGCTTTGTATGCATGGGGTGGAGGCCAAGTTGGACAGTTAGGCATCGGACCTCTAAATGGGTTCTTCTCTTGCAAAACTAATGGCTCTGAACAGATGCTCCGTAACATACCTGTTTTATTGATTCCCTCCGGTGTGCAACTCGTCTGCTGTGGCCATTCTCACACACTTATTTGTACTAAAGAAGGGAGAATATACGGATGGGGTTACAATAGCTATGGTCAGGCTTCTAATGAGAAGTCTACATATGCATGGTACCCTTCTCCCGTTGATTGGTATGGTGTGCATATACAGCCCGATCCATTTCAATCTGACGCCAACTCGATTACAAAGAAACAATACTAATGGAAGCTTCATTCATGTAGGTGTGTCGGGGAAGTTAGGAAGTTAGCTGCTGGTGGTGGCCATTCAGCTGTTTTAACGGATGCGTTTTCATTGAAGGAGTTGTGTGAGTTTACACTTGCCAACAATATAAACTTATCAAATGCATCTGAGATTGAGGATGTTGCCACTAGAACTGGATCAGATGCTTTAGCCCGTCTCTGCGAAAAATTGAGGTATGGTGGAATTGAATTATCTGTCCATGCTTAACTTTTGTCGCGAAAGACTCAACTTAATTCTCTCATGAAGGGAGCATATGCTCAACGGTGGAGATTGCAATTACGATGGTATCCAATTTTCTGCTTGAAACGAATACACTCGGCCACCCTCCCACCTGTTGTTTCATTATCTTCGACTTGCTCGCCCTTCCTCCTGTTGTTTCATTATCTTCGACATGCTGCATTGTTTCATCTCAAGAATTGTAAAGGCATTGTTTGGGCCGGGACCTCTATTTCCAGATATGGCTGTCTGTGTGTTGTATGTTAGAAGAAAACTGTAATTTAATCAATTGATACTGACATTGTCTGTAAATGTTGTACAACTTAGTACCACCAATTGATATTCTTGGTGGAATAATCATATATGATCCAAATGTTCCACCACCAACCAGAGTGTTATCAGTTGTGTTATTTGATTTCTCTTAGGCAAAATTCTAGGACATAAATATGTGAAATTAGAAATGGAGCATTATGATGCATGCATCCATACAAGGTGATAATCAAACACCCTTATCAGTTATCATAACTCACTTCTTTCGAATGGATTAGTGTGGCCGGAATGTGACTGGGCTTTTGACGTGGCTGAGGAGCCACGGCGGTATGAGTGTGTTGGGACCGGACGAGCGGCTTTGGTTGCTCTCGTCTTCATCTCCGGTGCCATCATTTTGGGCGAAGGCGCTCTCGCTTTCGTCTCTGCTGCCATGCTGGGAACCAGCCCCCTCACTTGAAATGTGCCAATATAAAATATTAGTCAATAATTATAATTAAAATAAGTAATCATACAGGAAATGCAAACAAGTGTAATTGTGTTGCTATAAACGAGAACAAAACGGTAATCATCAACATACATGCCCATGAGTATACAAACAGCTTTACAATAAAGAAAAAATGTATATCTAGAGAATAGAAATTAAGATCATTTTTCATGTTTGCAAGTAGCAGTAGATGTTTACTGAAATTAATATAGTGCTACTGCTATATTTCCATAAAATAGAGTCATAAGGGTCATATCAACATTTGCACATCCATATATAGTTACGAACTTGAGGCACATTCTGCGATTTACCTCCTCCATCAATCCTAAACGTAGGGGCGATGGGGCTAATGGTAGGGTATACCATGAATTTAAATCACGTAGCTGGCATTAAATATTTCTGCAATTTTTCTGTGCAGCCGTGTTTGTTGACCATGAAATAAATTTCAGACACGACCCGCCCGATCCAGGCAATTTTTATTGAACTATGACTATGTTGAATCCAAATACGCACATGCTAAATTGGTGTGCATAATTTATTTTTTTTGTGTTCGTTTAACAATTACAAATAAAAATATTTATCAAATAGACAAGAGAACAGTACTTGCGCTGAAACCGTTTTACTTGAAGATTGTATTTACGTTATGTTAAATACTCCCTCCTCCGTCCGCCCTCAATGTATACATTTACTTTTTGCACGTGAATTAAGAAATATTATTATTTAATGTATAGTAGATAGTTGTATTAGTAAGGTGTGTGAGACCCACATATATTAAATGTATTAGTGATGTGTGTGGGTCCCATGTGTTTAAAAAGGGAAATGTATACCTTTGGTGCGGACGACCAAAATAGCAAAATGTATACTTTTCCGACGGATAGAGGGAGTAGTTTTTAATTTTTATAAAAAAATATACTTATTACTTTTTACTAAAATCGTTATTAGTATTTTTTATTCATATTACGAATGGTTATATGATCACTATCACCAAGTACTCCATTTTTTATTATTTTTTATCGGTGTCACGAAAACTTTTCCAGTTGCATCTCGTGCAAATATTATTTACCCTTATATTATTGAGTTGATCAAATATTGCTAGATAAATTGATGTAAATTGATGTAAATATTATTTGAAGGGAGAAAATATTACCCAATAGTTAGGGTAGTGTGAGGAAGAGTTAAGGCATTAGCCAAACCCTCAAGTTCCTGCCTTTTCTTCTCCTTTTCCTTTAGCTGCTCTCACAATATTCCACAACACATAATATTTATTTAATTATCAGAAAATTAAGATTAATGATAAATACTCCAAAAACATCTCAATTATTATTACAATTCACCTGCTTTTTTAATGAACTGTTCTGATCCTGCAGTGATCTCTCCTGTAAAAAACAAAGGTGTGAATTTTCCTTGATTATTTCCATCATTTCCAATTTGAAATTAACTCTTTATACAAATAATTAATTAAAATAATCCCAAAAATAAAAGATCACACCTCACAAATACGTACAGTCGTGATCAAACTGTGATCTAGAAAAATACTTTCTATATTAGGATATAAGGAACGTTTTATCACGTTCTTTAATTTTTATTTTTGACTAGGGATTTTAAATGTACAAGGTATTGTGTTTATCCAACTCTAAACACGTTTTCAGTTATTTATTTATATTTTTAATATAGTATTTAATCCTACCCCCTAAAACCCTTATAATTTTTTTTTTGTAGTCTCCACTGGTTTACTCCTAAGAAAGAAAATTAGAAATTAAAAATAAAGTAACTGCTTTAATATTAGTCTTAATATCATCTTGTATCAAAAATTTTTTTTTTTTAATTAAAATGTTATATCCTAGAAATTACAACATTTAAGCCTTAAAACATTTGGCATCAACATGAAGAAAGCATCAACAAACAGGTAAAAATTATGAGATGTAACATGAGAAGGGTGGAAGAGGTAATTCAAATTAAGTTTGATTCAAATTATCTCTTTTTATTAACCAAAATATTATTAGAAATTATTTTAATCTCCAAAAAATATATATACGAATTAACGGAGAATGCATGAGAAATGATGGAGTTACCTTTTTCTGAAGCTTAGAAAGAGATTCGTGCATGAGTTGGTTCTGCCCATTAAAAAATAATAATAATAAATAAATAAAGCAACTGGTTAGAAATGTACATCTACCGTTGTGCTAATTAATTAATTACCATTAAAATAGTTAAACAAAGGTTAAAAAATAAAGTAAGAGCACACATTATGCTCTACTAATCACATTAATAAAATTTTGGCTTCTTTCAAAAATAAAAATAAAGTAGTAATTAATTTGTTAAAAAATTAAAATAAATTACCCTCTTAGTTCGAATTCGCTTTAGAGAATTGTCCAGTTGTTGCTCCAAACTCTGAAGCTCTCTCAAGCTCAGGGGATCCAAATCTTCTCCAGCATAGTTCCTACAACACCATTTTAATTAGTTAATTAATATAACCTTCATTTAAGATATATAAAATATATAGTATAAATTGTTATATAACTACTACTATCTTAATTTCTATAGAGTAAATTACTAAATGAATTAATCCTTCCTTTACATCTAACATTAAATAATCAATCCATTAATTAATGAGTACTATGTAGCAAATATTACAATTAATTAGCTTCAAATTACTATATTAAAATTGCAGAAAATTTCAAATTCATTATTAACAAACCAAACTCTTTATATGAATTATAACATCACACACACACACACATATATATATATATATTTATTTATTTATTAAACTTATATTAAAACTCCATGTACTTCATAAGTACCTCGTATGTTTTTGCAGAAGTTCCAAACGAGCCACAAGTTTTGGATGGTCAAGGAGCAAATTATCCTACATCATAACAACATTCAAAACAAAATGTTTCCCAATTATAACTAGTCCATATTTTTTCTTTCTCAATCAGATTTGGGTATTTTATTTTTACACACTGTTCAAGTCGAAATATGCATCTAACATGGAGTATAAATAAATTTATAGTTAGTACCTTGGGTTGATCATCACTGGTGCCAGTTTTTTTATGAGAGAAGATGTGTTGTTCGTATCTAGCTAGAACTCTCTCCATGCTATAGAATTATATATCATCAACAATAATCGATCAGAGTATATATATATATATTTGTATTTAATTATATAAGTTAGATTCAGGAACAAATTAAGAGAGTATATATGTAGTTATACATTAATCAAATAGTATGTACAAAGCTGGGTGATGTCTAGTGATGATCATTAAATAATTACTCAAAAATATTTTAAATTTATTAACTACATTAGTAATATATACTTAGATATGTTAATAGAAGCTCCCAATTACTGTTGTTTGGGAAAGCAACATGCAGTTATTGCTATAACCCTTCTTGTACAGCAGTAGTAACTATATATATATATATATCATGATTAATATTAAAATAGGGAGTAATAAAATGAAAATAAAAAAATGAAGAAAGCCATGTACATGGAGGAGTGAACTAATGTTATAATTCCGACAGGGTTCCCTTTGGTCACCCAACTCACAAACCAACAAACTTTAAACAAATGCCATTTGCAAGAATATTATTTTCCCACTTATAAACAACTTATTGCCTTTAAACTATACGGAGTATTTGTGAAAGATACTGTTTTATCTCACTAAATTAACATAATTAGTTGCATCCATTAATTCCTGCCTCCCAAATTCTTACAAGAAACTGCTATAAGGTGAAGTACAACAAATCCAAAGATCAACAACTCATCAGAATTAATCAATCTGTCACATATATATATATTGAACACAAGAGAGAGAGAGAGAATTAAGCAAAGGTTGTACACACACATGATGGTGTAATGAGAAATCTATGAAATGGGGTTGTTAGAAAGACTTATGAAATTAAAATAGTTTGGGATAGAAAAGATGTTTGATAAACCTTGAATGGGTAGAAGAGTAGTGAAAGAGCTTTCCATTGGTAGAGAAAACAATCAAAGCCAGCTCAGAATCACAGAGGACAGAGATCTCATTAGCTTTCTTCCATAGACCTGATCTTCTCTTGGAGAAGGTCACCTGTCTGCTAATCTTGTTCTCGATCCGTTTCAGCTCAACCCTACCTCTCCCCATATCCAACTGCACACAGATCTTTAATTTTTTTAATATTCTTGATTTTTTTATTTACACACACACACACACAATAGAGTGGTTGAAAGAAACCCTAGCTAAGAAGTTGGTGGTGGTGGTGTGGGTGATTCTCACATGAAGATTAAAGTATATGGGAGGAGGAGGCAAGGAGGAGATCCAGATATATAGATTTATATATGTATAAATGTGTGATGCTTTCTACCTTGGTCAAGTTGAAAAGCAACTCATGCGAATCTCTTCTTTCTCTCTGTTTCTATGCTTAAGTGTCTTTAAGTTGAGTACGTGTGTCCGTATCATAGGATGATTGACTGAGGGGGTGGCGTGGGGTGGGGGTTGTGTGAGGTGAAAACAACAAGAGGAATTGGGGTGGGGTGGGGTGGGGTGGGGTGGGATGGGGTGGGGTGGGAGTGGGTAATAGCATTAATTTGGGGTGTGTGTTGTCAAGTGGAGAATGGCATAGTCTTTAATGTGTGGTTCTCAACCAAAGGTTGCTACAACTCCTACAATACTCTCCAATCTCCACTCTTATACTTTTATATACTCTCTTACGTCCGCAAAATAGGTATATATTTATTTTTTCATATAAATTAAAGAGTATTATTATTTAATGTGTAGTTAATAGTTATATTAGTGAGGTGTGTGAGATCTATATATTAAATATATTTGTGATGTGTGTGTGGGTCTCATGTATTTAAAAAGGGAAATGTATACTTTAGATGCGGGCGCCCAAAATAGCAAAATGTATACATTTACGGAGTATTTTGTTATTTTGGTCATTATCATAAATATAAATTCCACTCCTCGTGAATATTAGTACATTTTATTAAATATCATGTCTCACTTACATTTTTTTTTTTTTGGGTAAAATGAGAGTCATAAGATCCATACAAAATAAATAATATACTTCCTCCGCCTCGGTTATAGATCTCCATTTGTTTTTTTTAACATGAATTAAGGAGTATTATTATTTTATTTGTAGTGGATAGTTGTATTAATAGTGAATCGTGGGTCATATGTGGAGCTCTTTAACTAAAAGTGGAAAATTGAGACATTTGAATGAGACGTCCAATATAGTAAAATGAGGACCTTTCAGCAGGACGGAGGGAGTACTATATTTTTATGAGATCACATACAACACTAATACACATACCTACTACACATTAAAATATTATACTATCTCTCATGAATTCAGTACACATTAGAATATAACATTATGTGACAAAATCGATAGTTATGTGACAAAATCGATTCAAATATTTTTTGGGACAAAATTTAAAGTTTAAAAAGTTATGGGACAAAAAAACTTTGGGTTAATATCTAAAAAATTCACCACCTTATTGAGAGTTTTCAAATCTATCACGACATTTTATTTTTGTCAATTCAATACACGATCTATTTAATATTTTCAATTCTTTCACGAACTTTTATTTTTGTCAATTTAATACGCGATCTATTTATTATTTCCAATTCTATCACAACTTTTATTTTGTTCTATTTGATACACCACTTATTTTATTTTTTCAATTCAATTAAATTTATTATTATTATTATTATTATTATTATTATAAAAGTAGAATTATGTACTTATTAATTAATGGAATTAATACTCCATCCAAAATTTTTATTTTTAAATTTAAATTGGTTACTAAATTAATTTCCTTTGCTATAAAATTCTTATTTTCAATAAATAATTTTATTAATATTATATTTTTAGAGTTGTTGATTTACTATATAATAGTAGTGATAAGTTCGAACAGAAGAACTAATAATAATAATAATAATAATAATAATAATAGAATTTTATTCGTTATGATTAAAAACAATTTTACATAAAGGTCGACCATCACATGTTAATTTACTATAATAATAGAAAAAAAGATCTTATGAAATAAATGATCGGCTTGTGTGTTTTAATTAATTTTTAAGTAACTTTTATTAATAATAATAACAATATAATAATAATGAATTTAATTGAATTGAAAATATAAAATAAGTGGGGTATGAAATTGCAAAAATAAAAGTTGTGATAGAATTAAACATATTAAATAGATCGCGTATTGAATTGAAAAAATAAAAGGTCGTGATAAAATTGAAAATTTTAAATAAATTGTGTATTGAATTGACAAAAATAAAATGTCGTGGTAGATTTGAAAATTCATAATAAGGTGGTGAATTTTTTAGGAATTAACCCAAAAACTTTTAACCTACAAAATCGAAATATCTTTTTAACTATTTTTAAGAGTTTCATTAATCCTAAAGCAAAATATTATCTGTCAGGACAAGATTTGCAATTGACTAAAGAATTAAATAAAGAAATAAACATCACAAGCTAACATCAGAACAAACAAATCACACATAATTGTGAAGAATTAAAAGAGATTTTTTTTTATCCCATAACTTTTTAAAACTTAAATTTTGTCCCAAAAAAGATATTTGCATCAATTTTGTCCCATAACTATGAATTTTATTTCAATTTTGCCCAATTTTTACTGAAACTCTAGATTTTCGCCGGAACCCCCAAATTCATCTGCCACGTGCGTTGCACGTGATAAATTTTAGGCGAAAATTGAGGATTCCGGCAAAAATTGGGCAAAATTGAAATAAAACTCGTAGTTATTGGACAAAATCGATACAAATATCTTTTTTGGTTCAAAATCTAAAATTTTAAATAGTTATGAGACAAAAAAAACTTTTAACTTAAACTAACTCGAGGTGCAAACTTTGCCTTTAGTTAATTCATAGAACGACGCACATGTGTAATTCAAGAAAAAAAATTTTCCAACAAAAATTAAATAAATTGATGTAATTTTAAGAGGTGTGGGACAACACTGAATTTTTTAAACAATTTTTTATCGTCAAGAATAAAATAAAACGTTGTTGCACTGGTTGGATTTTTAATTTTGCATGAACTCGATGTATTTTGAAATTTGATTTTCAATTCCTAAACATAATAAATATAAAAATCAAATTTTGATTATATGCCCAAAATTATCTTTAGGGTTAGTTGATCCTAGTTTTTATTGGTGTTCTCTAATGCGTCGGCTTCAATTAATTACTACAGTATAAAGTTGCAAATTAACCTTCATCATCTTTATTCAGCGCTTCTACTTGTAAAATATTGTTTCATTAACTAATTACTACATATGTTATATTCGATTCATGCCAATGCTTTAAAAAATGACGTTTACATATTTAACCAATAATAATTTTTAGGAGGTGGCCCTAATGATGATGCACCAATTAACTAATTACTATATTAAAATTAAATCATACAAGTGGGACAAAATATGGAGTATATTCTAACTTGGTTGAGAGGATAGTATTAATAACTGTTGAACCGGTATTCTTATGAAAAACAACGTTTCAATACAAAACATAAATGATGTTTTTACACCAGCCGTGTTTGAACATGAATCAGAATTATAGCGGAAGAAAATTGAAACGATTGTTTAAAAATGTCGGGATGACTTCGTCATTTCCTCGGAACCATTCATTAGCAGATCACAGTATTACAGACTCCATTTTAATACTTTCACCCTAAAGACGTTCCGGCCTTATGAACTTTTTCCTACTTAGACATCCTATCTAAGCAGAACATATTTCTATGAAATAAACACTCGTATATTTTACAAAATAACGAAACACGGCAGATAGGAGAGCTAATCTCCTTCTCCAACAAAAGATTACTTAAATTAATGTGGCAACATCTTTCAATATTTAACACAGGGGTTGATATCTTCCATTTACGTTATTGCAAGATATCTTGGTGACCATATCAAGAATGGTAATGAAACTTGATTTTTTCCATTCCCTCTCAATTCCCACAAAATTGACTTTCCTTGTAATTGAAAATTAACTCCTCCTCAAAATTGATATCCTGCATAAATCAATTAATCAATTAAATATGTTCTAATCATGACACAATTAAATACTCTACAATAACATTTATAATGAAAAATTATATTCAATTAATAAAAAAATAATAATAGTACTGTGAATTATTTTATAAATAATTTAGAATATAAATAAAAAATAATAACATTTAAAAAAAATATAACATCTCTAATAAAAAGTAATAATTAATTACGAAAGTTAGCCTAAAATAGTTCAGCCTCACACAATTTTGGTCCTATATATATTCTCATGTATACTATTTCTTTTCTTATGTATATTTGGGTCCGTCGCCATCCAATTAATATAAATTACTAGAGTTATTAATTAATTGACGTTTTACAAAATTGTATTGTTTCAATTAGAAAATTAGGGCTAAGAAGTTTTGTAATGATTTTCGTGAATGAAACATTATTCTTTTGATAATGTAGTATCTATTTTTAGATAACAATTTACTCGTCTAATGATATTCATTATATATGACTGCATACAAAATATGATATTTTGGAAAACCTAGCTAAAAATTAACGTGGTGTCATGCACGTGACCGTCGTATATATATTCTTTTAGCGATTGTGGCATTCATTCTTCGAATAGGTTGGGTATTTTCTTTAATTATTATATTGAATTTATTATAAAATATATATAATTTGAATTTAAAATAGTAGTAAAATATAAGAGTGTATATTGGGTGTACCTGGGTACAATGGTGCACCCATATGTGTATGACTTTTCTATTTTGTATACATGTTATTCTATTTTGTATACGTGTTTTGTATTAATTGTATATTTTTTTCACACTAAGTTTTTTATTAAAAAAACTAACATCCATATGTGTATAACTTTTTATTCAATAGTGTATATATGTTTTTTAATAATTGTATATTTTTTTACACTCAATTTTTCATTAAAAAACTAACAATTAAATTGTATACATTTTTGCTCATAATTGTATATGTTTTTGTTTATATTTGTATAAGGGTGGACCCTATCTTAGGGTGCACTTGGGTGCACACTATAATTAGTCATAATATAAATTCATTTATATAAATATGCAAACAATTCTGTAAAATCAATTTCACATAAAGAATTTGCTCCTCTCCCAAAGCTATTGTCCTATAGAGCTTTCACCTTCCCTACGCAAAATCTAAGGCTACTACCGCTTCGTGAGCTGTTCATCTACACTGGATCTATTCTTGTTCAAGAAGGGTAGACCTTGGTCCTCTTATTCAAAAGGAATGGAGAGACATATTCAAATTAACCGGGCTTTTTTCACTCCTCAATCATTATAGTGCTCTGTTGGTATTTTGTCAAATTAAAAGAAGAGGTTTTTGTCCCACATCGGATGGGAGATCAAAAGGGGGATGATTCTTATGCTATTTAAGAAGGTCCTTAGTTTTGATGTTAATTGCACCAATCAAGTACATTTTAATCTTTGTGTTTGATTCTAGTTAAATTCCTTTCTTGGAATCTCAGTTGTGAGAATGGGGAGAAAGGTGTGAATTAGTCAAAGATTTGTAAGAGTTTAGGGATTGGGGTCGGGAGAGAAAAATTTTGTGTGATTGTAAAAAATTTTCACATAGTGGTATTTTCTCAGCCCGTGGTTTTTCTCCGATTTTGGTGTTTTTCACGTAAATTCTTGTGTTGTGCTTTTTATGTTCTTCTTTATTTGTCCCTTAGGAATGAATGTGGATCTGCTTATCCCAACAAGTGGTATCAAAGCACGTTTCGAGCGCTTATAAAGTTCTTAGTATGCTCTGTGGTTGCAGCATAGTCTGACCTTCCACATCAGAAAAGACTTTATGAGAGGAAGAAGGTTATTCATTAGGCTAAGGGTGACATGAAAAAAGTGGGAAAAGCTAGTGGCACAAGGGGTCAGAAGATCAACCAAATGCGGTGGCATCTCATTTCTTGTGGTGAAATGCACCAAACTGTGGCGTGGCAAGGGGTAGGATTTGTAGGTCAACAGTTTTTGGCGGAGTTCTTGGACCTGCAGCAATGTGAATTGCTGGGACTCCCGGTGGTGGAGTTGGCTTAACAGCGGCATGGAGTTTTCCATGAAGTCGGCTCAAGGAGGTTTGAAAGGAACGAGGTTTTCCGGTAATGATGGTGGCATGGGGAAGCAATTGTGTCATTTTTGGTCAAGGAAGAGCTGGTGCGACAACAACTCTGAATATTGAGTTAATATTATTAGGGATCCTTATGACATATTTAGTTTTCATGAAAATGGGTGTAATAATATTAGCTGGTCCACAAGTTTGCACACGGACATTGACTTGGCAGGTGATGTAGGTTGTGTGGTGGATGTATATCGATGGCTGATGGACTTTAAGGGGTAGCCAAGAGCTGGAAGTAGCACCATAAATATCAGCAGGTGTTTTCGATATGTGTCGCAGTAAATTCTTAGAATGGTTGATTCTAAGTGGTCTAGTCATATGATGGAGTAGGATTCTCGAGATTGGGAATGATTATCGGTGAAGACAAAATCTTCTTTTATTTTGACAAGGTGGAGATTATTGATATTTTGTCAAAATAAAAGAAGAGGTTTGTCCCACATCGGATGAGAGATCAAAAGGGGGAGGATTTTTATGCTATTTAAGGAAGTCCCTAGTTTTGATGTTAAGTGCATCAATCAAGTACACTTTAATCTTTGTGTTTAATTCTAGTTAAATTTCTTTCTTGGATTCTCGGTTGTAAGAATGGGGAGAAATGTGTGAATTAGTCAAAGATTTGTAAGAGTGTAGGGATTGTGGTCGGGAGAGAGAAATTGTAAAATTTTTTCACATAGTGGTATTTTCTCGGCCCGTGGTTTTTCTCCGGTTTTGGAGTTTTTCACGTAAATTCTTGTGTTGTGCTTTTTATGTTCTTCTTTATTTGTCCCTTAAGAATGAATGTGGATTTGCTTATCCCAACATTATCATTCTTTAATTAGTTACACATTGGAATAATACTCTTTTAAAAAGACTAATTAAATTAGAATAGGTATTGCTGAGGCCGTCTCACGTACGTGAGACCATTTAATATATTTTTTTAATTAGTTATCATTTTCGTTATAAAATATTAGCACTTTTGTTATAATTATAAGTCGAAAACTTGTGTGTCCCCGGGGACACACCGTGCCCCCATGGGAATACAAGAATTTAATAGTACTAGTTATTCTTGTGTTCCCGAAAATACAGGAGACCAACTCTAATTATAAAATGTCATCACTTTTTATTTATACTATAAATTGTTCATGAAATAGTATTATTACTTTTTTATTAACTGAGTATTACTTTTTATCATAAATATTATCACTTTTTACCCGTTTCACGTAAATTTTTACATAAGACGATCCCACACAAATTTTTGCCATTAAATTAACACATTTGAACTGGATTTCCAAAAAATGAATACATTTGGTTGAACGGGTGATTATGCATTTGTGAGATATAAATAGGGTGGTGGTCCATTGCTTTAGTTTGTATGTGACCCTAAAAGTAAATAAAGAAATAAATAACTTAGATAAATGCGAATGAATACGGTAATAAATTAATTCGTACAACTTGAGCTGCTAAACCTAGCTAATATTCTTTTGCTATTTGTGTTCCAATGGTCCAATAATTAATCGTAAAATCAACTCTTTCTTTAAAGATTTAATTAATTATTCAAAGTTAGGAATTATAACGATAGATTGGGGACCATGCAATGCATATAGAATTGCAACTACCCATGTAACATTTTTAATTTAATTACAACTCATTTTAATTTAATTACAACTCTTTAATTAATATATAAAGTATATGCTACATGGAAACCAATCATAACCGAATGGCTTATATTTCCTTAACTAAAGCTGGGGACCATATTGAGATTTATTGGGAAATTAAATTCATTTTTTTTATTTAGAATATTATTCTAACAAAATTCCCAATGCATGAGGTTTCGAATTTAGGGCTTATTCATGGGAACACTTTCCGTGAATTGCGTATGCCAATGTTGTTAACGGATTAAACGCATGCTTACTATTTCTTTTTTATAAAAAAAATTGGATTATTGGCTGGAAAAGCTACCAAAAGAGTAAATCATATACATTGTGGATCATTTGCGGATTGAGCTATTATTTAAATAAATTTAGTTAGGTGTTACATATTCGTCAATATGGCCTAACCCAATTTAAAGCTATACATATTCTCATCTCTAAACATAATGAAGAGATTGTAATTAAGTAGTCTGTAAAGCTATACATATTCTCATCTCTAAACAGCAAGCAAGGTTGCAAGTGCAATAACCCCAACGTGTCATTCGGCCATTCGACGATTCATTATTTGTTTAACTAATTAACTAAAATTTGCCAAGCATGCATCATACCAATTTTCAAAATATCAGATTTTTTTTTTTGAATTTTTAAAAAGATAATAAAAAGATTCTTAAGAAATTGTGCATTCAATTTTAATTCTTATCCGTTTAATTATTTGAATACAAATCATTTTAAGAAATCAAAGTACGAAAGATTTTAGACCAAAAAAAAAAATTAAGTTTTATCATATAAATTAAGAAATAAATTTAAATCTTGAAACATTTAAAATGTACAAGTGCTTTACAGTTTAAACCCTTTAATGTCACTTAAAGACAATACTTATATGTTTATCTGCCTGCCCACGTGTTTTAATCTAGGGTCCATTAAGAAACGTAAAACCTTCAGATGTTGGGCTGGGTTAAATGGGCCCAAAATGCTCTAAAAAGATAAAAGCTACAGGCCCAGAAAAAAACTCTTATGCCACTTTTTTTTTTTAATAAATAATAACAACAATAGTAATAGAGAATAACTACAGTAGGACCGGTCCTACAAAATCAAAATTTAGAACCGGATTTTGTAAGCTAAATGGGTCCAACAAGAATTTGCGGGTTCTCTCTCCCAAACAATCAGCTCTCCTCCAAACACACCTCTGCAACCAAACTATGCATCTCTCTCTCCCCTGCTCTCTCTTTCCTCTTACACCCTCCAATTTCCAGCGCCGCCCATCTCCACTACTCCGATTCTTCAAGTGCTACGTGTGAGACAATGCTTTTGAGTCCTACCAAACTGAGGCCAGCCACAGCAAGACCACCCTCGGCGACGATGAGAACTCCACTACCACCGCATCCTCCATCACAACCACGATCGACCTCCAACAGCTGCGGAGGGAGAATTCACAAGAGCTCCATCTGCCACAAGTGCTTTCCCACCTGTCAAACGTTAGGCGGCCTTAGTCCTACCACTACGAGAGCAACACCCCCATCAACAACGGCCGCGCCATTTCAAGCAGCGCCATGACTTCTTCGGAGGGCACAAGGTCCACCGTCAGTGACCAGGATTTTGATTTGAACTTGCCAGGCGCATTCCATGATTTCTGGTCGAGATTTAGCTTCGCCGTCGAAGAAGAAGTGGAAAGCCCACACCCGGTGAAGAAATCACGGCTTTTGCCAATGGAGAAATTGAAATCCATTAAAGAGCAGGGATAGGAGTCCAAGAATCTTAGAAAATGTTTATTTTATTAATTATTTACTCCATCTTATTTAAATGATGTGTTAGATTGTGGGAATGAGATAATGACTATAACTTTGATATGACCATATCAGAATCAATTAAATCTTATTCTACACACATTCCAGTACATTGATTAGTTACACCATTTTGGACATAAAGAAAAAGAGATACAAAGAGGTCTAACTAGCTAGCTTACATTAAAAATGCAAAAGATCTGTTTACTTGTGACAAATCTTTAATATTCTTTTATTTCAATGTTTTATTATTTTTTACTCTTGAGTATAATTTTTTTTGTTTCATTTCGGGGAGAAATTGTAATTTTGAAATTTAGAAAAATAATAATTTTATTGATTTGAAAGAGTAACACAGATTATCATAAACAGTAACTCAAATTTATTATAAAGAGTAACCTAATTAAAAAAATTATAGACTAAATAAATTTTTCATAATACATGAATTTATTATCGAAAATTAAAAACTCAAATTAAGGAGTAACCCAAATTATTATAAAGAGTAACCAAATTATTAAAAAAGAGTAACATAATTAAAAAAAATTATAGACCAAATAGATTTTTCAATATACATGAACTTAACTATTATAAAGAGTAACCCAAATTATCATAAAGAGTAACCTTAATTATTATAAAGAGTGACTTAACTAAAAGAAATTATAAACTAAATAGATTTTACAAAACACATGAATTTATTATCTGAAATTAAAATCTCAATTTAAAGAGTAATCCAAATTATTATAAGGAGTAACCCAAATTATTATGTAGAGTAACCCAATTTATATATTAAAAAAATAATGATAATCATGTTGATCAAATGGAATGTAAATTTCAACAAATCAAAATAAAGAGTAATCCAAAAGTTTGTTCATAGTAATGTAATTCATTATAAAGAGTAACCCAAATTATTATATAGAGTAAACCATTTTTTTTTAAATTTCTATGATTAATGCATATTTCTAAGAGTAACCTAATTTATTATAAATAGTAACCCAATTCATTATAAAGAGTGATCTAATTAATTAAAAAAAATTCCTTGTTCACTACAAAACATGAATAAATCAACATAAAGGGTAATTAAACAGCTTGTTAATGATAACCTAAATTATTATAAAGAGTGACCTAATTAAATCAAAAGAGTAACCCTTTGTATATTAAGAGTCTCAAATCAAATAGTGGTCCTATAAATTTAAGAGTGACCTAATTAATTTCAAAGAGTGACCTAATTAATTACAAAGGGTAATCTATCTAATTTCAAAGAGTCACCCTATGTATATTAAATTGTATATTTTCATATTAATTTGCCGGTTACTTTTTATAAATAATTAAATTACTCGTTGCAAAGAATTAGATTACTCTTTGATTTTATAAATTTTTTTTATTACTCTTTACATTGATTTGTTTATATATTATTCTGTTTAATCAATATCTTTAGGTTACTCTTTATATAATGTAATGGCTAATAGATTTCATATTATTAAAAATAGTAAAAAAAATAAAAAATGAGAGAAGAGAGAGCCTAGACAACCATTAAAATAAGAGATGGGTAAACAAATACAGAGATTGAATGTCAAATAGATGGTTTAAAGTAAGACAAAACAAACAGTTAGTACTCTCTAAAAAGAAAAAGCTTAAGAAGCTGTTGTGGCATCCAATCTAAATAGGATCACACCAAAAAGCTATGTATGTTATCAAAGAGGAGTATATTGTAAAAAAATACTTCCTTCAAGGTAAAACAAGCAATAGCTGTAAACAACTACAACACTAAAAGTAATCAACCTAGCCTTTATAAGAAAAAAGCCAATCACATCATAAGGCGTAATCAATTCCTTGAAAAAAAAAACCACATAAAAGTCAAATCCATATCAGAAATATGTCAAATTAACCCATGA
The DNA here is from genome assembly GCA_023678885.1 of Pogostemon cablin. NCBI lineage: Eukaryota > Viridiplantae > Streptophyta > Magnoliopsida > Lamiales > Lamiaceae > Pogostemon > Pogostemon cablin. Next base: position 2,317,284 of record CM042994.1, on the reverse strand, counting down.
AAAGCACCACTAGTTACATTCATAATCAAAATCAACAAAGAAATAAAATTTCATATAAGAAAAAAAAATAGAAAAAACATGTTTATAGCTTACTAATATACTCACACAAAACGAAAATATATTTATATAATAGACAAGGTAATTTAACAGAATGGGGGAGAGAAGCAGATACATAAAAAGTTTTGAATAATAAACAGAAAGGGCAAAAAATTAAAAAGGGGATATGGAAGAGAAAGAACACAATCGTGCCATTAAACACTATTGTTTGTACTCAGTTTAATGGTGGTTGCCTTGAAAAGTACAAATGTGATTCTCTTTTGTCCTAACCCATAGGAAGAAGAAAAGAAGAATGCTCCGGTTCCAAATCAAAACTCCCACTTCATGCCAGATCTGCTGCTGCCACGCTCCGCCGCCATCACTATTGCGTAGCCTAACCACCGCACACTGCTGCCCAATCAAGCGTTGTTCGCTATCTGCTGCTGCCGGAAAACACGAACACCACCATTTGTCTTGAGTACTGGACAGATAGAGAGAAGAATAGGGAGAGAGAAGAAGAATGGGGAGACAGAATAAGGGCTACCTTCAGGAATAGGCGGAGAGAGAAAAAGGGAAGAGAGAAGGGAGAGTGACGTGTTTGGAGAAAAAAAGTTAAACAATATAACGTATGAATTCATAAAAGATCAGACAGAACCCAGCAAACCCGTGAATTTTATTATGGAAAAGAAGATCCGCGAATTAAATTGTTGAATATGAAGGATCGGTTCTACCAAATATTTGGTAGTACCGGTTGTATTAAAGTCTTTGTCATAGTAATATACATAACGACAATAATATAATAATAATAAAATTTGGTGAGATGCGAGGATTTTTTTGCCCATATTGCGACTTTTAAAATTAACTAGGACCGTATTAATTAATAAGGAGTAAAATTTATTTAGTCGTTTTTTATTATTAATAACTTTTAAGTATTGAATAAAAATGTATTAGTAAAAAATTAAATAAATATTTTTTTTAAGAAAATGGACCACAAATTGAAAAATAAAACAGTATACTAATTAATTCAATAAAAAGTATTAATTTTATTTTCGAAAATATATAGTAATACCTTTTAGTAAATTTATTAATTATACGCACTAAAACATAAACAGCGAATACCTACACATAAACTTTAAATTTTACTCGTAATGTTTTGCATTGAATTATAGTAATATTAATCATAGAAACGTATCATTTAATGAAACTCACGCAAAATTAACTTGATTCATCAAAATCCTAGGTTTGAGTGAGCATATTTCATGCAAATCATTCATATTCAAAATTATAAAGATAATTATAATAGTAAATATTCTAAATCCTAAAGTAAATATTGAACCCTAATAGAACATAAATAAGTAGGTTCACATAAACTAATTATGTGAAGTGTTTGCCAAACTTTTTATAAATAACAATCCAAAAAATCTTCAAACACTTCATATATAACTACATATAAACCCCCTAAATCTTTAAACACAATTAACATTAGATGATCAATATCCTTAAAAAAATAAATAAATAAATAAAAAAAGAAAGAAGTAGACACAATTATAAGTACATTAATTATGGAATAGGGTTAACAAATTATAGTTTCCAGAACAAGAGGTAATGTAAGGTGGTGGTTTAAGCATACATGAGTTTATTTAGGGAAGTTCCAAATGTTAAAACCTAATGAAACCCTCATTCAGAGATTATATGTTATTAATATTATATATGCTTCATAATTAATTAAGTAGGGAATAAAATTCAGAGCATCCAACCAGGCACCAATCCATTCACATTTTGGACATCTGTTGCTGCTGTCATCTGAGTAGAGCTTGAAGCTGGGTCATTAAACCTACATTAAGTTCCAAATTTCATTATTTCTTTTTAAATTTAATTAAATGCATGATTATATATATATGGATAATATCTGTTTAGCAATATATAGTCAGTATAAGAAACCAATTTTATGATTTTTCTAATTTTCCTTATCTTAATTAAAACATGAAACCCAGTAATTAATATCAAAATACATGCAAAAAACAATTTTTCACAGATTAATTATTGGAAGTGAAATTTAGTGTTATTAATAAAAATAAAAATAAAAAAGAAAGTGAAAATGAGTGTGATTAGTTACCCAATCTGCAGAGTAGAGTTGCAATCAAGTGGCTGAAAGAAGCCCTGAGATTGAGGGTGGTGCTGATGATGCCCATATGAAGTGTTTTGCTCCCCACCCCCACCACCCACCCCTACCCCCACCCCCACCCCCATCCAGGTATTCTGAAGTTGATTAGCAGCATATATCTCTTCCAGCTAACCACAAAAATCAAGACACAGAATTATATGTATAAACATTTGGTAATAAAAAGAGATTTGAAAACAATAAGGATGTTTTTTTTGCTTACTAACCTTTCTTTCTAAAGCCTTATTAGCATCAAGCATCATTTTCTCCTTTAATCAAAATAAACATGTTATTTACATTAATAAAGAGAGATTAAAATGAATACACAATGGATACCTTTGACTGAAGATCAGACAGCTGATCAAGCATAACTTGTGTCTGCACATAATTAACAATGAAATTAATAAAAAAGTCACGAAAGAGAATCACGAGCAAAGTGAGTACATAAACGTGACAGTACGCACGCAGTTGAAATGAAAGACGAGATAAGAAATTACAATGCACATACGAAACTCTAGTTCACAAGTAAAAGAAAAAGGAAAAAGGGGGAGATTGTCGAATATGATTAGCTGCAAACATGAAGATGAGACAATGCAAATTAAGACACACATGTAATAGAATTGTGTAATGTGTAGTTAGCAAACGCTTGCAACACTACTCCTCATTTCTCTAAGATTAGCGCATGAATGATCACTGATTAATTTCTTGGACAAAATAGGTAAAGACAAGAAAGAAAAAACCAACTCATCTCACCTATGTTTGTTACTTTGTTAAGGTTGTTTAATTAGTTTTGCAGCTTACCCTAGTAGACCTAATGTGCTTCAATGATGTCTCCAATTGGTGTTCAATTTGCTCGAGGTCATTGATGTTTAGAGCTCCCAAATCATCACCAAGGAGTTGCCTGAAACAGTATACAAACATATGCTCACTACAGTTTAACATCAATTTATCTAATCCATAGGATAATTTTAGGATTAATTAAGGAAGCTTAAATACCTTTGGTATCGTTGTAGAGACTCATATTTGGACTTCAGCTTTAGATATTCCCTGTAGCAGCTTTGCTATTATACACAAAAACTTGCCATGTTTTAGTTCTTCCAACATACCAAGAAATTTAATCAAGAATTGATAATTGTGATCATATATATAAAATTATAATCATATTTTTATTAGAGTGAGACTCCTGTGCACCAGGGCACGGAGCACATTCCGTGCACCTTTGCAATTTAACCCCTAGCAATACATATATTTAAATAGAATATAGAGGGGGAGAGTTCTGTTCACATGGGGATACCTCCGTGTCCCCGGGGGCGCAGGTGGTGGTTTTGCCTTTTTATTATATTTATCATTCTTGATTTCTCCAAGAAAGTTGACAAATCATAGTACGTACCTCAATGTCTTTCCCAGGATGATTGACTTCTAATGAACCATAACTGCACTTTTGATACCTTTCAAGTGTCTTAAGCATGCTGACAAAAGGTAAAAAAAAGTATAATTATATTTTCTTAAAAATAATTATAATTAATTTGTGGTAAGTGCTAGTAGCAAGCTGCCCTTTTAATCTTAGCCGTTTTATAACAAAATGCAACTAGTGACATTTTAAGATCTTAATTACTAGTTTAAATCATCAGTATTTCTGAACTTTTTTAATAGAAATTTTCCAAAAATTATATATATATATATATATACTCATATGTGTTCAGGGGGTCAGAGAAAATAATTCATGAAGAATTAAATTCTAAATTTTAAAATATTAAAATGAGATTTGAGATAGATCTCAAAATTAGTCGAAGGGGCTTATTTATAATAAAGATCTTGGACAAAGATTGAGTTTTTATATGTTTTTCATCATATATAAAAAGAAATTAACCAGAAAAGTAAAATTAATTAATAAAATTTATTCGATGCAATCATTTAAAAAAAAGGAAAATACGAAAATGCGTAGTCTCAAGCCTTTAATGTTGAAATTAAAATAATTTCTGAACAATTTATGGCAATTTAAAAGACCTCTTTCCAAGAACCCTAGAAATAAATTTCTGATTTTTTAATTTTTTTAAAACTATTATTAAATTGCTGGATGGAAAAAAAAAAATCAGAAGAAAACCTCAGAAAGCAATGAAGATAGATCAGGCTTAAAACCAGTTAAAAGAGAAAATACAAATTGTCAGACTGAAAAATAATTCGTTAATTTCACAGATTTCAGAAATACGGCCTCACAATAATTATATCTGCTCATACTCTTATTGTTGTCAATTGAGAAGAGATTATAACAGGATTCAGAGAGAATAATATTAATAATTCAAAGCCCTTTTTTTGACACTAAAAATATGTCCTAAAACTCCTCCAATTCTCAGATTTCTTACAATAAACAAACAAATAGTAAATAAAAAGATTAAAAAGATCACTCTATCACCTTCACCCAAAACCCAAAACACAAGACATGAACAAACTTCCCCCAAAAGAAAAGAGTTTTTTCAAGAAATCAGACAGGGGGGAGAGGGGGTTACTTGGAGGAGCTGCAGAATTCATAGAGTTTGCCACGGTTGGAGAAGATGATGAGTGCCACCTCAGCATCACAGAGAACAGAGAGCTCATAAGCTTTCTTGAGGAGGCCATTTCTTCTCTTGGCGAAGGTCACCTGCCTATTTATCTTGTTCTCTATTCTCTTCAATTCCACCCTCCCCCTACCCATGATCCCTTCCCCCCTATATATAGTATATATATAATTGTGTGTGAGTATGTGAATTTGAAAGTTTTTTCTTACAGCTGGGAACCTTCCCTTTCCTCACCCCCAGACCTTTCTTTAACCAAAACGGTAACAATCTTGAAACCCTATAAAGAAAAACAGAAAAGGGACTATTCCATTTATAGAACACTAGAACATGAGTTTAACTGTGTGAGAGTTTTCGTGTGTGTGGGTTTCTCCTTCTTTCACCTCTTTGGATTCTCTCTCTCTCTCTCTTCCTCAAGATGATTTAAGATGTAGCATGTGAAGCTGCAGATGAGAGATGAAAGATGTAATCTTTAATTTCTTTTTTTTTTTAGGGTTGATGTTCTTTTCATGAAATTGTGAAATTATGGGAAGGGCAAACCATACATGTATTTAACCACTGTCACAAAAGCGTGTTCTTTTGGCGCGTGACACACACGCCCGGGCCCCACCTCTGCGTTCCAGTGAGCGCGCGTGGCGTTAGACGATCGTAATGTCCACAAGAAGAAATCAGAGTGCCGTCAACAGCCTTAAGTATCCATGCCACGTGTTGCCTCCTCACTGGCTCTTCGAATCTTCTTTTCTTTTTTTTTTTCCTTAGATATTCTTTTAGAAATATTCGCTTTTCTCATGTTTTGGGAGAAGTAAGTAATTTTGTTCAACTGGATACAGGAAATTAAAATGTTTTTTTTTTAAATAAATAAAAAGTTGAGGAGATAATGATTTGCTGCTAACGAATCGATGGGATATGATTTTTTAAATTAAAATAAAAAACGATAAAAGATAAAAATCAAATGATCACACTCTTTCATACTACACAAGTACAACCCTAGTGATTTTAATTAAGTTTGTCTGCCATTCAACGCAAAAGAAATTAATACACAATTATGAATATTTAATTAATTGCTTTTAAGATTAACTATTTAGCTATCAGTCTTTCATTGAAGTCATTGGACAACTAAAAATTGATTGTACATATAATTTGTCACCAAGAATTTCTACATCACTTTCGTACATCATCTCTTACTTTATAAGTTAGATGCATGCTTTACATGTATATGAAACGAAATAATATATCCTTCATACACATTTAACATACACATTTAATAATTGTGACACAAAAAATATTACATCAATTTTAGCACTTGAATCTGAATCGAAATTTTGTTGTCATCTTGTCGACAATAGTTCATCAAGGAATCGTCTATGTCTGATTAAATTAAACTGTCTTGCCACGTTTAACTCATATTGTTTCTTATTAAAAAATGAACTATGATATTAAGTTTTTAATTTCATTTAATTGGGCCATAATATTTCTCTGAGCTCGGCTCGTTTGGATTGTAATTTCATTAATTATGCAAAAAGGCAATGATGGATTAATGTAAAACATGAATAAAGTATACTCTCTTCATCTCATCCTTATAGTTATGCTTCCTTTGTACTACCTCCGATCATTTACAAGGTATCCATTTCACTATTCCTGACGTCCACTTCAAAGGTATCAATTTTCTCTATTTAGTAAAGAAAGTACACAATATGACTCATTACTTCTCTCTAATACAACTACCCACTTTACCTATAATAATAATATTCTTTAATCTACGAGCAAAAAACAAATAAAGACCTTAGAATTGTCCACGTGCAAACAGCAAACGATTACCTTGTAAGTGGCCGGAAGGAGTAATTTACAAAGGAAGCGTAACTATAAGGATGGGACGGAAGGAGTATATAAGAGTATATAGTTTTCTGTATTTTTTTATTACATATTATATTATGATTATATCATACACCTATTACATAATTTTATATTACAATGACATTTATCAAAACATAATTATATACCCCTTTTGTCCCAAGTTAAATTTCACATTTTTTTTATTTTTGTCCATCTTATATTAAATTTCACTATCAATAAAAGAAAACATCACATCAATCTCTAACCCTAATACATCTTAATTATAAATTTACTTATCAACAATAAAAATTAAATTGGGATGGAAGGAGTATATACAATATAAATATGGCTTACTGAAATAAATTTGTTTGAGAAATATAATATATATAATACCAAAAGAATGGCAAATTAGATTGGCACAGAAGTACATATTTGAAACTATAAATTTCCTTGTGTATTGATCTTAGAAGTATATGATTGATTTGCAAGGGAAATAAGAAAATTCAAATATTGTCTTAAAAAAAGGCAAATTAGATTGGCACAGAAGTACATATTTGATTCTTTTAAAAAAAAAGTTTCCCACTCTAGCTCCTACATAATTCATTCAACAGAAATATTTCACTAAAATACAATAGAAAATCCTAACTACACTTCACCACTATTGTATTTAATTTAATAAAAACATTCTCAATGTGTTTTTAAATTTTAATGTGATGTTTAGAAACATACATATATGGAAGTGACTTTTAAAATTAAACTTATTTAGCATAATATAATTAATTACTCCATCTCTTTCGTTATAATACATCTTTATATTTATGTAGTAATAAGAAACTAATTGTCCAGAAAAATGTCTGATTAAACAGTTTCTCGATATACGATAAACAATGCAGATATTTATTTTAGGAAACTCGACCAGTACTACAATTATTGAAATTATTGAATACATATATTTGATGTAGTATTTAAATTACTGTACATTTGTACTCCGTATATAATCAAAGCTTACAAAATAATTCAGGCAAGCAGTCGTCATCAATCAGAGCATATAAGTTATGTATTTTATCAGTTAAATTATTACATTCCCATCTACTAAACTTATTTTGTCGTATTATGTTATTTATGGTTTATTTTGTCCATATGATTTAATATTCATCGGGTCTAGTTTTAATTTTAAAAGTATAATCGTAATGAAACTAGGGATGGCAGTTTCTTGGGTTTTCTCGGATATCCGACCCGACCAAACCCTATTGGTACGAGTTCGGGTACCTATAATCGGGTTTGGAAAAAAATAAAAATTCTCATTAGGGTTCGGATTCACCCCCCTTCGATACCCGCTACCCGGATAAATAATCGGATACGGGTAGCGGGTAACTGCATATACCCGTCCCATTTAATACTTGTATGTATGTGTTTTATAGAGGGTTCGAACACTTAACCTCATATTAAAAAAATACCCCTTCACCGTTTAGACACAAGTAATGCTTGTTACATGATTCAATTTTTAAATAAATTTACAAATCATTAGTCTAACCTATCATTTTATTTTGTTTTATTTGTATGTTATTTGAAGTTTGAATTGAAAATCTTAAAACTCGTGTGGTGATTTATGTCATGTTTTAATTATTGTTTAAAGTTAAGACCAATAATGTTTAATGTTGTAGACACATTTATTTAAAAATATTTGAGATTTGAAATTTAATATTTTAGGTAAAAAAAAATAAATAAGTTTGACGGATTCGGGTACCCGTGGGTAGGAACAATCGGGTACAGGACGAATACAGGTATTGCAAGTAGTATTTTAAACGGTAATTGGACGGATACGGATAATAATATTTTTATCGGATACGAGTTCGAGTACCCAAAAAATGTGGTTACCCTACCCGTTGTCATCCCTAAATGAAACTGGTGGTAACCAAAAAATATAATTGAAATGTGTTCCATGAATTTTTCCTATATTTATTAATTAATGCATTGATCCTCTATTATCTACTCCATTTCAATTTGATTTTGACGTATCATGTGTTTATATGTATAATTAATCAAGAATAATTAATAGGGAATTTAATTTTATCTTAAAACGTAATTGGTTTTTACACGTTCAGTGTGGATAATTATCTGGAGTATTTATGGACCACAACCGTAATCTGTCTAGTAATTAAGACTGTCTTAACTCATAACCCACGATGTAACAATGTACTTCTAAACTCTAAAAGCAAGAACAATTAATAATCCTGTCGAAATTTGTAGTTTGACGGAGAATTTAATTCCTATTTACATTACTGATTATCTAAATTAAAAGCAAAAAAGTTTGTCTCTCTCTTCTACACTACACTATTTTTATTTTTATTTAATGAAATTGTAAAAAAATCATGAAATGAAATTAATAATACTTTTTTTTCTATTTAATGAAATAATAAGAAATCATGAAATGAAATTAATAATTCTGAACCTTAAAAAATTACTAATAATAAAGGAATTCACACAGCACTCGGATTTAATTTCTTTGTAAGCCCATTAGTTGAAAGTATGAGGTCGATTGATTAGAAGTGAAGGGGGAAATGCGTTATAATAACTCATGAAACTAACATATAATAATTATTAATGAATTATGACATTTTTTTAGTTTTACTAAACTACTTAATAACTTTAATGAATTAAACATTATATTAGTATTGCTGCAAGCCTGCAATTACAAACGCATCCAATATTGCATATATATTGCTAATAAGGTATGTGCATAAATACATAAAAAAATCATTTGTGTTGATTAAAAAAAAATGGCATATATATATATATATATATATATATATATATATTGTTGACTAGAAATACCGATTAATAGATGAACTCGAACGGACCAATCAAACAAGAAGTAATGGGGAATAACATAAATTAGAATTTTAATATGGATCAAATCAGATAATATCTCAAACTTGTAAATTGTAATAACCCCAAATTAGAATCTTTAATTAATTGAATCGAAAATAATGAGTATATAACCGACGTTGAATTTGAACAATCAAACCAACATCCCAAATGTGATGTCATTTACATCGCACGTTTACTTTTTCTCGTCCACACGCTTTTAATATACTCCCACCATTTTCTCTCTAAACTTTTTTTATTTAATTCAAAATCAAAACATTAATATTAATTCTGAGGTATTAAAAAATCTTCCAATGCATATTGGGTTGCTGCGTACGTACAATTAGGTCAAAGAGAGAAGATTTTGAGAACAAACTAGATTAGGTCGTACTAAAAAGAAATGAAAACAACCTTCATTTTGTCTCTCTCACATAACCTTAGTATAGATATAAGTGTTGAAATTTTAATGAATGTGTAACTAACTGTACAATATTCATTACATATTAATTAAATGGGCCCAATTAAAAAAAATCAGAGCTGGGACCATTTTTCAATTAAAAACTACTCTACTTACTATTTTTCAATTAATTAATTAATATATATATATATATATATATATATATATATATATACTATATTATATATACTCCCTCAAGGTTTACGTTTTTCATTTGAGTTGTCTCACGTTAAGGCTTACATTTTTTTTTGTCAAGTTGGGTCCACACAAAACAATTAATTATTTCATGTAGGGTTCACACACAATACTAATACAACTACCCACTTTTACATCAAATATTATTTCTCTCATCTCATTACACATTAAAAATATTATATCTCTTAATCTCCGTGTAAAAAACAAACGTCAACATTAACGTGAGACGGAGAGAGTATATATTACTAGCTTCTTTATTTTAGAGAAAAATGAAAGAATTAAAAAAATATACTACTCCCTCCGTTTCGGGTATTTTTACCCATTTGCACGGACATGGAGATTAAGATGATTTTTTTAATATATAATGTAAGAAAAAGTATGGATAAATTAGTAATTTAGAAAGAAAAAGTAAATAAAGTTGTTGGGAATGATGAATAAAGTGTAAAAAGTAAGTAAAATTTTTGAGATTGATGAATAAAGTGTAAAAAGTGGTAATAAAATATTATATATTTTTCCCATTAATGGAATGAGTAAAAATATATGAGACAGTTCAAAATGAAAAGTGAGTAAAAATAGTGGGACGGAAGAGTATAATATTTACATTAATTATATTCGTAGATAGAACATTGTGCCTAGACTTGCAACACGTGCACCAAACACTTCGATTTAGTTTTATAATAATTGAATCTATTAATAATTTCGTGAATTTCACAACATTTATCCAATGTGGCCCGTCGGACAACCCTCTACTTCTCACCCTCCTTCTTATTACCCCTTCCTTGTACATTTAACTACACCGAAAAATGTATATTTTAAGAATTTTTTTTTTACTAATTTTATTAATTTTTAATTAATAAATAAAGTAAAAATATATTATTTTTTATTAAGTGAGAGTGATATTTTTAAAATTAAAATTATGTGGGACAAATGAAAACTAAAAATATAAAAATGAGAATAAAACGAAGATAATATTTCATTTTAAAGTTGGTTTGGATCAAATTAATTCATTTGCTTGAAATGTAGTTTATAAATATAGTTTATGAATATACAACTAAGTTTCATTTCTAATGATATTACTCACTCTATTTCAAAGAATCCTTCCCACATAGTTCATTCTATAACACTCTTTAAAAAAAAACTTTTTTATTCATAATTTTAAAAGTTACTTAAATTTCAAATTTACCATCTAATACACATACCTATACTTTATACATTTTTTTATTATCTAAAAATACTATAATACTTTTTAAAATTAACAAATTAAGTTGATAAAAAAAATATTATTTTTTTCTTTAATAACGCGAACTAAACCCACCCTTTAAACTATCAATTCGAAAAATACTTCTCACCTAAATTCTTGCATGCAATAAATTGTCTGCAAAAAGTTGAGCATAACCAGAAAAACAACGTTAGAAAGAACATGAAAAAAAAAAAAACAATTCAATAAAAGAAATATAGGACTTTTCAATGAGTTAAAAAATACTCTCTTTGTTTCTCATGTTTGTTTTTACATGTAAATTATAGGGATTATTCTTGATAGGTACGCGTTTGTATATCTTAATTATTAATAAATGCATTGTTTAATATAATTACTGATAGATACATAAGTCTTAATTTATTTTCCAGCATTACCCTGTGCACTCTTTAATCGCGTTTTAAGGAGAGATTTCAGGAATTACCATATCTTCTATTTCTCATCCCAAATTGCACGCTAATATATTGTAAAGTAAAAGAACGTATATCATATCCTCTTATGATATTTACCCTCCAGATGCACGCCAATATATATTATCGTCTTCATTCTTATAATTTTCGCTCCGAAATCACACCAATGTGTATCAACATATTTAGTGTTAAAATACGTTTTCTTTTTGATTTTTTTGACAAGTTTCCTTTTTGTGATTTAATGAATATTAAATGTACTGTTCAATACATTACATTACATTCATTTTTGTTGATTAATTAATCAAAATTAAGAATGAATAACTACATTGTGCACATGTATGTACTAATTAAGAGTTTTTTCATTATTTCTCTTCGAAAATTATTCATCGCAGACGAATGTACAATAATGTATATTCAAATAAAGAGTATTTTTGTTTCTCTCTTTGAAATTTATTTTTCTCACATGAATGCACAGTGATGTATATTCATATCGATACTTAATCGCATTATTTTTATCCTCTTCGAACAATGCACATTGATGTTCAATAAGTGTGGGTATTATGGGTAAAACAAAATAAAATGTTGTATTTATAAGTAATTTTTTAAATCGAATGTATGATTTACTAATATTTAAATACATTTTGTACTTAGTATTTATTGATCCTAAAATATATAATATTTTAATATTTATAATTTAATGAATATAATATTTTAATATTTAGTGAATTAATGAATATAATTTTTTTATATGTAGTAATTAATTGTATTATTATTGTGTGTGGATCCAAAATAAATATATTAATTATTTTATGTAAATCCTATTTTAAAAAATAATATATTTTGAAATAAACTAAAATGAGAAAATATAAACATTTGATGTGCAGAAAGGATAATAGGATTTCCAATCTTCTTTTTCTCTTGCATTAGTTGTGTGATAATGATGTCTCATCCATGTAGCATGATGATGTGATGTGGTTTGATGAGATATACCTTGTAAGTGGACAATGATGAAATGACAAGTGAAGAAATTAGTGGGCTTCCCAATACATGGTATAACAATTAATAATAAAGGGAATAATTTTCTGAGACCTCATATTTGAGCCCATGGAGTTACTCCGGGACATGAGTATATATAATGATTCGCTATCTAGAGTGCTACATAAAATTATTTATTCTAGTTAGATAATATGGAAGACTGGTAATTATACAATTTTAATAGGTAGGAGACCATCAATTGACAAACTTATATAAATACTGCTCTTAATAACATTTACATATTCAGAATAAAATTATTTTATCCAAATTAGCTTGTATGAAGAAATGAAAGTTAAAAAGTACTGTTATATAAAATATTAAATAAAATTTAACATAATGGCCCATTAGCTCAGTTGGTTAGCCCAACGGTTCACGGTCACACCGGTTGGACCGGCGGTTCAACCGGAAATTCACTATTTTTAATAATATTTAATTATTTTATATATAATTTTACTATTTATATTTATTATTAATAATATTTAATTATTTTATATATAATTTTACTATTTATATTAAGCTGTAAAGCTAATTAGGTGGAGCAGATTGTTGCTGTTGCCCAAAAAAAATAATAAATGAAAAACTAAACTTTTAATACTTCTTAGTTCTTACTTTCTTAGTTCTTAAATTCTTATCTTGATTGGCTTTTCCAAATAGCTCATCCAAAGGATTAAGACATATAATCGAATATACAGTGGAAGCACAAAACTTGAGGGTTGAAATTTGAAAATACTAAATAAAATTACATAAATAATAAGTATAACTAATACAAAATTTTTTGTAGAAACATTTCATCAAACACCTTGTAAACATGAAAAACTATAATGTGTAAAGTGTAAACAATCAATCCAATTTCATCCAATAACCCATAAACTCACACTCACCACTCCAAGTTCAAGACTCAAGCAACACATTAACTCAAATATGTGGAAGAAACAACTACAAAATTTACAAAATATAAACCATCTAAATATACATTTAAAACACAAAATCTTTAAATTTCAAATACCTATTTGGAAATGAAGAGTTTAATTTTATCACGTACCTCCCACTGCTTCACCGTAGAGAGGTGCAAATGGAATGATGTTTGGTCGGAGGAGTCGGAGCTCGGCGGCTGAAATGTAAGAGAGGAAAGGAATTGGCAGCCCTAATCTCATTTTCTCACTCAAACTCATGCTGGTAGAGTGAGAAGTGCAAGTGATATTTTAATAAATTAGAAATTTAGAATTTTTAAATTAAGTCAAAGTTTTAAAATTGGTCAACTTTCAACAGCAGGCTGTAATTAAATAAAAAAAAAAGCAAGAACCGGCGGTTACCGGTTCGTCCGGTTTTACCGGTTCTTCCCGGTTTTGACCCAAAAGCGGTTTCTGGGGTGTAGTTGGACCGGACTCCGGACCGGTTCCCGGTCGAACCGGCCGGCCCGGTCCGGTTCCGACAACACTGATTATAACACGATTAATTATGGGCCTTTTTTCAAATTTATTTCACTCCTTTTATTAAAGAACCCGCGACCTGAGTGGCCCATTTTTTTAAATTTTATTTTACTTCTATTTTTTTTTTTATGTATTATTATTTCCATTCCCTTATTAATCATATTTTCTTATTATTATTTTCACTCTCTTATTAATCATTTTTTCTTATTACATTCACTCCCTTATTAATCTTTTTTTTTTAATTTTTCTTTATTTACTTCCTAGTAAGGGCACTTTTTTTTAATCGTACTTTCTTTGATTATTATTTTTACTTCTATTAATATTTTGTATTACTCTCTTTTAACTTTATGAAACATTTTTTTTTTTGCTCCAACTTTTTTTTCTTTAATTACTTTTTACAAATAATTTTTCCTCCCTTTTTAAGTTCATGAAAAATGGCACAGCAATCAATTTTCATATTCTCATTTAAAAGGAAATATTCTTATAAATGCAACTTTTGTTTGGGAAGTGTTAAATTTTTTATTAATGTACAACATAGCATCCTAATTAGTCATCCTATTGCTAAAAAATACAAGAACAAATAAAAAATACTGCATAACTTTAAATACATATAGACACTAGCTGGTTCTTTCATTCTCTTGGTGATCAGAAAATGTAATTACCACCACTAAACATAAAATCAATGGCATCAGGATACCAATTTGCAATATGATTCTGAATTCCTCTGCAACCATTTTGATCATCAAAGCTCCATAATCCACCCCACAAGTAATTATGATCAATTGGGATGGAATCTTCATTATGAATATTCATTAAGCTCTGAGAAGGATTCTCCTTCTTTACTTCTTCTTCCATCTTCAATTTCATTTTTTCTCGGTCATCGAGACGCGATTCGAGCTCATTCTTCTGCTCCTTTCCTTGTTTCTTACCAAGAGTACTAAGTTTGTGTTGATGATCCTGCTTCCTCTTCTTGAAATGTGTTCTCCAGTAGTTCTTGATCTCATTGTCTGTTCTTCCTGGCAAGTATCTTGCTATAGTTGACCATCTGTAACAACATATCATTTGAGTTAATAAAGTAAGCTACATGTGTAGGTGATGGTAGAAATTTTGAGAAATAAGGTAAAGTTAAATGAGGCAAACAAATTAATGATGAAATGTAAGACAAAGGGGGATACATCTTTTATAAGACAATTATGTGTGTGTGTATATAAATAAACATACTTGTTTCCCCAAAGGGCATGAAGTTCAATGATAATGCCTTCCTCTTGTGGTGTTATGTGGCCTTTTTTCAAGCCAGGCCTCAAGTAATTCACCCATCTCAACCTGCAGCTCTTCCCACTCCTATTCAAACCTAAACACCAAAACTAATTAGATAATAAATAACTATTCAAGAATGTAATAAAAACTAAATCCCAAGATGACCTACATAAACAAGAATTGAAGTTCAATAAACACAATTAATACTCCATATATACCACCCTTTATAAAACAACACCATCTATCTGATTATATATACAATATTCTAGAAGTATATATATATGTACCTGCAGTGCACTTGGAGACATAGCTCCATCTACCCTCACCAAATTGGGTGACATATCCAACAAGAAGCCTATCTTCTTCTGCAGTCCATGGCCCTTTTCTCCATCCATGCTTTGAATCCATCTTTGATCTATTTTTCACTACACTGTCTCCTACTCTTATGACACACAACCTTAACATAATAATCTTCCCATATATATAACCTTAAATTAATTGTCACTTTCATGACCTCATCTCATCAAATGTATATTTTAACTGATTCTCCCTCAAAGGATCTGCCAAGTGTAGAGCAGCAGTTGATTCTTTTGACCCTTGGGGGTTTCCAACACTACTGCCTCCTTTGTACGATGAAGGATATATATGTGACATATGTTCTAGAATGGATTATTTAATTTCACTACTTTATAATTAACTTATAATTATGCTGTCCCTTTAATTAATCGCACCATTAGGGGTTCCACTGCTTTACGAAAATTGGTGGAGACGGTAAATCAAATATGATGCTCGAGTTGCTTATAGTGAAGAATTTATTATTCGAGTGTTTATAATGGAGAACTTATTTGTACAAGTTCCTTAATTTATCATGTCCAAACTAAAAATCGAACCCCCACCCTATAATTATCGACTATGACGGATCATATGTAGGGTTGGGTATCAGATCGGGTTCGGATATTTTGGGTTATTGGATCGGGTACCTAAAAATTTGAGTTGGGAATTTTATTATCTGAAACCGATCCAAAATTTCTTAGATCCAAAAATTCGAGTTCCCGATAATACCTCTTTTCTTTTTTAATTTTTATAAGTATTCTTAAATTAATTAATTTGGTGTGATTTAAATATTTTTTTTAATGTTTAATCTTTGAGCCAATATTTTATTTGATCTCTTTTATCATTTTTTCTTCGTTTTTAAGTAATTATAAAAGAATATAATAAATTCATATCACATCATAATAATATTAATTTTTATACTAATGTTAGGATTTAGATAGTATATTTTAATTATGTTGTGAGATTTAAATTTATATATTTTTATATGTTATTTTTATCTAATTAATAAAAATATTTATACATTAAAGTATATGATAACTTAAATTGTGTTTTTATTATGTAAAAATAATTGATAGTTTAAAAAATAAATAAATTTAATTAAGTAATGTTTAAAGGATAATATATATTTTGTGATTAAAAATTAAGAATGCATCAAAATTTTAATATTTCATGAATCAAATTATTTTTGTATAATTAATATAAGAGTAAATAAAAAAAAAACTTTAGTACCCAATCGGGTAATTCGGGTATATTTTCAATACTCGAAATTCGAACCGAAATTATAGCTTCGATTTTGGGTAAACTCCAAATTCGAAAAAATATATATATATATATTATATATCTTTTGAGCCGTAAACTTAGTGGGTTGTTGGTGTTCTTGTCTAGGAAAATGGCTTACGATCCAATAACAATGACACAAATGTTGATCTACGTAATCTTTGGATTAAAATATGTAGGATATTTTATTTTGGTGGGAAGTATGTTGTAATATATTTTAATAATTTGAGAAGGTTCTTGATGCTAAAATAAGTAATGGGGTGATTAAAATATGCGAAGAGGACGAGGACAATGACTCAGCTGGTGGACGCGTGGACTCAGTGTCGCGTTTTATAATGGATTAATTAAATCGCGTTTTGCTATATACGGGTGGTGATGTGTATCATTAACAATAATAGGAATTAATTAAATATGTGAAGATATCTTTTTGTCTGGAGAGGAAGATATGTATGTCAAAAAGTAGAAAGATCCACCAACTGTTTCAAGTGATGCTTGCTTGATCATGGATTAGGTATAGGCAAAAAACTGTGTGCATCCGGGTACACGGGAGAACACTCCGTGTGTCTTTAAAATTTTGTGTTAAATTATATACTCTTTAGTAAAAAGATGTGTACTTTTTTTATTTTTTGAAGAAAAATAAAAAATATTAATAAAAAGTGTATACCCTTTAGAATAAAATGATGTATCCTTATTAATTAATTAAAGTGTATACCTTTAAAACAAAATAATGTACCCTTATCCATAATAGTAAATTCTAAAGGCGCACGGTGTGCACCCGGACGCACGCAAGCCTCACTCTTAGGTATTTCATTCTTATCAAATTAAGAAAGCTAAGTAATAAAAATAAAGGAAAGTATTATAAGGAACGTAACCAAATTAAAATTATATTTACAATTATAGCATCTTATTGAATATCGCAGTCGTCTATACGTCGTAAGAGATGAGGGTGCTCAAATTTCCAAATTTGGCTCACAAAAGAACCGATAAAAACACAGTAGAGACGAGGAAGAACCTAAAGAGAATTCACACTATTAATCAACCAAAGGAACACTTTCAAGCATTCTCTATTTCGTAAAACGGAGTCGAGTCACCACAGGAAATAAAATGTCAACTTTTCTGGACCAACGGAGAGAGAGAGGACAAGTTATTCGGGCCATATGACATGGCCCACCCAACACACCCATTTATAAAATGGGCCAGTCTTCCACGAGGCCCAAGATGAGATGGTCCTCTTTAAATACTTAACTCTCGCTGTAAATTCTACTCCACACATTTACCCTAACATTTGTATTGGTTTACTGCGGCGGAGGGGTAAGAAAAGGGAGAGAAAAGTAGTCGGAAGCGTTCTCCCCTTTCTTTCTTCTTTATCAGATCTGTGTCTGCAATAACAACAAATGATTTCGTTATTCTGATTTGTGTTTAGATCTTCAGATCTGCTCGAAATCATGATAATTTTTTAAAGATTGATTTAATAATTCGGGGTACCACTTTCTGATTATTTTTTTTCTGTATTAATTTCATTTTATCTTAATATCCGACTTTAAAACGACCAAAATGAACAATAACTGGATATTTTTTGGTTAAGTTTCCAATTGTGAATCTCTATTTGCTTTGCAAATAGTTATTTCTAATGATTCAGATCTGGAAATTCAATTTAGATGATTTATTTGACTTTTGCTTTCGGAGTTTTCCTCCGTATTCCATTCTCTTAAGTGACCAACGAATATGTTATGTTTGTCATATTGAATCCAAATTTGGTTTTAGTGACCAGAATTATTAGGTAACCATGGTTAATTTGCATAGAATTTTAAAGACAAGTGTACTCCAAAGTCCAAAATTTAACATTAAATTTTTAAAAATAATTTTACTCTAAAAATTAACATTACAATTTAAGAGGAAAGATTAAACTTTAGGGGGTTAAATAGTTCATAAGTGATATAACTAAAATACAAATATTTTGTAGTGTGTATTTTTATTTATTTATATTTGACAACAAAATTAAATTTATTTATATTAAAAAATTGAAATCATGTAGACAAAGGGATTTATTGTTTTAGCCATCTATTATTACATCTTGATTCTTATGCCCTGTCTTGAGAGATAAAACGAAACTTTCACCTCCCTTGCAATAAGATTTCACCATTAGTCGACAATCTAGCTCGTTTACTAAACCTAGTAAATAAATGACAACAAATCATCCAGAAATGTCAATTTCATTATATCATTAACAAACACCACATTTGCACCATGCTATTGGATGTATCCAATACTTCCAAGAGCTACTCACCATTTAGTCCTACCTGCCACCACTTTAAACAAGAAACAAATAATCTCTTCTTAAATTATACATCACTATCCAACTTTATTTTTTTCTTTCTAACCCTACCCTTCATTTCCAAAGTCCTACATTCATAATTCTTGATTATGAGTTCTTCATCTTCATCCACAAAGCTTGATGTAACCTTGTCTTTGAGCTTACCACCAACAAATGATGGCTTAAGCCCACAAGAAAGGGGTATCAAACTCATCCAGCTCCTGCTAAATTGCGCCACCCATGCATCCTCCGGTAACCTCCACCATGTCGACACCTGTCTCCGACAGATTACGGACCTGGCCTCCGTCTCCGGTGACTCCATGCAGCGGCTGGCGGCCAGGTTCGCCTCGGCATTGGCGGCCCGGGTAGTCCGGCGGTGGCCGGGCCTTTACAAGGCCATAAACAATGGTGGGCCGGCTGGCTTTGATATTGATCGGGCTTGGTCCGTTTTCTTTCGGGCTTTCCCTTATTTGGGCTTTGCTTATGCTGTTATGAACCGGACCTTGGTTCAATCCATGTTGGGTGAGCGTGTGATCCATGTCATAGATTTGGGCTCTGGTGACTTGAAGCTGTGGGTTCCTTTCATGCGGGCCGTAGCAGATGGGCCTGATGGGCCTCCATATTTGAAGATCACTTGCATTAGCAAGAACGTGGAGGCCCAGAAGAAATTGGAGTGTAGGCTAGTAAAAGAGGCAGAGAGTTTGAACATGGAATTTGAGTTCAATTGTGTGAATGTTAGGCTTAGGGAGTTGACTTTGGACATGCTAAAAGTCAAACCAGGTGAAGCATTAGCTATGACATCAGTTTTGACCCTACACGTGTTATTAGCCGAGGATGATCGTGTGGATGTCAATTTCGGGCTGAGTAAAAACAACGTATGCAAACAAATGAAAGAGTTTCTCGAGATGGTGAAGGTAATCGGGCCTAAAGTGATGCTACTCGTCGAGCAAGAGTCGAATCACAACTCGACACGTTTAATGGATCGATTTGTTGAAGCATTGCATTTCTACAGTGCCTTGTTCGACTCGATAGATGCTACGTCTGGTGAAATCTCATCCTCGGGTCGCACGGCATTGGAAGAAATGTTTGGGAAAGAAATTGAGAATATTGTGTCGGGAGAAGGATTGGAGAGAGTAGAGAGGCATGAAAGGTACGCCAAGTGGGCTGTTCGGCTTTCAAGAGGTGGGCTTAGGCCCGTTCGTTTATGGATTGACACAATGGAGGAGGCCCAAAAGTTTA
This sequence comes from Pogostemon cablin, assembly GCA_023678885.1. Taxonomy (NCBI): domain Eukaryota; kingdom Viridiplantae; phylum Streptophyta; class Magnoliopsida; order Lamiales; family Lamiaceae; genus Pogostemon; species Pogostemon cablin. Next base: position 2,296,631 of record CM042994.1, on the reverse strand, counting down.
TGGAGGCTTATGAGCCCGCTGGGTTTAAAATCAGAAGTGAGAAGGGAAGTTTGATGGTTTGCTGGCATGATAGACCCATTTATGCAGTTTCTGCTTGGGCAATGGGATTGTTTTAGCACACACACTCTATACAATACTCATTTTAATTAAAAATTTTAATTATATATATGTTCCTATATGTTTACGTGTGACAGTGGCAGGCATCTCAGATACATGATTTGTGACGTGTGAGATATTAAAGAAGCAGAATATAATATTATTTCAAATTTTTAATGTAATTTTTCTATTTGTATTTGGAAATGTATTATTTGGTTGGTGTGAAATTTATAATTAATGTGTTTCACATTCATGAAAAACATTAACTTTAATTTTTTTTATAAATAACTAAAAATCAAATTATGAAATTGTTAGCTAGGTGATTTTTCTCTATTTAGTATAGTAAATAAGAGCCTATAACATTAATTGATTAATTATAGGGATGTTATTGTATAAATATGACCACCACTGATTGTAAAATATTGTTTATAGTATATTTTTTTTTATAAAAAATCCATATGTATTGAAATTTAAAAGATGTATAATTGATACCAATTACATGTGATTTTTAAATTTATCGACTAACACACTCAATATCAATATTGACGGATTTTATTTCTTTAAATCAACCTTTTTGTTTTAAAAATGTGAACATCAATAAACTGTCACGTTGGATAAAGTAAATTTTACTCTTATTTTTTTCAGAGTTCTAGACGAAATCTCAATGACCAGAAAGTTTATAATTAAAAATAATAAAAATAATAATAATAGTACTAATATTGAATGATCTAGGTACCAGAAATATTCTGTGTGTTTTCTTAACAGAAGTCAAGGCAGAAACTTTCTTACTACCTCCTCCAGCTTTAAAGATTGTAAAATTATTAATATCTCATAAATAGTTGGGTTAACTATATTCCTAAGTTCCTAATTATTCACGTATTTAATTATAAAAAAAGATTAAGTGGGAACATAACTGTTGGAACATGACTCGCGTGGTGGACGTGGTATGTTCTTGTTTTTATTATGATTAATAATTAATTAAGCACAATTAATCACATAAAAAAAATCTCCTATTCCTTTTTGATGCTAGGACTTCTTTCTCTGTAGATTTAACGGTTTCATAATCTAAAAAATTTCAAACTTATTGTTACAATTACCTTTTTTTTTTTTTTGACATTCACTCTTACAATTACTTTAGCTTTGTAATACTCTTTAGTCTTTACTTTCTTACCTAGCTAATGAAGGAAATCATAATAGTATTTTGTCTTGTCCTTTTTTTTTTTAATAAAAAAATTAATTTATTAAGTATTTTATTATTATAATAGAAAAACAAGTTAAAAACAACCCTAAATACGCATCAAACAATAAACCACATCTTCTGTTTTCGGCCAACGCGAGAAAAGCTTTAAATAAAAAATCTGCTCCTTAAAGTCAGCAAAATCTTACGCTGTAATTCTGTTTCTTCGCACAGTAAGTAGGGTTTTTCAACTTTTTTCTATTATGTATATCTTGTGATTTGATGTTTAATGTTTTTCATCATTTCAAGCTCTCGCTTTGGTTCTCTCTACGCTGGAATAACCGCCTCTGTCGACTCATACCGCCGCTATTACACTGCAATCAGTTTCTTGCTGAGAGAATGACCGGTTCTGGTGAAATGGTTGGAGAAGAAGAGAAGCAGCAGATGGGCGCTCCAGAAGAGGAAGCGGCGCCGTTTGATCTTAATGATTTCACCATAATCAAAGAAGGGGAGGCTGAGATTTTGATGCACAATAAAAATAAAGTCTTTTTTAACAAAGCCCAGGTATGCTTTTTTTTTTTTCATAGTTGATTGAAATATGCTTGAATGCTCTATTAAGGTAGTGAATTGATGAATGCTTTTGATTGCATAAAAAACCCAGTTTTGGTTGATGTTTTAATTTTTCTGATGAGGGTTCTGTCTTTGTTCTAGTGGTGGTTTTACTTTAGTTGGCTTAGGAGGAGTTTGAACTGTGAGATTTGATGACAGGTTAATAACAGAGACATGTCAATTGCTGTAATGAGGACGTTTATCTCGAAACGCAAACAAGAGCATAAAGAGATGCTATCTAGGAAAATGAAAAGGGGACATAAGGTTGAAGGGGAAACTGTTGTTGAACTTGAAGCTCAAACAGAGTCTGCCATGGAAGATGGGAAATCTATTGAGGAATGCAAAGATTCTGATGAACCCTGTAGCATTTTGGAAGATCCGGCTGCCAACCAAGAGGAGAAAGTTAGAAGAGATCTAAAGCCACCTCGAGTGTTGGAGGTCACCTCATTTTATCCTTTTTGCTAATCCTGTTGGAAATATATCTGCTTTTGATATTCATACTTGCTATACTTATGTTTCACAGGCATTGTCAGCTTCTGGACTTAGAGCTTTAAGATACGCCCGCGAAGTAGATGGAATTGGGCAAGTTGTGGCCCTGGACAATGATAAAGGTAACTGCTTGTTTTTCAAATGATGGAATAGAATTCTTGCTGGAGTGTTATGTTGTTCCTAGCGTCTTTTATGTTTGCATCTTTGAGTACAAATCATTCGATTTTGCTTTATTGGTCATTTGATTGGGTCCAATGGTGAATATCCTGAAATTGTGTTCTTCTGCAGAGTCGGTTGAATCTTGCAGGAGAAACATTAAATTTAATGGTTTGGAAGCGTGTTCGAATGTGGAGTCACACTTAGCAGACGCGAGAGTGTACATGCTTACTCACCCAAAGGAATTTGATGTGGTCTGTATTCTAAAATATTATGTGGAATCTGATTCTTTATTCATTAATATAAGTGCACTGAGCTTAAAAAAGGGAACCCATTCAACACAACAAAAAGATATTAGCAGAGTTCCATTTTCACACAAAGGTTACTACACATTGGTTGTCTTCCATTATGATATGGATCAATTGTCTGCATGGAGTAGATACAATAAATATTACTTTGTGTAACATGTGTGGCTGGGTTGGTCCGGACTCCGGACATTACGAAATACTTTTTTGTTTACAAACTATTAGCTGAGTTTCAGTCACTAGGACAAAATGAATTGAGCTTATAATATATTTTTAAATGTCCATATCTTATGAATCTTCTCTGTTTACATTTGATTGTTTGTCTAACTTGGCCCTTGTTTCTCGTATATGTTTTATATACCGTATGCAATTCAGCCTCTGGGATTTTACTCTTGCACTCAAACCCTTATATTTATTTTGATTAATCTGTCTGTTTGAATTGTTATTGCAGGTTGATCTTGATCCGTATGGCTCACCATCTGTTTTCCTCGACTCTGCTGTTCAGTCAGTTGTTGACGGTGGTATATTGATGTGCACGGCAACCGATATGGCAGTGCTCTGTGGTGGCAATGGCGAGGTCTGCTATTCCAAGTAAGATCTATTTTTAAGAAGTCAGCAAGCTTGCCTGATATTTTCAGCTCAAAAAGTAATTTTGACTCCATACTTGACCAGATATGGCTCTTACCCATTGAAAGGAAAATATTGTCATGAGATGGCATTGAGAATCCTCCTTGCGTGTATTGAGGTAACTTCAATTCAAACAGTTTTTATGCAGTTGCATTGAATGACTGAATATTTATGGTAAAAAGCTAATGATCCTGCTATTTTTTTGTTGTTAGTTTATTTTAAAATTTCTTTCACAATTATACTGTTTATTTGGATTAATTTAATCAATGAATAAATAGATACATTAATAGGTACAACAAGATATAGTGAACTAGCTTGTTATTTTATGCTATCAAAATTTCGATCCTTCACATTGATAATGTTGATGGTTCTTTTACAAATACTTTTTAAGCAAGGTTAAATTAATTAAGAACTTTGTCAGTGTTAATGTAGTAATTTACTATTTTTTATTGTGAACCACTGAAATGCTATATTTTAAATATTTAGTTTATTATTTGACAAATACTCTTCTATCAAGGCTAAATCAATTTGTCAGTTATTGATTGTATTTTATTCTAAACTATTGAATTTCTAAATTCCAAATCATTAATTACTTTTTTATCTGACCAAATCATTAGTTAGATAATCATTCGAAATGTAGAAATTTGTTATTTTATGTTTCCACTCCTTCTGATGGGGTTAAAATGTAGAGCCATGCAAACCGCTACAAGCGATACATTGTTCCAGTGCTATCCGTTCAAATGGACTTTTACGTTCGAGTTTTTGTTCGCATCTATACGTGAGTGGTGCTTCCCTGATTTACTTTTTTACCAACATCAAGTTGACTGACTAGAACGATTAGTTTATATACATTTTTATAAAATTGGCTGCAGTTCTGCAAGTGCGATGAAGAACACTCCTTTAAAGTTATCATATGTTTACCAGTGTATTGGTTGTGACTCTTTTCATCTTCAGCCACTTGGAAGGACGGTCACTAAGGTATGGATCAAAAAATTTTTTTTTTTTGGCATAATAGGCTGAAAAATTAAATTAATCGTATTCCTTTACATGTAGAATACCAGTGTAAAAAATCTTCCTGGGTTTGGGCCTATTGTTGCCCAAGAGTGCAGTGACTGTGGGAAGAAATACAATATGGGCGGACCCATATGGTCTGCTCCGATTCATGATATGGAATGGGTGACCTCCATCTTAGCAGATGTAACGTCTATGAAAGACCGGTATCCTGCTTTTGATCGGATCTCTGCTGTGTTAACTACGATTTCGGAGGTATGAGGTATCCAAACTTAGCTTTTATATATCTTGGTGTGGGAATAATGTGCTTCTTGGTGTGGGAATGTGCAATGTTTTGTGTTCGGGTGATGAATTTAGAGTACAATTTTACATCCATTTTGCAGGAGTTGCCGGATGTTCCATTGTTTTTGAGTTTGCACAATCTCTGTGCAACATTGAAATGCACTTCTCCTTCGGCTGTTATGTTTCGTTCGGCTGTGATTAATGCAGGATATCGTATATCAGGGAGCCATGTAAACCCATTGGCTTTGAAAACAGATGCTCCTATGGATGTTATATGGGATATAATGCGCTGTTGGGTAAGTACTATATTAATTTGCTAATTTTCTATTGTATTGTATTGAATATTCAGACTTTAGGATGTCTTTTGTAAAAGAGAGGCTCACCCTACTGATCTAAGGGTAAGTACTATAGGCTGATCTAAGGGTAAGTACTATATTAATTTGCTAATTTTCTATTGTATATTGTATTGAATACTCTGACTTTAGGATGTCCTTTGTATAAGGAAGGATCACCCTACTAATCTAATCTAAGATTAGTGTGAAAGTAGATATGAAAGGGAGTATGTAGCTATTACTCTTACTTGAGATTTTAATTATATTTCTCTTTGAATTAGCATTATATTATGGGATTTTACATATATATATATATATATATATATAAAAGATCTTAAGTAGGTTGCTTTCATATGACTGACCTAATGAATGAGTGGCTCTTTAATCTTTTAGAAAGTGATGTTCTACAATATTTTAGAATTTTCTATCCTTTTGTAACGAAAAGCTGCACCAATACTTTTCTAGAATCAGCAACAGTAATCTATATTCTTCTAGAAATGTGCAATAATTTTCAGTAGGTACAGATAATTTTATTATTTTCTCATGATTAGGTAAAAAATCATCCCGTGAAAGCTCAGCCGTCCGATCAGGCTGGAAGTGTGATTCTTGCGAAGGAGCCTGTCCTTCAGGTAATAACTCTCTAAAAGCTAGTATTTTTCATTGATAAATTGATTCACCATGTCCTTGAAAGAAATATTTGAATATATCCAATATTTGATCGTTTCATTCCTGCTAAAGTTCGTTCAGTTACATTCACAATACTTCCAGATGTAGGCATGCTTAGACACTTGTAGATATCCCTATACAGACTTATTGTGAAAGAAAGACAATAGTATCTATCAGTAGCACAAACTAAAAGGGAAGTGAAAAAATGGAGTATTAAAATTTGACATGTTTATTTGGTAATTTGTGTTTTGATCACGAGTGATGGATAGATGATCAATCTGTCCGACCGTACATAGTTAATAAATATTGCCTTGTGTTTGAGCAGGCTAATTTTGCACGAGCAGTTGCTTCCCTCAGCAAAGCACAGGCGAAAAAAGTAGCTAGATTTCTCCCTAATCCCGAGAGGCATTGGGGACCTAAGCTCAGAGCAGGTCGTCAGATTACAGGCAAACACGTATCCCTTCTTGGTGAGGAAGCAGTTAACGGTATACTTAACAACGAAGAAGGTGATCAGCCTCCCAGCAAACGTAAGAAGACAGAAGATACCGCTACCAATACATGATGACATAGCCCCCCAGCTTTCTGGGAGTCTTTTGATTTTGCCATAACGACATTTTCCTCCCCTGCTGCAGAGAGAAGAAGCATTTTACATTGAGTCGATGCATCTAATCGATCGAGAAAATTTTGGGACGGGGCTGTAGATTATCTTTCCTTCTGGTGGCAATCTCTGTGAAGGCAGTGTCAGTTTTGTTTAAAATTTTCAAATTTCCTTTTCATTGTTCTAATATATCTGAGTGCCCAATTAGACATTTTTACTAGATTTTTCTTGGTTAATTTAGAAGATGAGAAAGATGGTGTTACTGTGTAAGTTTGTTGTAAGTGTAAAATTTGAAATTTTTCCTCCCTTTTAGCTCTGATTAATTTAGATCCTCAATTATTGTGAATTTTATAGTATGAAAATTCTTATCTCAAGATTAGTTTCAAAACATCTCTATATCTGATTTTAGAGCCATTCTTATTTTGTCAATTATTGAGTGTAATGAAATGCTTTTATTTTCATACTTAAAAAAAAAAATGCTTTTTTTTAAAAAATTGAATTTGGTCATTGTACACAACTTGAATTCATGTTATAGAAATGGAGCTCATTTGTTAAATTTTACCTTCTAATCAAGAGTAATTACTTCGTTGATAAATAAAAAAAATAACAATAATCTTGAATTTGGGTAATATCATCAGAAAAAAAAACCAATTTAATGTTTTATATGTTTCAAGCTTTACAAACAAGTCGTAGTAGTATAGTGGTAAGTATTCCCGCCTGTCACCCGGGTGAGATCCCCGGCAACGGCGTTTTTTACTCTTTTACCCCCTCCTGCGTTTGATTTTACTGTTTTGCCCATCCTATCTGTTGCTTCACAAATCACACACAATCGACAACATTTTTTTTCTTCCACAAACACTAATGTATTGATGGGAATGTCTTCTACCATGTATATATATTTCATCCTAAACAACAACATTTTAATTTATTGTTTCAGGATCTGTGCTCATCAAATGAACACCAAAATCTGAAAATTTACCAACACCAATTTGGACAGCCTAATCTATAACACAAAACCTCAAAACAGTTAAAAAAACCTAAACACAAACATGTAGGGAGTATCTGTTATTTGAAGGCAGCATTATTCAGGTAGCCTTAGCAGGAGGATTGATCTCATCCCAAGCTTGAATCCATGTCTCCATTGCATCTGCAAGCTTGACGAAATACGGGTCGATTTTCCCCAGCTTATCCTTCACCTGTTTGGCAAGCTCAATGTAACACTTCTGGACAGTGGTTGAGTCTTTGGACAGCGTCGCGTTTTGGAAGAAAGGGATGATCTCTTCTTGCCAGAATATGCCATTGTACTCCTTCCTTAGATTCACAAAAGGGTTACTAGCTTTGCTGTGCCATATGTATGGCAGCCCTGTCTTCACTCCCAATCCCAAATGATCACAAATCACCTGTTTTGTTTAGTTTAAACAAGAATGTACTACAGTTTAGTCTTCAACATTTTCCATATTAGATGAGTGAGACGTAAGACAGATAAAGAGCGAATGTACTTTCTTTTATAGAGTCGTATTCAGGAGATGTAACACCAACGTGTAATTGACAAGTTAATACCTACCTTTACACACCAACCAGCCCACATATCATCGTATCGCCCGATGGGCTGACCATCTCCCATGAGGCCGAAGTACATGGCCGGGCCGATGAGATCGCGGTCAAATCCTAGATTCATTCCGCACATGGGAAACAGGGTACCCTTAGGTATTGTCAACACTGCATCCACATACCTAACAAAGAAAAACAGATCAATCAAGTCAATTAATGTTAGAATTAATCAGAAGTCATGTGTTTGATCATTTTACTTGGTGTTTCTTTCCAGAGGCTTGACAAGCTGCGTTGGAGCATCGTAATCAGGGATGTTCAACCAGAGGCCGTGTGAGACGGCGGTGGGCACGCCTTCTCTGAGACTGAAAGGGTACCCTCGAACAAAATCCGAACCCTCCCTATAGGGATCATACAATGTGTTGAAGAAAAGAGGGGTGGATGGACATAACAGATTCTTGATGTGCTGTTCGAGAGCATTGATCTGTTTCCCAGAAGGGTCCTTGGCAACCTAGGAATTAAATGATTAAATCCATCGGATCCACGAAACAATAAATTACACGAAACACTGAAAATTACTTACAAAACAATCATCATCGATGGTGTAGATGTACTTCTTCTTGGAGACCATGTAGCCAAAGCATCGACAGGCGGAATCCTTGAAGGAAATGCAGGAGGCCTTGGGTCCTAGGAGCTTGTTTATATCGTTGCGATTGTAGAGATCGTAATCGAAACCTTCGGGCACCTTGATGGTCTTGGCAGGGTCGCCATCTTGGACTATGATGAGGTGGTAAGGCTGGAAGAATGGTCTCCACATTTCCAAGAAATCCAGGTTTCGGATTGTGGGTATTACGATGTCTAGCTCATCTTTCAGAGGCGGAGCTGAGGCTGCCATGGAGGAAGGGGGGGAGGAGAGGGGGTTATTGGGTGAGGGTAGTGCAGATTGGAAGAGTGAGTGAGAGAAGTGACATGTTTGTGTGTTTGAAGAAGTATAACGTTATTATAAGTGAAAATGGGCGGGAGGTGTTGGAGAGGCGGATGTGGCGGGGGAGTGGAGTTTTGTATGGTTGGGGAGTGCTTTGAAATCATGTGTTGATCCGAGTTTAATGTTTTTTTATTCTATTTATAGTTGCCCCTTTTTTTGGCAGAGGATATTTTTATTTTTATTATTATTATTATTATTATTATTATTATTATTATTATTATTATATTTTTCTGTATTTTGTTTGCTAATATTTTGTTTTTAGACATTTATTTATTCTCTTTTTCTATATATATATAATACTTTTTTCATAAACTTTTTTTTTCCTGTAGATGTAAATAAGTAATGTTAAAAGGAAAATAAGATTTAATTTTAGGCAACATTTATATGTTACGAAATAGGAAAAGTCTTGTGTGACATCATCTCACGTAAGGGCTTATGTGAGACGGTCAGGAAGTGATAACCTTTATATTAAAAAGTGATACTAAATTATTGAAAAGTGATAATATTATTTTATGAACAATTTATAGTATAAATGAAAAGTGATAACATTTTATAGCGAAAAGTAATAATTATTTTTAAAAATGTAAAATTATCTCACGTGAGAAGGTGTCACACAAGACTTACCCTTTAACGCTATTTGTAACAATGAGTTATATATCTCTTAGTTTTTTTTTTCCATATATTTCTTTTATTTTTATTTTACGAGCTATTACATCATCTTTTACAGCCCACGCGGATATATTTCAAATAAAAATCATATCATAGTAATTGTTTTTGTAGGAGTTTCATTTATTAAAAAAAAATGTAGCTATATATTGAGAAAGGTGAGAAGTGAGATTGAAAAATTCATATATTTATTTAATCTAATTTAAATGTTTACAATAATAATAATGTTCTAAGGTCTAATGATACTTATTAAGAGTGCACCAAATCAATTGCACTAGTGAGACTCGTTAATTGCATTTCTCAAGTAAAATGTAATACTATTATTAATTTTATCTAATCATTTTGAATATAATAATTATATGATTTTAATTATAATGTATTGCCTTATAATTCATATTTAATAAAATAAATAATTTTTATTTATTTATTTATTTGATTTAAGACAAAATATAAATATTAAGATTCTCTTTGTATGATGGGAAGTTTCTCTACATATATTTGGATTATGTGTTTTGTCTTTTAATTGCAAACGCATTTCACTATATAACAATCCAATCAAGTATGTATGTGGATATGATGTACCTATTTATTATAATATCTAATTAAATTCAAAGAGGGTGCTGGTTCATGAATTTGGAAACAAAAATTTGAGGAAATATTCAAAATATTCAAGAGAAAACATCCAAAGTTTAGTATTAAATTATCTAAAATTAATCAAAAAAATAAAAAAGAATAAAAAAATGAGGGTGCTATATCATATAGAATATAGTTATAATATATTTTTTATTTATCTATGCTAATTAAAACAACCTCACAATTTTAATTTAGAGAGTAAAAATTAGGGTGCATTAGATAGTTACTTCACTAAATTTATTTTTAATCATTTTATTATTTTCAGTGGTAAAGCTTAAATAATAAAAATTTAATTTATTGGTTTAGCTTATTTAAAGTACTATTTACAAAAAATCATCTACAACATTTTTTTACCGAAGTCCTTGAATGGTTTAAAGCCCAATAGTAAACTTATGGGTCAATTATAGTATGTTGTGGGCCCATGATCGCACATCCTCAACGAACCCTAAACCATATCTGTAAGAGCCTATGTAACTAATGAGTCTACTTTCAAAAAGATGAAACAATTAATTTTTTATTAAATAAATTTAAAAAAAAATCAATAAATCAAAATATCAAATAATAAAAAAAAATTAAACTGCGAGAGTGGCGTTGGAATGGACCCGCCCAATATTTTCTTCTATCCTCTGATCTCAAATCAACGGCTCCCGCCCAAATTTTAAGCAAGGTTTGCAGAGATTTGTTAATGGCGAAATACAGATTACTATCAAATTATTGGAGGGAGAGAAGAACAATGGCGGTTCACCAAAGTAAATAAAATTTAATGTAGGCGTTCTCCGTCTCAACTACAGTTTACGGAAGCATAATGGGTAAATAATTTCCATTGATTATACCCTAGTGTCCAAATATTCAGTGAATTTAATTTCATTTAATTTATTTAGCCATTATCTATTCCGTTGATCTGCGTTGTTCGCATCATGACTGCATAAGAACAGTAGAAAGCCCATTCCCAAGCTTTGATTGGTGAAATTTCATAAGTGTAAAACTAGTTGCTGTTTATGTATCTGCCTAACACTTATCCTTTGACTAAAATGCTGTGTATTTCGTCCTTAATTTTCCTGAATATCAATATTATCTGTTAATTAAGTTGTTTGAATTTGCTTAAGAATAATGTCAATGTGCACGCAAGTTAGTCTCTGATTGCCGATTGGTAAGGTTTCATTTGGGCAAAAATAATTAGCTGCTCTTTGTTTATGTACACAGATCGAGTTATTGTACCCTGGCAAAACGGGTTTCAATCCTCTATTGCATGTGTTAGCTGAAAATTTTTTGTACATCCAGAAAAAAGCTACTCCACTATATATGATCTGCTAAGTTAATTTTCCCCCTCTGTACATTGTGGGATGGTTAGTGAGCGGAAACCCTAATGCGTAGACCGTTGGGTGCCTCAACTCTTGGAAATTTCATTAGTTCGTCTCCCCCTACTTCTTTCCACTTGTATCTTGTCACAAAATAATGAAGAAATGTAGAAATCTCAGCCAGTCCGAGTTCCTTCCCAGGGCATTGTCTAGTTCCACCTCCGAAAATCAAGAAATGGTGTTGATTTTCTAGGCCTCTCTCCTGCAATTTGTAAAATTATTGTGAGTTAACTGTAACTATGAGTCATCGTCTATAAGTATTACTACAGAATACTAATTTAGGAGATTACGAACCAGCCATCTCCATGGGTTGAAGGTTAATGGATCAGGATAAAGTCGTGGATCATAATTGACCTCCCTTGTGTACACGTATATCCTCCATCCTTTGGGAATGACATATCCTGAAAAAATGAAATGAGCATATGGATTAGCGATTATAATAACTTCAAGACCATTGTTCTCTTTTAAGGTTATGACGACCATCAAGCAATTAGGTTGTTAATTGTTGGCTTAATGATTATATGATATTTGGATTGCATTTATTGTTTTTTGTCCTTGAACTTGACAAGGGAATAATCTTAAGTTTCTGATTGGAAGGATGAGCAGTGATAAAATTGAGCTCTCTCCTCTCTTATCTAAAACATAGACAAAAACAATTCCCTTGGACAAGATGGGTCATCAATGGAATGTCTTGGGTTGTAATGGTAGGTTTTCCATGTGGATCAAGATAGGGGGTAGGGTCCATTTAGAAAGGCGATTACCAAGTCTATGATTGCTTTTTATTGCAACTGTTGCTTTTGCGTTATGATCTTATTATTGAGGTGGTGGCTAATAATTTGGTACTATTCATTGACGTAGTAAATTCTGTTTTCCTGCTGTTGCTAAAGCATAAAGGGTGCAAAAAGGAACATATGGTTTATCAAAAGAGATCGTGCACACCATTTATTTCCATATCCTTTGTTGTTTTCCTTAAAACTCCGTTCACTATTGTAGCTAGTCTTGATGTCTCATATATGACCTGCAATAAGAATATCGGCCGACATCCATGAGCTTAAAATTTTACTGCAGTAACTAATTTTCAATAGCATTTTAGCAGCACTTACTGCACGTGTGAACCGCATGGATTTGTAGTCATTGTAATCAATCGGATCCTCTGGCCCTTTACTTTCTCGGATGGCCATATGTTCTTTCTGAAAATGTAAACGTAATATGCGATTTTCAGTAATGAAACTAACTATACTTTATAACTGACACAACACATGCTTATTTAATTACTGAAACTCCCACTTACCCTCAGTTCTTCAAGAACTTTTGGATGATCGTGAAGATACTTTACAGCCATCATGGAAGTAGTGGATATAGTTTCATATCCAGAATACAGGATAGTGATGATCAAGTCAGTCATTTCCTCATCACTTAGCTTATATCTATTATCTTTTCCGGCTAGAGAACCAAGCATGTCCAGTTGATTATCTCCAGAGGCCCTTCTTTCTTCTATTAATGTTCTCAACAAGCTTGTAATATTTTGTCTTGCCTGTCATGAATTTGAGGTGTAAGTGTTACCTGAGTTTTTCGAGTTCATATAGACTTGCATAAAACTAGAAAGAATATTACCTGAAATCCGCGATGATAATTTGTCCCGGGAAGGTTGATAGGAAGTGAAAGAGTTCCAAGGACTAATTTAAAGAATTCAGGCATGAATGATTGAGATATTGAGCTAGCCTCAGTGCTTGCTATTTGTCTGAATGATGATAGGAACGCCATCTGAACAAATAACAGAACATAATAGTTAGAATATATACCACACTGCATGATTCCTTAAATAGATCTGGAGTTTTTAGAACAAACCTCTTTAGTCTTCTCTTGTATATCAACAATTTTGTTATCCCAATCACTGAGATGGGATCTCATAAAATCATCTATTTTAGGCAAGAGTTGTTCTTTGATCATTGTAGGGCTGATAAGAGCAAGCAAAGCCCCTCTCATATGCTTGTGAGCAGAACCATGAACAGCTGCAATGTTGCATTTCCCCAAGATGTCTAACATTGACTGGGGATAGCCAGGTACAAGCCCTTTTGCTTCATTCACAAGGATATATCTGTTTAGCTCTGGATCCATCGAAACTATAGTAGGACAACCCAATATGTGGGATTTAAAAAAACTTCCAAACCTGTTACATAGCAACGAAAGAAAAATTAGTACTATATAAAATTACTTGTCAAATACAGGAATAGTTAGTCAATCATCTTCGGTGTTAATTTGAATTATAGAATTTTAAAAGTGTCTTGGTCAGCAGATTAGCATGTTCCTCAGATTTCTGTTAGTGGGTCATCATGCACACAAACATGCAAGTACCCTCATAAGGTTTGGAATACATATGGCTAGTTACTAGTACATTTAGAATTTATCCGAAATTCGATTTGGACAGAAAAGATGAGATTCTGAATCTTTCAAGAAGAGTTAGTGACAGATACCTTGATCTCTGGTTTTTCATGAAGCCTGGACCAAGTTTTAGGAACTCTGTAGTCTCTCCAAAGACTGGCCATCCCATGGTACCAGGGGGCAATCCTTTCTTCCTATACTTAACCTCATTCCATCTCAGTAAAGCAATACTCAAAAGGCAGAGGCCCCAAAACACCCCAAGAATCACAACCAAGCTGGCCATTGATTCTCCCTAAAAGCTCCAACTGTGAGAGAGATGGAGGGAGGGGGGGAGGGGGGGAGATGTGGAAAGGGAGAGCTGTGAAAGATATGAGAGTTGCTCTGGTTTGTATTGGCTGAAAGTGAGCTCGTGCGGGTGTTTATATAGACCTGATGAAATCAATAAGAACAGAGAGAGAAATCGCGAGGCAGAGAGAGATAGGGATAATACGCCAAAATCATGCAAACTAGACTGTAGGTCCTAGTTTTAAAACCTGAGGGAGTATTAAAGCTGTAAAAAAGTTTTTACTGCAAAATCTTGGCTACTTAATATATTGGCATATGAAAACTAATTTCACCACTTATTGGCTTACCATATATATATAATTAATTGAATTTGGATGAAATAATTACTCACTTCATTTATTGGCTCGTTACCATATATATATATATATATATATATAATTAATTGAATTTGGATAAAATAATTACTCACTTTATATGGTCCTTAGTGATTCTTAACAATGTTGGTAGCTATCATTCTTTAATTATTTGGTTATTTATTAGTTTTCCATCTAAAAGTCTTGGAGAGAAATTTGATTTGATTGATGTTAGAATTATAAGCCTTGGAGAAGCACATGGACGCCACCCCATTAGAAGAAAAGCACGGGGACTAAGTGGTTCACATGTCTGTCTAGTAGATCTGTGCATGAAATTACAAAAGTCACTTGAAGACATGTTCTTAGATTATGAATTCGAGAGAGAGAGAGATATTGATCTCCATGCCATTACAAAAGTCGCTAGAGACATGTTCTTGGTTATTGAAACAGAAGAGTATGTCTTGGTTCCACCCTAACTCTACTTAGCCTATACCCTTTAAACAGATCGACGCTTAGATCTGTTGGTTATAGTTCCTAGTAATTTTCTCACGTGAAGTTTGACTTTTGGACTCTTTCTCACTTTAACTTTTCCCATCTTTGTAATCCAATAATTCCCCATGTTCTAATCATCCTCGCATCTTAAATTTCAGTAACTTTTTGGAGCCTTGTGCACAGGGGAGAAGACTATAAAAAATACAGAGCATTTTTTTTTCTTTTTTCTGGGCTAGTTAATGGTCCTCCACTAAGCATGATTAGCTATTGGATTCTTGCGGGATAATAGGATAAAGGCTTAAATTTGTGCTAATCACATCAACGTATCTGAAATGACTCTAGATTTGCTTTTCTTCATTCACAGATGTATGTATACTAAAGGACATTCTAATTTCACTTCTACCCCATGTGGGAAAACTGCACAGAGCCGGTGCAGTCAAGCCAAGCCCTCTAATTTTTTATACTCCTCAATATACAGGGAAATTTCTTGATAATTGGTATTACTGCCAGATACTATTTTATTACTTATTTATGTTTGTTTGACTGCTTTGACTAATAACTCCCTCCCATCCTCAATGTAAAAAATGGTTTACTAAGCTGTGATTCTGAATGCTTAGTAATGTGTGGTAGATATAGCATTCAATGGCTAGTAGTATCTAAAACCAGAGAGGGGATACACCTTTGATTTGAACACTTAAACTGAATTTCATTTTAATAGAATTATGTACAGTATGGAATATGGATAGATATGTCATATGTATGGTTGCTAAAACATATGATGGATAATGAACCACATAAACCATACAAATGGTTATGCCGTACACAAATGCGTACATGCTTGACAAGTCTCATCAGTAGGTGAGATTATTTGCAAAGGATTTGTAATATATACTCCTCAGGCAGGGTTTGTCTATTTTTTTTTTTTTCACTTATCTCTTCTCCTCTCATTTTGTTTATTGACTTTGAGATGATGCTGATGCTCTTGTCATAATGTGCACAAAAGATAGGTTGGAAAATGACTTGAAGAGAAGTGTGGATCCTTGGGGAGATCCTTGGAAAGGGATTGGACACAACTGACACTGTGCACCTTTTACATTTTAAAAAAATTGGTAATCATCTCCTTCTTAAAGGTAAATAGTAAATACTCCCTATATTTAAAATTTGGAATTTCATATCTGCAATTGGGATTTAATATCATATTTATTTATTATTATAAATGGAGTATATGCTAGCCGTGTCATTAAAATTGGTATAGATTTCCTTCCTACTCTATTTATAATTGATGGAGCGTAAATTTATTCATGCTTATAGGAAGAATTAAAAAAAAGTTACCAGAAGAATTAATTGTTTCATGTGTGACAGGGCAATTTTCTGCCGAATATGATCAAAATTAGATAATAAAATTGAAAATGTGAATCTTAAAATAACTTAAAGTTAGATTCAGGGATAATTACAAAATTAGATACTCCATAATTTTTTTTCATAATTGATGCGTAAACAGGAAATAGTATTGTGATGTTTTACCCACCTCTGTCTTCTGCCCCGACCCGAATTTGGTCCTGCACTATATATTTAGTTGGATGTTCTATTATTGATGGTATATCCACAATTCTATGATTGAAATTTACTAGGGCTGTCCCTGTCATTTATTTGTTACTTCAACTACATAATTTCGTAAATCGTTTAACCTAGTATTGATTACTTACATTCCTATATCCTTGTGTGATTTTTATGGTTGGTATTTGTTTAACAAGAAAATTATGTGGAACCCATTTTTTGTACAACTTATTTTTTTTAATTATGAATTGAAAAAGATAATTATGTTTTAGGAATTTATGTAAAATCATAAATCACTTGTATAAAAAAACAGTTACTATAATGATAAAATTTATGTACAAATGAAGGTATATTTGTACAATTTTATTACTATAATGAATCATATTCATGTGATGTAATTGAAAGTTTCGACAGGTCATGCTCATAGTGTCAAGATAATTAAATTTGTGATAGTAATATATTATATAATTTAGACAATTCATACAAATGTTAGAGGCAATTACTGATAGGGGGCAACTAAAGCACTCGAATTCTAAGTCATTTTGATAGCAAATTAATAATTTGTAGGATATGATTAAAAATTAACAGGGAAAAGATATTGCCGACAAGTAAGGATGTAACCAAACTAAACCGTTCGCGAACTATTCGAGTCTCGATTTGATTAAATGTTCGTTCGAACTCGTTCGTTAACCTTAATGAGCCAAACCAAACTTGAATTTTGGGTTCTAATAGTTTATCAAACTAAACTCAAGCCTAAGGGTGTTCGACTCGAAAGTTCGCGAGCCTATTCGTTTATAGACTCGCTAATGGCTCGCAAACGCGTTCGTAAATTTTATAGTTATTCTTTAGAATTATATATTATTATTTATTTATTTATATTCAATAATTAAATATTTTATATTAAACCACACAAATATGATAATAACTTAAGTGATTATTTAAATATTTAAATAATTTTTACCGTTATTATTATATTTTGTTAGTTTGTTTATTTAATATTATGAATAACATTAAATGTTTATAAACGAAACATTCTTTTAATATCCAGGCACAAATTATTTAAATGTTCATGAAAATATATTCATAAACAAGTTACTTTATGTACTCGTGAATATGTTCGCGAGTCTTAACAAATAATTTGAGTTCGAGCTCGAGTTTTATATTTTTTTTCTTGACGAATTCGAGCTCGGGCTCGAGTTTGATAATTTCTTAACAAATGATTCTCAAACCTAGTAGTGTTCGACTCGACTCGATTCGATTATATCCCTACCGACAAGACTACAAATAAGGGAGAAAAAAATCCATAAATTATTTTTTTTCGACAAATAATTAGCAAATAGACGTGGGGTAGAAGATTAAGATGGAGGACGTATGAAAGAGATGGGGATGTACGAATGATATACTGCTGAAGGTTGCACACATACCATATTAGCAAATTATTATATGAATAATTCTATTTATGAAACAATTTTTTTTATTAGACTATTTTGCTTTTAGAATTTAATATTTACTTTTAGGTCTAATATTAATTTTAAAAAATATAATTGTAGTTAGTCAAAAAAAAATAATAGAGACCATGAAGGTTTCATAAGAGTTGATATCTTGTAAATCGGATTTACATCATAAATCTTGTTAATTATGTGATTCTCTTAATTTAAACACCCTATCAATACAAATATGATTTACAAAAGTGGTTGTGTTCGTATAAAACTGGTTGCGTAGAATACTCCGTCGACTAGAGTATAATAATGTAGAGAGAGAAAGGGTAGGTAGAGAGGAGAGAGAAAGGGTGAGTGATAGAGAGAGGAATGTCCACCCACACGCACACATGCAGAGCTGAACTGGAGACGTTTTTGCTTCATTAAATGAGTGATATACAATCAAAACTCCAGAGGTGCACGAGGGCCTCCATTTTGTTCTTTTCTACTTTTTGCTAAAGTTGGTACCTCTCCCCCATTATTTCCTTTCGAATTATTGCTCTCCATCTATATTTCTTTTCTCTTGAATTATAACTAGAATAATGACTTTTATATTCATTTTTAATCAACTATTCTAGATATATCCTAAATTATATATGACGCACTACCCAGTTCAAACTCTCCACTTGTGCCTTATTTATTTATTTTTATTTTATCATGTACTATAAAATAGACTTTCTTTATTTATATATATATTTTTAAATTCAATTCTAGTGTTAATTTGAGTTGGGCGTAACGACATGCATATTAAAGAAAGTCTTGATATTATATGAATGATACTCTTTCAGTGTAGATATATTTAAATAAATTGTGTTTGACTCATTTGATCAAGTCTCATATTGTTATACCATCTTATAAATTCAACTACAGTTGGTCGTTCAAATATTTATTAAGACGAGGGAGTAACTAATTGATTTACTCAATAACATTATTTGGTATTTTTTTATATTTCTAAATGATTGTCTTTTTGTTTCATGAAAATTTTCACACAATAAAATTAATCGAACTAAGAATCTATTAATACACTAAATATTATCTACATCCAAAACACATAATATATTATTAAAAGATCTATACTACAAAATATATGCATCAATTGAATGATGTTTTAAAAACAACATGAAATAGTATCCGTGATTAATTCGTCGGAATTTGATTATCAGAGATGTGAGATTTCGATCTATTTAAATTGAAATTTCAGGGCTTATTAAAACATTTGAAAGGTGTCAGCAATTTAGGGAGCTCAAAGCTAATCAATGACAAAGCTTTATTAAGTTGTTAATTGTTAAATAGGAGTTAATGTAGATTTATGACATATATAAATCGTGGAGAGAAGAGGTTGGTGTTTCGTTTTAATTGGTGGGTGCATGTAATTAATGCGATTCATCATCTTGATTGGTTTGAATTTTCCACTCGAAGCTTCCTGATCTTATTGGTCATGGCATTAAGATTATGGGCTATCCCAATCTTGAGATGATTGCCAATGATGTGTATGTATACTCCTAATCTATCCTCTACTTTGCTGCTTCAATTTAATGTTATCATTCCTTGAAAACTACTCCCTGCATGCCCATCTTTTATGGTGTTCTGTGTCATTTTTTTAATATTTTTTGTGTCATATTTTTAGATGGATGATATATAAAAAAGATAAAGAAATTATATCCTAGAAAAAAACTTAAATTTTAAGGACATTGATTGAATTTTTTTGTTTCTCTTACCTATCAATTATATAATTAGTGATATAAAAAGTAATACATGGAAATGATGCAAGAAATAATTTGTTCTTTTTATGTGATCGGTTTTGCATCATTCATTCTTTATAGATGGAGGGTGACTATCACACGCAACGCAATATATCATTGTCATACTTATTAAATTTAAGATAAAGATGTCTCTTGTCACCCTTCACAAAATATGTTCTGAATTTCTTTATTTATATATATAATTTGAATGTATATGATAATTGGCCTATCATATAATACACTACGTACCCACTTAATGCAGTAAATAATGCTGTGTATTAAAGTATTGGCGTAAGTTGATAAGTGGAAGCTTTAAATAAATTGAACTGATACATGCATAATTAATGTTCAATGTAATGAAATCAACTGATCATAGTCAAGTTTGGGCGCTACATAAAAAAAAAAAAAAAAAAAATATATATATATATATATATATATATATATATATATATATATATATATATATATATATATACAAGTCCACCTACAGGAATTACGAAGCTGTCTCGTGTCAAATTTTAAAGAAAATTTTCTTATCATATAATTTTAAATTCCAAGTAATTATTAATACATTCTAGCTGGTAATCATGTTTATACTTTAATCATGGACAAGTGGTCTGTTTGTTTTGCTCTGCTTTCCCTAATCCTGCTCTGCAAAATGTAATCTAAATTTACGTTTTTCATATTTTTATTGCAAATTATTCCAAAAATTTCATCATTTCTTTTCAAAATTAGAAGTGCTTGATTCAGGCGTAGAAAACACTTTTAATGAGGTTGAAAAAATAGTATTTCATTTGTTTTTAAAAAAATATATTTATTTTTCGTATAAGTTTGTTGTATAGAATCATTTACATAAAATAAAATAATAATAATAATAATAAATTCTCAACCCAATAATTTCAGAATACACAAATTATCTCAATCCAATAATTACGCTATAGTTTTAAAATTTCAGTATCATTTAAAACATACAACACGTTTAATCATTTATTTATTACATACAATTGATCGTTCACACTTAAACTGGGTTTTTTTTTTCTCCTTATAATTTGATTTTTTTAACAAATAAATTGTAATTAAAGCATGTTATTATAAATAACAAATATATATATAAAAGTTGATGAAAAATCTAAAATTAAAATTTATTATAAAGTTATTTGATTTGATTTTATTTTCTTTAATGAGGTCTGAATATGAATTATAAATGGATGAAAATAGAAAATAAATTAAAGCATGTTATTATAAGTAACAAATATATATATAAAAGTTGATGAAAAATCTAAAATTAAAATTTATTATAAAGTTATTTGATTTGATTTTATTTTCTTTAATGAGGTCTGAATATGAATTATAAATGGATGAAAATAGAAAATATGAAGTTGAATTGGAAACGGAAAAAAAAGAAAATTTTCTTTAAGGTCATGTTTGTGGTTTATTTATTTTTTAAAGTAAGAATAAGAAATACTTCCTCTATCCAAGCACTGGTATTATAGGTATTTAATTTTTTTAAAAAAAATTGTTTATTGATTTTTTAAAGGTATTGTGGTATTTTAATTTAATATATTGATTAGTAGTATAAAGTATGCTATATATGTTATGTGAGAGTAATATTTTTGAAATTAAGATGAGAAGTTATTAATTTGATGTGATTTTTTTTTTTTTTGATGAAGAGAAGTGCGAGACGAGTGAAAATAAAATTACGAAGATAAGTGTGAAACAATTGGTCGTATGATAATAAATCTTGCAATTGTTATTGGTATTTAGGTAGGTTAGAATTGTTAGAATAGGAATTGATAAGTGTGAAACAAATGGTTGTATGATAATAAATCTTGCAATTGTTATTGGTATTTAGGTAGTTTAGATTTGTTAGAATAGGAATTGATGTGGGTGAGATGGTAAAATATAGTAATATAGTAATATACTATGTAAGAGATGGTAAAATTGCATAATTTAAAATGGAACAAAAATACCTGAACAAACATAGCCTAAACTTATTGGAATATTTTAAGTAATTTAATGAAAAAAATTTATAAAATTATTGAGATATGTATAAAAAGTGAATATTATTTTGAGATTTGTGAAAAAAATTACTAATATTATTAAAATGTACCCCCTTCATTCGCTTTTAAGGGTTTCATTTTATCATTTATGGCGTCCGTATTCAAGGATCTTATTTCTATTTATGTACAATGAGGGATCCATTAATAATACTCCTACTAATCCTAAATGCATTTGCAAATTACCCATTTGTCCCTCCTCATATTAATAAGGTGGAGGGGTAAAAAGGTAAAAATTACACATTAAATAAAATACTTCTCAATCTCCGTGCCCAAAAGCAAATGATAACCTTGAAAGCGGACGGATGGAGTATTTTTTACTACTTTTATAAAGAGAAACGAGTGAAATATTTTGTGGGACGAACAAAAAAAAAAGAAGTTAAATACTCCCTCCGTCCCAAATTTATTTTCACGCTTACTTTAGATATGATGTTTAAAAAAATCACTTTTTGACTTAATTTTGAGGGTAATATAGTATATTTGGGTAATAAATAAATAATAAAGTATTTAAGTGAGTTAAAAATATGATGACAAATTTGAAATTAAAGTATTTGGGAGGGATATTAGCTAGTTTTTTCTCTTTTTATGGAAGTGTGAAGTTAAAATTTGGGACGGACCAAAACGAAAAGTGTGAAGTTGAAGTTGGGACGAAGGGAATATTTCGGATGAAATATTATTACTGTTTTTCAATTTAAACCGAAGCAACTAACCCTGGTTTCAAAAAAATGGGTTGTATACTGGTGTAACTTGGGTAATAACAGAGAATCACATGGGGTGAGTGAGTAAGCGAGTATAGTGGCTTTTCGATTTACCCATCGGAAGAAAGATAAGAGTAATTGCGTACGTGTGTAAGTGATAGGGACAGTAGTAGAAAGATGGGCGTTTGACTGCACGTGTGGGAGATGCATCCACGTGCACTCGTTTTTATTCACTGATAAATATTGATTGCCCTTTGTCTCTTTCCTCCACCATTATTACTTTTCCCTGTGCTCTCTGATATTTGTTCCCATCGATGGTTGACCGTAATTGGACTTTACTCTTATCAGTTGGGTTTTAGGCCTATTCTCCTTCATCGCATTTTGGCACAATTTCTCTGTGATTTCAATTCATGAACAGGGGTTGTGATTCTTGTTTTGGGAATTTGGACAATCGGAATGAATTAGGTGTTTGGTTTAATCAAGAATTCATTTTTATGATGATGTCAGAAATTATGAAGTAGTGGTTATAAATGTGCCACTGGTTCGATCTGACTTGCCATGGACCAAATGTGCACCCACCTAAATGCTACTGCATCCCTCTTTAGCCCCTCTTTTTTTGGTAGGATTTATGCTTCCAAAGTCCCATTTTTTATGATTCATTTTGTGGAATATAGACGTATCAGATGATTTATGAGATTTATTTTCATCTTTGTTTATGAAACGAGTCGTGGTTTTAATTTGAAAAGTTATTGCATGGGTGTTTTACGAGTGACGTACTCCGGAAATTAAGAAAAATTATTTTTTAATTCTACATAGATACGTAAAGTTATTAGAATATAGATATGTGAAGTTATTAGAATGTGAGTAAAAAGTGAGTATTTTAGATGATTTAATGTTAAAGATGTTTAAAGTTGTTGGAATGTGTATAAAAATTGAGTATTGTTGAGATGTACTCCCTCCGTCCCAGCCAAAGGTATCTTTTTTCTATTTTGGGCGTCTCACCCAAAGAGTTCCATTTTCTTTTTTACACAAATGGGATCACACACACCCACTAATACAATTAAAAAATGGGGCACATACTCCCACTAATACAACTACCCACTACACATTAAATAATAATACTTCTTAATTCATGTGCAAAAAGCAAATACTACCCTTTAAATGGGACGAAGGGAGTAATGTATTTTTTTCATTATAAAAAGCATGCATAAGTATTGGACAGATCAAAAAAGAAATTATAAAATAACCAGCAAGAAGAATAGAGTACTACTCTTTCGTTTCCAATAATACTTGCACGTCCCTCTCAAAAATACTTGTGCACCTTAAAAATGAAAACAATACACAGTATCAATAACCTTGCAATATTATAATATTATAAAAATGTCACTTTCTTTTTACACACAATCTAATCAAAATTAATTATATTATACACTTTATTACATTTAATTATTCATATTATATTCTTTCTTACATCATTAAAAAAATTATTACATTTTTTAAATTCCATCCCACCAAATCTGCATGTATTCCTGGGTTTATTCCACAAGAGAACTCACACTTTCCTCGTATTAAAATATTAAGTAAATTAAGGACAATTTATATAGATGTAATTAAAAAAATATGGATGATTTGGGTATTGATATTAAGTTTGAGATAAATATGAGCCTTATATATTGTATCATGAATGGTTGTGGACAGGAAAATCATAAATAGTTACAATTATTTTAATAATGGCGCAAATAATATTAGAAAGTGGGTATGCAAAAACTACTAATTTATATATAATCCATAGTCCATATAATAAGAGTCCCAACGCAAAATTCAGTAATTTGTCTTTTATCTGATTTCATGTAGAGTGATTTAAATAATAAATTAAATAAAAGGAGAGAGCGAAAAGATTGGTTTAATTAAATAGCTTAGTGTCATTTTCATAGTCATAGGTGGTCCCGTTGGAACTGTAGGTAGTCCTCTCCCTGGCCTGAATGCATTAATTAATTCAAAATTTACTTGGGGTCGACGATAAATTCTCCATTCTGAAAATTCTTAATAATTTTTTTTCACATTAATAAAAAAAAATCTTATTTTTAAAAATATTTTGATATTTTGTGAGAGTCAAAATACTCCATTTATATTATATTCATTTTCAGTAAAATTGCTATCGACAATTGTTTCACCATTCATGACTAATAAAATTAAAAAAACTATATACTATAAAATAATAATAGTACTTAATACACATGTAAAAAATAAATGAGGATGTTTACACTAATTTGAAAGAGTTTTTTTTTTTAATAAGTAGTATATAGTTAAATATGTTACTCATTAAATTTCATTTTGAAAATTTTATATTTTAAGATATTGGAAGTTTCAATCAAATGTTTTTATTTTTCACTTTTAATAAAAGAATCTCATATATCATCTACAACTCATTGCTAATACAATTATCCACTACATATAAAATAAATAATACTATTTAATTTACGCTTAAAAAATAAACGGTGATCTTTCGATGAAATGAAGAGCAAGAGTAATTGTTATTTTTATAATAAGTAGTAAATAAAATATAAGAAGTGTTATTTGCCTTTTGGAACCTAAGAAATACTCCCTCTGTACCAATTTACTTTTTCAGGTGGATTAAGAATATTATTTTATATGTAGTGGGTAATTGTATTAGTGGGAGTGTGAGTTTCATGTTTTAATTATATTAGTAATATGTGTGGGTCTCAGATATCTAAAAGGAGAAAATACATATTCTCTCCGTCCTACTTAAAGAATCTCTTTTTATATTTTGGGTGTCCCACCCAAAGGTCTTCTTTCCTTTTTTACACATGAGACCCACACACACACTCTAATACAATTAAAATATGGGTCTACACTCTCACTAATACAACTACCCACTACATATTAAATAATAATACTTTTTAATCTGCGTGCCAAAAAGTAAAAACTATCCTTAGTATGAGATGAAGGGAGTACATTAAAAATGAACGACTCAATATAATAAAATTGATACATTAAGAATTGTCTGGTGAAATAATCAACACCCGGCAAGTTGTAGCGTTCCTCGGCTTTTAACCGCCATTCTTCCTCATAGTCTATTTCACTTTATATTTACTTCTCCACTGCTACGTCAGTGCCTTACTTGTGAGTTGTGACATCCACTTGATTAATTGTTTTCCACTTTACTACAACTTCAGTTTTCTACAGCATCATTATTTTTTCAAAATTATTAAAGTAAATTTTAAAATTATTAAATAAAGTTTTGTTAACGTGAAGAACAAACAAATTAGGAATGGACGAAGAGAATATTATTATTTCGTGTGGGAAATAATTATATTGATAATAATGGTAGACTATATAGTTGAATTCTTTTTTCAAAAGGGATAAACGAAACCTTTTAAATCGAAAACTTAAAATAACAAAATGATACTCTCTTCGTCTCATCCTAATAGTTACATATTTTTATTTTGGGCGTCACATCCTAATGGTTGCATTTTTTTTTAGCATATATGACCCACACAAATTAATTATTTATCTCTCAATGGCTTCACACATCCCACTAATACACCTACCCACTTTACATTAAATTATTATTTCTCTCACCTCAATACACATTAAAATACTATATTCATTAATCCCCGTGCAAAAAGCAAACATAATCATAAGAACGGGAAGGAGGGAGTATTTTTAGGGCGGATAGTGAAAGTGTATTTTTTATCTAGTGTTTTATTTTTAATATATTTAAAATTAAATGATTAAAATGTGGTAATATTATTTTATACTTCATATACGGCTAAAATTTTTGTGTTCTCGTGCGCCTAAACACCCTTTAGTATTAATTTATACTCCTTCCGTCCCATTTTAGATAGCACACTTTTTATTTTAGGTTGTCCCACAAAAGTTTGCACATTCCTAAAAAAAAGAAAAAGTCAAACACAATCACCCTTCCTCATACACTCTATTTACAAAAAAATCATCTTTACCTAACACACCTAATATACTTTATCATTTATTTATTACCAAAAAATACCATAATACCCCTAAAAGTTATCACTTTTCTTAATCTCCATGCCGGAAGAGGCATGCAAACTTTTGTGGGACGGAGGGATTATATCTTTTAGTATTAAAGGATGCGTATCTTTATTTTCTGAAAAAAAATTAATAAAAGTTGTACTCTTACCCAATTTGTGCACTTGGAGACAAAGAGACCACTATGTGACTTGCTCTCATTGTCCCCCGGTCAAACAGCACCATTTGCTTTTTGTACGTAAATTAAGAAGTATTATTATTTTATGTAAAGTGAATAGGTGTATTAAAGAGATGTGATGGGTAATGATAGACAATTGGTGGCCCTTTCTACAAAAAGAGGAAAATAGTCTAATTTGAACGGGACACTCAATATAATAAAATGGTGTTATTTGGGTGGGACGGAGGAAGTATTTCTATTTAAAATTAAATGGATTAGTTCAAATGTAGTTTTAAGGATGTGTAAATTGTAACGCGTGTATATGATATAAACTCAATATAATAGTTGCAAAGTTCACTCGGTGTGAAAAAAAAAATCTAATAAAAATATTTTCACTAAAAAATTATTTTTTACCAACGGAATATTTTATTGGTAAAAACCTTAATTTCATTGTTAAATTGGCTTACCACGGATTAGCAATAGAATCCGTTGGTAAAATTCTGTTGGTAAAGTGGTGGTTGGTAAATTTTTAACAACGAAAATCAATTCTGTTGGTAAATAATTTCGTTGGTAATCTGTTGTTAATAATTTCGTTGATAATTTATATAATGATTCCCTTAGTAATCCTTTGGTAATTACCGACGGATTGAATTTTATTGCTAAAATAGATAATAAATCTGTTGGCATTCCGTTGCTAAAATAAAAATGTCATTTTTGTTGCTAATCCATTGATAATTACCAACTAATTGAATTCCGTTGATAAATTTAGTCGCTAAAAATTTTTTTTTTTAGCGTTTACCACGATCTAATATTATTTGATCAAGTAATAAATGTAATCATTACACATGATGATAATTATGATTGGAAAAATGTGTCTAAAATACCAAACTTAAGTCACTTTATTATCTAAGAAGCCAAACCACATGGGACAGATTGGCTTCGGACGGCTAACATCTACAGAACTATTAGAAAATAGAAAAAAAATGGATTTTTTAAAAGTGGAATATTTATTCACTATACATAACTTTATAAGATAAATAAAATTATGCATCATAAATACACTTCATAATTACCAAAAACATAAAATTATTTCGTGCGTGAGAGCAATACTTCTAAAGTTTTTAATTCCTAAAAACTTCAAAAGTGAAAGCAACAATCCTCTCTTGTACTCTATAATTTATTGACTAAAAACTTATTCTTTCTTTCTAACGCATTTAACATATTTTTATTATTTATTTATTAAAAAAAAGTTATAACACCTCTAAAAATTATACTTTTCTTAGTTTCTGCTATATCCAATCAACACTGAAAATTTTTCTGATACTGAGAGAAAGTATCTCTCTTATTAATAAAATTTTACCTTATAAAAAAAAAAAGTATCTCTTTGTCCTATTGCAATGTACGCATTTTGTCATTTTAATATGTTTCAATACTAAGTGTGCATTTCTTTTTGGTAGATAAGATCCACACAAATTAATTCATATATCATTATAGGCTCACTTACAATATTAATACAATTACTCATCCCATAATAAAATATAATAATATCTCTTAATTAACTACACATTCTAATATTATATCCGTTAAATATGATGTTGTAAATTTTCGTTTTAATGCAAACAGGGTTTTGTGATGTTATTTACAATAATTTGGCAACGTTCAAACAAATTGATGACATGATTTGTAGCTCATCAAAATGGGAAATTGTCACTTGTTTCTTTGCGTCAATCAATTAGTGGTCATTATCTAGTTTGCACGTGAACATGGATCTATCCGTCTTCTCCTTAATTATAATTCATCAAAACAATCTGGACCTTCTATTTTCTTTTTCTTTTTTTTAAATAGAGAAATTAATATACATAAATAGTTGGAGTAGGCAGACTAATAAAGCTTTTTTAGAAAATAAAATAGATGCTTTAATTTTTATTTTTATTTTTATTTTTATTAGGGGTGGGGGAGTTGAGATTGGAATTTTCGTTATAAATTATGGGGTTTTTATGTG
Source organism: Pogostemon cablin (assembly GCA_023678885.1). NCBI lineage: Eukaryota > Viridiplantae > Streptophyta > Magnoliopsida > Lamiales > Lamiaceae > Pogostemon > Pogostemon cablin. The sequence goes on along the minus strand of CM042994.1, from coordinate 2,267,861 downwards.
GATGATATCTCTATCTTAATCCATTATCTTGATAAATGTGACAGAAAATTGGCATTGAATGCAAATATATCCCCTCTGTATAATGTCCCTCTTACCTTTTTGACTACGCATTTAATGAACATTGTAATAAATGGGAATATATCAAAACTCTTTGAAGTAACTATTTATAGCAACTCCAACATCTTTTTTAAATTTTAGAGAGAATTTTTATAAAAATGAGAAGTTTGTTAATTTAAAGAATTATATTTTTAAAAGTCTTTCAATAAATTTTTTATATTTAAATTTTATTATTTCTATTCTCAATGTTAATTAATTATACATATTTTCTATATATTTTCTTTATTTTTGTTTTTATTATTAATGCAATATAAAATTTACTTTAACTCTTCATTCCATATTATTTAATTAACAAAAGTATTGGAAATAATGAATCATTAATGCATTTAATTTTAAATAACTTGATTTGGTTATCTAAATTTAAAGAATGAAACTTGTTATGTAAAATTAAAAGTTAAAATAGATAACTTGTTGGAGTGATGTTTTAGTTGAGTTTATTTAAAATATAAATAATTTTCTAGTTTAGAGAATCTCTTGGAGATGCTCTTAGAGTATCCTTAAGAGATTATGTATAATTTGAAGTGGATTTTAGATAATATAAAAAAAATTTAAAATTTAGAGTGATGTATTTTTATTCACCTCCAACAATTTCTTTATATTTTTTCTCTTCCCAATACTTATTTATTACATTTATTTTTCCCCATATTTTTAGAGTATAAAATCAAAGTGAAAGAACAATTATGCATTATAAATATTAAATAATAAATAATTAATTAAAAATATCAAGAAATTAAAGTGTTGGAAGTAGTGAAAATTTCAATCATTAAATTTTAAAATTTTGATTTGGCTCTTCAAATTTAAAGAAGCAAAACCATTATGTAAAAAAAATTGTTGTTTTAAAGAGGCTATTGGAGATATATTTATGTGTATAACTCTTTAAATTTTATATTATTTATTATTTAGAGAACCTTTTAGAGTTGCTCTTGGTAAGATAGTGATTACACTTAATTTTGGCCATTAAAATAATTTATTTGATCCTAGAGAATAGCTTAATGTGTAGCAGAAAGGAGGAAATAGCCTCTAATTAAGCTAAATGGTAATTTTCATCCTTTAAATTGAACTAAATGGTAATTGCAAGAGTGGTGCAAAAGACCTTTTTTTTTTAATTAAGCTGACAGTGGTGATGGTTTATTTTCAATATTTCAGCCTTTAATTAAGCTATGTATTAATTATAGCCGAAATTATTGATTTCTCTGAGCTGACAAGGACTGTTGTGAAATAATATAGTAATTTCTTTATCATAAATTAACTTCCTAAATCTAATAAGTTCGAACATTTTGCCACTCTGTTATAAACTTTTACACGCTATTAACTATAATTGGATTAAGAAATAAAAGAGAGAGAAATAAGCGAGAGTATAGTGTTTCGAAACAACTAGGAGTAATTTTTTTTTTGGCATTTTCCTTATTTTTCATAAATTTCAGATGTAAATTATATGATGGCAATAATTAAGTTTATTTAATTTTTTTCAAAATAGGAGGAAATGGAATAAGACGAAATCAATTAAAACATGATTAGTGACATTTAATCAATCCGTGATTTTTGACATATTATGTTTTCTAAGCACGTGTAATTAGGTGATTTGCTAATAATGCAAACAATTTAAGTTGATGGGACATTTAAAATTGATTAATTAAATTCTAGAGAGATATATTTGGAAATAGGATTTGTTCAAATCTTTTGACAAGTTTAGAGGGTCACAAATGTAATATGATTCAATTAATCAATTATGCGCTAAAGGAATGGGTGCACTAAAAAAAAAGTGATTTTGATATAAGATTCTAGTTAATAATTATATATAAAGGAAAAAAAGATTATAATAAAATTTGAGTAGTGTTTGTAAATTTTTAAAAAGATTAGTTGTAACTTTTAAGCAGACATTGTGTGTGAATTTTATATAGATACAAAAAAAATTAAATAAAAAAAAATTATTATTATAATAATAAAAAAGGGGTATAATATTGTAAAGTGAAGCAATAAACAGTGTTGGTGATGCTGCTGGAAAATGCAGTAACAAGAGGGTCAAGTTGGAAGTGGCTAATTCAATTTATACATTTCCCTAAAAAGATTGGATTATACATTCATCTGTACCTCTTATCTTATGTTGGAACTTTGGCTACGCAGCTTTTAATGCACCCTATCTTATTTTAATGAAAAAAAAAAAACTGTGTAAGACATTATCTAAAAAAATGAGTTTTATGAAATATAATTATAATTAGATTTTGATAGAAGAAATAATAAATTATTTCTTTCATGTGTAAGACATTATCTAAAAAAATGAGTTTTATGAAATAAATAATTATAATTAGATTTTGATAGAAGAAATAATAAATTATTTCTTTCATGAATTTATTACTAATAGGTACACGTGTTTTTATAGCTTAATTATTAGGAGATACAAAATCAAATTGAAGTACTAAGAGATACATTCTAATATTTTATTTTTCCAAACTTTTCATGTTTAATCCATTATTGACTTTATAAAATATGCGCAAAATTCTGAATCGGTGAACACCAATGTTCAATTCGGTGTACACCAATGTTCAAAATATTAATGAACACCAACTTAAAATAGACGTACAATTCGGTGAATACCAATGTTCAATTCCCCATGCACATGACAACCGACCATCTACAACCGGACGCCCAAATCTTGACTGCCTCTCTACCCGTAATCACCATCTCCACTCACCCACCCTCCCGACCAACTTAATACAGATGTACAATTCGGTGAACACCAATGTTCAATTCCTCCGGCCACGGTGGAAGTCGTGGATCCTCCGACTAAGCTGCCGCCCGACACCGGTGGTTTTGTTTCAGGTCTCCACATTCCCCCATTCGACGTAGCGTTCTCCTGCCCTGAAATAACAATTTGGAGGCGGCGGGATCTTAATAAACAGATCAGCGGCGGCGGGATCTGAAATTACAGATCGGCAGTTGGGGCGACTGAAAAGACGGCCGAAACCCCTGGACAGAAAAGCAGCGTCGGCAGCTGCCGTATTCGCGGACTCCAGTGAAGCCATATCTGCCGGCGAGAGCTACTCAGTGGTGAATGGGCGAAGATATCGTGGTGGAGGGCTTGTCCTCGATAGTATCCGGGTTATCGGATTTGGGATTGGCGGCGGATTTGGCTAAACTGGTAAGGAAATTCATTGTGGAGGTAGTGGAGAAGAAAGAGAGGATTTGGGTTGAGATTGATAGAGAAGGATTTTCGTTGGGTTCAGAAAGGAGAAAATGAGAATTGTAAATGCGAAAATATCTGGATAGTAGATAGATATATGAGAATATATTAAAATTTCATTTTTAAAATGTTTGTTAACACTAGTGTTAAGTAAGAGTAATATGAGAACTACAGACTTAAAGTTTGTATGCGTGAGTAATTCTAAAAACTCAATTTACTACCTAATAAATAGGTAGATAATTTTGTATATAACAGTTATTGACCCTTATTTCATTAATAATTCATATAATGACAAATACTACAAAAATAAATAAATAAAAATTAATAACATAATACTAAAATAAACCGAAAATGCATATATAGTATCTTGGATGATTAATAATTAATTAGGCCATAGGATCCGCCTAGTGTATTCCACTCCTATAATGTGGTATATGATTAATGAGATTTAACAGGACAAGATTGAATAGGTTGGAAATTAAATTCAAACTAATGTATCATCATGTTTTTTTTGAGAGATTGTGTGTGTGTATATATAGTTTGGATAATTAATCCGTAAATGAGATCATAAGCGGATCCATAATCCTAATTAAAGCAGTTTTATTATTTGGGCTGTAAGAACATGATGATGATGACGATAACTAACAGATTGACTTATTATTGAAAATTATTAATGGGACGTAAAGTAGTTGCCCCATAATGTGTCTATTCACAGAGGAGTTTTTCTTCTCATTTTTCATCATTACCATCTTTTTTTCTAATATTACTACATCGATCTCCTACTTTATTAATTAACGTATTAATTATTTTTGGTGATTTTTAGTTGTGTTAATGTGCTGAATTTGATCAGTTTTTTTAATATCTAAGTATTAACGAAGACATTTTTGAAACAGAATTAAACAGGGTATAAGATCATGAGTTCTAACTTGTGAAAAGTTAAGCATTGCTAATTTGTATTGTATTTTCTAAACTATTGATTAAGTTTAATACTCCTTCCCTTCTTTATCAACATTAGGGGCTTCCACTTTTCACAGCTGTCAATGCAGAATTAATCATAATGTAATTTATGTAATAATGCAGAAAATGTCCCTATTTAGAATGATGTATTTTCTAGTTTTGAATTTGGTTTAACTTGATGTAATCTTTTGGATTCAAGAACCTTGTATTTCTAGTGGATGCATTTTTTTTTTTTTTGCTTAGTCAATAAGAAAGGCAAAAATGGTATGGGATGTCTCACGGATAAGTCTGATAAAAAATGATATTTAATTAATTAAAAGTATTAAAATTGAAATAAAATTGAAAAAAATCAATATAAAAATGAAAAGTGTTATATCCTAGACTTTATAGATTGAGGCAAGGGGAGAGAAAATTGGTGTCTCAAATGGGATATTGGGATAGTAGGGGGTGGAAGTGGGATATAATTTGGAGGAGAGAATTGAGGGAGTGGGAGGAGGAGTTGGCTAACGATCTTCTTGATGTTTTAAACAGGTACCCTTTAACTTACCAGACAAATGACGGCTGGTGATGAGAGGCTAGTAAGACGGGCGTCTATCAAGTGAATAAAGTCAATTAGCTAATCCAAAGGAGAGATGATGGAGGGTCCGCACAGATGATGAGATTGTACAAGATGTGAAAAAATTCAGCCCCACTAAAATGCGTCATCCATGCATGGAAGGTGATGAGGAGTAGTAGAATTCCGACCGCTGCAGAGCTAAACAAAAGAGAGAGCTTATCGGTAAATGCAGCTACAAATTGCAACTTATGCAGTAATACATTGGAGGAGGTTGTTCATGTGTTCTTTGAATGCAAGAAAATGCAAGAGGTGTGGAATGAATGCTTCAAATGGTTGGATCTTCAAGTTCCGACGTCAAATGAACCCAAGATAAACTTCCTACATTTTGGTAACCTTATGTTCGGTTCGAATCTCCTGTTACATTTGGTGTTACCTGTTACAAACCGTTGGATGATTGACACGCAGGATAGACTAATCTATACCCTAACAATCAACCCTAAGGGGAATGGTTGGGATTTTCCCCTCCGCACACGTGTCACTCATCTAACACGTGTAACAAGAGATGTAACACCAAAATGTAACAGGACATCCGAAGCCCCTTATGCTGAGTAAGAATGATAAAAAGATGCTGGTGGAAATTTGAATTTGTTTAGTGTGGTTGGTGTGGAAAAAGAGAAATGAGATAGTCTTTAAAAATGGGAAATGGAACTCAAAAGAGATTATGGCTGAATTAAAAGCACAGACGTGGAGTTGGGAGTCCTTCATAAAATGAGAACTTAATTAGGAGTGATGCATGCTATGAAAAGTGGAGTTGAAACACTTTTACGTGTCTATCACAATAATTCTTTATTACCGATATGGTGGTGTAGTTTAATTGGTTAGAGCTGTGTCATCTTGTTCCTTATTCCAGATTGGGATTGGCTTGTAGAATAGTGCAGGGTTCGTTAAGAATGTTTGCTTAGACTTTTTCTTGTATTCTTGGGTATTTCTTATAACCAACAGTTTTTTCAATATAATTTTCTTTTCTTGATAAAAAAAATATATAAAAATGAAAAGTGTACAAAAATTCTTGAAATAAAAGAGTATTTTTTGAGACGACAACTCATACGCATTTACGTTATCAATTAGGATGAGAATTCCTACTAGACATGTTTATCATTGAAAATGTGTGACAGTGTCGTGACTTACTTATTCATTTTTCCAATATAACTAGTGAATTTTAATTGGTTTTTATGAGTGATTGCTATCATAAGAAGTAATATTTCTTATACGCTCGCTAGGATTGATAGTGATGTGTAATAATTAATGAGAAACATTAATGGTGCGAAGATATTTTGATCAACATATGTATAATTTTAAGACTTTTTTTAGTGTATAACTTAAAAAAAAATTGAATACTTCCTCCTAATTTGATCAACATATGTATAATTTTAAGAGTCTTTCTAGTGTAACTTCAAAAATTACTTCCTCCGTGACACACCACCCTTTATGTTTATTGTTTCACGTTATTTTAAGAAAATTTAATATTTTATCAACTTTATTGACTTTTGAGGGTATTTTAACTTTGAAAATAAAGTAATTTTTTAAGTTGTTGATTAATTTTTTTTTTAATTTTTGAAGGATTTTGTGGAGCAAATAAATAAAAAAAATGAAGGAGTCTGTTGAACGAAAATATATAAACTCTAAATGATCGGTATATCATTTATATCAGAAGCACCACAAAATCACTCATAACTTCAACAATATATGGAGTATACTAATACTATATAACTTCAACTAGGAATGAATTTTTAATCTATACCAATCCAAAGAAAACGTAAATGAGTTTCCCATTGTAGATTTCTAAATCCATTTTCAATTATTTCTCCAATCCAAATGCAATCATAAATTTCATTTTCATGAAATTACAACCAAGATGATGAAATTGTAAAAGCAAAATCAAGAATAAAAATGATGAAAAGGTTGAAGATTGAGATTGGCAGATGAATGTCCAAAAGGATGTGCTCCTCCAATCAACATATTGCAGAAGAATCTTAGCTTTAGGTTGGCTCCACTTCACAAAATCAAAAACTATAACAATTCATGAAAAAGAAAGAAAACCCTAAAGAGAGAGAGGGAGAATACACCCCACCCCATGTGTAAAGAAGGTCCCCCCATTAGAGGGTTTGTTTGATGCATCTTTTTCATTTGGTTTGTCTTTAACATTGTTTCTTCCAATTTCACCAATTTGGTACACACACTTTATCTCCTCTCACCAATCCTTTATATAATATTTGATGCTCCCACATATGTCAAAAAAGAAGGCTCCAACGCCATGTGATCCGGTGAATGCTTGCCCACAATCAGCATCAAATTTAGCCCCCTCCCCCGTGGGGTTCCCCCCGTCACGTTCAAAACGACCACTCGAAGAAATTTCCATGCACGGACCTAAACTGCATGTTACCCCCTCGTGCCCCTATGCCCTTATTGGCTTCTACCCATCCACATTCCCCCCCAACCCTACATTTTCATCTATCCTTTTCCATTCCAATAAGAATTAAATAAATATTATTCAAAGTACATTATTAATATATTATGATTTTCCCTCATCCTTGCATGCATGAGTGTAAATACATATTTATTGATGAAATTAGATTGTTTAAATGGAGTAATCAATAATGGAGATGGTTTTTATTTTTATATTATGGAATTAATTCAATTAATTGCAGTGTGTTTAAATTAAGAAGCAAATTTATAAGCACATTGTAATTAATTTGTCTACAACTGACGCTCTTTTATGGCGTCCGATAAAGTAGGGGACCTAAATAGGAAAATGATGTACTAATTTTATTTTAAGATTATATATTATATATAAGTATGTGTGTGTGTTTGAGTGTGTGTTTTGCTATGCTACAATTTAGAGCTTTTGTTGGTTAGAACAAGCCAGCTATTCTCACTTCATGTTGTTGTTTTTACATTTTGATGACAGAAAGGCCATTTTGTGATCTTGTGTGGTTTTTAGAACATGTCTCCCCCCTCCCCAAATAATAAATAAATTAAGTAAAAAAAAAGAAAAAAAAGGCTATTTGCACTCCCAAATTTACTAAACCTACCCCATTTACTAAACACACCCATTATAATTTAATAATATATATATATTACTAAATATACCCCACTTAAGACTTTTTATCCTTAAATTGTTAATATATTTATTAGACAATTATAAACCCTAAAAAACTCTTTCATCTTAATAACATCGTTCAAAGATTAATTACATGATTTGACGCAATTTTGTTAAATTCCGGACAAATTAAAATCATAAAACGAGTTGTTTCATGTTATTCTTAAAATCCGATCAAAATCGTTGGCAAAAAATGGAATATGAGGAAACTCCTAAAATCCGATTTGATAAGATGAATGAACCCAGAATACAAATTGGTTGAAAAATTAGTCAGATTGGGAAAAAACCAATTTATTGTGGACGAACGTCAAGACTGTGCATGCCCATTTGCCATTTATATTACTTGGAAAATAGTAATGATTATGATACATGACTGGTCATATAGAATATTTAGTAATCACATCAAATTAAATGCAGAATTTATTTTGTAATCCCTCGTAGTTTTGTATAAATAAATATGTTGACCTGTGGATTAAGAAAAATTATTTCAGGATCTATAATGTAAGAATAAGTATAGTAATTTGATGATTCAAAATAAAAAGTTATTAAAATTGTTGATAGATAAAGTAATGTATTAAGAATATTAATACTGTGTTGTTATTATTCACAACTTGCAAATAATAGGACGAATAAAAATGAAAAATCTGTCAAAAATATAAGTGAATGGAGGGATGATTAGAGTATAAATTCAAGATCATCTTCATAGTTCGAACCTACCTTAAAAAAAATTATGTTTAATTAAAAAAAAACACACACACACAAACTTTATTTATATTACAAATTAATTTTTATTTTTGAGAAATTGTAAAAGAGAAATCACCTTTAAATATGATTGCAAAACGTATACAGTACTTAATGTATGATATTTTTTTCTAAAGTGAAGACTAAAAATACATTTTGCAAAAATGTTTAAAGGTGAAATTCTATTAATTTTATTTTCAAATTTTCGATGAAGATTAATTCATAATAAAAGTAAAATTCATGATTTTTATCACTGTTAACTCGGAATTTTTTTTTTTCAACTCATTAAAACATGTCAGAATCTTCTAACAACACCCCGGCCGACTTCACAATTTTGATTTCAGCCAATCCCTATTACCTTTCAGATAAGGATTTCTTTTTTCTTTCAAAAAATTTTAAAAAAATTGTGAAGTGTTAAATGATAACAATTTTAATTTGTGAATAATTGGAGAGAGATATTTTTATGGTAGTTAATTATCAAATAGAAAAGTTTGAAGCTTTACCAGAGATGGAAAGTATGGAATTCAACAAAGAGTGGTACGTATGCAACACTAGTCACTAATTAATCACTCTTTAGTACTGTATTAAATTGCTTATTTTATTATTAGCAGAATCTTAGGGAAAATCATAAGAGTGAGACACTGAGTTTATTTGTTTTCTTGCAATTAATTACATATTTTATTCTAAAAGGACCAATAACATGACCCCCATTAACTTCGGCATCGATTAATTTTTTTTTTAAATATTAATTTTTGGATATGGGCAGTTTAATTTTTAATTATGAGGGATGTTAAATTATCCTCTACCTAGAGGTGCATTACGAAATTGGAATTTTTTTAATGAAAAAACATAATTAGTTTTAGTAATTAGATTTTTTTTTCAGGATTGTTTCTATTTTTAATTTTTATAATAATGCATATAAAAAGAAAGGTCATAAATGTTGGACATTGCACCATGTTATTTTTGAAATAGATATAAAAGTAGTTCATGACTCTATTTTAAGTAATAATTTTGAGTGGGTGTTTCGAGATCATCTCATGTTACAAAAGAGTACTAGAACAAAAAAAATACTTTCTATTTATTTTGTTCGTCGTACTGCTAATTTTGTGGCACATCGTATTGCTCGAGTTTCGTGATCTGTAGCGAGCCCCCATTGTTCAGTCGAACCTCCAAATTTTATGGATGGTCTTCTCAACATTTCTTGTTCATATGAGTTTAATTAATATCATTTATTTTGTTTTTAATAAAAACATAATTACGCTTAAGATCGATTAACTGTAAAAGAAATAAATGAGCAATCGATCATGGTATATAATTGCCCTAATCATAAAGGATGATGATTTAGTTTTTGTAATTTAAAAAACCAAATGAGTTGGGCGGATCTTGTTCTTGAATTTTTTTTATGTCTTAGTATTTACTCAGTGAAGTTTACAATTATCATAGATATATATAACTATAACAACTTTTTTTAATCTTCATTATTTTTTTGATCTTCATATCTAATGTTAAGGTGAAAAACTTAGGAGGGATTATTATTTAATTTAAAACATAAATCATTCCTTATTTTTTTACGTTATTCGAAAAGATCATAAAATATTTTTTCATCTCAAATCTTTTAGTTTTACTTTGAATTCGTTAAAAACAATATTTTTTTTTACCAATTTTGTATTATAACTTTGTAAAAAAACACTATTTACTTTCATCCCTTGAAATTAGAGAAGTTGAATATTTTTATGTAAAATGATTATTTTTATGAGAATTTAAAGTTATGTGACAATTTTGAAAAAATTAAAATTTTTAATATTAATTTAAATAAAATATATTTATTAGAGACAATTTTGATTTTAAACTGGATTATTATTAATAGATTTTTTTTAACATGTTTTAGGATTGATAGCATGTGTTAGATGCCACAAAATCCACCTAATCACATGCTTCCCACCCACATATGAACGAAATATTTAAATAAATTAAATTTTCACCAAATCACTTTATTTGGAAATGTTATTGTAAATTAATTAAAAGCCTTGGATTTATTGAAAATCTCTTGATTCTTTATTCTTAAGTAGCACGATGCTGATTTTCAATTGTTAAATCTTAATTGGTCTATTACTATCACTTGGTTTCAACTCAAACATATCAAATTATTGCAAATTATTGTGCTGCTATAATTGTTTCTTAATAGTTGCCTCAATCTTAAAAATGATCATTTTTAATTTCTGAAGGGAAAAAATAACTTCAAATTAATAATATGGCTCCGTAGAAATTATTATTTAATATTTATAATTTTTTATGTACAAAAATTTGTATTACTATTGATGTGTAGACAAATATTGAAAGTATAAAGAATTACAAAGAAAATCATGTCATCCACTCTTCATGTTATATTTAATCAAAATCAACAATTCTATATAATTTATCTCAATATAATTCTAACACACATTCTCTTCACACTAAAAAAAAATAGCAGAAGTTTAATCTCAATATCTCATCTCCAAGTATAACTATCACAAATGGATATTTTAAACTTTTCCATTGAAGTTTAATTTTCGAATTTTGGTGAACATTCTCCATTATTACCCATTCAATTTCAATTATTTATTTTGTTATATTTATAATTAGATGTGCAACTAATGTACAAGTTTTTATAAATTAAGTACAGTATTACATCAAAAAAATTTAAACCATAATGAGACCATGTTACAAAGCATATACTCAAGAAAAAAAAAAGAAGAAAAAAAGATTGAAATAAAATAAACACAAGCCATTAACTACACATATTTTTATTCAAATCCAAATCTTCAATATCATAACAGCATGATAATCATCTTTAGGAATTATTTTTTTAAGGTATGTTGCACACAATAATTATACTTGGTGCAAGTATTTATACATGTACATGACCGTATTTATTTAATATTATTATTTTTTCAAGAGGATAACATTTGGTGTATTTTGTATTATCCATTAGAATTTTCTATATATGAAATAACCCAAAAATAAATGTTGAGCATAAAAAAAGTTACATCACATCTAGATTAAATTATTAATAAATCATTATTGGGCTATGACAGTAAGTTGGGCCTATGTAAGTATGGCCCACTAATTAAGTTTGGTAAGTGCATCATTAGTTAGTTGTCTTGGGGACCAGGATTAACTGTAGCATATAGAAAAGCAAGATCTTCTTACTATTTTTATTTATTTTATTTTGGGAATGTTATTATTTATAAAATATAACTTCACATGTAACCCAATTTTTTTTTGTATTTTAAATATACTTTTTACGAATCACAATCTGTACTTTGTAGCCCACTCTTCTTTACATAACAGCGGGACGTCCACATCGAAATAAATCCATTATTAATTCAATTTTGTGGCCCAATTTTAAATATTTCCACTATAAAAATTGATATGATTAATTAATGTGCAAGTCCATTGTAATTTAATATTCATGCATTTTTATAATAATTAGAAGTCAACTGGTGAGTGGGGTTCATTATTTGCCCCAAAATTTAATATGAAAAACAGAAAAGTTGGATTGAGAAATTTTTTTAAAAAAAGCAACATAAAATATACAATTTCTTGAAAAAATAAATAAATTTTAAGGGTAGTTGATAAGATGTATTGTGGGGGAGAATGTGAATGAAACGATGATACTGATTTACAATCATCATGCTTATTATGAAGCAAAGAAAATAAAAAAATCTTCAATTTAATAATTTCTCCATTCTTTTTTAGACTATGAGTATATATATTTTCAGCATAAATACAATAATAATATCTTTTTGAAAGAAAAAAAATGCCTCTGTCCTCTCATTTACATTTTGACGTTAAAGAATAATATTTAGTGTATAGTGTGTGAATTTTGGATGTTATTTGCTCTTTTGCTCCTATTTTTTAAATTAAAGTGACATACTATATAATTTTGAGTATTTTTTGAAATTTTGATATGAAATGTGTGGTCCAATTTTATCAAAAAGAAAATGAATATTTTGTAACAAGAAGGATTAAAATGTTAAAATGAATATACGATGATTGACCTTCATGGGCTTTAGGCCCCAAATAAGTGTGTACAATATCTGGCCCAATAGCAAATTGCAGTCCATCTAATAAATAGAGGACTTTCTTATTGAATTGTCAAGCTAAGTTTCGATGGAATTCTCAATTTGCTTGTTGGTATATTCAGTTCATTGGGTTTTGAACTTTGATGTGTTTTTTCAAAGATTTTTTTATTATTTATAAATTAGTTCATTTTGAAGTTCAAATGTTTATATTTTAATTCAAATTTTAATCCGCCATATTATGAAACTATGTTTAGTCATATATTATACAAAATATTTGAAATTTGATATAGTTCATGTGATATATAATATTTAAAATATAAACAAAAATAAAATAAAAAATCTTACATTTAAATATTGAAGAAATAGAAAATTTCTTCAATTAGATTTATACGTGTATGATTTTAATCATGGTCTACTTGAAACCACCCTGCAAAAGCATATATATTACACAAATATCATCATATAAAATTATAAATAAACCAAAAATATATATAAATAAAAAAAGAAAAAAAATCTATGAACTTACAACACATGAATGAACGTCATTGCTTCCACACAAGAGCTCCCCGTTCAACAAATCCGTGGCTTCAAATCCCCCCTCCCTCACTCCTCTACACAAAATTAATCACCATAAATCATTTCCCAAAATAAAATAAATTTAATAATTAATATACTCCATTTTTATTGAAAAAAAAGAGGGAGTGAAATTGATCACATTGCACTAAACTAACCTTGTAGAAGTCAGCGGCCACAAAATTAGCCCGTCTATTGGCTGCAGCGCCGTGACACGTGCTCAGCATGTCGGCGAGCCCACCGGAGTTCTGCAATTATGCCAGTGGCTTGAGCGGAACTGATCTGAAATAGTTCACCAGAACCAAGGATTTGGTTGTGTCTGTTGCTACACTTGCCTTCTTCCATTCCATCATCTCCATCTGATCAGCAATCACCAAATCACTTACTTAGTTGTACGGTTAGTCTCCTGTGAACCGGGTTTACAGTGTAAACATGTGGTCCCCTTTTAATTTAAACCCCTAGCAATACATGGGGTATATAGAATTGGAAGGGACTACAGGATTTAGGGTAAAAAAAATCCGGGTTCACATACTAAGTTATGTAAACCGGATTTATAAGAGTGTTTGTGTAGTAGCACATGATGAGCTAATATGAAGATGCAGATAATTCATCACAAGATGATCAGAAGTTAAGTACATTGGTTTTCAACCATGTAATTCCACTGGTAAGCAATGCCCTCACTGGCTTCCTTGGATCAGACGGAAGTGAAGACGAGGAGCCTTTGGTTCTTGGAAACCATGTCGGAAACCAGGGGCCAGTCCTGTCCGTTTTTAGGCATGTTGGACAGGGGAAACCAGAACTTCATTAGCCCTGCATCTGTGAAAACCTTGGTCAAACCATTTGGTGTTTTAACATAGTCTTCCAGAATCACTGTCACGATTTCTGATGGATTCTTGGACAAGAATGCTTCAATTTCCCTCAATGTGTCTATTGCACGTTCCTATTATCATCACATGCATTCAACAAATTAATAGCAGTATATTATTTCGTTATACTATCTAGCTACAATGTATGGTGTCTTAGCTTACGAATTTAGTGTAGTCGTAGCATTCGCCTCCGAAGGAATGGCACAACCATATGTCTCCTTCGAAGTCGTATGTGTCGAGCATCAAAGCACGAACGCCGTTCTGACAAATTATATATCATTTGTGATGGAATGGAATTAATTAAAGAGAGGTAGGAATAGGACATATACATTGAGCTGTTGAGTGATGCTGTCTTCTTGATTTGTGACAGTGAGTCTTGGTTTGCCATCTTCTATTGCAAAAGCGTTGTGGGTTGTTAAAAATGCGTATTTGTTCAACGGTAATGAATTATTCTGCAATCACAAATAGTTCATTTTGGATATATCATCTCCAAATTTGTTACACATATAGTATGTATAGAAATGATGAAATTATACATAGGAGATAATAATGTAAGAAAAATATAAAAACTACGCTCTAAACAAGAGTATATATATAAATTATAGGATAATGATTACTTTCTTTTATTAAAAACTACCACTCCCAAAACATTTCCCGGCTGTTTCAGCTCATGAGAAAAGTGTGATGTGTGAAACTATTTAATTAAAATTTTAGAATATATTATTAATTTTATTAAAATAAAAAGGGACCATCGTCATTAAAATGTGGAGACCCTAGTTAGCCCCAAAGAAAGAAATAAAGGAGAAAACGATATTAGCTACGTTACGATTGACTAAACAACCACACAATCAAAGCAATTTTAGTAGGTTGAAGCATCGGAAAACAGTCAAAAGATCATACGGTTTAGATTAATCCACGTGGAGCATCAAAATCTCATTCACCCAATAGCAAAATAATTTTGAAAACATGTAGAGAGAGAAAGAGGGGGAGAGAGAGAGAGAGAGAGAGAGAGAGAGAGAGAGAAATGATTAGTGGCGGTTGATCTCACGCATCGGGAGCCATCGAAACCTGCTTCGCAGGATAAGCAATACAGGCCAGGCCCGGCCCGCAATCTGAATTCGTCGAACATCCATCCTTCACCTACACACACCAAATTCACACAACTGTGTGATTGATTGTTGATGCTAATTACCTTGCAGGCTCCATTAGAGCAAGCTGAGACCAGATTTACCAGAAAAAAAGCAGTGCTTAATGGAAGAACGACGGCTCTCCAAGTTACAGCCATGGCAGAATTTCTATCCAAAACAAAATCGCATTTCACACCTTTTATATATATGTATCACAGAAATAATTTAGACATATGAATTCGTGGGATTTAATTTAATTTAATGGTAAAAAATTAGATTGGCTGATTAACCAATGGAATGATCGTGTCTTATTATATGCGACGTCGTAGTACAACAAACAACTAAAGACGTGATTTCGTATTCAAAATGAGAGAGAAAGTAATAAAAAGCGTGACGGTGTTTATGTTTTCGTCGAAATTGTCAAACCAATATGTTTGAAAAAGCGTGTTTGCGATTAAACATCTCCAACTTCTCGTTTAACAACTTGGAAAAAAAAATGGATATTCCCAATTTTAACTTCTAACCACATTAATTATAGGGCGGTTTTGAATTTAATAAGGGAATATATGGATATACGATCATTTTGATTTTTGAGTACGAAGGAATGTCGGAAGTTGAATTCTACAACTTATAATATTTAAATTTTCTATAAAAAATTATTTATTTATAAAATAAATGTGAGTGATAATATGTCTTTTTTCTAATAAGAAAATGCAAAAGTTGCTTAAAATAAAATGGACCCCAACTAGACTTTGACTCAATATTTGTGTAAATGAGATTTTCTATTAATCCATCGAAAATACGACATGAAATATCAGATGAAATAGTGAATCCCATTTCCGATATTACCTTGGAAAATTTCATATTCTTTTCTATCCAAGAACTAACATTTAAGTTATTTTTAAAATGTGTACATCTATATATTTAATCAATAATTAATAAATAAATAAGTATCTCATTATTATAAGTAACATTTTGTTAGCTCATTAATAAGTTAATTTTGCACCAATAGTCTCTAATTGTGAATTCGACGCCATGAACTGAAAAGCATGACTTTTTCTTATCTTGGTTACAAAATTACTAAACACAGATAATGTTTAGATAATTGAGATATGCTGAAAATTAATCAATACACATTTGTAAAACATTAATTATTTGCTAATTAATCACTTATTTCTTTAATTCAATTCAAAGTTGGATAACCTCCTCTTTGTATCATCATAATTATCCCAATGCACTCTCTCCAGCCCTATTTCTTCGCTGCAATCAAATAAATAAATATTTAAAATTTCTTATTAATTTTTCAAATCAATAAATATAACATTAGAAAAATATAGATATGTACAATTGAACGTGTTCATTACTAATCTAGAACTTAGTATGATGTGAAACGGTGTTTATAAGGAAATGATGCTATTTATAATTCATTACTAAAATATGATACTTAATTTAAATTGGTTAAATATAACTTTAATGTAGTTAAAATATGAATGATTATTAAAATATATAAGTGATTGATTACAATATGATTTTAAAATAATTATAGCATGATATATGATTATTAAATATAATTTTAAAGAAATTAAAGTATGATAATTATGTGAGAAAGACTAATTAACACTAATTAAACATAGATAAATTTAACATTTCATTATCAACATACATATATACTGTATTAATTATTCATACTATCCTGATATTATTATTTTTGTATTATTAGTTAAAATTTAGTTAATTTTCTTTTTTAAATTATTTATCTTAGATTAAGCATAATTTAATCTAATTAAATGTAATTATTTAAGCACTTACATCACATTTATGAACGTCGTCACGGCCACATAACAACTGCCCATTTAATTCGTCCACGGCTTGAAATGCTCCTCCTCCCTCGCTCCTCTAACACCAAATTATATTAATTAATATACACATAATATTACATTTAAATTAATTATGTAAAAATTACAATAATTATGAAAATCTATGATTAACCTTATAAAAATCAAGTGCCAAAAAATTTAGCCATCTTTCTCCTGCAGCATGGTAACATGTTTGGATCAAAGAAGGAAGGTCTTCAGAATTATGAATGCAAGAAATCCCTTTTCTTGGAAGAGATCCAAAATGATTTATGAGAATTAATGATTTATTCTTGTCATTAAGAGCTGAAGATTCCTTCCTATTCACACAACTTTTTGGTAACAATCCATCGTCCCCATCTGATCATAATTCAATTTATAATATTATTATTATTAATCATCATAAAATAAAATTAAGCCTTCATAATTAATAATTAACTAAAATCTTACACTGGTTTTCAACCATGTAGTTCCATTGGTAGGCTATCCCTTCACTTCTTTCCTTGGATTGGTCGGAAGTGAAGACGAGAAGCCTGTGGTTCGCGGCAACCATGTCGCGAACCCGCGGCCAATTTTGGCCGCCTCGGGGCATTCTCGTAATTGGGAACATGTATTTCGTCAGTCCTGCAGCTTTGAACACTTTGCTCAATCCTTGCGGTGTCTGAACATAGTCTTGCAGCATTATTGTTACTATTTCTGACGGATTTGCCCTCATGAAATTTTCGATCTCTTTCAATGTTTCAACCGCCGGTTCCTACGTACAAAAATATTTTTATTTGTTTACTGATTTTAAATAGTGAAATAACTAAATAAACATTAAATTAAATATTAAATCATTAAATAATATCCTTTCCGTCTCATAAAAGTTTTTACATTTTTGGGACGGGGGAGTATGATCACTTACAAATGCGGTGATTTCTCTGCATTTGCCTCCTATGGAGTGACAAAGCCATATGTCTCCTTCAAAATCGTATGTGTCAAGCATCAAAGCGCGAACACCATTCTATTGATCGTATTAATTAAAATTAGGATTAAATATAGGAAATATAATAATAAATTAAAATGAATTAAGGTGTTGGAAATACATTTAGTTGTTGAGTGATTGTGTCTTCTTGATTTGCAAGAGTGACTCTTGGAATTCCAGTGTGGGATGGCTCCCCTTCTATTGCGTAGGCATTGTGTGTTGTTAAAAATGCGTACTTATTCAACGGTAGAGAGTTGTTCTATTATTATCCAACAATGAGTTAAAATAATCACTAATCTTATGAATTTTTAAATTAATTAAAAAGAATAGATATGCACGGATCCTAAATATTATAATAATACTCCCAATGAAATATTAAATTAAGACTTAATTACCACAATTTGGAATATTTTAGTAGCTTTTGATCGAACACATCTTGAGCCAATAAACCCATTTTCACAAGAAAAACAATACATTCCGGCTCCACAATCATTGTCGCTAGTGCAATTCTTCATCACCTGAAATAAAATGTAAATATATACTATATATATAGTCTGCTTTAATTAATTGATCATATAGTATATAATTAAAAAAGGAGGAAACAAGTTTAAAGATTGTATATGGAGATTGGAGACGTTGATTGTAGTACCTTGCAGTTTCCATTGGAGCAAGACTCGGCGGCAGTGGTTAACATCACCGCCACTATAACGGCGGCTGCCGCTGCCACCACCGTCGTAAACATGGTCAAACTTTCCTTTTTTTTTTCTTTCTTATTTTTGTGTGTTGAGGAATTATGAAGCTCTTTTTGTTCCTTTTGTTGCAACAAAAGTCAGAAATTTGTCAAATGGATTTGTTTCCTTGTAACAATGATGGCAATTTTAAATAAATCTAACGCTATGAATGGAAATATATGTTGTTTTATGAAAGTGAAAAGCAATGATTGCAAAACCTTCAAAAAAATTGCACTTCCTCATAGAGTGTGTATAATTACTTATTCAATTATTAGATTTAAAAAATGGATGGGATTTTCGCAATTTGCATTTGTACAAATATTTTAGCAATATAAATTAATGAAGCAAGTATTTTAGTTGATATAGATTGTCTAACCAAATCATATTTGAGATTGAGTAATAGAAATGAAAAAGATGTTGATTTTTTTTCTTTTGCTTGCTATGGGGTAATGAAAGTTTATATGCTTCTATCATTCAAATTAATTTATTCATTAGTCAATTTCCTATAATCAACCTCATTCACACTATCGTTATCCTTAATAATGATATCATTCACATTCCGTAATTTGAATTAAACAACTTATTAATTTTAGGAAAAAACTTGTGTGCACCCGGCGCACGTGGTGTGGTCCGTGCGCTTTTAAAATTTTGTGTTAAATTGTATACCCTTTAGTATAAAGATGTGTACCCTTTATTTTTAGAAGAAAAATAAAAAATATTAATAAAAAAGTGTATACCCTTTACAACAAAATTATATATCCTTATTAATTAAAGTGTATACCATTTAGAACAAAATAATGTACATTTACCTATAATTCTAAATTCTAAAGGCGCACGCAAGCATCACTCATTAATTTATTAGATTGATCATAATATTATTTATTTTAATAAAAAATATTGTAACTATTTTATTTGTATGACAACTATGTTGAATTTTTGAAAGAAAAAATACTCCTCCGTCCGGTTCTAAGGTATCAATTTTTTTTTGCACATGGATTAAGGAGTTTTATTATTATATGTAAAGTGGGTAGTTGTAGTAGAGGGGAGTGGTGGGCACAATCTTTTTTTTGTTTGAAGGATGTACTTTTTTACTAAATATGGGAAATGAATATATTTGAAGCGGACGACAAAAATAGTAAAATAGATACCTTAGAAGCGGACGAAGGGAGTACAGTATAAAAAAAATAAAATAAAATAATAATAATAATAATAATAATAATAATAATAATAAATCACACAAGCGAAATTAATAAATTCAAAACATATATTTTTTTTTACAAAGACTCAATTATCGACTAATAAAAACGAAACAATAATCGTATGAAACTAGTGGAGTACATCACAAATGGAATCCATGCATGATTCTTCAGTGAACTTGATATAGTATATTATAAAATGTTATTTAGATTTTAAGTAATTAGTTGTGATCGGTGAAGAAGCGGTTGAGGGCGGGCATGATTTCCGGCGGCCGAGTGCGGAGGAACTTACGGAGGCGGTGCTCCGCGTACTTTTTTCCTTCTTCCTGGTTTTCAAGTACTGGTGTTTTCCTATGATCCTTGTTTATTCTGCAAATTTAGTCATAATTTTTACTCTCTAATTTACTGGAAAATCTTATAACATAGTGCATATAACTAACATTATATGGGTCTGAGAATAAACATGGAGTAAAAATTAGTATTTATTTTAATTTAAGGAAAGAATTAAAAAGAAAATAAAAAAGACTAGTATTATTGTATTACCTGACATCAGGATTGAGGATAACATTTCTTGAAAGCTGAAATAGACACATTCCAGTGACAAAACTCATGGCAGCCACGAGAGGGTAAACCTGTTTTTTTTTTTTATTTAATCAACAATATTTTTTTATTAAAAAATCACAATCGAATAAAATCAAATATTAAAATATAAAATCATGCATGTCATAAAATTGCATGAATAAATGTACTAATATCCATGTGTCTTTAGTAACTCGTTGTTGAACTCATGAATTGTGTTATTAATTTTAATTGGTCCAATGTATAAGTAATTAAGCTTCATTTTTTCTAACCAAAAAATAAAAATAAAAATTCATCAGTAATTTTAATTTATTTTAGTTTTTTAAAATGTATAGCTTCATAAAGTACAAGAAAAAGTAATCGTACCTCTGGCTTCATCCAACGACCCATCTTTATGTAAATTTATGTCGAAAATGAGAAAATTACTTCTTCAAAAAACAGTATGAAAACTTTATGTAATAATGCATACTGTATGAGGGCATCCGTATTTATAATGTTACAATTTTGAGTTGGCATGATTTAGGACATACGTATGATGCTTATTATTTTATTTGACAAATTGATTGCAATGAAATTTCAGATTTGGAAATTACTTAGAAAACATATTCACAAAGCTTGCTTTTCAGTGTGCGCAGATAATTTTATTTTGACTTCTACACTAAACAAGGTACCTTCGCCTCTGGTTTTCTTTTCTTAATAAATAAATAAGTATATATATTAGGTTAGATTATGGAGTATGTTTTATCTTGAACTCCGTGGCAAGAAACTCAGATTGAATTAGAAAAGTCTTGTGGAAATTCTTGTCTAAACAAACCCTTGACCATTGAGTTCAATGGTCTAGATACTATTAAATAAAGGTGAAGTATTTTTGTATGTTAAATCCAATTAATGATTCACCATTCTAATTACTTATTACTATGAATCCATCAATTTATTACTTTTTATTTTTTTTGGAAAATTGCAGTGGATAAATTTAAATTGTAGTATAATTTTGCGGAAGATAAAGATAGCTTGAATATTAATCTATTATTATGGTTATACTATATAATATATATATATATATATGCACTCAGGTTGACCATCTCAACTCTTCAATAACAAACTGTGGGCTAATTTTGACTAAAAATAAATTAAACGCGTTCATAAATGGTCCATCTAGCACATTCCATAAATCTATATTTAGGGCCCAATATAATATGAATAGATGGGCTTTAAGGGCCAATCCAATTAAAATGAGGCCCAACACTATGTCAAAAATGGTTGAGTGTAGATGGGAGGTCATTATTAAAAGGTACAACTGCATCCACATCACATGTCCAGTTTGCTTAACTCTAACTCATGCTCCTCACCCAAACACGTGGACTGTGTGTTTCAGTATTTCAACCTTTTCTTTCCTTGAATCAAAATTCTTTCTCCATGTTTCTAACAACATTACTTTAAAAGAAACTAACAATCATCACATTTTTACTACGTTTTAACTCAAGTTTTTTTTTTTCTGATTTTTTTTATATCTTAAATAATATGAAAACAATACTCTAATCTAAATTAGACAGAAGCATAACTAGACATCATGCCCAAAACATACGAATACTCGTCATTAAGGATTTAACTACTAGTTTTTTTTTAGTGTTTAATTTTCTTTCAAATTCTGTAAATCAGTGATTATATTTGTCTCTCAAAATTCGAATGCTAATCTGGAAAATTTAATTCACGGCAATTTCTAATATGAATAACTTTCTTCAACACTGTATTGGAATTTCTCATCTCGTTATATGAAAATGAAATTTAACCATACATATGAAAACATTTTCTTATTACAGCTATTGTATGATGGAACCAACCTTGTATAGTTTCTAGATTGTTTTTCACCTATAACACTTTAACTACAATTTGGTTGATTATTCTTCATGTTATCACAACTTCCTTAACAAAAAAGACAGGGATTTGGACTAATTGAGCTGTCAAGAAAATTATGTGTGCGTGTTTTATTTTAGTTGTTTATATCAAATAAAAAGAGTATACATATTAAATTATAGGAGTAAAATAATTTTAAATAACAGTCATATTTTAATATACTACTATTTACTACTACATCATCAATAAACAATGTGTGCATTTGCTTTTTGAACGTTGAGTAAGAGATATACTCCATATTTTAATATGTAGTGATTTGAGGAATATAATATTTTATTATTGTATATTGAGTAGTTGTATTAGTATTGTATATGAGCCCCCATATATATTTATTAATTGATTTGTACGAGTGTTATCTATAAAAAGTGAAATGCACGCTTTGTATTGAGACCGGCTAAAATGACAAAACGCTTAGGCTGCACAGTTAAGAGTGTATATATAAACAATGTAGTTAGCATCCAACAGCCAGTGGGTGAAACATTCAAAATACATTACAAATCTTTCACTCTACACCTTTCCTTACATTCTATAGGGTTTTAAACACCTCCTCTCACAAAAATAAAGGTGTGATTCTGGTTATTACACTTGATAGTTTCTCTCAAACTAAAGAAAAATGAGAATATTTATTGCATCTTTCTTCCTTAGTATGCTGTTTTCTTCAATAGGTATGAGTTCCAACCCCATGAAACTGAATCCATGATCAATGCAGCTTAATTGTGTACCTTAAACCTGTTGTGTTGTTGTTTCGTGCAGCGGCCTACGACCCGTTGGATCCGAATGGGAACATCACAATCAAATGGGACATAATGTCTTGGACACCAGATGGCTATGTGGTCAGTTCAGTTCAATTCAGTAGCCATCCAACAAAATCTTTGCCACATATCATCATATCATCTCACTTTTCACATGCAGGCAGTGGTGACGATGAACAATTTCCAGATGTTTCGACACATCATGAGCCCTGGATGGACCGTGGGGTGGACGTGGGCGAAGAAGGAGGTGATATGGACCATGGTTGGAGCACAAACAACAGAGCAAGGGGACTGCTCCAAGTTCAAAGGAAACATCCCACATTGCTGCAAGAAAACACCTACTGTGGTTGACTTGCTCCCTGGAGTTCCTTACAACCAGCAGTTCAGCAACTGCTGTAAGGGTGGAGTCCTTGCAGCCTGGGGCCAGGACCCTGTGTCCTCTGTTTCCTCGTTCCAAGTCAGCGTTGGCCAGGCTGGGACGACTAACAAGACCGTCAAACTTCCCAAGAACTTCACTCTTTTAGGCCCTGGACCTGGATACACTTGTGGCCCTGCAAAGGTTGTCCCTCCTACTAATTTTCTTACGCCTGATCGTCGTAGGAAAACTCAGGCCCTGAGTAAGTTCCAACATTTGTTACCATGTTTGTCATTGTCTGATTCTGTTTCCAAGATTTGATGGTCTGGTTCATGTGCAGTGACATGGAATGTGACATGCACCTATTCTCAGTTTCTAGCACAGAAACATCCCAGCTGTTGCGTCTCCTTCTCGTCTTTCTACAACGAAACCATCACTTCCTGCCCTTCTTGTGCCTGCGGCTGTGAAAACAAAAACAAGTGCATCAAGTGAGCTTTGTCCTTTTTGTTCATCTCATGTATACTTCTTTTCTCCAACAGAAATAACAGAAATGTGTGTGCTTGAAACAGTGGAGACTCCAAACTTCTCAGTGTGGTGGGAATAAACACTCCAAGAAAAGACAACGCGCCTCTCTTACAGTGCACGCGCCACATGTGCCCTGTCCGCGTACACTGGCATGTGAAGGTGAATTACAAGGACTATTGGAGGGCAAAGGTCGCGATAACTAACTTCAACTACAGGAAGAACTACACGCAGTGGACTCTCGTGGTTCAGCACCCGAATCTAAACAATGTGACTCAAGTTTTTAGCTTTGATTACAAGCCACTTGTTCCCTATGCTTCTATAAGTAAGTTCCTTGGTCTTTAAGCATCTATCACAATCCAGAACCTGTCTGAATAATCTGTTTCTGTCTGCAGATGACACAGGGATGTTTTATGGGATGAAGTTCTACAATGACCTGCTGATGGAAGCTGGGCAATTTGGAAATGTACAGTCTGAGGTACTTCTTCAGAAGGATAAGAACACTTTTACTTTCAAGGAAGGATGGGCATTCCCCCGGAAAGTCTACTTCAACGGGGAGGAGTGCATGCTACCCCCACCCGATTCTTACCCGTACCTGCCAAACTCTGCTCTTTCGAATCGAGCTTATGTATCGATTGTCATATTCTTTGTTGCATTCTGCACTCTCACTATAATGTGATGAAGAGTCTGCAAGTTCTATGTTATTACAAATTTTGGAGCTTGAAATCATGAAGGTACAAGTATATATATATATATATATATATATATATATATATATGTATTAGGTGCAACTTAGATAGGGATTATGATCAAGAAAGAATCTGAAAACTGGAAACAATTGATGAAATACAATCTACCACAAGAATTTAACAAAATGTTCTTGTTTAGTTTCAATTCTATCATACATCAACTCAATAATCTATGAACAATGGCAAAGGAAAGGAGTAGACAGAAAATGTGTACACCTAGAAGAAAAAGAATGGCAGCATTCACAGCAATTACAGTTAGCTGAGAAATTTTCACGTCCTTCTCAAATTTGTGCACCTGAATCATCTGGACACTTGAAAACGACACGGGGGTTTTAGGTTCATCAATCGTCTTCCAGTTCAAGAACGGTCTGCAACGGTGGACACACATACAAAACTTTGTCGTTTGATGGAAGATTCTCAAACACATGAAAATTGGAACGCCATGGATAAGAACAGCGTAATCAACAGCATAAGCAGAGAGACGTCTCTACGTAAACTGGCATTTGGCAGATACGGATATGCATCCGGAGGTGGCATAACACAGTTATCACCATTGAAATAGATTCTTCTAGGAAAAGCCCAACCCTTTTCAAAAGTGAACGTGGATTTGTCCTTCCGGAATAGAAGCTCTGACTGCACGTTTCCTAGAGGGCCCGCTTGCATGAGGAAGTCGTTATAAAATTTCGTACCCCATAGCATAGCAGTATCATCTGTAATGACAGAAATGCAACATTAGTTCCGAATTGGATTTACATCTCCATTGCATAATTTTAAAGATTTGATATTGTATGAACTAAATGATAAGAATAAGTGGCACCAAAATGTAGGACAAACGAGTGAAAGAAAAAAAATGTGAATCTTGAAATATGACTGACTTATATTTTGGTAAGGAGTTAGTGGCTTGTAGTTGAAGCTAAATATCTGCGTAAGATTGTCGAAGTTGGGGTGTTGGACAACCAAGTTCCACATGCTATAATTCATCCTGTAATTGAAGTTTGTTATTGAGATCTTGACTCTCCAATACTCCTTGTAGTTTAGCTTCACATGCCAGTGGATTCGAATTGGGCACATGTGACTGGTGCACTGGACAAGAGGTGCTAAATTATTGGCCTTTTGACGACCGGAAACAACTGAGGCAATGTAGGGTGAATCCGGACTGCGAAAGGCAAAAGCAAAAAAGAAACACACAAATTAGTAAGACGATTAAAAAATGAAAAAATAAATAAATAAAAGGAGTAAGATCAGAGATTGGGAATTAGATAAGGGAAACTCACTTCACACAGCTTCCTGGCTGAGTATTGTTGTTTTGGCACCCACAAGTACATGTAGGGCAAGGGACAATTGTGTCATTGTAAAAGGACGAGAGTGAGACACAGCATGAGGGGGTTTTTTGGGCCAAAAACTGTGAATATGTGCATGTCACATTCCATGTCACTGCAATAAGAGAGATATGAGAAAGGATCCAATAGTCTGTCTGAATTATGACTGCTAGAGGGCCGACATTATAGGTAAATTATTTCATTAAAAGTAACCCCACCATGTGTCTAATAAATAACAACTCATTCATACATCAGATTTGACGTAGTAAGCAACCACATGACGAAAAGAGTAGTTCATCTTTATCGTTAAAGATCCAAAAAAGTATGGATAAGACAGAGCAAGTATGGTGTAACTTACTCATGGCTTGAGTCGTCCTTCTTCCATCTGGGGTCACAAACTTAGTAGGTTTTCCAACTTTTGCAGGCCCACAAGTATAACCAGGTCCTGGGGCTTTCAATGTGAAGTTCTTGGGCATCCTAACAGTCTTATTGGTAGTTCCTGCAGCACCAACACTGACTTGGAAAGAGCTGGCAGCTGTAGCAGGATCTTGCGCCCATGAATTAATCACCCCTCCTTTACAACAATTCGAAATTTGTTGGTTGTAAGGAGTTCCTGGCAACAAATCAACTACTGTTGGGTCTTTCTTACAGCAATGAGGGATGTTTCCTTTATATTTTGAACAATCTCCTTGCTCAGTGGTTTGACCTCCCATCATGCTCCAAATTACTTCCTTCTTTGCCCATGTCCATCCCAATGTCCAACCTGGTGCTTCGATGTGACGATATTGTTGGAAGTTGAATATTGTCACTGTAGCCTGTGCATTTTCAACAACCATAGAGCTTACAAAACTATAACGTATAATGAAGGATAATATAAAATCATGAACATCAAGTTAATCTACTTAGCAACTGCATGCGTTAGATCTATCATAAGCTTCCTAATTCCTATGAATTGCGTTGAAGAATTCAGGAAAGAGTCCCAACACTCAAGAACACAATGTAAAAAATAAAAAAATTCTTAAGAAATTTACACTCAGAATAGTTGAACAGACAACAATAACACCAAAGATTCGAGATATAGAATACAGAAAGAAATTCTAATTTATGAATACCACATTCACATTTTCTGATTTCAAATTTCAAAATCTTGGCTGGAAGATAAATCTTCACAATGAGGAAGAATAAAGGGAACCATAGTATGCAAATTCGAGAGAAAATAACACTAACCACATAGCCATCGGGTGTCCAAGAGATAATATCCCACTTTATGGTGATATTGCCATTAGGATCAAGTGCATCGTAGGCATCTGAAGGGTAATAAAAAGAAAACAAACACATCATATTACTCAGAATTATCATCAAGATGCATCCGAAAACTAATAATTTGATCTCCAAACAAGCATAAAAGCCCAAAATTCATCAGAAAACCAGATCACAGCACAAAAAGAACATAAACACATAGAAAATCTTACATTTATTGAATAATAATACACTCAGTAATCAGAATATTCAGCAAGATGCATCCAAAAAACTAGGTCAAAATACATAATTAGATCATCAAAGTAGCATAAAAGTCCAAAATCACTGAATTATCAGTTTCCTTAACCATATAATTAAATCCTGAATTCTACTACAACAGATCAATTATCTAAGATCATGAAAGAGAGAATGAGTCATAACAACATTCACAAGTCCCAAATCCATCCGACCAGAAAAGCAAGAAAATTACTATCACTGGATCGATGAACAGCTGGTGCCCACTTAAAGTTTCACTATAGTAGACCAGAAACACTCAAGAAAGAAACTGCAAAGAGCCTTAATTTTGGATTTAGCAACAAAAAGAGGTCAATGATGCACACAGCTTACCAAAGATCCGAACTTGTTTGCAATCAAATCAGAAGCATTCAGGGAAATAATTGCAATTAATTCTTTTATTATACGGATAATCAAAGTTCTAGAGCCCACCTCACCAAATTCATTATCAAGAAAACATCACATCAACCAAATTATATTTAACAAAAAGAAAAAAGAAATGGCGAAACAACAGACAAGGATTACCTGTAGAAATAAATTGGAAGCAAGAAACCAAGAAAAACAGCAAAACAGCCGGAGTAATGACTCTCGACAAAGATCTGAAACAGAGCCCCATTCTCCCAGAGGCAGATTTTCTTGATCCCAAAGAGCTCTCAAGATCTGCAATTGATGGTGGGAGAGAGAAAGAGAGAGAGGAGGATTACCCGTTGTGGGTGGCAAAGCTTTAAGTAGAGCAAAGCTGGAGTATAATTTTTCTTTTTATAAATAAAGTCAATTAACAACTGTTAACATTCTTTATCACTTGCATATATCACACTGGTGTATGTAATACGACACCGTATAAGACACATTTTCCTCCCTTTAATAGATTATTATAGAAATATTTAATTAAATATCATCAAATATATACTTATTCTGTTATTTCAATTTCCTTAAAAAAATTCATATAAATTTTAATGTGTTGCCTATGAAAAATCGAAAAAGAAATATCTTTGACAAAAGCTTGTGTGTATCCGGGCACACGAGAACACATTTCATGTTCCTTTAGAATTTTGTGCTAAATTGTATATCCTTTAGTATAAAGATGTGTACCTTTATTTTACAAGGCAAAAACTTGTGTGCTCCCAGCCGCACGGAAGCACACCCCGTGTGGCTTTAGAATTTTGTGTTAAATTGTATACCCTTTAGTATAAAGATGTGTACCTTTTTTTTTTGAAGAAAAATAAAAAATAAAATGAAAAGTGTATACCCTTTAGAACAAAATGGCATACCCTTATTAATTAAAGTGTATACTCTTTAGAACAAAATAATATACCCTTATTCATAGTACTAAATTCTAAAAGCACACTGCCTGCGCCTGGTGCACGAAAGCCTCACTCATATCTTTTCTTTAATTGTTATTTTTTCTGTGTAATTAATTGGCTGTGTATTAAATAATATTAAGGAGAATTTTTCATATTCTGCTCATCCCATATTCATTGATCCATTTTTTTAATAAAAAAAAAGAAAAAAAGAAAATCTAAGTTCCAATTGGGTAGTTAGCTTGTTGATTTGTGACTAAGTGCACAGGGATTTTCAAGATTATTTTAAAGAAAAAATACAGCCCATTAATTTGTTTATATGAAAATGACAATTGACAACCCAACTAAGGGTGTGCACATAACAGGGAGAAAAAAAGGACATTTTCCAATTAAATTAATTTGAGATATGACCAAGTTATTTAGATGATTCTTGAGATCTTTAATTAATTAAGTATAACATCCTTTTGAATTGCAAATTAATACTTCTCCCTTTAAGTTTATTGCAATACTAAAAAGTAAAAAATATATGCAAAGCAAATATTACAATAGCAATAAAAATAAATGTATCGTTTTAATTGGCTTAAAATAAATTATAAATTATTAAGCCCACCTTTAATAGAATAGAATTAATGAAGTGATTGAATAAGATGGTCGAGTTTATAGTTCAACCTCTATTAATTGCAAGCAAAGGTATAATGTATTTGGTTAAAGAATTAGTCGAGATTTCAATTTAGATTGTGGATACAAGAATCAAGATTATTATTTATTTCAAAAAATCCAAAAAGAACTTTTAATTTAATGAAATAATAATAATATTAAATGTATCCGTCGTTCATAATTTTAGTTTTAGGCAAATAAGGAAATTCTGAAAAAAAATATTTATTTAGACGTATGAAGGAAATAAATATCACATTCTCCAAAGCTATTACTATTTCATTATTTTTTACATCTATCCTAGATATAATAATTTTTTATTTTTATTTTGGTAGTTTTAATTATTTCCTTAACTATCAATTAATCATGTTTTTTAATATAAATAAACACACAAACATGTGGGCAGGAAAATCAAACATAGCCGACAAAAAGTACAACTATTTTATGCACACACATACCTCATAGATTAGATATGCACCAAAAAACTGGAATCGACGGTTCGAACCGGGGAACCGCCGGTTCCGAATCGGGGTGCATGTCTATCATAGATGGCGTGGGCCTTGCATTTGACTCTCATTTGACTCTCATTTTCTCTACTTATTTTTATTTTTTATTCCCAAATTATTATATTATTCATCCACGCTCCAAGCACTTCTATATTTATTTTTATTTAGTTATATTATTTGTCACCTTGTGATTGACACTTTGTGAATTTCCAACATTATAATAAATTTCCTCACTTAAATTAAAATATACTCCTAAATCGAAATATAAAGACAGTGTATTAAAGTCAAATATATGATAACATCTTAAAACGAACACAGACGAAAGAAGTACGAAGTCTCACATAAAATATTTAAATAGAAATAATTTTGAAAATAATAAGTGGGCCTGGAGGACAGTGGGATCCAGCCAGATTGCAGTTGCTGATAACGAAGGGTGTATTCACATCACCGACATAAGTGGGCCTGGCCGACTTCATTGGGCTGACTACATTGGGCTTAATACAACAGGTGAACGCTGATACCGTAGTTTAATTGCCTTATTTACTTGCATGCCACATTCCATGTCACTGCAATAAAAGAAGCATGAGAAAGAATTCAATAACCTGTCTGAATCAAGGCCTCACTTTATATAAGTCATCGTGTTGAATCTCCTGTTTCATTCGTTAAATGAAAATAAAACTTTATGTTTCATTCCTAAAAAAAAATTTAAGCAACGAAGTGAACAAGAATTGCAATACTAATATATAACAGGAAATCTGAACCGATAAATTGTTTCATTAAACGCAAGATCCAAGCATAACTTACTCATTGCTTGTGTCACTCTTCTTCCATCTGGGGTCACAAACTTAGTAGGCTTGCTTCACAAGTTTGGCCGGCCGGCAAGAGTAGCGTTGTCCCGGGGCTTTAAATGTAAAGCTCTGGGGCAACCTAACAGTCCTGTTGGTATTTCCTGCAGCAGCAACGCTAAGTTGGAACGAGCTCAATCCATTAGCCTTAATCACACCTCCTTTACAACAATTTGCAATCTGTTGGTTGTAAGGAGTTCCTGGCAACAAATCTACTACTATTGGGTCTTTCTTACAGCTATGAGGTATGTTTCCTTTGAATCTAGAACAATCTCCTTGCTCAGTGGTTTGACCTCCCATCATGCTCCAAATTATTTCCCTCTTCGCCCACGTCCACCCCAAAGTCCAACCCGGAGCTTTGATGCGATATGATTGGAAGTTGTATATGTTCACAACAGCCTGTGCATTATCAACAACCATAGTTCCAACATGTAAACTATAATGCAAATGGAAGGACACTATATATATAAACAAGAAAAGTAATTTTTAATCTAGTGTATCTAGCAACTGCATACATTTGATCTGTCACATTTGGATTCCAAATATCAAAATCTTGACTGCAGTATAAGGTTCATGTTCACAAGGAGGAAGAAAAAAGGAAACCAACGATACGACGATTCTAGAAAGAATAACACGTACCACATATCCGTCAGGTGTCCAAAAGATGACATCCCACTTTATGGTGATATTGCCTTTAGGATGATGAGCATTGTAGGCATCTGAAAGGAAAACAAAGAAAGTAAACACAACATATTACTCCGAATTTTCAGCAAGATGCATCAGAAAACTAGGTTGCAATGCATAATTTGATCTTCAAATAAGCATAAAGGCTCAAAATTCATAAGAAAACTAGATCACACTGTAAAAAGGATAAAAACACAAAAAAATTACCTATATTGTATAATACATTCATTAATCAGAAAAAAAAAAACACTAAGTCACAATGTATAATTTGATCTTCAAATAGCACAAGAGTCCAAAACTCACTGAAGAATAAATTAATAGTGATTGTAAATTTCATTAACTATATAATTGAATCATTAACTATGCAAAGAGAAAATGAGTCACTAGTCCCAAATCCCACCAAATAAAAAAGGTTGAAAATTACATCATTGGATTGATGAACACATGGCTATGTTTGTTTAGATCTTAAAGAACTGATTATATCCAAAAAAACTTTCTCTATGTAGTACCTATTCACTTTTAAATATACACAAATAGTATATTATATCTCTCATAACTTATATCTTTCTCTATCATACTTTTCAATCATATCATTATTCATTATTGTAACATCACTGTTTCATAGTATGATATTCACAAAGCATCTGCCCTTTTAAAATCCTATACACTAGAAAAAAAATCTAAACCCAAAACAAAGTTATCCTTCAAGTTTCAGACCAGGAACTCTCAGACAAACTTGAGGGAGCCTTAATTTGGACTTATTAACAAAAGAGGTCAACTATGCACCCAACAAACCAAAGATCAGAACTTGTTCACAATCAAATTCAAATCAGACACATTTAGGGAAAAAATTGCTAGTATTAATTTTTTTAGAGCCCACCTCAACAAATGCACTATCATCAGTAAACATCACATTAACAAGATTAGCATTAAAACAAGGGAAAGGGAAGGATTACCAGTGAAAGTAAAATTGAAGCAAGAAAACAAGAAAAAGAGCAAAAACAGAGAAAGTTATGAGTGTGGAGAGAGATCTGAAACAGAGCCCCATTGGCAGGATTTCTTGATCCCAAAGAGGTGTAGATCTGCAATGTAGAGAGTAAGTGGCAAAGCTCAAGTAGAGCAAAACTGGAGTTTATAGTATTTTTTTGACAAAGTCGTCAATTAAGCTACACTTGACACTTGTTCACATTCTTCAGTCATGGAATAAAGAGCCGGCCCGCTTGCCTCCGCTCTTTTAAATTTTGAGTTTATTTAAGCTTGAATTGAATCCATGCTCCTATAATATTCCATGTATCAACAAATGTAATTGAACTTCTTTTGAAAGACTCTAGACAAATTCCATAAGATTTTATAATAATAATAATATAAAAAAATTATATTCATCCCTCCTTTCTTAAACATCGTTAACTAATTTTATCGATTTTGGAGTAGTTTAAAACTCTATTGTTTAGTAATTTTATGCGCACCACACCTCCTTTGTAAATTATAATCGAATTTTTTTAAGGTAAATAATTTCATAGGACAAATCAATGAAAAAAGAGAAAACGATGTTTAGAAACCAAGAGGGTAATTGTTAACAAAACATATCTTACATCTAGCAGTGTTTTGCTCAAACTCACTTAATTTGAGTGATAATTCCTTAAGCACAGTGATTAGTCATTTATAGTTGGGATGACTAATTAAAGAATTTATCGAACCACAGGGAGGAAGGTACTAGGGTTTAAGCGATCTTGTGTTCGTCATAGTTTTATAGAGACGATAATAAAGGGGAAGAATTAATCAAGAAATTACAATTAAGCAATTAAATGACAAGATAAACAATGGGATAGATGAATGAATAAATGAGCCAAGTAGATAGAGAATGAGACTAGCAATACTTAAAACATGGAAAATATAGGTATCATGCAACGAATTCATATATGTCATGGATTAATAATTAAGGGCCAACACGAATTCCACCTAAACTCCCTCTCGAGATGGATATGATGTAGATCCTTTACAAGGTCTCAAAAAGGCTCTAAGGTTGATTCTCAATCAAACAATTCCAACTAGGTACTAAGTTCAATTAGAAAGTCCCTTCACACGATCAATTGACATCTCGATCTAACAAACCGAATGTTCTATCAAAGGGTTCTAAATCTTAAAGGATATTTCTATCTCTTTAAAACTTATAATGAACATGAAGTGTATGAAGAAATGATTCAATGAACTATCCTAAACATATAATTGATTTTCAATCTAATCACATGCCCATGACAATTAATCACACAAATCAACAATACAAATCAAGCAATTAACAATCAATAATAGAAAATTAGCAATTCCAATCAACATATGAATTCAATTGCAAAATACCTAAAATTATCCAATACAATTGATCATATTGCTAATCTCACAAAGGAGATTAGCCTCTCATAGTTTCAAAGAAAACAACATTGAGAATTTTATATCTAAAACGCATGATTGAACTACAAAGTAGTCTACAAAAATTGGAATTAAAACTCCCTTGAATAGCTTCAATGGTGCTTTTCTTCCTCTTCTTGAAATCTCCACTCCCCCTTGCTTCTCTAACTACTTGGATGATGGATTGGATGGTGGATTCAAGGATTGGTGAATGAGATGAAAGGTAGATGGAATGGAGAGAAAAGTGTGTGAAAAATTGTGTGAATTATGTGTCGATTGGATCCAGGAACGATTTCTGCCTTATTTTCAAGCCAAATGATGTATTTGTGGGCCTAGAACCTTCTGGAAGACGTACAGATCAAAATTTTGACTTTTG
Source organism: Pogostemon cablin (assembly GCA_023678885.1). Lineage (NCBI taxonomy): Eukaryota > Viridiplantae > Streptophyta > Magnoliopsida > Lamiales > Lamiaceae > Pogostemon > Pogostemon cablin. Next base: position 2,233,283 of record CM042994.1, on the reverse strand, counting down.
ATCGAACACGGGTCGTGCTCGGTAGGGCGTGCTCGATACCTGGGTCGAGTAGGTGCAGCGCAGTCTCACCGTTTCATGCATAACTTCCACATCCAAAATCCGACTCGAGTGATTCTTACGCTCACACGATTCTCTCTTCATTGGCTTTCTATCCATATAAAGATCTGACAAAGAGTCTAACATTTGAAAGTGTAAAAAGTCATGCAAAGTGGCACACCATTTTAATCATAACTTTCTCGTTTGGACTCCGAATTGAGCTCCTTTTTTTTCTACGTCTTTGTTTTCATGTCTAGAATTCATTTTTACCTGAAAATCATACGTTTAAGTTCACTTTCACACATTTTCATAAAAACACAAAACACAACCAAATAGTACACAAATACACATAAAATAATACGAAAACACATATAAAAAGACACTAAAATTTAGGTGAAAATATAACTCATCACCCATCTACTTCAATATCACCCAATTAAAGCAGGATAGCTAAATTGAAGGTAGTAGTAACTAAATAATCCCTCTATCCCAACCCCAACTCTATTTTTTTTTCACACATAACATATTTAATAATTAATTTATTACTAAAAAATACCACTTGCACTCTAATATAATGTAAATGAGAATGAGAAGATGAAGCGGAGGGGTTAATTTAATTATCAGAGTTGGCCTGGGCCCACTTTATTGGGCTTTCTGAAACTAGCAAATTTTCCAAGCATTTACTTGCTTTTTTCATGCACTCCTAAAAATATTATATAGGCCCATATTTATAGGCCCAACAAAGAGCTGCTTTTCTTGCAAGGCCGTTTCTTAATTTGAATAAATCTTCAGCTTCAATTCACTTATATTGTTATTTTCTTGTTAAATTTGACCCTCTTTCTCATCATTCTCAAATAACACTCCACTATTAAACTCTCAAATCTCATATCTATCAATTAAATTCAAATCTAAATGATTTTAGTATGTAATTATTTGATTTTGGTATATATGGAGCATGTAATAAATTAGTTATTTGTTCACTATATTTATAAATTATAATAAATTAATCCCGAGTGATGAGTTGCATTTATTAGGATCCATAAAGATCATAATTATAATTAATATTATTACTCTATTAAAATTATATCTCAATAGTCAAACTACAACATCATCTATTCATGCATTTATTTTGTCACTGTTATATTAATTTAATGCAATTTTTTTTATCCATTAATAATTGTAGTGCGAATTATTTAAGTGATTATCGACCTTTAGGCCAGTTGGCATCGATGGCTATAAGAATTATGTGACACTCAGAGCCTTTCAAGATAAAAAAGACTAGGGCAAAGGGTCAAATTTGACCCTCATCTTATTGTGTGGGATCACATTGGTCCTTTATCTAACTTTTTGTTCATCCAACCCCTTGATCAATTTTATTAGGATCAATTTAACCATTTTCAGAAAAAACTAAATATCAAATATTTATTTTATTTCTCTCTCCTACTTAATTTGAGTTAATAAACGTGATTTACCCAAATATTAGTTAAAGGAAAGTAATAAATGTAATTTCACAGTCGCCGTGGATAAGAGCTGTAGATTCAAGCACCCCACCCCGAATGCATCCCCCTCTTCTCGCTATCTCGCTCTCCAAATCCTCTTCTCCACCACACTCACTGCACTTACACACACTCGATACAAGCTCTCATCCTCTCTTTGGGAATCTCCCCAAGCTCAGAACCCCCGACCCTCCGCCTTGCAGTCGCCACTATCTCCGCTTCCCGCAGCTACCATTCTCAGCGGTATTGTGTGCTCATAATTAATGTAATTATGTGATTGCTGATCTGATCGATTGATTCAAGAAATTGAAATTCCCACCTCTATTAGATTCTCGTATTTTGTGTCGACGAGATCGGGAGGCCACGACTCTCCATCGCCGTACGATTGCTTTTCAAATTCACCGGCGCCACCGCGGAGTCGCACGGTGGCACCGCCAGAAACTTCACATTAGGAGAGATCTGCAACATCTTGGAGAAAATATTTGGAGGTTCTTTCATGTGATCTGCTGTCTCACGGAGTGCTGCAATTATTGCTTCCACCATTGACTCCGACGACTTCTTCGCCTCCAGTTACGTCGACGGACAACCGAGGTGAAAGAATTGAATTTGTTTTGTCGGAAACTGTCACGGTGGTGGTACAGAATACAGATTATGTTGACTAATTTTGGATTCAATCTGTTTTAACCCAAATTAAGTAAGAGAGAGAAATAAAATAACTATTTGATATTTAGTTTTTTTTAAAAGAGTTAAATTGATCATAATAAAATTGATTAAGGGGCTGGATGAACAAAAAGTTAGATAAAGAGTCAATTTGATTCCACACAATAAGATGAGGGTGGGTCCAAACTGACCCTTTGCCCAAAAGACTACAACTACATTTATTTATTCATATTATTAAATATATATTTAAATATATCTTGTAATTATTTATTTACACAAAGTTAAAGATAATTAATTTTCTTGGGCTTAACTACGCTGGTCGCTGAGGGATAGGTTAGGCAGGAGTATGGCCTCTAGCTAGCCTTTCTTCCGTACTCGCATTATTTCACACTCACATTATTCTTCTTAGAAGGCAAACCCAACGAATAGTATTATATTGTGTCCCAACTTGTGTCCCGAACACAATGTTTATTTTTTTTATTAGGTAAATGGATTTTATTAATTAAAAAGGTTGAAGAAGGGTAAGAGAGTTACCACAACTTCAAACAAAAGTACAAAATTACAAAATATAAATAGTGAATTTTATAAATGATCGTCATCTCCTGTTTCGATATACTTTCTAGAATTAAGCGACCAATCTTTAAAATTTCCAAGCCTATTCAAAAAGGTGTCTTGAAGCCAACTTCATATTCTTGATTTCAATTCATCCAAGAGTTTATCCACATTTCAAGCTTCACCACGAAAAATGTATGCATTTCTATGCTTCCAAATAAACCAAACAACACATTGCCATATGCACACACAAAAATCTTTTCCTTTCTTCCCTCTAATAAGATGACTAAAATGTAGTAGGTTCATTGAGGGAAAAGAAGAAAGAGCCGACTCAACTCCAATCCATTTCAGACATTTCATCCATATATTATATACAAATCACATTCAAAGAAAACATGACGTACTGTTTCCAGGCACCTGACACATAAAACACAATTGACATTGATGTTTACTGGAAGGCATTTCCTCTTTTAAAGGTTTGTCAATGTAGGTACTCTTTCCCAAAGAACTCTCCACGCATGAACACGCACTTTTGGAATGACCAACTTATTCCACACCAACATGAATTCCTTTCTATGCACTAGATTTTCAGTGATTTTCTCTTTTTGAAGCACGTCGTATCCAACATTAGTAGAATATGTACCATTTTTTCCTTCCTTCCATTGCCATAGACATGCACCAAAAAATCGGAACCGGCGGTTCGAACCGGGAATCCGCCGGTTTTAACCGGAATCGGAACCGCCAAAAAAAGAACCGGAACCGGTAGGGGAAGGTTCGGTTCCGGTTCCTCATATTTGGGAAAAAACCTACGGTTCCGGTTCGAACCGCCGGTTTTTCAATTTTTTTAATTTTTTTACTTTTTACGCTTAAAACCCCAAAAAAATTAAAATCGGAACAGGCGATTCTGAACCAGAATAGGAACTGGAACCGTCGGTTTCGGAACCTAAACCTTTGTACCCCAGTTCGGTTCCGATTCCCCTACCTTGAAATCGGAACCGGCGGACGGAACCAGCAGTTTCGAACCGGGGTGCATGTCTACATTGCCATGTATCCGCTACACCATAATTGGGCCTGCAAGAAGACAAAATTGTTAAAAAATTATTAAACACCTCTTTTTTACTCTCTCTAAGTTCCCTCCATCTCCACAACCAACACCATTCTCCATTTCTCCATTCCCCCATCGCCCTCACACATTTATCCTTATTTAAGGACAGTTGGTAAAGTCTAGTAAACTCATCACGTAACATTCCCTCTCCCCTTACCCACTTATCTTCCCAAAACTTAGTGGTTCCCCCATCTCCAAGCACTCTCACAATGTTTATATAAGTATAACATTTTGTATTAAAAATTATACACTTTATTAAAATAGGTACTCTCTTCGTCCACATATTTTTATTCACTTTTCATTTTGAGTTGTCCCACATATTTTTATCCATTTCATTAATGGTAAAAATACATAATATTTTATTACCTATTTTTTACAATCCCAACAATTTTAATTACTTTTTTTTACACTTTATTCATCATTTCCAACAACTTTATTTACTTTTTCTTTTTAAATTACTGATTTATCCCTACTTTTTCTTACATTATATATTAAAAAAATAACACGTCTTAATCTCTGTGCCCGTACAAATGAGTGAAAATACCCGGGATGGAGGGAGTATAATTTTTTCACTAATAAATAAAATGAGTTAATCTCTTGTAAATTGAATTTACATCACAAATCCTTGAATACCTTGTTTCCCCTTTTGATTTAAAGGATTAGAAGGGAGAGGATTTAATGTGAGAAAAAATCAGGGTTAACGGAGTAAGTTAATCTCTTGTAAATTGGATTTACATTACAAACCCTTGTAAACCATGTTTTCTATTTTAATTTAAAGGATTAGAAGGGAGAGGGTTTAATGTGAGAAAAATTCAAGGTTTATATAATAATAAGCTATGTAAATCGCATTTATAGGAGTGTTTGTGAAATAAAATAGAAAATTTGTATTGAATTCTAATTTACTTAACAAAAAAAAAACTCATCTTTCTCGGGTGTTATTTAAAAAACTGGTGTTAAATTCTAATTTAAAAACCTAACTTTCTTGGGTGTTAACGATAATAATTGAACGGAAAATTCCATGTGATTTTACAGTATCTCCCACACTTTCCATATATAGCTAAAATGTCAAGCATCTATTGTGCATGCTCTTCTGGTTCAATCCTCAGGAGGAGAGAACACCGTAGCTATGGTGGGGCCTCATTGTTTCACTATGATGGCCTTAAATCAACTGAAATCATGCAACTGAACTCAGCTATTATTCATCATAAAAAATTTGTTGCTGCTTCAGGTACCTTTGAATGTGATCATTCATCTTTCTTATTACTTATTTTCGTTGTTATTACAGGATCAATTATGGATTATTGCAGGATCAAGAAATGGAAGAGTCAAGGCCATGGGTGGCCCAACAGTTTCCTCTCCAAAGAGAGAAAGAGATCCCAAGAAACGGGTCGTGGTAACTGGGATGGGTCTTGTTTCGGTTTTTGGCAGTGATATAGATACATACTACAACAGTTTGTTGGATGGAGTGAGTGGAATCACTCCAATCCACACATTTGATGCTACAGAGTACTCTGTTAGGTTTGCTGCACAGGTCAGGAACTTCTCCTCCTACAGATATATCGACGGAAAAAACGACCGTCGTCTCGACGACTGCTGGAGATATTGCTTGGTTGCTGGCAAGAAAGCCCTTGATGATGCTAATCTTGGGACACAAGTTCTTCAAACTGTGAGTTATTTCATCATATGTTCATTAGACACTAAAAAACATATTTTTATCAATGTAATATTCTGTTTGTAAAAGTCTTAACTCTATTGTTAAATTGGTTTACCAATAGATTAGCAACGGACCGTTGGTAAATTATCGTCGATAAAGTGGTGGTTGATAAATTTTTAGCTACGGAAATTCAATTCTGTTGGTAAATAATTTCGTTTGGTATTCGTTGCTAATAATTTCGTTAGTAATTTATATAATGGTTTCCTTGGTAATCCATTGGTAACAATGTATTGAATTCCGTTTGTAAAATAGAGATAAATCTGTTGGCATTCCATTGCTAAAAGAAAAAAAAAATTATTGTCAATCAATTGATAATTACCAACAGATTGAATTCCGTTGGTAAAAATAATTTTTTTTAGTGAGATGACTAGAAAAAAATCAGAATTTGATCAAAAATTAATCTGTCTTTATGTTGTTTGGTAGATGGATAAGTCAAGAATGGGGGTGGTGGTGGGATCTGCAATAGGAGGCATGTCTACATTCTACAATGCATCTGCAACCTTAATTGAAAAGGGATACAAAAAGTTGTCTCCATTTTTCACTCCTTATACAATGGTCAACTTGGGGTCTGCTTTATTGGCCATGCATACTGGCTTCATGGGGCTTGATTATGCCATTTCAACAGCTTGTGTTACTTCAAATCACTGTCTTTATGCAGCAGCTAATCATATCAGACGAGGCGAAGCGGATGTTATGTTAGCTGGTGGTTCGGAGGCTGCCATCATCCCAGTCGGAGTTGGGTTTCATTGCGTTGAGAGCTTTGTCTCAACGAAACGACGAACCACAGAAGGCTTCAAGGCCGTGGGACAAAAGTCGGGATGGTTTCGTCATGGGTGAAGGTGCTGGTGTCCTGGTAAATATGTTAATTAATGTCAATGGCTATCATCCTTTACTTATAAGTTTCAAGCAAAATTCTTGATTGTCTTTAGCTCAAACGTTGACTTTTATAAATGGGTGGCGGTGAGGTTTGAACGTAAACTTTCTAAAGCTTTTAGAGACGTGTATCATTTAACATTTGATCAATTATTTTAGATCATGGAAAGCTTGGAGCATGCTATGAAAAGGGGGCCAAGATTTATGGTGAGTACTTGGGAGGTGCTGTCACCTCCGATGCTCATCATATAACCGAGCCTCGACCCGATGGGGTTGGCGTTGCGTCCTGCATAATCAAGAGTCTGGAGAATGCAGGGGTGGCCCCTGAAGAGGTTAATTACATTAATGCTCATGCAACATCAACAGTTCTTGGAGATTTAGCTGAGGTTAAAGCCATCAACAAAGTGTTCAAAAATAGATCCGAGTTGAAGATGAATGCCACTAAGGTAAGAACAACAAACAATTTGATCTGTTTAACAATGTTGTTCACAACAATGTTTGGTTCAAATTAATAGAAATAAAGGGGGTCGATGGAATACAACTCAAGGGAGAGATGAATTACAATATCCGTTGAAACTAATAAAAAATTAAGGGAATTTTCATGCTCACACTTTGTTGATCACATGTTCAAACTTTATTAACTCATGTATTAACTCAATGTGAATCAAACACTCCTTTCATGTCTTGGTTCAGTCGATGATCGGACATGCATTCGGAGCTGCTGGTGCTGTGGAAGCAATAGCAACCATTAAAGCCATCAACACTGGGTGACTACATCCCACAATCAACCAATACGTGAGCTTCTAACATGTTTTTTATTAACTATTCGTACATCAAGAATCATATGTCCTAATTTTAGACATTTTTATGAAGGATTTGGAGCCTGATGTCACCATCGATACTGTCCCAAATGTGAAGAAACAACATGAAGTAAACGTGGGTAGGTTATGTGGACTTTTGAAGTGAAGTTGGGTCGATTTATTTTTGTTTCCATTGGATGGTTATTTATTATTAAGTTGATATGATACTGTGGTTGTTTGTTGCAGCCATATCTAACTCGTTTGGCTTTGGGGGACATAATTCTGTGGCTGTCTTCGCACCCTTTAACCCTTAGCACCAGAGGATTGAAGTTCCATTTCTCTCTCTCATTTTTTTTTTTAATCCAATTAAAATGTATGTCAGTAGATCATAGATGCTACTATATAAAAATTTATTTGGTATATTTTTATTTTTGTAGTTTCTCCAAAAAGTTCAGTTCGAAACTTCATATGGTACTAGTATTAAAAAAGTTCATTTCCCGTGTATCTAAATATGTATAGTTTTATGCCGTGTATTCGAAATAATCAAATGGATTGACGACATAAACATAAAATAGAAAATGTAATAAACTTTAAGAATAAAAGGTCTACTCAAAATCACAATGAAAAACTAACAATTATACTAAATTGATTTAATTAATTTGAATGGAGTGACAATAATTTTTTTTTTAATAAAAAAATCCAAATTTATAGTAATATATCTAATAATTGGGGTAGTCTTGAGTATATTATATTTTTCTTCAAAAATATTATCATTTTATATTTATATATTAATAAATTATTTATAAAATAGTTTACACACCATTATTATTTTTTATTAATTGAAATTAAAATTACTAATACATTATGTATGAAGCAATAATATCCGATCCAATTTCTTTCAAAAGTTTATTCAATTCAACTGACCAGTCCAATCAAAATTGACGTACAATTTAATGCCAAAATTGCCCTTGATTGAACCACAAATTTTCATAATAAAACCACCGCCAACTGCCAAGCAACTTCAGGAACTCGTTCTGTTTTTAAATCGGGTGCCAAGTAATCGCAGCTGAGTTCTTCGTTTTCCTTTATGATTTTCTCCTCGCTTTTGTATATCTGTTTGAATTTTATCTGTGGAAGAGTTTGCTCGTTCAGATTGAGTGTACGACACGATGGATGATGCTACGGAAAGGAACAGACGACGGTTTTCTACAACAGAGATTGATTGGGACGCGTAAGTTCTACGCGAAACTTTCACTTCTTGTTTCGATTTCTTAAAATGCATGTTAAGATCGAAGTTAATTCTTGACGTACTTGTTTGTACGTACAGATTTTGCTGTATGATGATTGCATTAAATGCGTTGAAGATTGTTGAATTTATGAGGCAGTTGTGAAGTGGAAAATGTACATGTGCATTCCATTTTCGTTGTTTTCTTTTGGCTGCTTCATTAATTTTTCTTTGTGATTGTGTGTTTCTAATGGGCGGTTAATCATGTGGAACTAGTTTATTGGGGAATTCTTTCTGTTAAGGGTTCTCAAAATTTGTGGTAAAATAGGAGTATCTTAATGTGTGGCTGAGATGTTTCCTGGGAAGTGGATTGGTAGGCCTTGATTTGGATGTGATGTTTATTGATGTTTAAGAGTGGGACAAGAAGATCTTTCTTGACACACGAGACAAATTTGCCTGGGGAAATTATTGACTTGTTGAAAAGTTTAGATAACATATGGAGTATGTTGATTTAAAACTTTGATGCTTCCAGATGATAAGTTGAAAACCCTGATCGTTTAGAATTTATGTTCTGACCCGCTGGATGATATTACTGCCCATTTAGTGGTTTAAGGAATCATTGATTGGCATTATGCTACATTCGTAGTCCTTTGGTTATGAATTAACTAGCTTCTTGTCATATTATACTGAATCTTCTTTTCATTTACCTCATTCTTCTTTCCTCTAGGCTTGATAAAAAAAAACTCTTCGCCATCGCAACTCCCCTTTATTCTGGACTTACAGTGGTACTTCATCCAGTTTCACTTGTTAAGACCATACTTCAAGTAGCTTCACATGATTCTGTAGAAATGAATGCATCTTCTGTCGTCAAAGGCCTATTGAGAAGAGAAGGGATTCCTGGACTGTATAGAGGTTTTGGACCGGCAGTTATTGGATCAATACCAGCCAGAACTGTGTTTTCTGTTGCATTAGAGAGAACAAAAGTTTCTGCTCTCAAGATGGTTGAACCTTGGAGATTATCGGAGCCAATAGAAGCAGCTATAATTAATGGGGTTGCTGGCATGGTGGCATCTTTTTGCTCACAAGTTGTATATGTTCCTTTAGATGTGGTATGGGTCTTTTCTCCTCCAATGTACTGTTTTAAGTCTCACTGATATAGTATTTTGACCAATGTGCTGGGGTGCTTGACTATATTTGATTTAAACAAGTCATCTGAGTAGGTTTAGATCCAATAAATGAGTAGTGGTATATTTCTTTTAACTTCTTTTGTGCACAATGTTTTTTTCTTATTTTTCTTAATTGCCTTCTAATAGAATCAAAGTCGAAGTACAATGAACTCATCCAAGATTGTAACCTTTTAGAGTAGCTAATAGATTGCTAAATGCTGCAAAGTTTTTGTCTGGCTTTCTTTCTCCTTTTTTTTTTTTCTTAAACTAATAATGTGAGGGATCTTTTAAAAAGATTAGTCAGAAGTTGATGGTGCAAGGATATTCTGGCCTAGAGACTTATAGTGGGGGTCTGGATGTAGCTCGGAAGATTATTAAATCTGAGGGTATACGAGGGTTATATCGAGGCTTTGGTTTGTCTGCTCTGACATATTCACCTTCGAGTGCTGTTTGGTGGGCAAGTTATGGTTCGAGCCAACGCAAAATCTGGAGGTGTGCTTTCCAAAGCCAGTTTCATTTTAGGTGGCTTAGTTGTTGATTAAATTCTTTCTTACGTTAAAAGATAACGTTTGCTTTTTGTAGATTCCATGGTAGTGTGACAGGAAGAAATGTTCCGAGCGAAGGGGAAATTTTCTTGGTTCAAGCTTGTGCAGGTATTTTTGCAGGTGCTACTGCATCATGCATGACAACCCCATTGGATACTATAAAAACTAGATTTCAGGTTAGGCAATTCATACTTCTTGGCTTGTATCTTTAATCTATGTTTTTTTAAACAAACTGATAGGTTTTTGGTGTAAATCAACACTTTCATCAGCTAGAAACACTGATTGTATCCGCTTTGACATAATCACCAGTTGCTGCTTGATGGTCCTAATTAATTGTTCTTAATTATATACTTAAGCTGATGGGGCATGATAAGAAGCCCACTGTAAAACAAGTGGTTCGAGGTTTGATTGCTGATGAGGGATGGACTGGATTTTATCGAGGACTTGGCCTTAGATTTGTCAGCATCTCAGCCTGGGGGACTTCTATGATACTTACTTACGAATATCTAAGTGAGTTAATTTTTTATTTTTTATTTTTCATCTTCTTCCTGGCTCTTCATCTTTTCTCCCAATGTGTCATCTTAGTTGTATCCAGCTCAAATTAATTGATAGTTTCTCTGTTTTTCCAAACTTGCAGAGCGCTTGTGTGCAATAGATGATTCATCTAAGCCACAATGACCTATCGAGGTATCATTTCAATAGTCAATAGAAGTTCTCCTAGGTACAATGACCATATAGAGATATACATTCTTGAAGTTTCATGACATTACAACGCTATCATTCTTTTCTGTGAATATAAAATTTCAATAGTTAGGCAGAGATTTTCTCTTAGCGCTTCAGAGCTAAAGCTTTCTATGTAGTTGGCAGCAAAATAATTGGCTTATTTGATGCCAAAATTGTTTTAGGGGTTGATACATGTTTTTTAGCACTAAATCTAATACTGAGAATGTAAATAACATTCTTCACTGATATATTCTACTAAAAGAGTTATTCCTTTGGCTTCTTTACAGTAAATCTTTTCTCTATTTTAATACTAGATATGACTCAAGTGTTCATGAAGCATTCTTGTGTGGACCAGCGAAACACTAAGAATTAGCCATCACAAGATTTAATTCACTATCTTTAAAGATATATATATATATATATATATATATATATATATATATATATTGATTTAATTAGTTTTTTAAATAAGCAAATAAACAGGCGATTAATAGGAAAATATTTTTTTATGTATATTATACATCATCACTATACATTCTTTTTACTAAATAGCTCATTCATGGAGTATTCTATTCGACGACAAATGAAACCAAGAACTACCCCAAGATAGATTCTTTATATCACAAATAACATCTTGATGGGCAAAGTATGTGTTTTTAGTTTCACAATGACACTCAACGTCCTAATGGATGTCTTATCTCAGTGAAAACATCTTCAGACATCTCTTTCTTACAGCTATCAGTTGGTAAATCATTGGCCTTACATCCAGAAGTTTCACCGGACGTGAAACACAATGGTGATGGTGAGCTCAGTGCTACGAAATTCTCTTCATAACCACCAGCATCCGTCACGGTGCCATTTCTATCATGCACCGCATCTTGCAATTGAATTGCTAACTCGAGGCTCCGAACGACATCTGTCATTGTTGGCCAATCAGTCCCCTTGTCTTTCAGGCATGCAATCGCAGTCTGTTCAAGGATGAATGTGCAATTTGGCCATCAAGACTGGAATCAATAATCTTTTTAAGTGTGCCTTCCGTGACGCAATGCTTTCCCATTCGGCCAAGTTGGCTTGCTCTCTTGGTAGACTTGTATTCAGTGCTGGCCTAGCACACAGAACTTCAAACAACACCACCCCAAATGAGTACACATCAGACTTCTCCGTCAACGGTGGATGATGGCGCCGTAGTGCAGATAGTTCAAGCCTTTGGCGGCACCCAAGCTAATCTGGAGGCGCTGGTTCCATGTTAAGGGGGAATTCTTGGAGTTGTAGAGATGATCGCGTAGAGTGCCGTGAGCCATGTAATCATAGACCAAGATCATCTCACCATGTTCGTTGCAGTATCCAATGAGAGAAACCAAGTGGACATACCTAAACTTTGACAGCATGTCAATTTCGTTGAAGAGCACCTTGGTTGGAAGTTGGGTTCAGTCTCTTGATTGCCACGGTGGTGGAACCCTTGTCGATCTGCCCTTTGTATACGTTTCCAAATCCTCCCCTGCCAATGACCAAATCCTCGTGGAAGTTTCTGGTTGCTGTTTTGATCTCATCGAGAGAGAAATATCTGCAAACATTGATCGCCAGTACTGATCCATTACTCTTCTTGGGGATCGAATCCTTTGAATTCTTTTGATGTTTAGGTATCAAGAAAGTTGCTGCTACCAGTGCAATAACGAAGAGTATACTGCCTACTACAGCGTAAATCACCGAAGAGCGACCTATGTTTTTCTTACCAGGCTGCTTCCCCAGCTCTGTTGGTGCCTCCATCACCAGTTCATGCTTCACTGCTGCAAGATTGCGGTTGCCGACAGACTGTCGGCGACCTACCAAAATATAATTTATTTCTGACTTACTATAATACTTAGTATAATGGCAAGTACGGTCGAACCCAAGAAAGAATAATGAATTCTAATTAAATTAAAGTGTTACTAACATATAAAATAAATAAAAGGAGGATTTTGATTGTGACAAATTGAAAATAACAAAAGTAAAATTAATTCAATTCTTAAGTGACAAAGCAGATGAAAATTAATTATAAAATTAACCAAGTGATTAAAGCCTAGTTTAGGGTGTCGATCCCCTCCCGTTTACTAAATTAATTAATTATACGAATTAAACATCTAGTCTAATGTGCAAACTCAAATCCCTAAATTGACGGTACGACCAATCAACCCGAATGTTCTTATGTTCATCAACTACCGTACGACCACTAAATTGAACTATCTACAAGTGACCCTATGGATTCGAACTCGTAGATGCATTAAAACTCTAAACATAGGATAACTAGGCTACGAAATCCGGCTAGGTATCATACAACCTAGATTATATTACATCTAGAGGAAATAATCTCTATTTGTTACTTAATCCAATTCCTACAACAATTACGGATTGTAGTTCATAGAATCACATTAAGCAATAAAATAATTAAATTAGTTGATCAGACCAAAATAATTATTAAACTACTATAAGGAACATCAAAGCATGTAATAAAATAAATTTGCACACTAAATTCAATGAAAAACACTAAATATTAAATTAACAATTCTACAGGAGGTTCACGGATCCTAAACTAGAGAAGGGATTAGCCCGCATGTTCATAATAAAAATAAAAATAAAATTAAAATTACAGAACCGATTGTATCTGATTGCTTCTTGAACTTTTCGCCAATCTGCCTTGGATAGAAGAGAGGACCGCTGCTTCTCTTCTATCGGATTCACGTGTGTGTTCTGCTCTCCAGAAAATAACGTGTCTTCTCTGTATCTTATCTCCAAATATATCTCTTCCTTATTTATCTTTTTATCGTCCAAATAATCTGCTTGATCTCTTTCCTTAATTCTCTTTTCCAAAAATATCTCCAGGATTTTTTTCTCATCTCTTTTTTCTCTTTTGATCGATCATGCCACAGATTTGGAGAGATCCGATCCTAAAAAATATGCTGACTGATTTATTTCCTTATATGCTCCCTTAATAAACCTATTTTCACATCAATTCAAATAATTAAAGTAATTATCTCCAAAAACAATACAAGTCAATATTAGCACATAAAAATATATAATTAAATCAAATAGACTTTAATTACCACCAAATAATCATGCTAAAATATGACTTATCACCATCGCTGAGTTTGAATATTTCTAGGTCATTTAACAAAGCACCCGAATATTTGGGTTGGCCTGCAAGGTTGGGAAACAAAGATAGCAACAGGTGTTGAGGGCCGTCATCAGGAACATTTTCTATGTAGTCTCTGAAGATGGGTATTTGAGTGCCACCAGTCCAGAAAATGATGTCGGCTTGAATTTCCTCCGTGTTATTATTGACAGATCAATGCTTTTGGTGTTGTTGGCTAGCGCTCTAGAACTCTTGTACAACGTTTCCGGAGCAGTGTACGGAGGATTATCTTTGGTGTACATCATCTGAACATCCTTGGCGTGAGGAGTCCAATTAGGATCTCCGTAGGCCCGCTGTCGTCCTGAATTTCAACCCTGCTCCCACCAACGTTTAACCTGTAAACATTTTCCAACGCAGTATCATTTTTGAGATAATACAACTGATCCACAAATTTGATGCCCACATCGTTTCCCTAAAAGTATAGTTCGTCCGGCATTGAAACAATCTCAACCCCGTTGATGAAAGCATAATGAGGATGAAAACCTCATATTAACGACTGATCACCATTAGTAAGAGGTTAAGTTGAAGTTTAGCTAGGTTTGATCTGCTTAAACTCATGAAACGGGTGCATGATCATACATGGAAGTAACTAGCAAATGTAAACCAATCAATCGGGTCATGTGGAAGGGTTGTGATCAGGTGTGTTGCAGCTGGTGTAGGGAGGTTGTGAGAGTATATTCTGGAATGTTCTACACACAGGTGACAAGCTCAAAAGTGCCGGCTGTGAGCTGTAGTCTATTGTAACAGAAAAAGATTCCGTTTAACTACTCAAATAACTGCTGGAAGTTGCATACACCTAGTGGTCCCATAAGTTTCAGCTAACTGCATGAGTGTATATATATGATGTAATCTGTGTATATATGTGTGTAATCTCTCATACTCAAAAGAAATAGAAACGATCATCCTCACAGTGGACGTAAGCTTGGTTAATAAGCCGAACCACTATATATCTTGTTCTTCTCGTTTTTAACCACACAATAACACACACTCAAGTTCATTCAATTTTTGAGAGCGTTTAGATTCAATCTTTGATTCAACGTGAGAGTTTTACAGAGTAATTTATCAGATCAACTTGACATTCTTCTTCAATCCTGAGACATAAGAGTTAGAGTTCGGGATGAATGTTAAATCCAGGTTCTGATTTTCTTGAATATAAATAACGAATTCTTTCATAAAAGCAGGGTCTGAAGAATTTACGAAATAACGATAAGGACTGAAGTTTTTAAACAAAGTGAAGCCATTTAAAGTGACACTGAAAACATTATTAAGTAACGAGAACAAAAGTCTTTGGATATAACTCTTTTTCTCTTACCAAGACTGAAGAGCAACCACTCGTGATGAAATACCAAGGCTTTTTTGAATGATTCAATTCAACGCCAGGCCTACTATATCTTCATTCTCTAATTATTGTTTCCATTTTTTCCAAAATCCATACCCAACTTCTCTAAACGACCCTAGAGACGCGTCTTTACTATTCATAATCCATGCTTAAATTATTTCAATTATCGTGTATGATATTTTTTTGGTCATTAATTACTAGTGTTATAATAAAAATTAAGTTATGAAATATCAAGTAAAACATTATAGTGGACATGAACATTAAACATTATTGTTTAATGTTTTTCCAAATGAGTTTCTTTTAAGCAGATATGGAGTGGAGATAATACTTACAATTTTTTTTTTCCAGAGGAATGACATTTATTACAAGGGTGGGGAAAATTAAATCTCAAGGAAAAGACATAACCCTAAGTACTATGGTTTACTACATTTTATTAGGGGCATGTCATGCTGTGACTAAAAAAGAAGAGACTATTATGAATTATTGTACAGTTTTATTACTGAGGGGCGACTATTTGCACCCCAAACATACTAAACAAATCCCAAAAATCTTTTAATTTATCTTTTAAAAATTAATAAGACTAAAATACCCTTATTACTAAATACACCTCAAAATTAATATTCATCCCCTGAATAAATAATCTCATTCTCTCCCCCCTTCTGATCTGTCTCCTTCCAATCCAGCCGCCTTGTTGTATACCCATTACTAAGAGATCGATGTTGCAAATTTGACGAAGAAAAAAGGCAGCATGGTGGGCGGCACACTTTAACAAATCCAACGCATGGCGCGGTGGCTCTTTGAGAAACTTGGCGGTGGCAAGAGGAGAACAACGATGTTTGGCGTTTCTTCTCTGCCAAATTTCGGCTCTTGCTGCAGCTTTTCTTCCTTATGTTGAAAGGGCTTTGGCAGATTGCGAACTTCAGCGAGAGGTTTTCAGCGATATGTGGTTTGGATCACAACGGGCAGCGATTCCGAGAAGGACTCAATAGGCCGAAACAGGGGCGCTTCTTTCGGAGACAGCTGATGGCTGAACATTCCGGCGAAGGAGGCAGGCTCAATTTCTGGAGTGCAGAATGAACAATCCAATTATGACTTCTCAAATGTAAGTAACATTTGAAAGCTCTAGAACAGTACACTGTAAACTCGAAAAAGTATCGGCCACCGCCTTTGCCACCGTGGCCGTTTCGCCTACAACATCCACCATTGTTTCCAACTCCTCAAACACATGCTTACCATGTTTCAGAATTATACTAATCACAAAACGAGCATCAGTGGCCATGCTCTCATTAAACAACTCATTCCACCTCTGCTCTGCATACTCCCATAGACCCTTCTCATGCTTGGTAACAATTGGAATGGAGCATGAGACGAAATAGTCTAATGTCAGATTTTGCTTTGTTGATGGGGAGGGCGTCGGAGAGCTGTGAGAGGGTAATTGGTTTGCCGTTCTTGTGGATCAGCGTCGGGTATGCCTAATTGAATGGGATGAATTAATTCGGGGGATGATTTGTAATTTTTGGGTATATTTAATAATAAGAGTATTTTAGTCTTATTAATTTAAAAAAGTTAATTAAAATATTTTTGAGATTTGTTCAGTAAGTTAGTTAGGGGTGCAAATAGCTGCCCATATTGCTAAGCCGAAATTGAGCATGAGTAGTGCATGCTCGAGTTCGATTCAAGTAATTATCGAACCGAACTCGAGCTTCACTCGATAGGAAATTGGGCTCTAGTAATTTTCGAGTCGAGTTAAGTTCAAACTTAGTTGGTTTTGTTAATCAAAACTAATTGAGTTTATCAAATTTTATTGAATCGATTTTTAATTAATACTCCATATTTTATATTTATTATTTAATTTAATAATTATTATATTGTACTCTAATTAAATAATACTCTTATTATAATTAATATTAAAATAATGGAGATTTATCGAATGTAATTTTAACTATACAAGCATAAGGCGAGCTAAGTATACACAAATTTAGTGAAACTCAAACCTTATTAAGTTGAATCGAGCTCTCAAATAGTATAACTCCATATATCGTACAAAGTGTAGACGTATTACGTAAATCCCTGTAAAAAGTAGTAGAGCATAGGAGGATCTCAACGTCCTACTGGATTGATGAGCTCAGAGAAAACATCCCCAGACTTCAATTTTTCACTGCTGGATGTTGATAATTCACTGGTCCTTGATCCAGCAGCTTCACCCGACTTCGAAAATATATCCTGATCGTCCGTTGAGATTGCCTGATCTCCCATCCTAAGCAACGGCTGCGATGGGCTCAGCGGAACGTACACGCTTTCACCACCGCCGCCTCCACTCTCCGCCGTGTCCTGCAACTGCATCGCGAATTCCAGGCTCCAAACGACGTCGCTCATTGCAGGCCGATCAACCCCTCTGTCCCTCACACAATTTAGGGCTATCTCAACGAATTTCATCAACGACTCCGGCGCGATTTGGCCGTCGAGATTCGAATCAATTATGCCTTCAAGTTTCCCCTTTCGGAAACTGATTTTAGCCCATTCGGCTAAATTCACTTGCTCTTTCGGTACCGTCGGAATAATCGGTGGCCTTGCGCACAAAATTTCCAACAACACCACGCCGAAGGAATACACGTCGGACTTATCAGTCAAACGTTGTCGTTTGTAGTACTCCGGGTCGACGTACCCGAAGCTGCCTTTAACGACGGTGCTGACGTGGGTATGGGTCCCTCCCGTGGGGCCGACCTTGGAGAGGCCGAAATCGGACATCTTGGCCACGAATTTCTCGTCCAGAAGGATGTTGGTCGTTTTGACGTCGCGGTGGATAACGCTGGGTTTTGCTCCGGTGTGGAGGTAGTGCAGCCCCTTCGCTGCACCCAGGCAAGCTTGCAGACGTTGCTTCCATGCTAATGGCAAATTGTGGGAGTTGTAGAGATGGCTGCGCAGACTCCCCTTGGACATGTAATCGTAGACCAGGATCATCTCCTCGTACTCGTCGCAGTAGCCGATGAGTGATACCAGGTGGAGGTGTCTTAGCTTTGACAGCATCTCGATTTCGGTTAGGAATTCTCGAGCACCCTGGTTTGAAGTGGAGTTGAGCCTTTTGATCGCGACGGTGGTGGCGCCGTCGATTAAGCCTTTGTAGACGTTGCCGAATCCTCCCCTTCCGATGATGAGGTTGTCGTCGAAGTTGAGGGTGGCTGCTTTGATCTCGTCGAGGAAGAAATATCTGCATAGATCGGACGGCAGAGAGGCACTTGATCTACTCGTCCTGTTTGTGGACCTTGATTCGACGGAAAGTTGTACCCACGATGATCCGTGTGCGGTGCCACCGGAATCCTTCACTTTTCTCCGTCGCCGGAAAATCAAGAAACTGGCTACTCCAACCACCGCAAGAACGCCGATCACACTGCCTATGATCACATAGAACATAGAACGCCCTCCACCTTTGTTTTCATCTAAAGGCTTTCCTGGAGAAGCAACCACCGGTGACAGTTCAGGGTTCGCCGCCGCTAGACTGTGGTTGCCATCGCTGAGTTTGAATATTTCTAAGCCATTTAACAAAGCACTAGAATACTTGGGCTGCCCCTCAAGGTTAGGAAACAGAGATAGCAACAGATCTTTCTGTCCACGACGGCCGTCATCATTAACAAATGCTATGTAGTCTCTGAAGATGGGGATTTGAGTGCCGCCGGCCCAGTTAATGACGTCAGCTTGGATTTCTTCATTCCGACCATCGACAGCAATCGTGAACACCCTCTGATTCTGCTCTGTGACCTCCAGCGTAATCTCGCAAAAATGGAGTCTGAGCAGATAGTAAAACCCAGAATCAACAGGAAAGGACCAATCAATGCTTTTGCTGTAGTTGGCCATCACTCTACAAGTTGTGTACACCCCTTTTGGAGCAGTGTAAGGAGGAGTTTCATTCTTGTAGTTGATCCGAAGACCATACTTATGAGGCGTCCAATTAGGATCTCCGGCCAGGTATGCATCGTCAACTTCCCAGGCCCGAAACATACCTCGGATAGGCCCGCTATCCTCCTGAATTTCTATTCTCCCACCACCAACGTTTAACCTGTAAAGAGTTTCCAACACGGTAACATTTTTGAGATAAGACGTCTGATCCACAAATTTGATTGGCACATCGTTTCCTTTAAAGTAGAGTCCCTCAGGAATTGAAACAATCTCAATCCCATTGATGAAAGCAGCAGAAGAGTTTTCACCACCAGGCACCAAGGTTAGATTCAGTCTCTGATTTTCCCCAATATTAACGACGAATTCCTTCATAAAAAAACCTGATTTAGATTGATTCTTGGAACAGAGAAAAGCACTGAAGTTTTTGAGTAAAGTGAAGCCATTTGCAGTGGCATCCAATAGAGATTGACTAGTATCGAAACCAGAATAAACATCTGGATAGAAGTAGAGTCGAAGAAATTTAGGGCCGAGGGAGAGGGGGAAATTGTATGTGAAAGTAGAATTGAATACACGCGCCGTTGCGTAAGGAACTTTAAAATCGGGGGAGACAGAAGCTTGGGATGCATTAGATATGGCGGCGGCGTTCAATGGAGCGTACTTTGAACCTTCATCGCCATTCCAGGTCCGCTGGCTGCCGTAATCTTTCGAGTCCGACGACTCGCCGCAGTTGAGGAGGATTAAATCGGTGGCGGTGTACGCAGGCGGCGCTGTACCGGGGACGGCGGCCGTCAGGAATATTGGGATGATAAAGAGAAGGAAGTAATACAGAGCGCGGGAGTGCATTATTTTTGTGGAAAATAGAAGAAAATTGTTTTCCATGAGACGCATTCGGAAAGATATTAATTTTGGAATTTAAAGATAAGATTTAAGCGAGAATGACTTTTATGGAGATAATTTAAAGCGACCAGCTTAATTATTTTCGGTCAATGACATAGGCCCACGTGGAGTCAACGTCTTTACGAGAAAGTCTTTACGATGACTTATCCAACCAAAACCTACGGTTGAAAATTGAAATAATTTCATCACTTCTTGCCTCTAATCTTTCATATTATCATCATCATATTCATAACTAAGTCGTTTGAGTAATGTTGTGGAGAACACACAAAATCTCACAAACACTGAAGATTTAAAACACATAAAATGATAAACTTGAAATGAAATGTAATCTTGTACAAGGATGTATAATGGTTCGGTTTTGAATAACCTACATCCACTTTAAGGAGAATAACTCTTATTATTACTCAATGCTTACACACCAGATTTGATTGATCTCAATCTGTAACAAGAAGAATGAAAACGAAGCAACATAAACTGTAAAACTCAAAATGCAAAACTACTGTGATCAAGCTACTTTGAGCCCTTATATCTTGCTACTCCCTCAACCTATTAATCCGGTTAAACCTCCACTAGATAGCCCTCACTTAGTAGTTGAGATGCAGCCATCTAGCCGGTTCCAAGTAGCTCAACAATCCATTCAAAAACCGCTCCAAAGTCGACTGCACACACACTGCACCAGATGTCAGTTTTGGCAGTTGGAGTTTGTTGCTTCGTTTCAACTGCCTAGCTTGCTTCCAATTTGCATGCATCATGTTGTGATCATTATTTAGTTGCCAATGAACAATCTCCACGTGTGAAACTCTCTCATGCATGCATCTATTGTCATCAATCTCCACCTTAGATGTATGCATGATCAAACTTGAATTCTCCTCCTCATCTTGCTGCTTTTAAGGTGCAGCAACCTCTATGTCTCCACACATGCCCACTAAAGTCTTGCACAGCTCAAACTTTGCTGCTGGCAAAGCTTTAGTAAGACCATCTGCTGGATTTACAGATGTATCAATCTTCCTCACTTCTACAAGTCCACTTTCCACCATATCTCTTACAAAGTATAGCTTAACATCAATGTGTTTGGTTCTTTCATGATACCCCTGATGCTTAGCCAAGTGTATTGCACTTTGATTGTCACAATATACTACTACAGCATCCTGATATTCTCCTAATTCCTTCAGCAAACCAACAAGCCATATTTCTTCCTTAATTGCTTCTGTCAAAACAATGAATTCAGCTTCTGTAGTTGATAATGCCACCACAGACTGATGGCTAGCCTTCCAGCTTACTGATGTACCAAACATATTGAACACCTATCCTGTAAGAGATTTCCTAGAATCCAAGTTTGCTGCAAAATCAGCATTAACATATCCAATGACAACTTCTGATTTTGCTTTCCTTCCCTGGAATTTTAAACCAAGTTTTTCAGTTCCCTTGACATATCTTAAAGCCCATTTGACTGCCTCCCAATGTTGTTTACCTGGACAACTTAAGAATCTACTAATCAAGCTCATTACATAAGCAAGATCAGGCCTACTGCAAACCATAGCATACATGAGACTGCCCACTGAACTTGCATATGGAATTCTACTCATTTCAACTACTTCTTTGTCTGTTTTAGCTCCACTAAGTAGAGACAGACTTAATCCTTGCTTAAAAGGTGTTGTAACAGGTTTGCACTGATCCATATTGTACCTTTTGAGTACTTTAATCAGATAAGACTGCTGTTTCAACACAAGTATTCCAGCTGATCTGTCTCTGCTTAGTTCCATACCTAGTATCATCTTGGCTTCACCAAGATCCTTCATCTCAAACTCTAATTTGAGTAATTCATTTACTACATCAATGCCTTGAGAGCTCTTGCAAGCAATCAAGATATCATCCACATAGAGTAGTAAGTATGTATAACAGTTATTTTCTTTCTTGATGTATACACAACTGTCATATAGACTTCTCTGAAATCCATTAGCAATTATATATTCATCAAACCTTAAGTACCACTGCCTTGGACTTTGTTTAAGTCCATACAGAGATTTAAGTAGTAAACAGGCCTTAGTGTCAGCCTTCTCAACTGTAATACCTTCTGGTATCTTCATGTAGATGCTTTCTTCCAACTTACCATGTAGAAAAGCAGTAGTTACATCCATCTGATGAAGCTCCAGATCATATTGAGCCACTAGTGCTAGTAATACTCTGATTGAACAATGTTTAACCACAGATGAGAAGATCTCATTGTAATCCACTCATTCCTTCTGTGAAAAACCTCTAACTATTAGTCTAGCTTTGTATCTGACTTCACCTTCAGCTGCAGATGCTGGTTTTCTTTTGAAAATCCACTTACATCCAACTAGCTTCTGAGATTTTGGTTTGTCAACAATTCTCCATGTTCCATTCTTATTCAGAGACAGTAGCTCTTCCTCCATGGCTACCAACCACTTATTACTATCTTGACTTGCCAATGCCTCAGTGTAGTTTCTTGGTTCATAAGCTTCAATTTCAGTTGCTGTATATAGTGCAAATGATACTATATCAGCTTCACATACCTTGCAGGTGGCACTATAGTCCTTTCCTGTCTGTCCCTTGCAAGCTGATAGGTATTAGGTTGTTCTTTAAATCTTGATACTTCATCTGTATCTCTGTTAGTGAAGTTCTCTTCACTCTCACCTAACCTGTTCATATTTTGAGGCTCCACCTCAAGATCAGACTCTCTTCTCTGATCATCTTTGATCAAAGACATCTTATCTTCAATGAAAACAACATCTCTACTAACCAAGAGTCTATTCTCTTCATAACACCACAGTTTATACCCCTTTACACCTTTTGAATAACCAATCATAACACATTTAAGTGCTCTAGGTTCCAATTTATCTTGTTTCACATGGGGATAAGCTTGACAGCCTATAACTCTGAGATGAGAATAACTTGGAACCTTACCTGACTATACTTCTTCTGGAGTTTTAAAATTC
Organism: Pogostemon cablin; assembly: GCA_023678885.1. NCBI lineage: Eukaryota > Viridiplantae > Streptophyta > Magnoliopsida > Lamiales > Lamiaceae > Pogostemon > Pogostemon cablin. Next base: position 2,210,132 of record CM042994.1, on the reverse strand, counting down.
AAAGCTGTAGCAGTACATAAGTTGATCAAGTAAGCTGCAGTTGCAGCCAATTCTCCCCAAAACATCTTACTTAAACCTGTACTTCTCAACATGCATCTAATTCTTTGCAAAAGTGTCTGATTCATTCTCTCTGCAATTCCATTTTGCTGTGGAGTTCCAGGAACAATTTTATGCCTCTTGATTCCCTTTTCCTTGCAGTATGAATTGAATTCTTCAGACACAAACTCCAATCCATTGTCTGTTCTTAGATACTTCAAGCTACTCCCAGTGATATTTTCTGCTTCTGTTAACCAGACTTTGAATGTAGAAAAAGCTTCATCCTTGGTTTTCAGAACATATACCCATAATTTCCTTGAGTAATCATCAATGATGGTCATTATGTATCTTCCTCCACCTCTGGTTATGGTCTTTGAAGGTCCCCAGAGATCTGAATGAACATAATTCATCCTTCCTTTGGTTGTATGTTCTGATTCACCAAACTTAAGTCTCTTGGACTTACCAAGAATGCAATGCTCACACTGTCTGATCTGATCATTAGCATTAAACTTGATCAGCTGTTGTTTAGCCAGTTCTTGCATCCCTCTTTCACTAACATGTCTCAATCTACCATGTCATAACTTGGCATCATCTTGCTGATCAGTGTTGTGTATCTATCCTACAATAACACTTCCATCCAGGAAGTACAAGTCAAATTTCTTAGTTCCCTTCATGACTATTTTATCATCCTTAGTCACTGTGAGAACTTCATTCCTCAGGTTTGAATCATACCCTTGAGTATCTAGCATCCCAAGGGAGATGAGGTTCCTTCTTAATCCAGGAACATATCTAACATTCCTCAGAAGCCTCTGAACTCCATCAAACATAAGCAGTCTGATGGATCCCACCCCCTTTATTTCACAAGAATGATCATCACCTAATAATACTGATCCTCCTTCTTGATGCTTGAATTCCTCAAACCAATTCTTCATAGGTGTCATATGGAATGTACACCCTGAATCAAGTACCCACTCAACAGACACATCTGATGATGTGATGGCCAGAGCTTCAATACCTTCCATATCAGCATTATTTTGAGATTCACCAACCTGATTGACTTGATTCTTCTGATTTTCAGTAGTTGCATCAACCCTTTTGAACTTGTTAGCTTTCTATTTTGCACATTGTTTCTTGAAATGCCCAGGTTCATGGCAGAAGTAACACTTCTTTCCAGTTAACTGACCTGATGCACCATTCTTTTGATTAGAGTTGCCTCCTTTGTTCCATTTCTTGTTTTGATTTCCTTTCTTGGCAAAGAGTCCTTCTACTCCAGATTTTTCTTTATTGTCAGCCACTTCCTCTAGATCTTTTGATCTAAGTGCTTTCAATACATCTTCAAGTAGTACTACATCCTTCCCTCCATAGAGAACAACATCCTTGAAATGCCTTTGTGATCTTGGTAATGGTGATAGCAACATGATAGCCTTGTCTTCACTGGACAGCTTGAAATCCACACTTTCCAGATCATCTGTGATCTTGCAGAATTCATCAGCTTGCTCCATTAGTGATCTTTCATCAGTCATTTTGAATGCATGAAGCCTTTGCCTCAGATGCATTTTGTTGGCAGATGATTTAACCATAAACAAGGCTTCCAGTTTGTTCCATACCCCAATAGTTGTTGTCTCCTTTGATACTTCTCTGAGTATCTTATCACTAAGACATAGAATTATTGTAGAGTATGCCTTCTGAAGTACCTGATCATCCACCTGTACTCTTACAGGTCCTGCTGCAGCTTGAGGATCTTTGATGATTTCAGTCTTCACTGGTGGAGGAGGTTTGAGAGCATCCATCAAACCTTGCTGCATTAGGATTGCCTTCATCTTGATCTTCCATAGATTGAAATCTTATTTCTCTGAAAGCTTTTCAACATCAAATCTTGTAGTATTCATCTTGAATGCTTGCTGTATATCTGAATTTCCCACAGACGGCGCCAATTGTTGTGAAGAACACACAAAATCTCACAAACACTCAAGATTTAAAACACATAAAATGATAAACTTGAAATGAAATGTAATCTTGCACAAGGATGTATAGTGGTTCGGTTTTGAATAACCTACATCCACTTTGAGGAGAAGAACTCTTATTATTACTCAATGCTTACACACCAGATTGGATTGATCTCAATCTGTAACAAGAAGAATGAAAACGAAGCAAAAGAAACTGTAAAACTCAAAATGCAAAACTACTGTGATCAAGCTACTTTGAGCCCTTATATCTTGCTACTCCCTCAACCTCTTAATCCGGTTTAAACCTCCACTAGATAGCCCTCACTTAGTAGTTGAGATGCAGCCATCTAGCCGGTTCCAAGTAGCTCAACAATCCATTCAAAAACCGCTCCAAAGTCGACTGCACACACACTGCACCAGATGTCAGTTTTGGCAGTTGGAGTTTGTTGCTTCGTTTCAACTGCCTAGCTTGCTTCCAGTTTGCATGCATCATGTTGTGATCATTATTTAGTTGTCAATGCACAATCTCCACGTGTGAAACTCTCTCATGCATACATCTATTGTCATCAAGTAGAATCAGAGCATGTCTTTTATACCCTTGGGATTTTTCTAGTGATTTTTATTAACTAAAAATACTACACTAAGGATAAAAAAGAACCAGTTTTATTAAACCATGCAAATGTGGAAAAATAAGGGAGGAGTCATGGAAGTGCGTAACATTTTTGGCGATAATAAAAACAGATGAGTGAGGTATAAATCTCAGGGTTTGCGACCACATTTGTTGTTGTAGTCGCATACCCCTTTTATTCCTTCTGCTTACCTCCGACCTCCTCCGCCGCCAAGCTGTCGGAGGCGTTACAACTTCCGCCACCGCTTCCATCAGAAGAAGAGCTGCAGCTACAAGCGCCATCATATTTGCCAGCTTGCTCTTCATTTTCACAACTAATTATGTGTTTTCTGCTATAATAGGATGTTTGTATGAATAATATATATGGATCGTGAGTGGATAAGATTGCCATTAATTGGAGTTGTTGGAGCTCTAATTGCTCTGCTCTATTTATTTCTTTCCTTAATCACAGCTGTCGTGACCTGTGAGACAGGGCTGTTTAATTACGAGCACAATTATATGGGTTAAACCATTAGGCCTAATCCGCTCTTCCCACAATAAAATGGGCCAGACTCTCTGGCCCAATCCGCTCCCACAAAAATAAAATGAAATAGCCCAATTCGAGATAAACCCACTAATAGCCTCTTAAAATTCATACAAGCAAATAATCTGCAAATTCATACTCGGTGTATATACACAAGTAAGATTTTTAAAATTTATTTGTCTTTTATATTTACACTTGTTAGGAGACTTAATTTGCATCTATATGAACATTACTACTGCTATTGATGACTGGATCGATGCGAATTAAATGTAGTTAATTAGAGAGTCAGGCAGCCGAAGAACACAACAATTAATAACAACATATATATAAAATTAAATTATTCCTTCTTAAATACTCTAAAAAATAGCATTTCAACAATGACCAGTGACAATATTTATTATTCCTTCCACTCCACTTCATCCTTCTAAATATTCAAGCATATATCTTTGTAGTACTTACTCTCCGAACCAATGCAGCTGCCGTACACATTAGCATTGCAGTAACCGTTTTTCTGATTCAAGCTGTCGTAAGAAATGGTTTGTTTCGTCGCTAAAACCCTCCCCATCATTTCCGACTCATCATCCATCCTCCCTCCCGGCCTGCAGTCATCCACTGTGCCATTGCACGGCGTGAAACAATCGCCACCCTCGTTCAGGCATAAGATGATCAGCACGAGATAGAAACAAGTGTGTAGGGAAGTGCTTTCCAGGATTCTCCTTGCCATTTGTGTGTGTGTGTGAGGGGGCAAGTCAAGCTAATGGAACTTTTGATCATGGAAAATGGTTGATTTGTTAAAGGAAATGTTGAATTTATGATGATCTTCACGGGTATGAATAGGTTTAATTTGATTAGTATAATGTTTGTGTTTTGGGGTTTTGCATGATGGAGGGACTCTACTAAATATTGTCTTTTCTTAAGTTAATTGCTCAATTATTTCTTCTCCTAATATTTTATTTTATCGTTGATTCAGCCATGTTTTAAAATATTACATGTCGTTTCACCACCCAGATGAACTATAGAAACCAACCTGCATTGAGAAAAATGGAAACTATATATTTTATTTCCAACCAGTATCCAATATTTATCTCACCCAACTATAACATAGTTTATTGACTTTATTTCCTAAAGAAAAAACCAACAAAAAGTTGATGAATAAATTATGTATGTCTAACAATTTCAGGATATGCTTATACCAAAAATAAATGTGAGAGTTCATTACTAAGAGAATATTAATTAATGACATGAGATTTTTATTTTATTTTTTAAATTCTATTCAAACCTTATGATTACCTAATAATCTAGATATATTTATTCAAGTCATACTGTTTATAACTTTCTTCATGTGTTATCTCATATCTGATCACTTAATTGGCTGACGTACTAAAATATAATGAAATAAATGATAACATCGTTATATAATTACTTCGGCATATAACGAATGTGTTACAGATATGAATTGAATTTGGTTCAAATTTTAACTACGTAGCTACACAAGCAATTTAACTTAGAATGAAGAAAGTAGAAAACTATTAGTACAAAATTATGATTATACCTTAAATATTAATGTTAATTAAACCTTGAGCTTAAACATTATGTTTTAATGAGCACAAGAATACTTTGCCTTAAGATTAGTGTAATGAATTACACATAACATTTTATCAAAAATATATTGTATATCTGAAGTTTAGCACAAAAAATATTATTTTTCAAAACAGTGAATTTCTATTATTCTTAATAAATATTATATTCTTATATGTTATGTTGTAAAATTTTCAACTTCCTTTTGATAATGAGTGATAATGCGTTGTAACTGTGATATTTCATATACTATGTTATTATAGGCAATCTACCTTTTAAACTCAGACTTGTTGAATGGTACATTCGTATTTTACTATTTAGAATATATATATATATATATATATATATATATATATATATATATATATATATATATATATATATATATATATATATATATATATATATATATTAATAATTATAATAATAAGTAATTAGAAAAAGGTTAAAAATTGATTTAAAGTATTATTATTTGACAAAAACTCCTGTGCACCCGGTCGTACGTGCTCCTTTAGAATTTTGTGTTAAATTGTATACCCTTTAGTATACAGATGTGTACCCTTTATTTTCTAAAGAAAATTATTGTGTGTATCTGGGCGCATGAACAACACTCCGTGCACCTTTTGAATTTTGTGTTAAATTATATACCTTTGGTATAAAAATGTGTACCCTTTATTTTCTATAGAAAATAAAAATAATGAAAAGTGTATACCCTTTAGAACAAAATGGTATACCTTTAATTAATTAAAATATATATCCTTTAGACCAAAGCAATGTACCCTTACCTATCATACTAAATTTCTAAAGGCGCACGAGATGTGTTTCCGTGCGCACGCAAACCTCACTCTTATTATTTTGCACTTTTCATTGAAGTATTTTTCATTTTTCAAGCATTTTTCACATATTTGAAGTATTTTTTATTTTTCATGAATTTGTTCTTTGTTTTCAATTTTTTCTAATCTCTTAAAAAAATCTTCTCTTGAGAAAAAATATCTTGTCTCACTCTTTATATCTCGTTATCTTCCACTGTTTAAAGGCCTGATAAAGTATTTTTGTAATAGCAAGAAAGCTAGCAGCAAGAAAGCTTCCCATCACAGAGCATGTACTTAAACTGAATTTCTTATTTTGTTATGATCAAGTATTTTGTTATGATCAAGCTTCAAATGTTAAAGTTATTTTCTATAAAGAATTCAAGGAAGATATCAATCAAAGTTTTTTTTCATTCCTTTTCAGATCCATTCCTTTTCAGATCCGTGAGTAACACTCAAATGAATGTAGGGTTTGTTTGACTTTCTAAAAAATGTATCATATTTAATTCTCACCATATCAAATATCAATAATGAATAAAATGATTAAAATTATATACATTTTAGGAAATGCTTTATTATAAAAATAGATTCTATCAATTATATTTATATAATATCAAGTTAGAATTATTTTAAATATGTGTATAAAGTTATAATGTTTTCTTACCTGTACTTTGAATTATGGTATTTCATACGATTTACTTTTTGTATATATATTAATATTATTGATTTATAATTTTTAAAGAATAAAATTTGAGAAAAAAGATATATATTTTTCAAAATTTAACTATTTATATATTAGTATTGTTTGTTGAGATATTTCAAAATATATTATCAAGATTTAGAATCGTGTTAACGAATTTGATATCAATAATGTATATACATATATTCATAGTTACGAGATGACACCTTTCATTAACTTATTTGCTCAATTATTTCTTCTCCCAATATTTTATTTTCTTTGTTTTACCGTTGATTCAGCCATGTTTTAAAAAATATTGCATCACAGCCCAACAAAGAAAATTTTATGTAATTATGATGTGTAATTCTAAAATCAATTAAATACATGTGCTTGTGTGCAGATGTTCTATGAACAGTAAGAACACCAACATAAACGTAAATATTCAGCGGAAGACTTAACAAACACACAATCTAATAAATACGGGATAGACGCACTGTATGGACTTCCTCCAAGGACTCCCTCCAAGACTGTGACGAGATCTCCTCATTGCTGGAATCTCCTCCCAAGGACTCCCTCCAACACTGAGACTCCCTCCAACACTGTGACGAGATCACACTGTGACGAGATCTCCTCATTGCTGGAACTCCCTCCCGGATTCCGTGTTACAAGGCTGTGTGCTTAGAACATGAAGGAATACGAAATTAAACAAAAGAGAAATGAAATAACCAGAAGAGTTTCTGGACAAGAACTCTCTAATGGCATCACAAAAACAGTGTATGGTTACATCGGTCATCCACTCGAGAATAAATAGCCTAGAGATAACATCATCAAATCTCAAAAAGATCTTGATCAATTCTAATCCCGTACAATCTTCAATCAAATCTGATTCCATATGATATTAAATCAAATCATCATAAATATGGAATACTTTGACTATTTGACGTTATGCATGATCTCCATCCCCGTGTTGTGCATGATCTCCATCCTCCGTATTCCTTGATCCTCAAATTGGGTCATGGGTTTTCTTTCTTGGTCAAAGAATAAATCATTTTTATAAAATAATATTTTCAAATATATCTTTGACACAAGATATTCAAAGATATCATTGACCAAATCTTGGATGAATCTCATATTCTTTTTCATAAATAATTAAATTAAACTTAACCAAATATAAGTTAATTGATTTAATGCTAATTTAATTAGAAATATATCAAATATATTTCCCAACAATCTCCCCCTTGCATTTGAATCAAAAACTTATAGTTGGATAAAGAATAATAAATTCCTGCAAAAGAAATCAACACAAGACAAACTTCTATGTTCCTTGTCGGAAAGGAACAGTTAGAGAAACAAACTTTCATAATCTAAGAGAATGATCAGAAATGAACAAAAACACAAACAACAGGATATCGATAAGACTTCACCAAGATCAACGAGAATCAAGACTCAACCAAGTACTTAAATTCACATGAATAGAAAATGAACTCTCTCATAATCCAAGAATAGAAACTCTCCAACTCTCCCATAGATAAGCACATAACAAATTAAGACATCCAACTATATTATCTCCCCCTTTTGATGCAAAGCCATGAGACGATGTTAAATAAAACATCCAACTATTTAACCGAAGTTATATAGAGACGATGTTATCATCCAGAGTATATTCTTCAAACCAAATTTAATTCATATCAGTAAGAGTATATTTATTATATGCCGAAGTAATTATATAGAGACGATGTTATCATTTATTTCATTATATTTTAGTACGTAGCCAATTAAGTGATCAGATATGAGATAACACATGATGAAAGTTAAAAACAGTATGAATAATGAGTGAGTTTCATAATGAGTGAGTCTAGTGTTGTTATCACCCACCTATGAGAAAAGTGATTCTTATTAATTACTCTGCTCCTTTTCTTCCGTAAATTACACATCTCCTTTAAATTATGAGTGATTACTACTTTAAAAAAAAATAAAAGGAAAAGATAAGAGTAATTACTAAATTTCCTCCTATTTCTGCACATCCTTTGAGCATTCATGAAATTCTAACACGTTTTTTTTATCCTTGGAACTTTTGGACCTAAGGTATTTTGCTCGAAATTAATGAACGAACGAAAAATCAAAGATGGAAAATTCGAAGAAACTAATGTGCATGTTACAATAATTGAGAACTGCCGGCTACTTTTTTCAAACAACCCGTGTGAAGGTTAACATCGCCTAAAAAAATAAAAAAAATATATGAATAAAAATTAAAAAAAAAAAAAGAAAAAGAAAAAAGACTTTGTGATTGAGTCCACCCGTCCACGCCTACATCAGAACCATATAATATCTTCTAAATCATTAAATTCTTGCCAACACCTTTCTTGAATTATCCCATCTATCCTAATATTTTATTAGAGCAAAAAAACAAGAATGCTTGTGTCTAAATTAATCCTTTTCGTAATCCTATCCTTGTTTTGCCATTTCCAGATTATCCCAGCTACCAACATTCCTACTCCGCCCGACGACTTCGCCATTTCATGTGGTTCGTCGGGCAGTTCCAAGGCGTCGGATGGACGCCTTTGGATCGGAGATTCTGGATTCCGTTCCACGTTGCCACTGCAGATCAATGGAAGGACTTCCAGCTCAAGAACCATCCACCACCCCTACATCACTGCTAGACTATCTCGCAATGAGTTCAGTTACATCTTCCGTGTTACACCGGGGCAGAAATTCATCCGACTGCACTTCTATCAAGATTCTTACAAGGGCTTCAAAGGATCAAAGGCCATGTTCACTGTCAAAGCTGGCTCTTACACACTCCTCACCGACTTCAGCATACCTCTGAGCTCTGATGCTTTAGCTTCAAAACATATCATCAAAGAGTACTGTGCTAATGTTGATGATGGCCAGTCTTTGACCATAACATTCACCCCAAAAGAATCTGACTTCGCCTTTGTCAATGGTATTGAGCTTGTCTCCATGCCCACTGGTCTTTACTTCTCACCAGAGGGGGGGCTAGGTGCTCCTGTCGTCGGCCAAAAGTACAGATTCTTTATAGATAACAGCACGGCGCTTGAGCTCGTTCAGCGGCTGAATGTTGGTGGAGGTTCCATCTCACCTGTTGAAGATTCAAGGCTGTTCCGAAGATGGGATGAAGACTCTGACTATTTGTCGGAAACAGGTGCCCTTACTGTCGTCAATGGCTTAAAAACCGTTTCACATAGCCATACATCAATATCTGTTGCACCAATCCAAGTTTATCAAACAGCAAGGATAATTGTTGCAGATACCAAATTGAGCACCAGTAATCTTACATGGAACATACCAGTGGACATGGGATTTAGGTACCTGGTGAGGCTTCATTTCTGTGAGGACCCCTCAGTGGTTTCTATTGTGATCAATGATCATGTTGCTGAGAAGAATGTAGGAGCTGCAGCTTACAGAGACTTTATAGCGATGACGGAGGGAGACAAGATGGTGGGAAAAAGCTTTCTAACCATCACTTACCAGCACAAGACAAAAGCAGGAGATGACAAATTTCTTGTACCAATGAGTGCTCTAGAAGTTTTCAAGTTGAGCAACCCCGATAACAATCTAGCAGGCGCGCAGCAAGTTTCCAAGCTGTCCCGTTTAAAAGTAACACGACAGCACAAGAAAGCGAACTCAAGTTACAGTATGAACTTGATCACTGCTGTGGTGACAGTTATACTATCCTTGCTGAATGTTGCTGCATACCACATTGCAAGATTTGTAGACCCAAATTTACAGAGGAGCATACTATCATCATCTGTGAAGGGTCCATGCCGTCGGTTTTCAATTGATGAAATCCGAAGGTCGACCAACTATTTTGATCCTCAGTTTCAAATAGGCAGTGGAGGATATGGCAGGGTGTACAAAGGCAAAATTGACTATGGGGCTACAGTTGTCGCAATCAAGCGAAAGAAAACAGAGTCGAAGCAAGGCGAAACTGAGTTTTGGACGGAGATCAAGATGCTGTCTAAGGTGAGGCATGAGAACCTCGTCTCCCTGATCGGTTACTGCAATGAAGGTCCAGAGAGGATGCTGATTTACCAGTACATGAGTCGAGGAACGCTTTCGGACCACCTCTATAATACGAGCAGAAATGGGAATTGTAATCCTCCTCTCCCTTGGGAACTCAGACTTAAGGTCTCAATTGGCGCTGCTCGTGGTTTATATTATCTTCACTCACGCCATAGGATCATACACAGAGATGTGAAGTGCTCAAACATCCTTCTGGATGAGAATTGGGTTGCCAAGATCTCAGATTTTGGGCTGTCCAAAATGGGACCTGCAAATGATTCATTCACACACATTAGTACCAATGTCAAAGGCACATTTGGATATTTAGATCCAGAGTACTTTTTGACTCGCAGGTTAACAAAGAAGTCTGATGTTTATGCCTTCGGAGTGGTTCTATTCGAAGTTCTATCTGGAAGGCCGGCAGTGAGCTTAAGACTTGAGGACGAGCAACACAGCCTGGCTGGATGGGCCCGATACTGCATACGAGAGGCAAAGGTGGATCGACTCATTGATCATAACTTGGCTGGGCAGATTTCACATGCAAGTTTGAAAGTATTTGTGGGAATTGCAGGAAGATGCTTACAGACTACACCTCAGGGAAGGCCTGCCATGGCTGATGTAGTGATGGCCCTTGAATTAGCTCTGGCATTTCAACAGACAACAGATCCAACAGACCAGGCGGAAGAGGAGGAGCATGAGAAAAGAAGTTACAGTGATCAGAGTGATGGGATTATTTCAATGGATGACACTGTTTTTAAAGGAGAATCAGATGGGATTGTCACTGAAGATAATCCCAGTTCCAGTAGAGGCAGTGATAAGAAGAATAGAAAATCGAAGGCCAAGGATATTGATTCCAACAACTCGACACCAAGATGGTGGTGGGATCCATACGGTTTCTTTCCAAGATCGTCATCAAAGTCGAAAGCTTCGCAGCAGCAGCAGGAGGAGGTACTAATCCATCAGTTTTCTCTCAAGGAGGTTCACACCGCCACCAATAATCTCCATATCATTGGATATGGGGGATTGGACTGCGTATACAAAGGATACATAGATGGTGGTAAAAAAGCTGTTGCAATAAGATGGTCAATAGCTGCAGAATCCAGACAATCCATGGCACATGAGCTGCAATCAAAGAAAGAAATTCAAATGAACATATCTCCAACTCCTGATCATGTGGCCTCTCTAGTAGGGTACTGTGAGACAGAATCCGGCACGATTCTTGTATACAACTACATGGCAAATGGGACACTCTATGACCATCTTCATGAAGCTTCAAAGGAACCCCTTCCATGGAGGCGAAGACTACAGATCTGCGTAGGCGCAGCACGTGGCCTAAGCTTCATCCATTCCAACATCAAGCAAACAATACTTCATCGTGAGCTGAAATCCACCAACATCTGGTTAGATGAGGAGTGGATACCCAAGGTTTCAGAGTGGGGTTTAACCAAAAAGAAAGTAAAAAATCAGGTGCCAACAATTATGAAGAGTAAATGGGGATACTTGGATTCTGCTTACATCTGGGGAGAGCAGATAACTGAAAAATCTTATGTCTTCTCATTTGGGGTAATTTTGTTCGAGTTACTATTTGCAGAAAAAGAATCAGACCGTTGGCTTGATGAGGATCAAGTAAGTCTGGCCGAGTGGATCAAGTTATCGATTATGACTGACCTTTCAGGTTGTATTGATCCATTTTTGGTTGGGAGAACATCACCGGATAGCCTGAAAACATTCATAGAAACTGCCGAACGTTGTTTACTTGATTATGGAACTGACCGGCCGTCAATGAACGATATAGTCACAAGACTTGAAGAAGCATTAAAGCAGCAAGATGCCGCAGAAAGTAACACTAGCAATCAACTCTGAAGGAGCGGACCTGCAGTATATATGTAATAAAGCAAAGCATGTAAGATCAATGATGGAACCCAAAGAAAAAGGAAGAAAAAAGTGGTGTTACCATTCACCAATCCTTATGCCATGTATTATACTGTATAGCACATCTTTTGGTTTTTCAATTGTTCTGCTACTGAATTGTCTCACATACACCAAACACAAGTGCTAATAATCAATTAAGTTGTATAATTTTCAAATTGCTACATACTCCATTTGTTATATAGATATATGTAGCTACAGAACCCAAATTAGGACAAGCTAATAAATTAATATTTGAGTCTATAAGAAAGAGAAACATCTCCACATTTGACTTTGAATCCAGATGCATGATTTAAACAATCTTAAGGTGAAAAAACAAAGTAGCATCACCCATACTTTTTTAACACTCTCTTTGGATTTACAGCAAGGAATTCACTGCACAATGAAATGACTCAGCATTTTCAGGTTAAAAGAAAATTTTAACTTGCATGCACACATTACTTCAGGAAAACAGCCTATTTCATAGGATTAAAATCATTCAGTGAATTGCTGTTCTGCATATCACCGTTGGTAAAATTAATTTAGCAAAATCTCAGCTTTCAATATTTTTAAACAGAGATCTCAATTTCATGAGGCAGTGAGACTCGAATCCTGATCATCTTTAAAATACAAACATAGGAATCCATTTTTCAAACTGTAAAGTAGAAGTACTATAGTCATAGAGATCATCTTTAAAATAGAAATAGAGGGAATCTAAGCACCCCTTAATATAATTGACCAATCCAATGCAGATTCAAGGTCTTCTATTTGCAAAATGAGTCGCTAAGAGCGAGTTTCCACAAGCAAAATTTGAATGATGAGTCGAGACATAGCAAAAATCATAACCGTTTTATTCGATTGCAAAAATTAGTTTAATTGCATAAAATTTTGCAAAAAGTACAACTGGAGGCGCGAATGATTCGATCGCGTCTTATCTTATGTGTCATGTAAAACAAATAAAAAAATTCCACGTGTTTGCCCAACTCAAGAAATCAGTGACTCTCGCACTAACTCATTATTAAAGTATCCAAATAAAATCCATTTAAATAACCAAGAAATCATTCAATATTGGCAAGATGGCTGACGAAATTCTGATATAAACCGTGGAGAGGATTATTTAATGGAGGGCTTTGAAGATCCATGAATTCATTGTTGAATTTTTTTTAGGATCGATTTGTGTTGGGAGAGTAACTATTTTATTAAGGCTCACAAAATATTTTACAATACTCTCAACATACACTCAAGACTCGCTCTGCTCACTCCTCTGTTTTTATCTTTCTTAGCACTCTCTTACAACTTTAGCTAGACATATCTAGAGAGTCTAGACCACTTTACATTAGATCATTGATCCTACTAAACAAATCTAGATTCTTCTATAATACCAACTAGCTCTATATACTTCTAAATCATTAATCTTTTGGCTCCTCATTTTCTTGAATGTTCTAGGCTCTCCTCCAAGCTTTCTTGTTGGCTCTATAATATTCCGGGGGGCGGTGTTGCATCTACAATACTCCCCCTCAAAGACTTTCTTCTCCGGATCACGTTCATCTTTTCTTGCGATGTGCCTGCCATAATCCCCACACGTTGCTAAAATTTGCGACACTCCTGGAGCTTCGTGTTTAGCCTCGTGTCTTCCATCCGAAACATCAATACGTTTTCTCACTTTATATGTCCACTTACGTTTTTTCTTCTTCTTTCGCTTCTTCGTGGATGCCCAACCGAACTTCAGCCTCCGCAACTTCCGTATGCGATTGTACTTCTCAACTAATGAGCTTGCCGCTTCTGCTACGCAACTCTGATTAAATGCTGGTTCTTGCGTGAACTCAACTTCAATGCCAACTTCTTCAGTTTGTTGTTCTTTATCAGTTAGGAGAACTTGTTTAACTTCATTAATCTGCTCCCCCTTCTTTTCTTGCAAGATAGCTTCTTCCTTGCAATCTGCTTCATCCACTCATTTTTCTTCATACTTATCACGTGCTGCGGCTCCTTCTCTCCATCCGTCAGAACATTTGTGCTACCAATTTCTTCTAGCAGATCATCATCCTCACCATCGCTCATCCACACTCTCAACCTCAATGAATCCCGCAACAGAACCTGGAACAGCCACAGATGCTTCTTCTATCCAATCACCTTCACCATCGGTCGTCCAATTACTCTCACATTCCACAGATTCTGGGACAACTGAAGACAACGCGAATGCATTTTTCTCCTCACTACAAGATACCTTCACCATCGGTCGTCCAATTACTCTCACATTCCACAGATTCTGGGACAACTGAGACAACGCGAATGCATTTTTCTCCTCACTACAAGATGCCTCAAAGTCCCACTCTTCCTCACTTTCATCTTCTATAATTGGCATGACTATATTGCTTTCAACTCTTTTCTCTTCCGACCGACAATTCCTAGCCATGTGACCTTCCCTACCACACTTGAAGCATTTACCTTGAAATCTTCTTCTTCCATGAGGTTGATCACTCCAATCATCATCCTCTTGTGCTCCCCCTGGATGAGCACACCTACCCCTTGGCTGACTCTCATGGTCATCTTCTTTCTTAGTTCTCCCACGAGTATTCCATTTGGGTCTTCCTCTACTATGACTATATAGTACTTCATCTTTTTTCTTTAGTAAGATTTCCATCATTTGTCTGTCAGCGCTTCTTGGTCGTTAATATATTTTCAAAGTTAACCAAAGAAGGCTGCTCAGACCATCCTTGTACTGCGGCTACTATTCATCTAAACTCAGGTCTTAAACCATGAATTATAACTCTTCTCATCTTAGCATCTGTCACTTTCTCCGCATGGTCTAATTCAGAAATCTCACGACAGAGTGTGCGTACCTTATTGAAGTACTCGTGGATCGTCATATCGCCTTGCTTGAGTGAGAGGAGCTCGTTCTCGAGCAGTTGCAGTTTGAACTCGTTATTCTCCTCGTGGATCGTCATATCGCCTTGCTTGAGTGAGCTCGAGCAGTTGCAGTTTGAACTCGTTTTTCTTGGAGAATAACGCCTCCAAAGTACCCCAAGCCTTCTTTGGAGCATCCGCACCTCGCACGTACTTCAACATCTCCTTGTTGATCGTTGTTAAACGACCACCTCATCTAAAAGCTTAAGCTATTAAAGAGGAGTATTTCTCCAAAGTACCCCAAGCCTTCTTTGGAGTATCCGCACCTCGCACATACTCCAACATCTCCTTGTTGATCGTTGTTAAACGACCACCCCATCTAAAAGCTTAAGTTATTAGAGAGGAGTATTGTTTAATAATTAATCAGGTCAATCACTTTAACACGCCCCCTCACATGTAGACGGGGAATTTGTCTCAAGTCTTGCATGTGGAATTTTTTCATAAATGGATGGCGGTGAGGTTCGAACCCTGAACCTTTGTTAATCATGAGTTCTGATACCATGTTAAATCACCTCCTCATCTAAAAGCTTAAGCTATTAGAGAGAAGTATCGTTTAATACTTAATCAAGTCAATCACTCTAACAATCGTCGTCTTGAGTGCAAACAACGCCTTTCCCGCCTTGATTTTCCACTTCTTCAAGGCTCCAGCTTCTTCTGGCTGTACAACATCGTCTCCACCAACTACCTCCCACAAATCATGACCTTGCAGATACAACTCCATGCAGGTTCTCCACGTGGTGTAGTTCTGATTATTGAACCTCTCTATATAACCTACCGCTTGTAGGTCCGCCATCGTGAACTTGGATTACCTCCTCGTATCCAAGCAAGCCTCTTCGCTTCACAAACTCTTGTTGCACACAATGTCTTCGCTCAACAATCCTCCTTCAACTTTAGACGATACGAGCCCGACTCCTCACGTACCTCCTCGCACGCTACTAGCCCTTTCCCAACGATGTGGCTCTGACCTTCCCAATAAGGTGACTTTGATACCACTTGTAGAGTTATTAGGATCGATAGTATTGGGAAAGTATACTTTTTATTAAGGGCTCTAACACACACACTCACACTCACACTCACACTCTTAGGCTTCACTCTGTATAGCTCTGTTTTTATCTTGTGGCACACTTGCTCTCACTTAAGCTGCCACACACACTCTTACAACTCTCTTGGCACTTTAATGCTAATTGGCTATTTATAGCAACTAGCCGAACTATCTAGTATGTCGGCTACATCAACTTTAGCTAGACATATCTAGAGAGTCTAGACCACTCTACATTAGATCATTGATCCTACTAAATAAATCTAGATTCTTCTATAATACCAACTAGCTCTATATACTTCTAAATCATTAATCTTTTGGCTCCTCATTTTCTTGAATGTTCTAGGCTCTCCTCCAAGCTTTCTTGTTGGCTCTTGAATATTCTGGGGTCGGTGTTGCATCTACATTCATCACTGGGGAAGACGATTCTACCTGATTCTGATCCAAAGACTCCACTAGACACTGTAAATTTGGCGGACAAAAGCTTGAAAGACCTCTCTTCGTTCATCCTGACCACAGGTATGTGTATGTGCACTTATGAGATTGGAAAAGACGTATGATTATCACTTGGCTTACACTGCTTTTGTTGTCATTGAAGTTTCTGGAGAAACAAATTGGAATGTTCATGCTGAAAATTGATTATGTGAAAGAAAAATGATATTTTTTGCAATTTTCCCTAATCTAAGAGCCCATATTTACATTTTACTTGGATATAAAAGTTACTGGGATTACCTGATGGCAATTACTTTCTCATTTTTACATGCGATAGTTTCTGCCATGAACCTGTTTGCTTAAATGTCAAGCTGAAATCTTTTTTGGCTAGATTTACAAATTGTTCACCACAATGGACATAATATGGTACAAATATTCTGCATGCTAATATTTTGATACATTAAGTAAAATATCTGAAGTAGCAAATCTAATTTTATACAAAGAAAGTAGGATGCTTCACAAGTTTTCCTATCTTCACTGTGTATCATCGAGTTCAACTGTTGCATTTCTATCATACATAGAGTGAATTCTTCCAACAAAATGAAGGTTTTAATGCTAATTCATCATATGAACTATGAAGGTGATACGGTTTCTAGTAAAAATATTTACAGCTGAAGAGTATGAAACTGCTACCAGCAATTATACATATAATAAAATCCTTGGCAGATCTCTCAATTAGTGCATTGTTGCTATAAAAAAGATCTAGAGTGATGGATGAATGTCAGATAGAATGATTTACATTTTGATAAGCCCAAGGATGTCTGATAGGATCCCTTAAATCTTCTAGTTCCATCACCACTTCTTTCATTGTAGGCCTGTCTTCTCCTTGCAAATGTAAGCATCTCTTTGTTAGTTCAGCCATTGCTTGGATTTGCTCTAGAGATCCCTCTCTCACCAGTTGAGGCTCCAAGACTTGAAAAAGTCGATTTTCATTTATTGCCATGATGAAATACGTTGCTAGGTTTCGTTGTTCTTGACTTCTTTCTATGTCAATGGGCTTTTTACCCGTTAAAAGCTCCGCAAGAACTACACCAAAACTGTAAACATCGCTCTTTGGTGTTAATTGGCTCGTGTAGAAGTACTCAGGATCGAGGTATCCTAGTGTTCCCTGGACCAATGTTGTCACTTGACTTTGATCAAGTGAAATTAGTTTGGATGCCCCGAAGTCTGAAACCTTGGCTGTAAGTCGTCCGTCCACTATTTCCAGCAAAATGTTAGGTGATTTAACGTCCCTGTGAATGATCGGAATGGAAGTGGCTGAATGAAGATAAGACAAAGCCCCTGCAGCTTCAGATGCAATTCTTAAACGACTCTCCAACGATAACCAACTACTTGCATGGTGGATGTGTCCGTAGAGCGAACCATGGGAGATATACTCATATACTAATAAAGGGACCTCAGATTCGAGACAACATCCTAAGAGTTTTACAACATTTCGATGATTGATTTGTGAAAGACTGACAACTTCATTGATAAATTGTTCCATCTGACTTTCATCCAACACTCTTGATCTTTTAATGGCCACGATGCGATGATCGAAGAGAATCCCTTTGTAGACAGTGCCATAACCACCTCTACCAAGGATTCTATCATCTGCATAATTGTTAGTAGCCTTTTTAAGCTCTTTAGCTGTGAATATTTTAACTGTAACCGCCAGACCTTCATATGATGAAATATGTTGTTTTAACAGGAAATTTCCATTTTGTTGGAATAACTCCACTCTTGGTTGTATGAGTCTTCTTTTCATGAGACCAAAATTTTTCCAAGTTGAAGTATTTTGACCCCGAGCAAACCTGGCCAGTTCTTTGTTTGCTGCCCTAGAATCTTCCTCTACAGCTAGTAAAATATGAGCGTTTGAGTGAATAAATTTAATCATAAATTTGATTTAAAAAAATAAAATTGAATTGTATTCTGGACATACCTGATAACAACTCATATTTTTTGGCTGGTTTAATTCTGTTCCAAAATGCATCCCAGGGCAAGAGTCTTGAAGGCTTGCTTGGCGTGAATTTTTCCCCATGTTTTCTTCCAGGTATAGTATCAGAATTGACTACGTCGTGGTTAGTTTGTTGGTTTGGCTGAAGTGTGAGATTCTGCATATTTATAGAGTCCACAGTTGGCTGCAGTGTTCTATGTATGCGAGTTTCGTTTGCAGGATGGATCTCATTAGAAACACTTGAAATCTCATTCAACCCTATAGTTTGGATGTTGTCCTGTTGCTCAAGTGCAAGCTCAAGTTTCAGCACTACTTGGGACATTGTTGGCCGTTTCTTTGGTTCATCATCCAAGCATCTTTGGGTGAGCCCCACAAATGTCCTGAGGCTATTTGGCGAAATTTCATCTCTCAGGCTCAAAGCTACAATCTGACGGAGTTCTCCCTTTTTTATCCTATCTCGAGCCCACGTGGTCAGAATCCGCTCCTCCTCTGGAACCCCTGAATCTACTGCTGGTCTCCCACATAATACTTCCAGCATCACCACGCCAAAGGCATACATGTCACTTTTCCTTGTTAATTTTTGGGTGGTATAGTAATATGGGTCAAGGTACCCGAGGGTCCCCTTAACCTTTGTACTGATATGGCTCTTTAACTTGCTTTTGTCTTCAGGTTTGGCCAAGCCTAGATCCGAGATCTTAGCTAAAAAATTGTCATCAAGAAGAATGTTGGAAGCCTTGACATCCCGATGTATGACTGCATGGCCTGTATGTAGATAGTCCAGTCCTCGAGCGGCTCCAATGCAGATATTCAGAAGCTGCTTCCATGTGAGAGAAGAGCTATTACTGTTTAACCTTGCATTTTTATAGAGGTGGTCAGCCAGTGTGCCAAAAGCCATGTACTCATAAACAAGTATCATTTCCCCCCGCTCACTGCAGTAGCCTATTAGGGAGACTAGATTAATGTGTCGGAGTTCAGAAAGTGTTTCAATCTCCATCAAAAACTCACGTGCCCCTTGTTTGGAGTTTGGCTTTAACCTCTTCACAGCAACACTGTTTTTCTCTTTGTCAATGCGACCTTTGTAGACTTTACCAAATCCACCCCTCCCAATTATAAGTCCATTGTCGAAATTTCTAGTGGCTAGATGGATCTCAGATAGAGATAAACAGCGACATACTCGTTTTGCCCTGGCTGATATCTTGATTTCCATAGCACCACTTCTAGCTTCCCAAACTTCCCTCACCCAATGGATAATGATACATACCACACAAAATATACTTATAGCAGCAGTTCCAACTGCATTTCTACGACCCAAAAGTGTGATGGTTTGGGATGCGGTTTCCTGTGGCGGAGGCATGGGAATTGGACTAGCAAGACTATTGTCAGGGTTGCTCAACTTCAATATTTCTAATCCTTTGAGGGGTCCATACATAAACTCTTCATTAGATATCAGATGAATCAAGAGGTCCCGTTTACCCTCTACTTTGTGGCCGTTCATCATCACTATGTAATCCCCATACAAGAGTATGCTATTACCACCTCTTTCTTTGACTATTGTCTCAGTGTTAGTGGTATAAGCAAGTATTTCGTTAATGAAGATTTCAAAATCCAGGCCAGCAGTTTCTGCTATCTTGAGTCCTAGCTTGGAGAAATGAAGCCTGACTAAGTACCTGAATCCCACATCTACAGATACTTTCCAGGTAACTCTTTTACTATTGCTCAATTCCTTGAGATGGGCCGTGGTCCCAAAGAACTCATCAGATTCATCTCGGGATGAAATGAAGTCTTGTATAGTGTTTAGTTGGTGTATTATCTCAAGTGCAATGCTATTATCAACATAAACCATGGAATTCTGACCAACAACTTGTAATCCTATATCTCCTCCCTGGAAGTAAGAAAAACTAGGAGACACTGATATTATCTCAATGCCATTAACAAAAGCGTAGGCATCTCGTGAATGAGCTGAGAAAGTTAGGTAGAGTTGTTGATTTTCTTGTAAGTATAAACAGAATTCCTTTGTGAATGAATTCACAGCACTAAGTGAAGCGCTAAAGTTACCGAGCAAGGTAAAAGAACCGGCTTCAACAGTAAACAAGTCCTTGAAGCCATTAAAACCTCTGTATGAAGTAGGATTAAAGTGAAGACGGATGATGATCTGACCTGGATTGATCACTGGAAACACGTACGAGAACTGCGAACGAGAGACTCGTGCGGTGTTGTATGGAACGGGATCAGCAGCCGTCAGCTTAGTGACTGCAGTTGATGTTGTTGATGAGCCCTTGAGTTGCAGCAATGAAGCAGTTGCATCTCCGAGCCAATTTCTTCCGTTGCGTGCTGATGAAATTCCGGTCGAGCCGCAGTTAATGGAAACATGGGGAGTGACTTGAGTTGGATTGCTGGTGCTACTACGGGCAGCATATGTGATGAGGAAGCAGAAAATAGTGAAAGCTGGAGAAACTCGAAAGGATTTCATGATTGTGGGATTCATTGGTATTTGAAATCCAATTAATATTTATTAATTAATGGTAAGCGACGACTACCACATAGTTTACTTTTTTATTCCTGTTTACTTCATCTTTCCTTCCTATAAATTTAGGTGAAGGTTCGTTGAAATGCTTATGTGTGGCGTATCTGGGGTGGGTGGTGTGGTGTGGGGTAGGAGAGGGGCTTAATAAAACATTGTATAAAAAATCATGCACTTTTTTCAACACAAAATCGTATTTTAAAAATAAAATTATTAAGTCTTTTTTAATTAATATATTTGACCATGTTGGTCGTCCATTTGGAAGTGGGTGATGTGAGTTCATTTGATTAAAGAAATGACTTGATCTACACAAATTGAAGTCACATGCATCCTCATATATTAGATTTCTCTAACATGTACTATTATTGTTATAGGATTTATTTATTAAATTGATTTGTTTCAAGTATATTATTTGTCTATAGGATTTATTGCATTTTCTATTTTTGCATAGATATAGATCCGAGCAGAAATCTTTTTCCCTTAACATGCACTATTTTTTCATAAATGTAGATTTGCTAGAGTTGCACAAATCAGTGATTATATAAAAAAAACATGATTTACACTGTTTTTTAGTATTTCACGGCACGCAGTAAGTAATTTCTTGATATGTAGGCTGAAAATCTGAAGCAAGCAGTCTAATTTTATGCAAAGTAGAATGATTCCCATATTTTCCTATCTTCCCAGTGATTCATCCAGTTCAAATGTTGCATTACTCACACCAATATTATTAATGCTTTCACCAATCCATTCTGACTCTAATCTTGGACTGTATAGGTGTTCGGGTTCTTCCACATTAGTGTCTTCACTGATAAAAGTTACATCTTCTCTTGGCCTTGGCTGCATATTTCCTTCCAACATTTGTATCACAGAATCCATCAATGGTCGTTGAGATGGATGCTGTTGGATACATAAAAGAGCGATGTCTACACATCTTCTGACTCCATCTTCCCATGATGCACTTCCCATTACTATATCCATTACACGCCTTTCATTACACACATTCCACTCCTGACTGGAAAGATGGCGAAATCTCATCTGCAAAACAAAATGATTCAGGTATCGATCCTTTTATTTTACCTGTAAAACCTCATTAGATTTTCAATTTCCAGTGTTTAAGTAGGAAGAATACCATATGATCAGCTATGGATTGGGAAAGGTAAAATGAAAACATTCTCCTGCCACTCACAATCTCCAGGAGTATAATTCCAAAGCTATACACATCTGATTTAATTGAAAGTTCCCCCTGTAAGTAGTACTCTGGAGGCGTATAACCACTCCACTCGCTGACACACAAGTTAAGTTAGACTATGGAAAGGAAGATATAGAGAAAGATACACTTACTGTGCTTTTATTTGTGATGTACCAGTTCAGATTGATGTACGTACCTATTTGTACCCAACTCATAGTAGATTTTAGGGTTCATCTTATGGTCTAGTAGAATATTGCTTGTATTGAGATCTAGAATAAATCCAAAATGATGAAGACAAACAAGTCCTCGAGCGATCCCCAATATTATTTGGAAGCGTACTTCCCATTGAAGGAGGCGAAGTTGCCCTTTATCTATAAGGAAAAGTTCATTCAACTGTTTAAGTACATAAAGCCTTACGATTGAAGTTCATTACTCACGAGAAAAAGATACTAAAGGCACCAACCAATGAAAAGACCGAGACTTGTGTCTTCCATGAACTCATGCACAAGTAATAATTCTTCTCTGTTGATGGAATAGCCAAGTAGTTTGATGATGTTTTGATGCTGAAGATATGAAAGCATATTAATCTTATCTTTGAACTCTTTGAGGAGTTCTGCAGAAGATGAATGCCTTTTTACTGCAACTAACTCTCCCGAAGGTAGGACACCCTATACAAGTGGATGATTGTTGAGAGGTATAATGTTGGGGAAAAAGTACAATAAATAGATTTATAAATGAAGTTACCTTATAGACGCCATTTAATCTGCCATGTCCAACTATGTTTGAAGAAGAGAAATTATTCGTGGCAGCTACAATTTGATTCCAATTGTATTTCTTTAATGGTTTAGTTCTGTTCCAAAATGCAACCCAAGGCCAGAGTCTTGAAGGCTTATTCCTTGTAAGTTTTTCCCCATGTTTTCTTTCAGATGTTGTATCAGCATTAACCACGTCGTCATTAGTTTGTTGATTCAGATGGAGTGCGAAATTCTGCATATTTATATTATCCACAGTTGGCTGCAGTGTGATAGATTGGTGTGTTGTGTTTGCAGGATGGATATCATATGAAGCACTTTCAATCTCTCTCAACTCTATAGTTTGGATGTTGTTCTGTTGCTCAACTGCAGACTCAAGTTGCTGCACTACTTGGGACATTGTTGGCCGTTTCTTGGGTTCATCATCCAAGCATCTTTGGATTAGCCCCACAAATGCCTCGAGGCTGTTTCGTGAAATTTCATCTCTCAGGCTTGAAGCTACAATCTGACTCACTTCCCCCTTGCTTATCTTATCTTTAGCCCACATGGTCAGAATCCGCTCCTCCTCTGAAACCCCTGAATCTACTGCTGCTCTCCCACATAAAACTTCCAGCATCACCACACCAAAGGCATATGTGTCGCTTTTCCTTGTAAGTTTACGGGTTGTGAAATAATATGGGTCAAGGTACCCAAATGTCCCCTTTACCCTTGTGCTAACATGGCTCTGTAATTTGCTTCTGTCTTCAGGTTTGGCCAAGCCAAAATCAGAGACTTTCGCTACAAAACTGTCATCAAGCAGAATGTTAGAAGTCTTCACATCTCGATGTATGACTCTGTGACCTGTATGAAGATAGTCTAGCCCTCTAGCGGCCCCAATGCAGATATTCAGGCGCTGGTTCCACGTTAAAGAAGAACTGCTACTGCTTTCCCTTGCACGTTTGTAGAGGTGGTCCGCCAGTGTTCCACAAGCCATGTACTCATAAACGAGTATCATTTCCTCCCGCTCACTGCAGTAGCCTATTAAAGAGACAAGATTAATATGCCGGAGTTCAGCAAGTGTTTCAATCTCCATTGAAAACTCGTGTGCTCCTTGATTGGAGTTGGGCTTTAACCTCTTTACAGCAACGAAGGATTGCTCTTTGTCGATGCGGCCTTTGTAGACTTTACCAAATCCACCCTTCCCAATTACAAGTCCATTATCAAAGTTTCTAGTGGCTTGTTGGATCTCATATAGTGTAAAACGGCGACAGACTTGTTTTGCCCTGGCTGATAGCTTGATTTCCATCACACCAGTACGACTAGCTTCCCAAGCATTCCTCAACTTATGAAGAATGATATTTACCACACAAATTATAGTTATAGCCACAGTTCCAATTACATTTTTACGACCTAAAACCATCAGTAAACGTTGGATGGTTTTGGGTGTGGTTTGCTTCAACGAAGACATGGGAATCGGACTGGCAAGACTATTGTCAGGGTTGCTCAACTTCAATACTTCAAATCCCTTAATGGGTCCATAGATAAACTCTTCATTAGACTGCAGACGAATCGAGAGGTCGCGTCTACCCTCTACTTTGCGGCCGCTCACCATCACCATGTAGTCCCCATACCAAGGTATGCTACTACCACCCCTTTCTTTGACTAACGCCTCAATGTTGGTATCAGCAAGCATTTCGTTAATGAAGATTTCAAACTGCAGGCCAGCAGTTTCTGCTATCTTGAGTCCTAACTTGGAGAAATGAAGCCTAACCAAGTACCTGAATCCCACATCTACTGATACCTTCCAGGTAACATATTTGCCATTGCTTGCTTCCTTCTCATCCGATTCATCTCGGGATGAAACGAAGTCCTGTATAGTATCTAGTCTATGTATTACCTCGAGTGCAATGCTACTATCAGCATGAACTATGGAATTCTGACCTACAGCTTGTAAACCAACAACCCCTCCCTGGAAGTAAGAAAAACTAGGAGACACTGATATTATCTCAATGCCATTAACAAAAGCGTAGGCATCTCGTGAATGAGCTGAGAAAGTTAGGTAGAGTTGTTGATTTTCTTGTATGTATAAACAGAATTCCTTTGTGAATGAATTCACAGCACTAAGTGAAGCGCTAAAGTTACCGAGCAAGGTAAAAGAACCGGCTTCAACAGTAAACAAGTCCTTGAAGCCATTAAAACCTGTGTATGAAGTAGGATTAAAGTGAAGACGGATGATGATCTGACCTGGATTGATCACTGGAAACACGTACGAGAACTGCGAACGAGAGACTCGTGCGGTGTTGTATGGAACGGGATCAGAAGCCGTCAGCTTAGTGACTGCAGTTGATGTTGTTGATGAGCCCTTGAGTTGCAGCAATGAAGCAGTTGCATCTCCGAGCCAATTTCTTCCGTTGCGTGCTGATGAAGTTCCGGTCGAGCCGCAGTTAATGGAAACATGGGGAGTGACTTGAGTTGGATTGCTGGTGCTACTACGGGCAGCATATGTGATGAGGAAGCAGAAAATAGTGAAAGCTGGAGAAACTCGAAAGGATTTCATGATTGTGGGATTCATTGGTATTTGGAATTCAATTAATATTTATTAATTAATGGTAAGCGACGACTTCCACGTAGTTTACTTTTTTATTCCTGTTTACTTCATCTTTCCTTCCTATAAATTTAGGTGAAGGTTCGTTGAAATGCTTATGTGTGGCGTATCTGGGGTGGGTGGTGTGGGGTGGGAGAGGGGCTTAGTGAAAGTGATAATATAAAAAATCATGCACTTTTTTCAACACAAAATCGTATTTTAAAAATAAAATTATTAAGTCTTTTTTAATTAATATATTTGACCATGTTGGTCGTCCATTTGGAAGAGGGTGATGTGAGTTCATTTGATTAAAGAAATGACTTGATCTACACAAATTGAAGTCACATGCATCCTCATATATTAGATTTCTCTAACATGTACAATTATTGTTATAGGATTTATTTATTACATTGATTTGTTTCAAGTATATTATTTGTCTATAGGATTTATTGCATTTTCTATTTTTGCATAGATATAGATCCGAGCAGAAATCTTTTTCCCTTAACATGCACTATTTTTTCATAAATGTAGATTTGCTAGAGTTGCACAAATCAGTGATTATTTAAAAAAAAAAAACATGATTTACACTGTTTTTTAGTATTTCACGGCACGCAGTAAGTAATTTCTTGATATGTAGGCTGAGAATCTGAAGCAAGCAGTCTAATTTTATGCAAAGTAGAATGATTCCCATATTTTCCTATCTTCCCAGTGATTCATCCAGTTCAAATGTTGCATTACTCACACCAATATTATTAATGCTTTCACCAATCCATTCTGACTCTAATCTTGGACTGTATAGGTGTTCGGGTTCTTCCACATTAGTGTCTTCACTGATAAAAGTTACATCTTCTCTTGGCCTTGGCTGCATATTTCCTTCCAACATTTGTATCACAGAATCCATCAATGGTCGTTGAGATGGATGCTGTTGGATACATAAAAGAGCGATGTCTACACATCTTCTGACTCCATCTTCCCATGATGCACTTCCCATTACTATATCCATTACACGCCTTTCATTACACACATTCCACTCCTGACTGGAAAGATGGCGAAATCTCATCTGCAAAACAAAATGATTCAGGTATCGATCCTTTTATTTTACCTGTAAAACCTCATTAGATTTTCAATTTCCAGTGTTTAAGTAGGAAGAATACCATATGATCAGCTATGGATTGGGAAAGGTAAAATGAAAACATTCTCCTGCCACTCACAATCTCCAGGAGTATAATTCCAAAGCTATACACATCTGATTTAATTGAAAGTTCCCCCTGTAAGTAGTACTCTGGAGGCGTATAACCACTCCACTCGCTGACACACAAGTTAAGTTAGACTATGGAAAGGAAGATATAGAGAAAGATACACTTACTGTGCTTTTATTTGTGATGTACCAGTTCAGATTGATGTACGTACCTATTTGTACCCAACTCATAGTAGATTTTAGGGTTCATCTTATGGTCTAGTAGAATATTGCTTGTATTGAGATCTAGAATAAATCCAAAATGATGAAGACAAACAAGTCCTCGAGCGATCCCCAATATTATTTGGAAGCGTACTTCCCATTGAAGGAGGCGAAGTTGCCCTTTATCTATAAGGAAAAGTTCATTCAACTGTTTAAGTACATAAAGCCTTACGATTGAAGTTCATTACTCACGAGAAAAAGATACTAAAGGCACCAACCAATGAAAAGACCGAGACTTGTGTCTTCCATGAACTCATGCACAAGTAATAATTCTTCTCTGTTGATGGAATAGCCAAGTAGTTTGATGATGTTTTGATGCTGAAGATATGAAAGCATATTAATCTTATCTTTGAACTCTTTGAGGAGTTCTGCAGAAGATGAATGCCTTTTTACTGCAACTAACTCTCCCGAAGGTAGGACACCCTATACAAGTGGATGATTGTTGAGAGGTATAATGTTGGGGAAAAAGTACAATAAATAGATTTATAAATGAAGTTACCTTATAGACGCCATTTAATCTGCCATGTCCAACTATGTTTGAAGAAGAGAAATTATTCGTGGCAGCTACAATTTGATTCCAATTGTATTTCTTTAATGGTTTAGTTCTGTTCCAAAATGCAACCCAAGGCCAGAGTCTTGAAGGCTTATTCCTTGTAAGTTTTTCCCCATGTTTTCTTTCAGATGTTGTATCAGCATTAACCACGTCGTCATTAGTTTGTTGATTCAGATGGAGTGCGAAATTCTGCATATTTATATTATCCACAGTTGGCTGCAGTGTGATAGATTGGTGTGTTGTGTTTGCAGGATGGATATCATATGAAGCACTTTCAATCTCTCTCAACTCTATAGTTTGGATGTTGTTCTGTTGCTCAACTGCAGACTCAAGTTGCTGCACTACTTGGGACATTGTTGGCCGTTTCTTGGGTTCATCATCCAAGCATCTTTGGATTAGCCCCACAAATGCCTCGAGGCTGTTTCGTGAAATTTCATCTCTCAGGCTTGAAGCTACAATCTGACTCACTTCCCCCTTGCTTATCTTATCTTTAGCCCACATGGTCAGAATCCGCTCCTCCTCTGAAACCCCTGAATCTACTGCTGCTCTCCCACATAAAACTTCCAGCATCACCACACCAAAGGCATATGTGTCGCTTTTCCTTGTAAGTTTACGGGTTGTGAAATAATATGGGTCAAGGTACCCAAATGTCCCCTTTACCCTTGTGCTAACATGGCTCTGTAATTTGCTTCTGTCTTCAGGTTTGGCCAAGCCAAAATCAGAGACTTTCGCTACAAAACTGTCATCAAGCAGAATGTTAGAAGTCTTCACATCTCGATGTATGACTCTGTGACCTGTATGAAGATAGTCTAGCCCTCTAGCGGCCCCAATGCAGATATTCAGGCGCTGGTTCCACGTTAAAGAAGAACTGCTACTGCTTTCCCTTGCACGTTTGTAGAGGTGGTCCGCCAGTGTTCCACAAGCCATGTACTCATAAATTCTTTCTCGATGATAAAATCAAAATGTGATGCTTGGGCCCACTTGTTGGAGCTTGATTGCAGATTCTAGGCTCAAAACGACGTCGCGCATAGGCGGTCGTTCTCTCCCTTCTAACCTAACGCACGCCATAGCTGTTCCAGCGAATTCGTTCAAGCAATCACCTACAATCTGGTTTTTCAGGTTAGGGTCAATAATGCGTTCAAGTGTTCCTTCACTGTAACAAGCCGTAGCCCATGCAGCCAAGTTGATTTCCTTTTCTGCTAATCTTACATCTATGGGTCGCCTACCGCACAACACATCAAGCAAAGTCACGCCAAATGAGTAAACATCCG
Organism: Pogostemon cablin; assembly: GCA_023678885.1. Lineage (NCBI taxonomy): Eukaryota > Viridiplantae > Streptophyta > Magnoliopsida > Lamiales > Lamiaceae > Pogostemon > Pogostemon cablin. The sequence goes on along the minus strand of CM042994.1, from coordinate 2,181,323 downwards.
ATTTGTCTGTCAACCGTGATTGAGTGTATTAATTCGGAAGAAATCATTGATCTTGGCGGTCCAATTCTCGTCGAGTAGGATGTTACTGGACTTGACATCACGGTGGATGATTTTTAGAGCGATGCCGTCGTGGAGATACTGCAATCCTTTGGCGGCGCCAAGGCAGATTTCGAGGCGTTGATTCCATGTTAATGGAGGAGAATTCTTCGATTCGTAGAGATGGTCGCGTAGAGTGCCGTTAGCAATGTATTCATAGAATATCATCATCTCGTGTGCCTCATTGCAGTACCCGAAGAGAGATACCAAGTGACGGTGCCTTAGCTTTGACAACATCTCGATTTCTGTTGCGAATTCATAGGCACCTTGAGCTGAGGATGGACTCAAGTCTTTTGATCGCAACGGTGGTGGCGCCGCCGTCGATGAGTCCTTTATACACGTTGCCGAATCCTCCTTTGCCGATGAGAAAAGTGTCATCGAAATTGTGAGTTGCAGTTTTGATATCGCGGAAAGAGAAATGCCTGCATGTATTGGAAGGTAATACTATCCGTTCTGCAGGAGTTTCTGCACAATAATTTCATAAATTTGCAGTTATATAGCGTCAGTTGGTCAATAATAATTGTGACAGATGATGATGATACATTACCTGGAATTAAGCTGAACTCTTTTCTCTTGAATGGATTTACTCTGTTCCAAAAGGCACAAAACCGTATTTGGCTACGCATTTTCTGTTTCCTCGGGCCTTCTCTTCCAGTTGAAAAGAAATATGTGGTTTGTTTGGTGGTATGAAATGTAGCATTCTGCACATCATCCTCGGATATCTCGGCCGAAACAGATGATGATGATATACTGTCTTGGATAGTTGGAGGATCATCTTTAGCTATCGACACATCTGATATTATGCTCTCCTACTGCTCCAATGCAAGCTCAAGTTGGAGCACAACTTGAAGACATTGTAGGCCGATTAGTAGTTTTTCATCCTCCAAGCATTTTACAGCCAACCCCACAAACACCATGAGGCTGTTTGTGGATATTTCATCTCTCAGACTCGAATCTACTATCTGCTTAGCTTCACCCTTACTGATCTTATCTCGAACCCACACAGTCAGAATCCTCTCTTCTATCTGAAAACGCTGAATCCACAGCTGGTCTCCCACATAATGCTTCAAACAGCAGCACACCAAAGGCGTACGTGTCGCTTTTCCTGGTTAATCTTTGGGTGGTAACATAATATGGGTCGAAGTACCCAAATGTACCCTTAACCTTGGTGCTAACGTGGCTCTGTAACTTGCTTCTGTCTTCGGATTTTGCCAACCCAAAATCCGACACCTTAGCTTCGAAATTCTCATCAAGAAGGATGTTTGAAGCCTTCACATCCCGGTGTATCACTCTATGGCCTGTGTGAAGATAGTGAAGCCATTGACCGGCCCCAATGCATATATTCAGGCGTTGCTTCCAAGACAGAGAAGAAGAATCCCTCCCTCTTCTTGCAAGCTTGTAAAGGTGGTCAGCTAGCGTACCTCTTGGCATGTACTCATAAACAGGAATCATTTCTCTGCGTTCACAGCAGAACCCAATTAGAGAGAGCATATTAATGTGTCTGAGTTCTGAAAGTACTTCAATCTCTATTAGAAACTCACGTTCTCATTGCTTGGAAGTTGATTTTGACCTCTTTACAGCAACAGTCTTCTGCCCTTTATCAATGAGCCCTTTGTAGACCAGCCCAAATCCACCTCTTCCAATTAAAAGTCCATCACTGAAGTTCCTTGTTGCTAATTGAATCTCAGCCAGAGGAAAACGGCGACAGAACTGTTCTGCCTTAGCCGATAGCTTGATCTCTTCATAACTGTTGCTAGCTTCCCACATTTCCCGCAACTTATAGACAATGGTGTTCAATACAGAGATTACTATCAGTGCAAGAGTTAGGCTTGTGTTCCTATTGCCAAGAATCGAGAGCGAAATCCGAGCAGTCAGGGATGGTGATCCCTGAGGTGGAGGCTGGGGATTAGGACTGGCTAGACTATTGTCATGGTTACTCATCTTAACAACTTCAAATCCTGCAAGAATTCCATGTTTATCTCTGAGCTCATCATATGACTGGAGGGAAATCAAGAGATCGCGCTTACCATCCTGTTTCACCCCTCTCATCATCACCATGTAGTCCCTGTACAGGAGAACATAATCTCCATCACCAGCTGTCATTACATCACCGTTACTTAGAGCAATCATGCCATTAATGGAAACCTTAAACATCACTTCACCAAGCCCTGCAATCTTGAGTCCGAGTTCAGAGAAATGAAGCCTTACCAAGTACCTAAATCCCACATCCACCGGCACTCTCCAGGTTCGACTTTTGTTCTTCTCTTCCTTCTGTGTTGCCCATTTCGGAAACAGGCTTTCAATATCGTCATTAGATGGAACATAATCCTGTTTGATGTTTAATCTGTAAATTATCTCGAGTGCAGTGTTGTTGTCAAATCTACATACTTCTTACCAATCACTTGGAGTCCAACATCTCCACCATGAAAGTAAGAAAGCCTGACAGGAACTGAGATAATCTCGATGCCATTTATGAAAGCATAAGTATTCTCAGGTTGAGGAGTAAAAATTAAGGTGAGAGGTTGATTCTCTAGTACATTCAGACAGAATTCCTTGGTAAGAGCATTCACAGAAAGAGAATTTGCAGTAAGTGAAGAACTGAAATTACTGAGCAAGGCAAAGGGGCCGGATTGAACAGTGAACAAATCTTGAAACCCTCTAAACCCTTTGTATTCAGAGGGATTAAAATGAAGATGGATGATTTTCTGACCTAAATTGACATGAAATGCGTAGGAGAATTGGGAAGAGGAGATTCTTGCGATGTTGTGGGGAACAGGATCAATGGAGGTGGTGGAGATTCGGATTGGAGTTGAGATTGTTGATGAGCCCTTTAATTGCAGCAACGATTTGGATTGTCTATGATCACCCAGCCATGTTCTTCCACTGCGAGCTGAAGAAGTTCCAGTGGAGCCGCAATTTATGGAAACATCAGCTGGGAAATGATTCCCTTTTTTACTGCTGATCTCTGGAAATGTGATGAGGAAGAATAGAAGAAGCAGAGCATTTGAATGTGGAGGTGAGAATTTCATGGGTGGATTCTACCAGATGGGATTCTGGGCTGGAGTTTCTATTATTGGCGTAGACTTTCTTAGTCCACTGACTCCATATAATAATTTAATTGAAAAATGAAAAAAAATATTTGGAATATTATTCATCTTTAGTTTCTTCTCGTGTGTACAATCTTTTTTCAAACGTGGGTTTTTCCGGGGAAGATTGACAAACTCTTAGACTGAGTTAATTTATTATTAAAACATGGTTCTTATTTATTAAACTACCATGAATGATATATGATATCAAGTATCATTCTTGTAATATAATTTATTTTTTAATAATTATATATTAGTGAATGATATAATACATTTAAAATATATATAGTAATATATTTTAATACATTATTTATTATATGCCATTATTCAATAATCATAATTTATTTTTATAATAATTATACATTAATAATGAATTGACTAATGTCATCAGTGTTTAGGTGATTCTTATGGGTCTCTTTATCAATCATAATTTGGGGTGGATACGTCATCATTGGATGAAAACATCTCTTTTTCATATAAAGTTTGGATGTCAAAAATAATACTAATAATAGAAGATATATAATAAACATTTAAATAAAAAAACTTGGGAGATAAAATAAATAATTAAAAATTAAAAAAATAATACTCCTTCCGTCCAATACTTATGTTCACACTTTCTATTTTCGTCTGTCCCACACTTATGTTCACCACCCAAAAAAGGAAAATTCACATTAACCAACAACCTCAAAAGTTATTTTAATTTCAAAAATATCACTCTCACCTAACATACATAACTTATCTTGTAATTTATTTATTACCTAAAAATACCACAATACCCCTAAAAAAATCAATAAAGTTGATCAAAAATTAATTTTTTTTAAACTTCGTATCTACAGTAACGGTGAACATAATTATGGGACAGAGAGAGTAATAACTACTCACTGTTCTAATTTAAACCATTCAATCCACCTGTACACCCAAAATACTCTAAAATTTAGATAACAAAGTATTAGATCTGAAAAAATAATAATTTTAAATTGTAATAAAATTATTAAAAAAACATAAATCAAATTAATGGAAATTTATGTAATGAAATACGTAAAAATAAAAAATAAAAATGTTTTCTTAAGATAAAAGATATTTTGAGGGAATGTAAATTGATTCTTTGAACGGGGGGTATTTTTGGTAACTTACCCTCCTTTAGACCTATCCATATAAATTGGTAGATAACGTCGCTGTCCTCTGCATAGTGCGCCACTGCCGTCACAGCAAACCCTAGAGGAGGAGGAGAGCTCTCAGCCGCGAATCAGCCATGGTTTGTCACCATTTCTCTCTCTAAAACTTTTCCATGCGATAGTTAGTGTGTTTAGTAACGTTATCTTATCACTGAATGTTTCCTTGTTGAACGAGCAGCCGTCCCACAAAACTTTCATGATTAAGAAGAAGCTCGCGAAGAAGCAGAGGCAGAATAGGCCAATTCCCTACTGGATCCGTATGCGAACCGGCAACACCATCCGCTACAACGCCAAGCGTCGCCATTGGCGCCGCACCAAGCTCGGCTTCTAAACGCCCTCGGTTTCTCTTATATTTTCCAATATATCATGTTTTTCCTGTAAGAGGCTAATGACTTGTTTTCTCTTAATTATATAGTGATTACTATGTTTTGAGACTTTTATTGATGCCAATTGAGCAAAATTTGAAACTAGGTTAAATCTCTTAATATTTGGTCATGCTTTATTGAGCATTTTCTCATGGAATCATGAATATTAAATTTGTCTCCTGAATTTGGTCCTGAGTTTTCCCTCCTGAATTGACATTTGGAAGTCTTCAGTGCTATGGTGTTGTTTTTGAATAATTCATTATATGATAGTAGTTGTTAGTTTTTCATTATATGATAGTAGTTGTTAGTAATTTATTAATTCTTTGTTCTAAGATTTAGGATTTTTCCTGTGGAATGCTTATATTCATATGCATGAGTCCACTTGGCTTGAGGATGAATGTAGGGGAAGGATTAGTTCTTTTTGGTTGTGGCTTTCTATGATTTTGGTCCATCTATGAGTTCTTTCTTACTTATTAGAACTCTGTCTAATGTGCCAACTGCCTAGGGTTCTCCTAATTATTTCCTATACCTGTATTTGTTCCATAAGCTTGAATTAATAAGGCCTTATTTTAGCAAATTTGTAGTTTACATGGTAGTACAATATTCCTATAACTTATATTACAAGCCTTTCGAATTTCCATTTCACAAAACCTTGTGAACTGAAGGTAGTCGTACCCAGGAACACCCTATGTTTCAAACATATCCTTATTTTGCGCGTTTGTTCTTCGAAGCATTTTTTCTTCGAACCTAGTGGGTGCAGAAATGTTCAGACATTTCTTATAGAAGGGTTCAATACATTCATTCATGATGCATCTATACCTTATAAACTATTTCCATTTTCTTTTATCCATTTATTGTTGAATGAGTTCTTCATTGTGAGCTTGTGGAAGAGGGTTGAGATTGGGCTTTGACCCTAGGTATTAGTTGTCATTATAATTTCTTCTGATTAATTTCAACTTAGTGGTTCATTATATTGAGGAAGATCATAAAATTTGTTAAGATGTCTGAAAATTCTTTAGGGTATCTCAGTTTATAGCCTGAAATATTCTAAATTTCCGTATTCAATGTACTAGGTTACCCCTTTTATACACACTCAAAGTTACTTATATGATATGATTTGTTATCATAGATTAATTAGTCATCAAAGTTCTTTCAAAAGTCTTTTATTTTTTCAAAAGGCAATAAATGCAGAAGCTCTCTTCTTTTCTCTATTTATAGTTGTCAAATGTGGAGTAATTTTTTTTCTCATTTTTTAAAATATAAATTGGAAGCCCTGCTCTCTCCTTTAGTCCAACTGTCAAATTGAAGCACGGTGAGTTCCTGGAATTAAAAAAAAATATAGCTACTAAAGAAATTTTGAGTTGTTGCAAATCTAATAAATTATACCATATTGTTTCTTTAAATTTTAAATCATTTTACCGTGTAATTGAATATTTATGGGATTTATGGACAAAATCACGAGCCTACAACGTGCAAGTGCTACCAATAGGAGGATCACAGATGATATGGGGAACTTTTCGAGCAGTGATTTATTATGGTACTGCTTTAAGTATGATATACAGCACCCTTTATTTATCATATACTGGTACAGTATTTGAACAATAATACTTCATCCATTTATCTCAAAAAGTTTAATTTTTTCATCTTGGTATCTTGGGTGTCGTCGTTAAGGGTTTTATTTTTCTTTTACACACATGTGATTCGCCCACATCCACTAATACAATTAAAATATGGAACTCATATTCACTAATACAACTATACATTATAATTCACATGGAAAAGTCAAATGAGTCTCTCTGATGAGGAATGATTAAGATTTAATTCTTTCACGAATAAACAGTTCTTTAGTTATATGCATGTACTGGTACAGTATGTGAATAATAATGAGATTTGATTCTTTTCTTGAATAAACCGTCATAAAGTCACCTTAGGTTCTTAGCTAATGGGTGAGATCTTTTACATCTGTCTAGCTTTTTCTTTAATCTTTACATCTAGGCGGAGGTCATTAAAATTTATGCCTCTTCAAATTACTTTTCAACTCTCTGAATCATTTCAATTTTTACTATCAAGTCTTAATCTGGTAAATTGCATCACCTGATTTATGACAACTATGAACTATCAACATGAACATTGAGAATTGAGAATCTAATACATGATAAATTTTGAAATGTCTTCTAATAACGAATTATGAGAGTTGGCTGAAATAAATAACAAACCATCTGCAACTGCATCTCTGATGTCAATTATAAACTCAGGATGCTTAAACTGTCTACCACAAGAACGGATAAATAGTTCACGAGATTCTCGATATTTCGACTAAATGTTTATGTAGCGCTTGAGGCTTTGAGAAAAATGGTGAGTGATCAGCTCCTCTAAGACGGAATACCTGCTCTGGAGGACTGCTGTTTATCATTCTTTCCTGCAAGGCCACTGGTATAGCATTGTCTTCCAGTGTTTGAATATAGAATCTTCTAACCGACCCGTGGTTTGTATCCGAAAGAGAGAGCTTCTCCAAAACTGGAGAAAAGGGAATCGGCCTCATAGAGACGGATGCCAGCGCAACATCCTGGTGAAGAAATTTGAACATTAGAACAAAAGTCCAAATGCATAAGCAAAGAAGGATTTAGATTATCCATCAGATGTGTAATCTTGAATGTACATCTAAAATTAAGCCAAGAAACATTACATCTTGCGGGCCATTGTCTGCTATCAATTAGATTTCATTTGAGCAATGGAAAAGTGAGAATTAAGGTTCTATTAACTATTGTTAAGATAAAATTATGACCTCTTTGCCAAGATTATCTTTTGGAATCTTGATTAATGACATCAAAAGCCATGTTTTATGGTTGAATTACTGTCAAAAACTGTTAAATATATGTCAGCTTCAGATTTTTATTTTTTTTTCACCTGAATCATTTCATTAAGCAAGAAAATATCTACTCAAGCCCATTGATCATAATGGCCAAGAAGCCATCAGTATCTATCTCGACAAGATTTCCAGGTGTTGGTACAATAGATGGAGGTTACCTTGGAAGGACTCTGGTTGAATAACAATTCCCTCAAAAGAGACTTATCAAAATCAATAGCTGTTGGAGGGTGATCATTTCCATTCGCATAGAGAAAAACCTGAGCTCGTTGCATCAAGTCATTTGACTTCACCTGAAACGAAAATCATATTTCAATTTTCACATCGTATACAGCATGCTTATCCAGTTAGAAATTAACATTATATTATCTCCAAATAATCGAGCACTAATTGAATTTATGGCCATCGTTTCAAGCTTAAGAGGTAGGATCAGGATTGGCCCGAATAAATTCACTTTTCTCACAACTTCCCATACTGAAAGATGACACGATATCAATTTCTGCAGTTGCACTAGCTTTATAAAGACCAAATTTTTCTTAAATTTCGAACCTAAAATTTGACCCAGTGAAGCTGAACATGCTGATGTGTTCTGTTTCAATCGGGGTGTGGAATTTCGATCCTCTTATCCACCAGATTGCCTGGCCAGGACCAATCCCGGAAGATTGCATAAGAGAGATTGTGGCAGAGTTGAAAAATGTGATGCCTCAAAGAGTCATTTGAGGTAAACATTTATCTTTTCCTTCTTTTTTTTGGTTTTGATAGAGCAGAGGAACTAGAATACATGCCAATAACTCAAAGCTATAATATGCTGTGAAACGCAAGAATTTGAGTTGATTCTCTTTACATGCCAAATTCTTGTATACAGATCAATCAGTCAGAAAACCAACCTTTTCGGAGAATATATCAAGGGCACTTTGTCCACTTGTCAACATGGCAGCGGCAAGAAAAACAGCTTTTGAGATTTTAGAAGAAAACAACTCCATAGCATATGAAATACAAGCCCCACCGAAATCATGCCCAACTAAAATCACCTGCGCATGGAGTACCAAGGACTTATATTAGAACAAAAGATCATATTTAATAACTTCAATAGAATAAATATATTGCACAAAAACATGCTACATAAGACATGTTGATGACAGCCAATTTACGAGAAACAAAGCAGCTTATACAACACCTACAAAAATTGAGGGTATGAAACAAAAAAGAGTGGAAGGATCTGGAAACACAACCTTCTCCCCATCGGCAAGCTTTTCTATAAAATCAGTAATCGGCTTCACATATTGGGATAGACTTTGGATATTGTTTGTGTCAAATGAATGAATGCCAGAACCAGTCAAATCTACTGCTGTGACTTTATATCCAGCTTCTTCTAATAGTGAAATAGTTTTATACCAGCACCAGGCGCCAAAACCACCACCATGAACAAGTACAAAATGCTTGGTCTCTAGACTGTCAAGCTTGATATCCTGCAGTTAGGAAATAAATTAGATGACAATCCAGAAGTAGGTCAGTACAAGACAAGTAAAGCAGTTTTAATGAGAAGTTGGAAAAAACAAGCAACTAACTATAAATTGGATAGACAGTAGCGATCTAGTCATCTAGAATATGCAATGGAGTATTTAATTCTTGAGAAGCAATGAATTAATGATTTGATCGATAATAAAAATATCCATAAATGGCATTGAAAAACTAAAAATTCAACCATTCATCGGAATAAATTTTGAACCCCATTATTAGCAACTAGCAATGATATATTTGGAAACAGATTATTTCATCATATCTGGAAAGATCTTAAACTCCCTAGAGTTGATTAACTTTGACAATAATTAAGGAAAGAAGACAAAGATAAAATCTAACTCGTATTGAACTATAATTAAACTCATTGAAGTACGAGTCAATTAATAATGAGATAAAATGCAGATAGAAAATTTAGTTCTGATAATAAATTCAAACCAAACTTAACGATATTTTCTTTTTTCGGACTCAGTAATCTGTAATTCAGTATCACCCGTCCCTATCGCCGTTCTCCACCAGCCCAATATTTTAATATATCGAAGAAACACAAACTTCAATAAAGTTCACCGCATTAGAACTTTACAGACAACTTGATTAGAGAAAAAAGAGCAATCATGAAGTAACACAGCTCGAAACCTCACTTTAATTAAACAATTAAAAACTCATGTAAAATACGTAAATCCTAAATTCGCTAAAAATGAGATGTAATCGCACAAAACACAACAAAATAAAAAACAGTAAAAAATTCTAAATTATACCTGATTAACAAGCTGGTGAGGCTGAAGCAATGGATCAGTGAGCGACCGAGCTCGGGAGCTCGAGCTCCGAGCCAACGCCTGATTCTTCTTCGAGCTTCCATTCGAGTACCTCAACGACGCCGACCTTTCAAACGGCGCCATTCCTCCGCCATTCTGCAGCTGCTGCTGGAAAAGAATCGCCGCCGCCAGCGCCCTCTCGTGCATCAAATTCTCCTCCTTCCTCGACGATCGAATCCTCGTCCACCGGTTACTGCCGACGCCGCCATCCGCCGCCGCAACGCTGTTCGTGATACGCTTCGAACCTCTTCTCTTCGGCGGCGGCGGCGATCTATCCCCACGGGATAAACATGACCCCATAGTTTGATTAACGAAATCGATTGGTGCTGTTACTGGATCATCGCATGCAAGTATATATCTACGTATAGAAATTCAAGTATACGGAGGCGTATGAAATGATCTGATACAGTTACAGTTTACTCTAAATGCGGATGATAGAGGAAAGCTACTTACATAGAAAGAAAGTGGAAGGGGGCAAACTAGGGGTTAAGAACGTGAGCATAATATATGCAATTATTTGCAATTTGACCCTTCTAGTATCCCATATTACACATCTGGAGTCAAAATTCGAAGTAACATTTGACCTTTTTGCAATTGAAATTGAACGTCATTTTGACATTTGGAATTGAATGCTTGTTTGTTTATTGGCAATGAACATAATATTGCTTGCCACCGACTGCCTACCATATTTTTAATTATTACTCGAAATTAAAATATGTTCTATGGTAAGTTGTGATTTGTAAAGTTAAATAGTTAATGAAATACTATCATTTTATTAATTATGATAAGGGTGAAGTTTAAATTATAGTATTGAAATTAATTTAAAATTTTTAAAATAAAAATAAAATTATATGATAATATTTGTCCTTCATTTATTATTTCAGGTTAATATTTATTATAAAAATTAAATTTATTCTATCAAAGTTGAAAATAAACATGGATAAATTGTATGTAATGTGTGTGAATTCATTTGTAAATACGATATAAAAGAAAGAAAATGATTTTGTAATCTAATTATAATTATTGTAATAATAAGATTATTATTATTATAAGATTATTACTATTATAATAATAAGATTATATTATTATTACTACTACTATTACGTCAATACATAAAATATTTGTAAATAAAACAAACTCTTATTAAAGTAAAAAAGTGATAAATTAAAACCAAAAAAAAAAATCTGATATTGATTTTCATACATTTAGTTATGTTTATGTACTGTATTGTACTTTCTTTTATTGGGTTTGTGTAAATATATACCACCAAAAATAGTACAAATTCGAGTCCAAATTAAGATTGTTGAAAAATGGTAATTTTGAAATATTTTTCATCTAGTACAAAAATTAATTATGCAAGTCAAAAAAGATAAAAGTAATGTTCATATTTCCTCAATCGCCAAAATCAATGAGTTGAACTGCGAATGTATGATCTAAAAATTACTATGATATAATCAACTTAAGAAAAAAAAAACTACCCATTAATTTTCAGAATATTTCACTTTGCATAAGAGATTTTGTTAGACTATCTTTTTTATTCACACAATATATACATCAGTTCTTGTGTTTACCGTTTTGATTTGTGAAGTTGCTTTCTCACCTTGACATTAGGATTTAATTAAGAAATTAATTATTCATAGTAGACCCAATGATTTCTCTGTTGCAAAATAAATACAACGATTAATGGTAATAATTAAAATGAATAGTAAACCGTGGTCTTATTGCTGAAATAATTATGATGTTTAAGTTTAGTGACGGTTTAGAGTAATTTTCGATCGTTTTAATTCTAAGGATTTGAATTAAGTTTGTAATTGAAATAAGGGGATATACTTGATTGAGTGAAACGTCATACTAGTCCTACATCGTGATCCTTATTTATGTGATCGTCATACTTACTAGTCTTATTATGTGATTGAGTGAAAAGGTAATGTTTATGTTTGATTTTTATAAGAGATATAGTAATATTTGATGTGTAGTGGCGTGAAAGAAATATTTAATGTAAAGTAGATAGTTGTATTAGTATTATATATGAGCCTTATATGAAATAATTAATTGTGTTGTATGTCCAACTTGACAAAAAAATTAATAGTGTTGTGTGCTGACAAAAAATGTAAATCTTAATTTGGAATAACTCAAAATGAAAATTTTGTACAAAAAATGTGGTTCGTCCACCCCAGGCGCCCCGGTTCGCCGGCCCGACAACATGTGAAAGAGGTTAATCATGGTATCTCAACCAACAAGGGTTAGACCTTTTAACCCACCATACAAGGAGTCCCTTAAAAAATATATTAAAAAGATACTCTATATGGAGTAATTTATGAAATGAAAGGAGAAAATCCTTTTAAATATTAATTCCAATTTTCTAAATATTATTTTCTCTGTCCAAAAATAGTTTACACACATTTCAACATTTCATTTTGATTCATTCATTATTCCAAATGTATGCAAATATCTAAAAATAGTAGTAGTAAATTTTTGCAATGTTAATAACATCACAATGTAAAAGTAAAAAGATTATTATTATTAATATTATTTTATTTTTATTTTTTTTACTAACTCACGTCAGTAAATTCATACTACATTTTTTTTCTAATTAATGAATTGTTCAAAAACCCTCTATTTTATTTTACTTTGTTGGAAATTTAAGGTGAATGTAAAAGTAACCTTAAAATGGTGTCTATTAAATTAAAGTGTCTACAAAAATGTGTGATCAAAGAGTATGATTGTTGAAATTAGTTGTGTCTTTTCATTAAAAGACATTTGAATTTGAATTCAAAATCAAAATCAATAGACGCAACAATTCACGAAAAGACGCCTTAAAATCTATAAATAGGCCCTTTCATTCCATAATTCATCACTAGATTTTCACTCCGAACTTGAATTAGACTTGATCATATATTATAAAATATTTCCGTACTTAGAGTCTTGGTCTATAACATTTTCAAAGTCGTTCTAATTCTAAAGTGAGTTCATAATATCAGTTGGTTCGCTGTATCTTGTGATTTGTAGTGCTACTAATATCACAAGAAGTGAGTCGTTGTATCTTGGAGATGATTGACATCGAACCGTAAGCACCAGAGCGAGACAATTTCGTCTTAAGGAGAAAGAGTGTAACTCTTGACTCGACTCAAATTCCGTTCTTATTTTTCTGTCATATTTTTCTAGTCAACCTATTATACTGAAACCCAAATATACCCAGCATATTTTACTTTGTACATCTAATTTATTTATTTTTTAATATAAAATTTTTTAAAAATCTCAAACAAAGCCAATTAAATCTACTTATTTTTATCAAATTAAGGATAATATTAGGAGAGTTTGCCCTGCCCTAGAGGATGGTTCAATGAATATTAATAACTGGTCATTTAATATAGAGTTGTCCATCTATCCACGCAATTAATCATACTTTGACTTCTAATTCATGAATCAATATTTAATGTGACTTTATTTAGGAAGAATTATTGTTTGTTAAAAAGGGTTTTTGGGATATTCCCGCAAAAGAGCAATGGAAATTAAAATAAAAACCCTACGTTTGTACTTATTAAAGTTTATATTGTGTAAACATATATGTTTATTTAATTTTGAATTACTGATAAAAAAAATTATATATAAAATTAGAAAATGAAAATAGTAAATACTATCGCTTCTTTTTAAAAAAAAATCATCATGATGACTAGTGTAAGGAAAAATTGCACTTTTGATCCATATAAATAATTCATTTTCATTTTTGGTCCCGAATTTTTTTTTTTAGTCCCAAAATTTGCAACTATGATCCCACCCGTCCATTAATGGACGGAAAACGTTAACAATCAATAAAATGAGAAAAAATAAATCAAAACAGGACAAGTGATCCCACCAAAGCCATTAAACTGAATCAATACACATGATTGTTCCATGAGAGTAAAATATCACCAAGAATTGATCTCAATTCTCCCTATTGCCGCTCCCCAAACTCCACTCTTCCATCTACCACCTTCATTTCCAGTAGCCATAAATCCATTGCCACCTGCCATATCTCCACATCAAACCCCCTACCCTTCCCCCTTCCTGTTCTGTACCCCAGTTCTTCCCCACCCTTCACCACTCTCTCCTCAATCTCCACCACCTTCATCCCACAAAGTAAACCTCATCTCTTTGCTGTTCATCTCCGTCTCGAAAAGCCTGGATAAATCGAGCCCGGAAGACATTGATATTATGTCGAAAGCATTCACTCTTGGCAGGTATCTGAACTCCTTTGGCTAAAGAAAATCACACCCCCATCTTGTGATCACCTTGTGACCTCAAATTGTCGAGAGAATTTGACTTCTTCAACTAAGAAAGGAGTATTTCTTTTATGGACCAGCATGAGGACGCTCCAATCCCCACCTCAATGAATCAGTAATGGCGTCCACTACCACTCTCTCTCCTCCTCCTCTTCTTCACTCTCAACCCTCACAAATGCAATTAATCCTACTCATTTCTTTCTCATTCTCAAATATTCAACTTCAAACCCTAACCCGATAAACTAATCGCAAATCAATAATAACCCAATCCTCTCCGACATCAACCTCAGCCTCCGTCTCTCCTCCAGCATGAAAAATAGCAAAATCCTCTACGGAATCTTCTCACTTTTTGCCATGATTGCTGAAATTGCAGGGCTAGCGGCTACGACTTCGCAGTGGTGGAGCCCTTCCCTGCCTCCACGCCCTCGCCGCCACCGGCACCGCCTCTCGGAACGGCATGCCTTGTAGCAGATCTGATGCTGTCCGTGGTACCGGGCTCGATATCCATTAGGTAGCAGCATCAGATTCGAAATATGTGGAACGAAATTCCAGCGGCATCGTCAACTGAGGTGGTTCACCGACGCCCTTTGCCGCGACGAACCCTTGCCTGATCCCTCCTTGAAGGACGCTGACACGGCCCAGCAGCGTGGTCACCAGCGCATTGCCGCTGGTCTCCCCAGGATTCAGGTCCTGCATAGCGCCATCACTCCTCTCGCCGGAAACCTCTCCATTTCTGATCTACTCTGTTTTACCTTATACCGCCGCCGGAAAATTTGTTGTGATTGAGGAGATTTGGGTGGGAGAGTGGAGGGGTTAGGGTTCAAATGAATTTTAATATGACTAGCTAAATTAAATGTAAATTATATCCTTAACGGCCCCATCCATTTTTTCCGTTAATTTATGACGGAATTTAAGAATAAAAAGCAATGGGATTAAAAATGTAATGAAAAGGATTAAAAATAAAATTAGATATTTTGAATGAGACAAAAGTGTCATTTTCCCTTAGTGTAATGTATAAAATTGAATTTAATGTTTTAGAAACCAAGTTGTATGAAATACGAATTTTATTCTATGGTAGTTGGTAGAGTAATTAATAAAATTTGGATAGTCGGTTAATGGCTACATTAATTTCGTCATGTAAAAAAGCTGCTTTTTGGTTTGGGTCCCTCAAGTTTGAGATGTTTCATAAATGCCCCCTCTACTTTTATCTTCCGTCTAAAAACGGATAAGAGGTGAAAAGTGGACATGCACCAAAAAATCGGTTCTTCATATTTGGGAAAAAATCGGCGGTTTCGATTCCGAACCGGGGGTTCCAATTCGAATCGTCGATTTTTCAATTTTTTTTTTACTTTTTACACTTAAAACAAAAAAAAATTAAAATTAAAACCGGAACCGGCAGTTCAGAATCAGAAACGGAACCGTCGATTTCGGAACCGAAACTTTCGTACCCCATTTCGATTTTGATTCCCCCTACCTTGAAACCGGAACCGGCGATTACGAACCAGGGTAGATGTCTAGTGGAAAGTAGTGGATTTCGGTTTTCAAATTAAATGCAAACCAAACGTCGTACGCTAAGTTGTCAACTCCGTTAAAAAATTCAATCATCATTATACACGACTAAATTTTATTCATTAAATTTCGTACCCTCTCAATAACAAATTGGTTGCACCATTTCTATATCTACACTTTCATTTTTCGATTTTTCGTCAATCCCGTATATATTTATGTTTAAATTAAAAAAATTGTTATTAAGCATCACAACATTAAAAAAATACAATCCAAAAAGTCGATAAAACAAATAGAAATAATCACATTTTTTATAATATTCATAAATAAATAAAAAAAAGAAAGAAAAAAGAAAGAAGGAGGAGGAGGAAGAGGTGTGCATATAGCTTTGGAATTAAGGGAGTATTTTTCGCAAACTTGTGATTTAATAGAAAATTGATATAATTTAGATTAATAATAGTTTGTCATGTGGAGTATAATTTAGATTAATAATAGTTTGTCATGTGGAGTATAATTTAGATTAATAATAGTTTGTCATGTGGAGTATAATACATTTTTTTAGTCTTACATTTCCATATAATTATTTAAAAAATATTATGAGATGGGATGTCATGAGATTTCAGATCCACTATTCCAATTGTTTCATACATCAGATTATTATTAAATGTAAATTTTTATTATTTTTTTTATATGCGTAAATTATTTTTAGAGTTTATTAATTTGTCTTTTGAAATACGATTGATTAAAATAGGATGTTTGCCTAGTAAAAAAATGACGAGAGGTTTTTAAATCCATCATCGTATTTTTTTATTTAATCAAAACAGAGAAGTATTATTGATATATATTATTGAATTCAAGCTTTATTACCACTTTTGTGTTTTTTTGTTATTCACCATCCCCTCTTTTGGTGGCTTTATAACACGACTATTTAATTATCAATTTCACCTTTTATATATATATATATTCTCATTTAATTATTTTTAGTGCACTTAATTAGTGAAATGATTACAAAAGTAGGTGATGCGTGTAATGGTGTTGAAGATATGTGGAATTAAAGTTAGGAAAATATACTAATTGAAACTACCATTAATTAATTAATTTTGTAATAATATTATAAAATTAATTAATTGCTCTTTAGATTTCACGAGAATAAGATCTAATCCTTTGGATGATGTCATCATAAAGCAAAATTCAGAATAATTTTTAAAGTTCTTTCTCAATGATGTTTAATCAACTTTATCTTATAAAATTAATCAAACTCATCATAAATGAATTTTACTTAATTAAAAGAGTTGTACTCATTCACAAAAATTCAACTAAGGGGGGGAAAATGCATGATGGCTAGCTGAATTGATGATTAAGAAAATAATTGTAATATATATATATATATATATATATATATATATATATATATATATATATATATATATATATATATATATATATATATATATATATATATATATAATAGGAATGGGATGAGTTTGATAAAGTGTGGAATGCAACTAGAGTTCTCATTTAGATGTTGAAAAGATGATTCTCGAGTTTCATTCAATTACTCTCTCAATACCAACCCAAAATTTTTATTCAATCAAATCATCAAC
This sequence comes from Pogostemon cablin, assembly GCA_023678885.1. Classification (NCBI taxonomy): domain Eukaryota; kingdom Viridiplantae; phylum Streptophyta; class Magnoliopsida; order Lamiales; family Lamiaceae; genus Pogostemon; species Pogostemon cablin. The sequence goes on along the minus strand of CM042994.1, from coordinate 2,164,030 downwards.
CACACACTCCCTTAGTGAGTATATATTCAATTATGATACTTACACTCATGCAAGGATATCAAGCTCCAAAATATTTTACCTAAAACGAGTGATAGTTGAATATTGGCATATCATAATAGCATAGCACCTGCGTGAAATCGTGTCATGGAAAAATTTTATAAAATATATATAAAATGATAATATTTCAATAAAAATAATACTCAATTAATATAAAGTGATAATTATTTAAATGTAATAAAACGATGATACGTAAAAGATCTCATGTAAATAAGCTCATCAAACGTAAGAGAAGAGCTGGCATGCTATATGGAAACAGCGCAAAATCATGGAAATTATGTGGGATTTTGATCTATGGTGTGATTTGATGGGAAGTAAAAGCAAGGATTTGGATAGTACTATATCGTTATGGTGTATATGATACACACATGATCCAACCCTCCTAAAGTTGCACCTTCTCCCAATCTTACATATACAATACTAAAAAAAATAATACTAATAATAAACTCAAACTTGGGTTTGTTTGAGAGAACCAGACAATGTGAAGTTTCAAGTAAATAATACTCCTCCTTAAATACTACTCCATCAATAACAACATGACAAATCAATTCAAATTTAATTAATAAACTCTAATATCAGTACTTAGTTTGGTATGAGATAAACTCAAATCAAGAAAACATGAACATATTTTCCACGTAGGGATCCAAAAAAAAAAAGATTTATAAAATAAAAAAAAGATTTATTCAATCAGTTAATTGATTTTTCCAACCTTAAATATTGCGTTATGATTAATTACCAAAATATTTAATGAATTCGTAAAATTTGTTGTTGTTATTATATTGCACACATGCGTCGCACTAAAACATCAAATTAAGTTATTAGTGGTCCAAAATGTTTTATCCTAATCATTATTGTAATTGATCCATTAAATCTTTGGACCACATTATATTAATATAACATCAAATCTGTATCATTATTCATTCATGTTGTTCGACAAATATGGGTTGCTCGTGGATCCAGAGGATGGCTACTTTGACTAAAAGGATAGATATTATTTATAATAATGTGTTTTCATATAAGGATTAAGTTATTAAAAATCAAAATATTTAAAGGTTTTAAATTATTAATTCATTGCGGCTAGTTTAGTCTAAGCTCGATTTTTGTTGTGAGGGATTTGAAGCAAAATTTCACCTCGAATACACTTTTTCGAGTTGAAATGTATCTTATTGGACCATTTTGCCACAGTAAGCCCAACACACAACTGAAGTTCTTATTGGACCTTGACTGATTGAAAAGAAGTAATAATGAACATCACAACAAATAGATATAAAGAATCAAATGTTTAGCAAATAGAATTTTTCAATATTGAATATTTAATTTGAAATAATTTATCCATCCAAATTGGCCCACTTAAGCCCATTAGCCCATGCTTGAGTCCGCTAGTTGATCTCCTGTTGGGCCAGTGAGTCAAGCTTATGGCCTTCATTATGTAATTAAGACACCACATAATAATAATAATAATAATAATAATAATAATAATAATAATAATTTTTAGGGTTGTTCTAAGAAAGAGATTCTATTCTAGTTATTATAGGATACCCATTGGATCAAGGTATGTAAATGAGGTAGTTATTATTATACTAGTAATTACTACGTGAATAATTTACATTTCCATTAGAAAAGTATTTATCAAAAATTGTTTGTTTCATCATAAATTTGGTAGTCGAATTCTTCTATAACATTTTTATTTAGGCTAATTATAGTGTACACCCCAATGCACCCTAAGAAAGGGTACACCCATATACAAATATAAACAAAAATATATACAATTATGAGTAAAAATGTATACAATTTAATTGTTAATTTTTTTAATGAAAGATTTAGTGTAAATATATATACAATTATTAAAAACATGTATACATTATTGAATAAAATGTTATACACATATGAATGTTAGTTTTTTTAATGAAAAACTTTGTGTGAAAAAAGTACAATTATTACAAAACACGTATACAAAATAGAATAATATGTATACAAAATAGAATAAAAAATCATACACATATGGATGCACCTTTGCACCCGGGTACACCCAATATACACTCTTTTATTTAAAGCGAAAAATGAAAATTGATGATAATTTTTTTTCATAATTGAATGTAAAAAAATATGATTTTTTTTATTTTAATAGTAATAATCTAATTTTGTACATTTATGAAGCTCGTGCAACTCATGGTATTCGTATAGGTAATTATATTTTGATTTTAGTAGTTAATAGTTTAAAGTTAAAAAAAAAATTACAATCAACATTAGGCTAAATTGATTAGAAGAATTAATAAGCATTTCCGTTATAACTATTATAACCTAACTAATACTAATCTTCAGCATCGTTGGTCCATTTTATCGGACTTTTTATCTCAATCACTGTGGACTGATTTTTAGTGGTAGTAATAAAAGTTAGTCTTATAAAAAAATAATAATAAATAAACTTAGCAACCCTTAGAACACATGAAATCTTTTTTTTATTATTAATTTTTTATTCATTCAAGTATCAATTCTTATTAAAATGTTATCAATTATATATACTTGCCTATTTTTATATTATTTAAAAATATTATAATATCCTTTAAAATTAATAAAATTAGTATAAAAAAAATTAAATTTTTAAATAATGCGGTAAATAGAAAAGCTTAATAAGAAAGTGAAGGTCTTGTGTAAGACCGTTTCACAGATCTTAATTCGTGAGAGGATTATCCATTAATCATATTAATAATATTTTAAATTAAATTTGAAAAAAAATTACAAAGAATAAGGGCTCTGTTTGGTACATCATGAATTAAAATCGAACTGCACTAAAGAAAGTTACGCTGCTTCGCAGCGGCTGGCCGATGTTTTCTTAGGGAGGATCTGCAAAATTCATAATCTGGTCGTAATATTAGTATTAATATTTATTATTATTATTATTATTAGGAGTATGGTTTATTGAGAAACTATTTTGTGAGACGGGTTTTTGTGAGACGGTTGTGAGACGGGTTAATCCATTACTAAAGTATGGGTATTATATAGGTAAAATATGCTTATTTATAGTTAAATTAAGTCAATAATGAATCATATTATAACACATTAAAATCATACTTTAATTCATTATTTATCATATTTTAGAAAATATACTTTAACAACTCTTAAACATACTTTATCTATATAATATGCATACTTTAACACGTCAGACAAACCGTCTCACATATATAATGTCTCACAAGAGAATTTGTCTTGTTTATTAGATAGTTCCAACTGTTATCACTTTATTTTTATTGGGTATCACTTTATATTAAAAATATTAATTATATAATTTTTCATTCATCTTACGAATTGTTAATAAAATAATTTAATTAAAGGACTATCACGTTTTTTTTATCATGTATCACTTTTTATTAAAAATGTTATCACTTTTTATTATTCCAATAAATTATTCGTTAAATTATTCAATTTGACATATAGCATATTTCTTTAATTAATAATCACTTTTAATTAAAAATTTTATCACTTTTTATACATTCCATAAATTGTTCGTGAAATATATTTTTATAATTAATTATTACTCCCTCCGTCCCGCTCAAACGTCACCGGTTGCTTTTTGTGGGTAGATTAAAGAGTATTATTATTTTATGTGTAGTGAGTAGTTGTATTAGTAGTGAGTGGTGGGCTACATGTTATACCTTTTTACTAAAAGTAGGAAATGATGACATTTGGATGGGACGCCCAATATAGTAAAATGCTAACCTTTTGGTGGGACGGAGGGAGTACTTATTATTAAAAATATTATCACTTTTCATTTACAATAAATTGATCATGAAATAATTTATATCACTGTTATCATTTTTTATTAATTAAGGTATCACTTTTCATTATAAGAATTATAACTTTTTATCATTTTCACGGAAGTCATTCCGTAAAATGATCTCACACAAGTCTTAGTCATTATAAATTATTTATGATATAATTCTAATGAAAAATTATTACTTTTTTTTTATAAGTATCATTTTTTATAGTACATAAAAATAAAAAATATACTACTTTCTAAAAGTATTATCACATTTTATAAATTTATAATATTTAAATTATAAAATAAATGAAATAAATAATAAATTTTAAATTATTAAATTTTTTAAAAATAAAAAACACAAGTTAAAGAAGAAAAAAACATTATATATATAATGCAATAAATAATTAATTTTTTAATTTTTTGATTTACTGTCAATCAAAGGGCCTTTTAAAAAATTTATTAGTTGGGTTCATAGTTGATCCGTCAAACATAAGAAAATTCGTGAGACGAAAATCTTCGCGAAAAAGCAAACGCGTAGAGCGGTGGCTGGTGGGGAAGGAGGAAGGGCGTCCTATGTGACTGTCATATCCAAATCTAAAACGGTATATAAAGCGAATTTGAGAAAACGCTTAAATGGTTATTGAACGAGATTCGAAAAATCGGATCGACACTCCTAAAGGTCAAAGCCAAATCAACGTTTTCGCAATTACCCTCAAGACTCCGTTTCTTCAACTTCATCGTGAGGTAAGCTTTCCTTACGTCTTTATGGTGATGTGTTGGTGCGTGTATACAGTATACTTGTAATATATACATGCCTTCAACCGTAAAAATGAGTTCGCAGCCTGTTTTAGGATTTGAGTAGACATGTGTTCTTTTTTTTTTTGTGGTTGATTTCTATTGAATTAATGCGCGAATGTAGAAATTTACTGGTCAATGGATTAAGTTGTTTCTCAAGTGTTTGTAGATTTTATTGGAAAATTGGGTGATGCATACTTTTAATTTGGTTCAATTTCTTGAAATTATTGAGGAATCAGATCATAATATGCGAGGATGGAATCGGCTGGTATGTAATATTATTCACACGATTTGGTATTCTTGGTTGACTTAGGAGGATAGAAGGTGCGGAGTTCTTTATTGTGATGAGGATTTAATAGCTTTTCTTTTTAAATTTAGGGATTCTTGGAGTGTAGTAGTCCGTTACTGGCTTTTGATGCCATAAGAAGTCTTCGTTTTTGTTTTGTGCCTTTGGAGTCGTTTAATCTGCCAATCGAGTCGCCTGTTTAGCATTAATTTAAGAAGGAATCTTTTTCTACAATTGATCATCACCTAGTTTCTCTAGATTACCCTACACTTTTTTGCTAGGAAGAAAAATGGGATCAATTGTTCTTGCTTTGTACCATTGAATATAGGTTTGGTCTGCAAAATACTTCCAGTCATAGGTATGATTGTATGAATGAATCTTGTTTGAATTGGTAACGAATGTCTAAAGTATTAAAGTTAAGAGTTCAGTAATTTTTTTTTGACTGCTTTAATTTGATACTTTCTTCAATATGGAGTATATTGTTAACTACTTTTTTTTTTCCTTTGTAAATATAGAAGCACTGCTAACAAGGTAAACTGGATGGATCAAAATTCCTTGTCATATATTAGCCAGGAACAATACACCAGGGCATATTATAACTTTTTTTCTTTTGGCTGTACCTGCAGATATCAATTATAATTTATAGTGGTATAGCAGTCCTGCTGGAGACACTTCTTACAGCCATTCTAAAGTATAAGGAGAGACTTAGAAAGGAATAAGGATATGGAGAATAATGGACAAGAAACCATGGGCCAGATGGATGGTAATTTGAAACGTCCAGATTATATAAGAGAGTGTAAATTACTCAACAATGATATGGAGGAGAACACTATTGTAACAGATTTAACTGTGGAGTCTCTATCTGAATGCCCTAAAGCAGCAGGGTCAACAGAAAACATTTGTGAAGTGAACTCAGGCACCGAAAAGATAAGATTCCAGAAAAGAATCAAGAATAATTCAAAGCTTTGGGATGAAATCCAAAATGTCAGCCAGACTAAGATGGATATGGGCTCAACTGAAATTCATGTTGAAAACAATGTGATTTACAATAGAAAAAGGAGGGCAAAAAATAAAGTTGAAACCCAAAGCATGAACCAGGTAGATTGCATGTCAAACTTGCATTTGTCAGATGGAAACCACAGAGAGGAGATAGAAGGCGAGCACAGCATGGCACAAACATCTCAAGAATTTGGAATTTCAGTTAGACAAGAACCAGGTGTATTGCATGATAAGGATATTCCTTTACATTCATGCAAGGATGAAGAGTCTAAAATTTTTGCTAGACAAGCATTGCCTTTATCCGATCTAACACATGACCAGCCAAATTCTCTAGATTTACATAAAAAGAGTCTCCTGTTATATGTGGATCAGGTCTTAAGTAAACAAGTTTTATCTGAAGTAATTGAAGAAAGGTCTGAACATGTCCTAAGGCCCATGGAAGTGGATGAGAAATTCGTTCCTTGTGAGATCCAAGTTGGTACCCATCTTATTCAGGCGGCTTCAGTGAATCTGAGTCCTGGGAATGGGTTGTCAAGCGATACAGGAGAATATCCAAGAAAACTACTGGTTCCTTCTTTTAAGAGAAAGCTTATTGTCCTTGATGTTAATGGTTTGCTTGCTAACATAGTAATGCCCGCACCAAAAGATTGTCAAGAAGACACACGTTTATTAGGAAGGGCAAGTAAGATATAATTTTACTGTATAATTTTAAAAAAAAAAAACTCCTTTTTTAGCAATTTGACGTAATAGCGGTGAATCCTGATGAGTTTTTTCTACCCTTCATTTAGTTTTCAAGAGACCCTTTTGTGATGATTTTCTGAAGTTTTGCTTTCAGAACTTTGATGTGGGAGTATGGTCGTCAAGAGCCAAGTACTGCTATAACTCTGTTGCTTCTCTCTCCTCTGGCACACACATATAATATGGCTATTTATCTATATATCTACAGACTATTTCTACTTTTCATTTTTACGCTGCCTTTTTTATTTTCCATGAGGAAATAGATACACAATTTATAGCATTCGTCATGTGTATTTGTTGATATGTCATATTAATTCTGGAGTATTTTCTGATGTGTAGGAAAATCATTGATCTAGTTGTTGAGTACTTATTGGGGGATTTGAAGGGCAAGTTGTTATTTTGCTGGGTAAGTTTTATACACTCAAAAAGCTATCCACTTCTCCGTGGATAATGATGAACGTCTTCAGTTTTTAGACCAGGTCACATTGCTAGTCATGATCTGCAAATTTGTTTCTTGATGTATTTTCAGCTTCGTGCTTACCCCGCATGTTGTAGTGGAAAAAATAATCCATAAAGTTCATACCATAATATATGTATTGTTATGTGATTCAATTATATAAAATGCCCTTATTAGATAAGGCATGCAAACTAACTCACATTAGTGGTTAATCCACAGCTGGTAGTGCTACGTAGCATGCGAGCATTCAATATTTAGCTGTTTTTACATTTAAATGACACAATGTTAGTGTGGTCTTGTTGGTAGGTTTACTCAATTAACCAATCTAAGTTATATAATGAAACAGAATTTACAATGTATTGCAGGATATGTCTCATAGCACTCAATCAGGATTCAGAACTCTTGAAAATGTTCATAAACCCTTGGTCTTCAAGGAGCTGAAGAAGATTTGGGAAAATGACGATCCTAATTTGCCGTGGAAGTATGGGGATTATGACGAATCCAACACATTATTATTAGATGATTCTCCTTACAAGGCTTTACTCAATCCTGTAAGTATATTGCTAATCGTGTCTCTTCTCTTTACTTTCTCTAGCATTTATGTGCTCATTGTGCATTTCTTGAATATTTTGCAGTCGTATACAGCAATATTTCCACATTCATACAATTACAAGGATAAAAATGACAATTCATTGGGTGAGTTTTGTTCCCTTTTCTGAAAGAAAATCAGCCTCTTATCGTCATAAAAACATATAATAATAAACATCAATTTTAATAGTAATGATTGATGGATGGAAGGATTTGATAGTCTAGCTATTTCATAGGTGAGATAAGTGCATCCTCTGTCATTCATGCCACAAATCAATATTTTCATGAAGTATATCCTTGTCTAAAACTCATCTTTCTTGTTTTATGACATTCTGATCATCAACTAAATTGAGTTCCATTGCAGGACCTGGAGGTGATCTTCGAGTGTATTTGGAAGGGTTGTTGACATCCAAAAATTTTCGGGAATATGTTGAGCAAAATCCATTTGGTCAAAGTGCTATAAACGAAACCGACCTTTCTTGGGGTTTCTATTCGGAGGTTCTTCAAAGTATGTCATATCAACAACAATCCCAGTTCCCTTTAGTTGGAACTAATTGTTTATGAGCTTGGGAAGGTCATATACGCTATATCTCTTGGTATGTTTCCCAACACTTGTTTCATCGAAGATCCAGGAATCCACTGCACAAGTGTGGGATTTCTCAAGTATGTTGGCAGAATTATACAACTTCAAAAGAGATACAATACATATTAAAATAGATATAGATGAGTCTTCTCATCATTTTTATTTCTTTGTGAAGCTTGTGCTTCAAAGATGGGAGGTTGCTTCGTGTCGAATCCAATCTCAGGTTGGTTGTATCTGTATAGATGGGAATTGATTGATTTTGATCAAATGCTTACTTTAGTCTTCACAAATGGTTTAGAAATCATACTCTAGTTTTAAAATTAGCATGAGATTCCATTTCTGTGGAACTTTCAGATGATTTATTATCTATTTCTAGACATAGATTTTTTGTTTGCAGTGCATATCATTTGCCTTTGTTAATTTTCTGCTCAGATTTACGTCAAGCGATTGGAACAATCGAGCTGAATTAGGTGGAACGATGTGGTCGAAGAGCGTCGACTATCTCAAGTATCCCGTCACTTAATGTGGCACGACATGTTGACAATGAGGCCAAGTTATGAAAACACACATGATATAATGGTGATGAAATCAAAATCAAACTGCAGTACTGTTTAGTAACACATGGGATTCATGAATTTGTGATGAATTAATAAAAAGAATTGACAAATTGGGTTATTGGAGGTGGAGAGTTGCAACAGACAAAGCACGAGAAGTGGTGCCAAAAACTGAAATAGGTTACCCCACATCCAGACTTAATGCAAGAATGGTACATACATTGTTAGTACTGTTTGATTGCAATGTAACACAAGGATTGTTGGGACAATGGTGATTAGGATGTGTACTTTTCCAATTTCAGACCTTTGATTCATGTATTCAAGCTATGGCTTTGGATTGGAATGCCAAGTCTTTAGACATGTCCCCAATTAAGCACACCCATTACTTGGATAAAACCAAATTAAACTCTCTTAATTCATCATTACAGTTATTAATGTCCATGATAAGGATTGGGGCTTCCATATTGACCCATAAGATATAAATTCACACTTTTTTTTCCGTTGGTCTGATATAAGTTTTACATTCTTGCATGAGTAAAAATATCAAAACAACTAACCTTTTAAGTATATTTTATTTACAAAAATATCAGTCTCACCTTACAAACTTAAAATATTTTATTATTCATTTATTTAAAAAATATACTTCCTCCGTCCCACCCAAAAAGTCTATTTTTTCTATTTTGGTCGTCCCACTCAAAGAGTTCACTTTCCTTTTTTACACACATGAGACCCACACACACTACTAATACAATTAAAACATGAGACTCACACTCCCACTAATACAACTACCCACTACACATTAAATAATAATACTCCTTAATCCACGTGCAAAAAAACAAAAACTACTCTTAGTGTGGGACGGAGGGAGTATATATTAAAATACTGTCAAAAGTAACAATTTTCGTAATTTACATTGAAAAAAAAAAAGTGCATTTTTGGGATATATGGATTATTAATTTCTTCCCACATGGAACATTTATTCATGTGTGTGTTATTAGGGCTCAATGTGCATTTTCTAGCTAGGGTTGTATGAAAAGGTGAAGATAGAGTTCAACGTTATGAGATAATTACATGTCGAAATTTAAGAAGATGAATATCGTCTATGTGGTTTACGTTGTCGTGAGATCAAAATTTACTAATCAGTAGGCAAAAAAAAAAAAAAATTAATTGAGTGAGTAAACTACTATATTTAATTTTATACTCTTCCAAAATAAAAGGCAAAAAGTTAGTTAATGTTCATCACTTCATTGATCTACCTTTTTTGGTTGAAATCTTGATTTTACAAGTTGCAAACCAAAGCATTATTCACGATAGATTCACGAGTGTCATTTTTTGAATTTGCTTTGCTAAATTTGATTGGAGGGTTAGAAAGTCTTTTCATAGAGACATCCAATGCTGAATTAATAGTCAAGTTCAAAGAGTAGGTTCAAGTACAATTCCACATTTAATTAGCTTATTAATAAAATGCTCACGGTATAGCTATTAGCTAGTCAGTTAGTAAGGAGGTATACTATGAGAATATGTATTTAGTTATAACATTGGAATATGAGTTTTTTACTAAAATAGCGGCTATTTGCATCCCCAAAATTATTGGTAATGCGCCAGGTGACTTTTCTCCTTCAAAGAGCAAAGAGTCCCCAGGTTGATCGTTTACTCGAGACGGCAAAGTAGCGGCGGAGTGGCTAAACCAGTTAGGCAAATTAGACGGGGTTTTGTCGATACCGAGTTGGAGGTGTTGGAAAGCTTAATTAAGAAAATAGAGTGGCCGGACCCCCCAGCCTTCCTTCCGCTTTCGGCCGACAGAACGACTGACCTAGTTCGCTTAACCGCTCTTCCTCCGCAAAGGAGTGCAGCATACCTTCTTCCTTTCACCATTGGATTATAACAGCTACAGCTTGAATGCTTTCTTAATCTCTTCAACGTACCCCAAAAATATTTAAATTGACATAATTACCCTTATAAAATTTATATATGTTCGGTTGTTGCAACCGAACAGTCATCTAACAAACTGTTCGGTTGCAACAATCGAACAGAACAAAGAATTCATCTATTACCTGTTCGGTTGCAGCAACCGAACACAACAAAGAGTTCATTCATGTTATCTGTTTGGTTGCAGCAACCGAACAGAACAAGATTTGTGATTTTTTTTTTAATTATCCAACAGATAAGATAATAAAACTTTTCTGTTATCTTATTTATTCGCTAATATAGAATCACAAATACAGTTTTGTTCGGTTGCTGCAGCCGAACACATAAGATAAATGAATTCTTTTGTTCTATTTGATTGCTGCAACCGAACAGATAAGATATATGAATTCTTTATTCTGTTCGGTTTCTGCAACCGAACAGATAAGATGGATAACTGTTCGGTTGTTGCAACCGAATATAAATTTTGTAAGGATAATTATGTCAATTTAAATATTTTTGGGGTACGTTCAGTAATTTTGGGGGTGCAAATAGCTGCCCCTTTTACTAATCCATATTAATTAATTTATATAGCCTGTAGACTCATCAAGGTAGACCTTCGTACAAAATTGGGATTAATGAAATCAAATACTCCCCCCATTAGTATCATTCATATTTTTATTTTATCTTTTTCCCCCACAAAATCCTTCCTATTCAACAAAAAAAAAAAATCCAATCACCTCAAAATTTACTATAATTTTAAATTTAACACTTCTTAGTCATTCCTTACACTCATATCATCACTTTATATACTTTATTGGTTATTTAAAAATATCAAAATATTTCAAAAAATTAACAAAATTAATTAAAAATAAATTTTCTTAAATAACGCGAAATAATAAACGTAAATAGTGAGTATATTGTAAAATTCATCTTCAATGGCCAAAATCTGAGCCCATGAGCAACATTAATTTGATAATATTTTGTATAATTTCGCATCATGATCCCAGCATGTAGCATCATACATTAAGAAAATATAAATCATCAATACATAAATATGTATTATTTGGTATATACTCCCTCCGTCTCATCCTTATAGTTACGTTACAAAGAAAGCTAATTACAAAGGAAGCGTAACAATAAAGATGGAACGGGGGAGTATGTAGTAACGAAAAAGTACCAAGCATGCATTTAAGTATAAACGTAAGTACATCAGAGCTGGTAGCCATCGACAGGTTTAGTCACCAAATCGAATTATGAAAACTGAATCGACTGATTTAATTATTATAATCGACAACAACTCGAGTAAATTTCAAAAAATCGATAATTAACAAAATTAATTATACTCATTCCTTCTAAAACAATTTATCAATTTTGTTATTTTAGTTGTTTACTCTAAAAATATTTATTTTTTTCTTTTAGCAAAAGGATTACATACATGACCCAATATTCACAACTAATACAACTATTTAAATTATATAAAATGATAATACTTTTTAATTCACATAAACTAATACAACTACTTAAATTATAAAATGATAATACTCTTTAATCCACTCATCATTTGCAGATGTATGAATGTAATCTCAACCTCACAACCCTTAAAATAGGTAGGATGGTATAATATCCCATATACTCAAATGCAATATTATGATATTAGCTTTATGGTTTAGGGCTTATATATCCTTTACTTTCAATTTAAGATTTTATCTTCAATTCTCGATCGTTTAAAATTAAAATTGGTAACTTCGAAATTATGGAGTTGTGATGACACTATTTTACCCTTGTGTTTTCATAATTTATACTTCCTTCATCAGCTTTTAAGGTATCAATTTTACTATTTTTGGCGCTTATTTAGCAAAAAAGTACACAATGTGGCTCACCACTTCCATCTAATATAACTTTCCATTTTATATATAATAATAATACGACTTAATCCACGTGTAAAAAGTAAATGGATATCTTAGAATCGGACGGAGGGAGTATGTAACCCTCCGATTTAATTACTACTATTATACTCTCTCCATCCCAGGCTAAGAGTGTCATTTTTCCATTTTGGTCGTTTCACCCAAAGAGCCACATATCTTTTTTTACACATATGAGACCTACACACCCCCTCTAATACAATTAAATATTGGGACATACACTCCCACTAATACAACTACCCACTACACATTAAATAATAATACTCCTTAATTTACGTGCAAAAAAACAAATGACCTTCTTAAGAATGGACGGAGGGAGTACATTCTTTTTTAAATAGTTAACGTTAATTAAATCAAAATTAAACTAATTTATAGGAGTAAAAATTATGATCCCTATATGGCAGATGCTATTCTAGAATTAATAGGGCTGGCATGATCACAAGTCTTTTTTCCTTGTACAGAAAGTAGGTGTTGACGCAAACTACACCATGATTTCATTCCTTATTCAACTGCACTATATCTCTTTTTTTCAGATCCCATATGATGATATTCTTATGTACCAGTAATAGTACCAATAATATCATCAATAATATTATTATATGTATATTTGAATGTCAATAATAACATACGAGGAATACTTATAATAAACTACAAATATTTTCTTGTACGTTTGGTGGAAAAATAAAGATCCCATTTAGGTTTGTTCGATTGAAAAAGCATAATGTAAGTGGAGAAGTTGGGAATCTGCAAAATGATTTTAGGCCCTTTTTCAAGTTCCAATTATTTATTTATTTATTTATTTTTGTGTTGATATTAGTCAGAACCTGACACAATGGATATTCAATTCTTGATTTTTGTAAAGATTCAAATGAATGTGTGAGGTGTTTGTGTACAAAGTTTCCTTTGTTTATGTGTTCAATGGTTGTGAGTTTTCAGATCCCAATGGAGTGCAGAAAACAATGGAGTGGGGTGGAGTGGGGTGGGGTGGGGTGGGGTGGGGTGGGGGTGGGGTTGTGTTTCTACCACTTTGGCATGTGCTTAGAGATGACTTGTGATTTGATATTTTGAATGATCTGGCAAAACTTGATTTTGTGAATTCTTCTTGACTTTTATCATATCAATCATTAATTTTATTACTATTATTTTAATAATTATGCTCATCAACCAGCTTGGATTTTCTTCTTTCATGTTTAGTGATTTTTTTAGAATATTTGTATGATTTCAGCCAACAAACTACTTATGTAGCTTAAAGCTATTATTTTAATCTAATATTATTGGATGCTATTAATTATTTATAGCCCCTATAATAAAGTTATTTTTCTTACTTTGTCTAGCCGTGTGCACGTCATTTTTAGATCATTTCATAAGGCATGTACTCTTAAAATAAAATAAGATGATCTTTTAAGGAAATAAAAAATAAAAAATAAACACAAATTTTTAATTAGTTTTATTACATTGTTTAGTAAATTCTGAATTTATTTCTTAAACATTATTTTATATACAAGATAAATAAAACTTTATGTTTAGTCACATACTCGTTATTACAAAACGATCTGTCATAAAACACACATCTAAGGGAAAATCATGTACAATATATCCTTACAACATGATTAAAACTATATTCCCAATATATTCCACAACTCCAATCTTGATAATGTAAATTTATAATTAAACACTTAAACATGATTATTGAATAATTATAAGGACATAATTATTATCCCAATCTTGATTTAACTAAAAAGCCCAATAATTTAAGTATCCATGATGATGGTTGATTTGGTGGGGAAAAAGGTCATGTGACAATCATGTTAAACAAATGGGGTAGGGGTTTCTTGGAACATAGTATTAGATATTGGGTGGATTAAGATAGGTTAGTTGGTTGTTGCCATATAATCTTGAGGCAGCCCTCATGCCATTTCTTTACTTTAATTTATCCCATGTGATCATGCATTTTCAACCCCTCAACTAATACTTCATCCAATTTTCTCCCATTTTGTCAAATTTCTTGAAATTCACACAATAAGCATCCTCTATTTTTCATAGTGTTTTAATTTCTATGTATCATTACGCTTCACACAAGAAGCAACCTCTATTTTTCATAGTGTTTTAATTTCTATGTATCATTACGCACATCTCTTTAAATATTAACACGTGACAATGAAGAAAATTCTAATTCATTACTCTTAAAATTTATATATTAATTTAAAATATGATTTCTCTCATTTTTACTACTTGCCGCTCATCCAATAAAATTACATAACAAAATGTCACAATACATTCATACCCTCTTTATATTGCTCGAAGGCAATATTATACTACATTGATGCATCGAACGTATATTTCTCTAAATTACCAAAATTTTAAGTTTTTTTTAAAAGAAAAAAAATTAAATCATAAAAAATTCTAAGAGAAAGGGATAATAATGTGGAGACGATCCTCGTGTCTAATAATTGAGCTATTTAAATAAAAGAAAAAAAATAGAGATTTGGATCAAGTAATTGGACAACTTCTTGATAACTACACCATGCATGTTCTTAATCCACTTGCCCACACTTCCCATTATATTCCTACATTTCGTACAAATTCTACGGATAAGATCAAACCCTTTGGATATTCCAATTTTCTGGCATTCACAAAACACCACAATCAAGAAACATAGAGTTATTTAGAAAGAAAATTATTACTCCCTATTTAGATATGTTTTCCCTTTTATTATCCAAACATTTACCAATACACCTCTATTTATATAATTTGCAAAGTAATTCAGAATTAACTTATTACACACATTATAGCACTAAGTAATTCAGAATTTAAGTTATTACACACATTATAGCACTATTAAATCTGAATATATTATTACCTCCGCTACGTATTTATACTGGTTTGTACGAGCACAAAAATTAAGAAATATTTTAAAATATATATATAATGTATGAAAAAGTAAATAAATTTATTGAGAATGATGAATAAAGTACTCCAGAAAAATAAATAAAACGGTTGGAATTAATGAATAAAGTGTAACAAGTAGATAAGATATATATCGTATTTTTATCATTAACGAAACGTGCATAAATACTTAGAACACATCAAAATGAAAAATATATATAAATACGTGATATGGAGGGAGTAGTAAAATAACTTGTTTATTAATGTTTTTATTTTTATACATGTGCCAAAACCAATAAAACAATATAAACGCACTAAATGAGTATTATTATTTCTTTAAATCAGATGTAATCTTATGCACAATATCCCCGTTAAAACAGTTGAATTAACGTGACATTTATTCTCTAATCAAGTAACATAAATATAATTAATTAAATTTCATAAATTGCATTTATAGGATTTCACAAATAGGATTTCATAAAATTCATAACTTGCAGTAGGTTATTTTTAGTATTTAATGGATGGTTATTAAATTTTCTTTTTAACTATTTCATTTCATTTAATTTAATCCAATAATAATAGATGTTAATTAACAGATATTCAGGTGCTCTAGTAATACTCATTAATTAATTTTGTCTACGTATCATAAATTTCACATGTAAGTGTGTGTTTTATCAGTTGTAGTTTTCATCGAATGTAATGCCACGAAATAGACAAGCAATAAAAATTAGCTGGAGATAAAGTTGTCTTGAAAGTGCAATTTTTGGCCCTAATAACCAATTTTCATTACGAGAGAACATGCTTCCATGTTATACTTAATTTTCTTGATTATGATGTCAACCCATCACATACTATTTTAATATTATCCAATTTTAATTTTAATACGAGGTTGTATCTTAAGGAGAATTGTGGATTATTTTAATTATTTAATTTATTTTATGATTAATTCATGGTTTCAAAATTTGGCCCATATTTATAATGGAAAAGAAATCCGACACATTTTACTCTCATAATCGTTGTAATATTAATCAATAACACTATTGTAGTAAAACTCCAACAAATTGTTATTAAATAGTGGTATTAACTCCTCATAAATTGTTACACAAGTTATAACTAATGGGGCCCACAAATAAGATTATATTGTACTCACTCTATAAGACTTATTTTTTTTAATGGAAATTAAAGAATATAATATTTAATGTGAGGTAGGAGATATAATATTTTGTATGAATCTTACGAAGATATATTAAGTATTTTGTGTGGATATGGTATACTTAAAAAAACAAAAATGTCAAATTATGTGGGACAAGAAAAATGTATAAACCTTGTTAATAGAATGAGGATGTAACATGTGGATCCCCTGTTATTAACTCTCAGCATTCTACTTGTCCTTAATTACTTGCAATATTCTTCCCAAATTTCTAAACATGGGATCAAAAAAGCACCAAAAGTGAGATAATCAGGCAACATAATTAAGGAAAATGAAAGAAAAAAGGGACCAAAAAACAGATAAGCATTAATTAGTGAAGGGCAATAGGCAGGCAATTCTTGAATAAATTAATAATCTATAAAGACACAAGCCAAAAATACCAGCTATATCCTCATCATCTATACCCTGTATACTTATTACAGCTCTATTTCTTTCTTGTTGCACACAAATGTTTCCAAATAAAAGGTGCAATAATACATTACATTATCCATTTATGTTTTCATATCTGCTGTCACTAATCCAAATAATTCTATTGAAACTCCACTTGATCAATTCCTCATCCAACCTTAAAGACCATGCTGTGTTGATCTTCCTTTACTGATCTTATTCGTCTAACGAGCTTCGATTTCACCGAACTGTGTCGTTGATTTTCTAGTAATGATTGAAGAACATTAACATTGCTGTATGCATGTAGTCTGAGAATACATTCAAGGCCTAGAGAAGTTAACCATGCTGTGTTTTCTTGATATGGAAAAGAATCATGTGTTTTTACACCACACAATATGATGGATTTATGGTTTTCTGCAATAATCTGTTGATATTGAAGTGATGTTACCTAATAATCGGACCACATATTTGATACATGTGTAAAAAGGCAGCTCATTTATTATTACCTGTGGAAAGCCTTAAAACTGACACAAATCTTACAGACTTACAGAGAGAAGATGCCAAACTGCAATGACAGTCTTTGAATGGATACCCCAAAAATCTGTGAAGAATAACCATTGCAAGTTGAGAAGAATCATCCCACAAGTTAATTAAATAAAAAGTCAAAAAAATTCTTAAAAAAAAAAAAACTATCTCGAGAGATACAATAACCCGACCCGACATGAACACGACTAATCAGATTCTAACATGATTTTACATTTTCGATCGCTTGAAATAGACCTGATACAACACGAACCCGACCCAATAACGCTGCCTATCGCTTTTCCCCCGCGTTATTCGTTAGGTCGAAATATGGTCACAACTTATACACACTTGATGTGACTACCACATAAGTTGATTGTCTTCCATGTTATGCATCTCAAGTTAATAAAATAGTGGTTAATTCTAGTCCAACTGAATAAGGTTGCTGAGAAAATCAAGCATTAAATAGATTCAACAACATTGCACAGAAACTGCTAATCTTTTTTTTATGGCAGAAGAAGTAATGTGAGACAGCAGATTAAATTTCAACCACCCAATTATAACTTATAGCAAACCCCCCCTTTGGAAGCTTATGCAGTGGAATTTATTACTGCCAGCAGCTGATGATGATGAAGCTCAATTTTAATAAGCCACCAATCATCCTCTCTAACCATCTCAACAATTGAAGAGCATATATGAGATATACTATGATCAAGATATCATTACAGAGCTTAAAATATGAGTACCAAAGATGTACTATCCCCCAATCCAAAATGCCAATCTAATGTGAACTCCTACTATTTTCAGGAAAAAAATCATGAAGCTTTTTGGATGATTGGACAGAAATAAACTGGTTTGAAAAAAAGGTTTAGACTCAAAGGGACTGCCAGTGCACCAATCCACTTTCTTGCATTACCTGACAGAGCCCACATGCCCATATAGAGAGGTCCTCTCTCTCTGAATTCAGACCCACCCACATTACATTGTCTAATGTAAATAAATAAATAAAAAGAAAAGATATTAAATTTAATGCCCCACACAATATAGTGCAGTGGTAAAACAATATTGAAAAATCAGGGTTGTATTTGTGTAGAGAAGAGAGACAGAATGTACACACTAATAAGTATATTACCGGATTTACTGGAGGTCCAACTGGGAAGGAAGGCTGTCCTCTCCTAGGATCTGGATTAGGTTGTTCTCTCACAAAGTTTGATGGATGATGCTTGATTTTTTGAGTTACATAATTGAAAAAAGAAAAAGGAAAAAAGGAAACAACCCACTGAAAACTATGCCCCACATATTCACACTAGATCTGACCCACATTCTGACCTTAAAAAATTAAATAAAGTAGTTGTCTTTATAAATGATACATTCCCTCTAAAACTAAAGAACTACTATCCAAAGAAACTTATTTTCACCCGTTTCTCAGTGAAAACCCAAAAGAAAAGAAAAAGAACATCTCTTCTTGATTCTTGAACTTTTCCACTGTTGTGCATTGATACATTCAAAGTGGGGTTTTATAGTAGTGAGAAAGAAACTGGGATCTGGGTCCATTTCTAGTTTCTGTTTTCTAATTCCTGTTAGCATTTAACACAGGGAAATTGCTTGTCTTGATCACTGGAATCCCAAAAAAGTGCTGCTCTTATTAAGACCAGTGTGGTTTTAAGTCGTCAAACAAATGATTCGCAATTCCTAAGTGCTCTGTCTTCTTCTCTTTTTGCTCAGAATTCTTAACAAAGGCAAAAAAAAACTCAGAATAATTTGACAAGACTAATATCCTCAGTCACATGAAAACCATTCCTTTTCTATGACCTATTCCAAATATATAGAGAATAATTTTTTGGAAAGTTACCTCTGTGCATGAGTATGCATGATTTATATTCTTGAATTCTTGAAGCAGGTCCGATTTTCGGGTTAGATTTGTGTCGTTGTTGAGTAGGCAGAGCAGAGAGAGCAAATACTTTGATTTTCCTGTGTTTGGACACAAGGGAGGATGTCTGCAAAGACTATGTCTTCTTTGCAAGAAGAGAATCGAGATCTTCGGAAGCAGATTGGATGCATGAATGGCATATTTCAAATCTTTGACCGTCATCATTTCCTCACAGGCCGTCGAATTAGCACCCACACCAACAAAAGGCCTCTTCAAGGTAATTCAATTCTGTACTCCACTTCAAGAAGCTGCATTCATGGTTAAAATTCGTCTTTGGTTAGGCTAAATATGGATGTTTGAATTCAGATCTTTTTTGGCGAGCCCAAAAATATAATTAAAAAATATGATGGATGTGTAAGAAATGATGCTCGTGTGGTGTACATAGGTTCTGGGGAAGTGGGAGCTGTTACGAAGGGAAAACATTAAAATTTTCTAATTATATGTGATTTTTCTAGGGAAAATATTACATGAAAATGTGAAGAATAAAAATGTTATCTTCTTCACAATGACTGCATTGTGGGAACTTGCTTGTAGAGTAGAAAACTTTAGAATTGAAAATTTGTCAATTATAGATTTCAATGACCGTACATGATATCAGTAATTCACCAATTATTTTTCTAAGATTGCAAATTTTGTGGTTTTTTAAGGTTCCCAGCACCAACTGGACCTACCATATGCAACAAAAACTGTCAAGGTAAAAATTGTTTTATGTTTTCTGGAAAAAGAGTTGTTTGATGAATGTATGGAGATGTAATAAAATGAGTACCATTTTCAGGAGAAAGATGTGGAAGTGCAGAAGGAGAAACCAAGAATGTCCACCGAATCATCCAGAGCCTCCTTTTCATCATCTTCTTGTTCATCCACATTTTCATCCCTTGATACCATCAGAACAGCTCAACCTGAAACACTTCCACTCAGACAAATCAATTTTCCTGACACCAAATTCCATAAAGAAAACTCCCCTTCATCTGCTAAGGCCAGGCCATCCCATGACCTTCGAGATGTAGTGAAGGACTCCATGTATAGAGAAGCTCGTAGTCTGTCGATCAAATCCCACCTGAGCAATGACGAAAGAAGAGGGACCGTGATGAAACACGTCGACTCCCCCAGGCCTCCACAGCAGTCCAAGATTGCAAGTCTGAAACCCACAGGATCCCCTCGAGTTCTTGCTAAGGTTCAGGAAGGAACAAAGCACTCTGAGAGGCTCTCACTTCCTCGTTTCTCGTACGATGGAAGAGATTCGAGAGAGACGTATAAGTCGTCCGTGAAGATCAAAGAACTCCCCAGACTGTCCTTGGATAGCAAAACGGGTACCATAAGGTCGTTCGAGTCCAGATTGAGTTTTCTTGGACATGCTGAAAATGGTACTTCCTATCAAGAACCCGAACCCCATAGTCGAACATCCAGTATCGTCGCAAAGCTAATGGGTCTGGAAACATTCCCAGATACCATTTCCACAGATGAGATTAGGACTCCAACAATGAAGTCACCTTGGCTTTCAAAGTCAACCTCAAACCCTGAGGACATCAAGCAAAATCAAGTGAATCATTCCCCACGATTTTCACCACATCGTCCTTCTTCACCTTCACCAAAGTTGCAAAGTGCCACTTCTTCCAAGAAACCAACTGCATCTTCAAGGTTTCCAGTGGAACCAGCTCCATGGAGGCAACAAGATTCCAGTCCAAAGATGGCTCCCAAGAATAGGAAAGCTCCAACCAATACCCTGCAACAAACTTGCTCAGTTTATGGTGAGATTGAAAAGAGGATATCAGAACTTGAATTCAAGAAGTCGGGTAAGGATCTCCGGGCCCTTAAACAGATACTCGGAGCAATGCAAAAAACAAGAGAGAGATTACAAGATCAAAGAGGGGAGTCTGCAGAATTCACATTGCAAAGGAGATGCAGTTTGGAAGACAGCTGCTCTGACTTGTCATTGTGGAACAACAGAAAGGATTACCACCAAGTTCCTTCCTTCAAGGGGCCTTGTACAACCAAGCAACCAAGCCCTGTTGTGATCATGAAACCAGCCAAAATGATGGATAGATCGAAACTTTCCTCTCGAGTCCCAGCAATGGAAATACCACATCTGCAGAGACTCCAAACAAGGACTCCTAGATACAAAGTGAGTTCAGCTCAGAGTCGGAAAACAAACGATCTCACATCAGAGAATGTCAGATACAGCAGTCGCCATCTTCTTACTGCAGAAAAGAACACACCTCAACACATGAAGTCAGAAAATTGCACTACCCCCGGAAGAAATTCTGGAGCCGTGAGTCCAAGAGTAGCACGGAGTCTTCTAGGGCAATCTCAACCCACCACTCTACCATCAGACTCAGGCAGGGTCAAAAGACAAAGTGGTAAAAAAGTCGTTGAGAAAGGTTCCCAGAACAGAAAAGGCAAAGTGAAAACAAAGGATCAGCAACTAAGCGAAGACCAATTGAGTGAGCTTAGTAGTGACACGAGATACTCGAGTTATCAAGGCGACACAGCTTCTGTAAAATCTGAAAGCAACAACAGCTTAATGTCACACACAGAAACAGAGATCAGTAGCTTGGCTCATTCAATCGATATTGCTGTTCCACAAAAAGAGGTATGTAGAATTAGATTATGTCATGCTTGTAAACTTGGTTGTTTCCATTAGCTGACACTTTTCCATTTACATCTCCAGATTTCTGCATCAACTACTTCAAAACACATACCAGCAGTAGAAAGTGCAATATCCATGTTGGAACAACCTAGTCCAATCTCAGTTCTTGACGATACATTTTACTCTGAAGATTCACCATCTCCAGTAAAGAAGATATCAACGGTTTTCCAAGGTACTGCTTCGTTTCTCTTAGAACAAAAACTAATTTTAAACATAAAGTATATACATTTGAACTGTCACTTAGTTTCTTTTGTAAGGCTCTACATGAGAAATTTGCAATGGTTACCTCGAACACTATAACAAGGCTCATTTGAGCATTACATATAACAAGTATATCGAGATATAGCATGATGCACTTCAAATAGCCTATTTAAAAGAAAATAATTTTTTTCTCAATACCAAATTTTCAGCACATTGAAAGAAAGTAAATGAAGCATTATGTTAGTTGGTATCGCATTAATGAGTTAAAAGGTTCGACTGGGACCAGCTCAGATGCTATCTCTTGATTTCAACATCAAATACTGAGCAACTAGGGTGGACATATTTACTTTTCTATGCTTGACAGTGTATCATATGACTGATATATTGTTTGGTTTTTTGAACTGAACAGAAGATGAGAGCCCAAGTCCTGAAGAAGCAGAATGGCATCTTGAGACTCTAAATCTTCTAACGAGATCGAATCACTGTTTCAAGTACAATCAGAAGTTAGGAAGCATGAAGCACTCACACCATGTGCTGACACTGTTGAACAATGAACGTGATGGAAGTGCTGCAGATCACAATGGTAGCCTCAACCCTGATCACAGATATATTAATAAGATACTACTAACATCTGGACTCCTGAAAGATTCAAGCGTCATCTCAGCGACTGATCAACTCCTTTCCTCGCGCCATCTAATAAATCCTGGCATGTTCGATGTCCTTGAACAAACAGAGGAAATCAGGGAGGCAATCAATGGAGCCGCTGAAAAGAATGATGGGATGAAGTTGAACAACAGGATCCGAAGGAAGATAATTTTTGATATTGTAGATGAAATACTAGTTCACAAGATTACTTCAGGCAGATCATTTATAGCAGGAAGAAAAGGGACAAGTCCACACACCCTATTGAAGGAAGTATATTCGGAGGTGGATCGTGTGTGCAGCTTACCAGATTGCAACCTTGACGAGGAAGATGACATGATTAGGCTCTTAACTGCAGATATGATGCATCAATCAGATGATTGGGTTAGCTATACCAGTGAGGTTCCAGCTTTGGTTCTGGACATCGAACGCCTCATCTTTAAAAACCTGATCAACGAGCTAATCACAGGAGTAGCTATGGATCTTCATGATTGGCCAAAGAGGCATTGCAGGAAACTTTTCACCAATTAGTATTTCTGCCTGCTCATATCTTCCTTGATTAAAACAATGTATGCTTTTCCTCCTTATGCCTGCAAGAAACAATGTCTGATATTCGTACATACCAATATATAATTCTAGAATTTAGAGTGCACTCATTTATATTCAAGTACCTTCTTTCTTTCATCATGTACTGCTTCAATTCTTAAAATCCCAAAACAGGCTTTGGATGAACATGATGTAATATGCAAAGTTAAGCAAAAGCTGATTATTAAATACAATAGTATTCTCTAATTCAGAGAAGCTCACATCTTGGATTTGGTTGCCTGGTATATCAGTACCACTGGTGCAGGTCTTTATACATGCAGCATAAGTAATTATTGGATGCTAACAAAACTAAACGAATGTTTCACAATGTAGTCACATAAACTGATTTGTTCTCATGGTGTAATAAATTATAACCAACTGTAAAGATACAAAAACTTGTATCTTACATGGAAATCACATGATGTTCCCACATTATAACTAAATAATAAGTTAAGAAAAAAAAAAACGATGAATTTTTACAAATCTTCATAATTAAAATTGAAACCTTGACTCAATTCTCGCCCAATAATGGTAAATTTTACAAAAACCAGAGAGGAGATGATCAAATGGATGTCGTGTGTTGCAGAGCAAAAAGGAATGACTCTTCATCTTCGTTTCGATCATTCTTTCTTTGATTTCTTTTTCATAATTCAAAAACTTGTATGAATGAGACCACGGATTCTCGAGATCAACTAAAAAATATTCCTAAGGAACTCATTGGAGAGGCCATCGCTGAAATAGCTGCAGAAAACAACCCATTTCTTAGAGAAGCAGAGAAACTGGCTAATCAGGTTAAATTCGCTTATGAATCGAGTAATGGGACAATGATTTCATTGAAGAGACTGCACGGAATTCAGATAGCAATCTTTTGATTATTTCTTTAAACAAAAGGAGTAATTCCGCTGGATGAGCAAATCTAAGAACCTTCATAAAACCTCCACAACACCATCAATTAGCTTCTGCTATCGCCAGCGCAAATCCCTAATATTCAAAGCTGGAGTATTTTCACCGAATATTTTGATTTAAAAAGGTATACATTTTTTTATTAATATGAGTATTATTTTTTTTTTTATTAAAAGTATGACTCGAAAAATGAAGGATTCAACCAAAAAAAATTACTATTTTACATTTTTCTTTAGAAATCAAGGTATAATTTTTTATTGTATCAAGTCACATGACATTCAAAATGAAAATTGAATAGAGTCGGATCTAGACGGACCTAAATTAAGTTCAGGCACACACAAATTATTGTCTTTAATAAATTTCGTTTATTTTTTTTCTTTTTCACCCTTATATTTATTTTTCTCCTTGCATTCATATGTTTCCTACTTGATTATGGGTTTATAAATTTTGATATCTTGAACTTTTATCACTAGTCTTTTAGAAAATTTTAATTATTTTGTAAAGAAATATGAAAGGTTGGTGAAGTACAAATACATAAGAATTAGAAAAGAATAATTAGTTAATTAATTAATAGTATAAAGGGCAGTGAAATAAAAGTATATGCCCCATACATTCTTACATTTCTAATAACATCTTTTTTCCTTAAAGTGAAAAAAATTCAACACATATATTTGATGACACTTGCATCATTTCTCATATGTTATCTCTTCATAATTGATGTAAATATGTTCTCTATAATTGATGTAAAAGTGAACTCTAAAATTCTTATCCTTGAACTTGCTCATTAATTTAGATTATAGATTTTCTCCTCTTTAATCTACATGTCACATTTCTTTAAAATAGAATAGAAAATGTGTCACTAAAATGCTAATAAAATTATTTTTGTAATGCAATAAAATTAAAATTAATCACCAGAGAGATAAATTAAGATATACTTAGCAAAATGAGCTAGCTTGGGTACAATAATTAAATAAGCTAAAATGGATTACTATCATCCCCTGAAAAATTTAGCCACTGATCTACATTCACAGAAGATGCATCCTGTGAATTCATATCGTTAGTGTATAAAAGGGATGGAAAATTGATGGATTCATTACATGTTTGAAAAGAGCCCATATTTGTAGTAATGTTGTTTTGTTGTTGTGGAATTGGCATGTAAGCAGCCACATTAATTAAATGATTAGCACTAATCTGTGGGTGGATCAGAGATTGTATAGCATCCAAACAAGAGATCTGATCATTGAAATCATAATAATATGCATCCATTGTTGGAGATTGCCAATGCTGCTCTTCCCCTGTAGACAGCCATTGTGTCGAAGACGAGGTCGCTTTCATCGCCCTCCCGATGCTCCTTGTTTTGCCTCCGACAGGGACTTTCCTTAAGTTGCCACCGACGGTCCATTGCCGCTTGCAGGACTTGCAGTAGTGGCTCGGCTGGGAGGGGCTGTTGTTGTTGAAGTAGCGGAATTTTGTGTCGAGTGAGCCGCAACGAGGGCACTGCAGAGGAACCTGTTGTTGTTGCTGCTCTCGTTCGTGCTCCATTTTACTAGATTGTTTGTATCTTACTCTTTTGTGCTCTCTTGCATTCGAGCAGGTGTGTGATATATCGTTGAAAGAGTGTGAGGGAATTAAGCATTTATTGTTGATTAATCTTTGGCACATAAGTGCAAATTGGTGTACAGAAGCTGATAAAAACATTGCTGGCTTGATTGTCTTGTGTTAATAACGGGAAAGAAGATATCCAGATGGGGATGAATTTAAAGCATAGAGGAGATAATATCAAATTTTGTCATAACTTCATCAATTCAATTTTTGTTTTATATATTTTTTTTATTTAAATTATTTTGTGTCGATTTGAATTCTATGATCTTTCACTTGTTTTTGATTTCTATTATTTAAGTCCTTTAACGTTTTTTATTTAATGATGAAGAATTAAAGATAAAAAATGTTCAAACTAAAAAACGAAAAAAATACAAGAATTAGTTTCAACAAAAAATAATGGATCAAAATTGATATTAGTAATAATATGACTGCGAGTGACGTGGAATGATTAATAAATTTATAAAAAATAAATTATAATAATTTTATAAATTAAATATGTGTAAACACGATTCACAACTCATTTTATTGTCTTTTCCTATTATTATCATCTAATAATGGAAATTTTTTTTTTTAATATCTTAATTTATGAAGTGAGAGGAAGATGGTGGATTCATATGTTTCATATATTTGGGACCTTGATGGGCCTGGCCTGTCTTACTGAAAGTAAAGCCCATTTAATGTGCGTGGGCTCAACAAATTACATTAGAATAATATTTCTCTTTTAAGAATATATTAAAGTTACTATTTGCAACAATAGAATATATTTTTGAATAACCCATAAATAATGCGAGTAATATTCTCACAAGAAAACTTGTAGTATTCTATTTCCGACATTGTTTCTCGAAGGTTTGACTGCACCTGTAAGTAAGGCATACTGCTTCACTCCTGCTATTATTGTTTCATCTATGGCTTGAAAATTATTGAGGCTGTATGGAAGGCGTATATGTCTTTGAGCAATTCCCTTTAGGTTTTCTTTTTTAATGTGTGATTCCTTTCTTTTGGTTTTCATCAAAACTTTGAAATTGAAAGCTGACAATGTGAATTCGAGGCAGCACACAAGCTGTTTGATTAATTGCTTCACTCACAACTTTCGACGGTTTTCCTAATATTTCTACTTATAAAATATACAGACTTCCTAGGAAATGAAATGAAATTCCTACTAACATATAATAGTTGTTAGAATTTTAGTTTTACTGTGAAAATATTTATGTTGCTGAATTTTGAAAAATTAATTGATTAATTATGTTTACGATAAATACTACTCCATATTGTTACACAAAATCTCTGATTGATCTGAGTCATTTTACAGAAAAATGCCCTTATGTTGTAGTATTATTTTGTTCTTGTTTTAATGCTAACTTTGCAGACAATGGTTGTTATAAAACTTAACATTTATGTTTCTGAAGCATGAAAATGATCTTATTCCATGAAGCAGATTATGGCCCCAAGATGGAAAGGAAAAGAAGCCGAAGCGAAAGCCATTGCATCACCCATGTCCTCATTAGTTTCACAGCTTCAATCCTCTTTGCTTGAATCTAATGCTCAAGGACTTCTCTCCGGGTGTAATGTTCTCCTTGCAGCACATCCTGAGCAAATCGAATTATTTATCAGTGCATGTTTTGGTTGTCCTTATGGTACTGTTGTAATGGATAATCAGCAGTGGTTTGAGCTTAGTTTCGAAGAGGCTCTCTACTTGTGCTCTGTGTTGAAATGCATCAAGATCGTAGGTGAAGCCGAGCGTGCAATAAACGAACAAGAGTTGTGGGATAACATGACATCCAAGAGAGTTGGTTTTCCTATCCTATTTAAAGCTTATTCTCATCTTCGCAACAAGAATTGGGTTGTGAGGATGGGGTTTCAGTACGGTGTTGACTTTGTTGCCTATCGTCATCGCCCAGCTCTAGTGCACTCTGAATATGCTGTGCTCGCCTTATCTGATGACAACGAAAGTGCAAACGCTCGGTTGAAGGTGTGGTCAGATTATCACTGCACTCTTCGAGTTGGTGGTAGTGTTGCAAAGACATTGTTGGTTCTTCACATAAGTAGAAATGGCTACGACAGCAGTTCTATATCTTGTTTGGAGCATTACTCTGTCCAGGAGAGGATTGTCACCAGGTGGAATCCTGAACGAAGCCGACAGAATCCAACCGTGGCTGACAAGGAGTCGCGTAAATCATCAACTTAATACTATCTTGGAAGATTCAACAGAGAAATACTGCATGGAAAACCTTTGATGCTGTTGTTATTGCGCAATGCAGCTTCTAAGTCGTCTTCTTCTTCAGGAAGAATCGAGGAGAACGAACGGGAGGCGAGACGACAATCATCTTGGAGGCGAAAACAGGACAGTGAGATCATTTGTGAACAAGTATTTTCTGATTTTGACTGATATATACTATGATCTAATAGTTGAGTTGTTTTCTGCTCAATTGTGAGACTATAATTTTCCAATATTATTTTGTTGAATAGGAATCATTATGTTAGCTAATTTTATCCATCCTCTCTAATATACATTCTTTTTAGTCAAATGATGTCTGGATTCATCATCAAAGTGTATCAAATATGGGATGAGAGAGAGAAGAGAAACTTGCAACTGTACATTAAAAGTGATCCATAATTAAGAACAGATTAATTAAGCATTTTGGAACAGATTGCAAAATGATAGGAGTAACTAGTAAGCTGCAGCCAAATTGTTATCCAGTGAATGATGTTTAGGATTTTAAACGAAGTCACAAATTTAAATTAAGGAGTATATATATATATATATATATATATATATATATATATATATATATATATATATATATATATATATATATATATATATATATATTTAAAATGTATAAAGTGCCACCATGTATAAAATAAACTTGTGAGATCCATGTGTAAATTTGATTTCCCACCACCAAATTAGGATCCCGCAATTTTCACTTAAGAAATCCAACTTTCTTGATTTCCTTTTCACATACGTTCACTCTATAGATCTACAAATTGCATGTTATTTCATTGACAAAACACTTGTGTAACCTATTTCACATGAATCCTAGTTTACCGATTATTTTTTAGAACACTAAAAATTACTTTTTAGTACATAAAATATTACTATTTTGAATAGAAAAGATTTACTCTTCAAATTCTTAATTTTTCGATTACTCTTTAATTTATAAAAAATTACTCTTTTGAATAAAAAATATTTCTCTTTAAAGAGTAATTTTTAATATATCAAAGCATAATTTTTTTAAAAAAAGGGTTCAAGTGTGACTCTGATTCACACCAAACTCTATTTCACTATAAGCCTCAAATAAATAAACCCTAATTTTTTTTATTTAAAGAGAGGGTATACTCTATAGATCTACAAATTACATGTTATTTCATTTTAAGCCTCAAAATAAATTAATCCTAGAAATTTAAAAAAAAAAGGGTTAACGTTGTGACTTGATTCACACCAAACTGATCACTCTATTTCATTATAAGCCTCAAAATAAGTAAACCCTAACTTTTTTTTTATTTAAAGAGAGGATATACGTACTCTATAGATCTAAAAATTACATATTATTTCATTTTTACGTACACATTATTTTTTTTTTACAAAATGTTGATCTTTTTGCAGCTTATAATTTATCATCAATTCGTTTATCTTATCATTAATTTCAACAAAAAGCAGCAAAATGTTATTATTACTTATTTTCTATGAAAAAAAAAATGTGACTCCCTTTCTCATTCTCATATATATATGCAACAAGAGGCTTAAATTCTCAAGGCAAAAAAACTCGTGTCGTTTAATAAAAACTGATATTTGATGGAGCAGAAGTGGTAACTATTCAATTAATTAATCTAATTATTGATCGATTAACTATAAAATAAACAAAGCGAAAATATCTTTAATGAGAGTGATAATTAATAGGTTTTCATTTCGTTCGTCTAACTTTATATTTGTAAAGTTTCTATTTTTTAATTTAAGAGTGTCATACATGTTCTATCACCCGCCATTAATAAAACTACTTATTTTATATAAAATAATACTCCTCCTCAATCCACCTAAAGCAAATGAAAAACTTATTACTGTACTAATGAACAAACTTATTAATGTACTAATGGACTAGTATTTAATAAAAATTTATAAATAATCAAGAAAAGTATAGCGAAACCCTAACATAAATTTAAAAATTTATAAAAATTTAAAAATGGCCAAACACAAAATGAAAAAAAAAAAAACTTGGTAGCTAATAGCCCACCCACAATGCATAAGCAAGTACATGATCTAAATTTAACTAGTGCTTTGGATTTGGACGAGAAGTTAACTTTACCTAAAAATCCACTTATTTTTCATTTGACATGAGGTAAAAAAAATTAAGAAAAAAAAAAGTGAAAGAGGGAGAATGGGGACCCCCAAGGAAGATAGGCATGACAGAAGTTTGCATGTGGTCCGTTCTATTGCATAAATTTACCTTCACAATCGATACAACCAAAAACCCTAATTTTCTCGTACCTCCACCTAACACAATTCTTTTCTCTTTTTCTTAATTTGGACCACTCTCTCTCTCTCTCTCTTCTCCTTCAAGATTACTCTTTTAATCTGCTATATACCTTTCTAACACACATTGCTTTAATCTTGGATCTTGTGACAACTGATGAACAACAATTGTACGTAACCAACAACACAACCCTTATAATCTTTTTTTCTGAATGCATACATACACATTATATATATGAGTGGGCAGGGACCATATGTTTAATATTAATTTGTTTAATTTAATTCCCTATATATATAGCTACAAAATATTGATTGATCATGTAGAAAGAAAGAAAGAAAGTTTGTGAGAATTAGGCATGGATTAATTGAATCCAATTAATGAGAGGAATTTATATTCTGATCATGTGTTCAACTACATATCATGCAATGAATTATATATTAATTGAACAATGCATATATGAGCAAGATAATTTAATATTCATACAACCACTCTTCAAAGAGTTTCTAAGGAACAAATTTTATATGTGTGTGTGTGTGGATAGAGAGAGAGAGAGTTTTGATCAAGAAAAATAGAATGTTATGTGTATTGAGGTGATCAAAAGCCATGTTCTTATCACTAATCATAATCCTACATTTAAATGTAATATAATTAATGTTGGATTGATGATGTTTCACAATCAAACATGATCTCATGTAATAACAAAATGAAATTATATGTATAAATATGTAACTAAGCAAAATCTTTAGTAACTGATTATATATAAAAGTGTGTCATCTAGCTATAATATCCACATCCACTGTACGAATTTGACTTCCCACAAGTATTTCTCAATCAAAAAATCAACCATGAAATCACACACCACTTTAAAACTTTAATCACACTAGCTACTTCTATGAACCACCCTTTCGTACTCGTTCGTTTTCTCATAAACAATGCAAGCTTTTTATAAGATGAGGGAAGTGATCAGTTTTAAAAGCATTAAGTGTACCTTTGAGTAGACCTCCCTGCGTTCGTTTGCTAGCTAGCTTAACCGGTCGTTGCTTTGTGAAGGGAGTAGATTTGCAGTCATCATGTTGAAATGGATTTGCCTAACTGGTTGAGAAGAGGAGCCAACAGGTGAACTGAGTGGAGAAGTAGTTGACAATTGTGCACTCTGAAAGTTCACTTCTTTCGCGTGGAGTTGATGATCACCAATATCCAACCCGCCAATTTGGGAATGAAAATAAGGCTGTGTAGTCATTCCAGGTTGACACACAAGAACCTGATGAGATCCTGATGGTGTAGACACAGTTGGTTGTAATGGAATTAGGCTGAAATTGGGCCAATCTTCGGGTTGATGATGCGATAATCCGTGGCTTCTAGGAGGGTGAGATAATGTTAGATTTGAAGGATCCCATCTAACAAATGAATTATATGGTACAGAAGAAGAAGAAGCATTCATCAGAAGTGGCAATACTGATGATGAGTGGTTTGAAGAAACATATGAATTATCTTGATTCTCCAAATTATACTGCTTTTCTTGATCATCACTTCTAAGCCCCCAATTTTGATCTCTATGATCATTTGTTCCTTCTGAAACATCCTTAGATCTTCCCTCTGATGATCTGTTGTGTTGTTCTAAAAGGCCACTCGGCCAGTTTATGCTCCCACTGATCTTTTGGCCGTGTTTGTGATCATGAGATGTTATGATTGGAAGAAGAGTAGGACTGAAAGATCCTGGAGGTATTTGAAGTGGAGGCAGCTCATCAATTTCGTGCTTAGCAGCATTGAGTAGCCAATCCACCACTTTGCTCGGTTGATTAAGCCCTAACCGGTCTTGGAGGTCGTATAATTGTATGGCTGTGGGAACTGATAGCCTTACGCGTCTGTCTCTTAGGCCTCTCACGGTACAGACTTTGCTGTGTCTGTCTTTGCCTCCGAATGCTCTAGATACGCGCACAATCCGTGGATCCTTCAACCTCGACCAAGATGATGCTGTTGTTGTTGGTTTACTAGATGAGGCTTTTGAGGTCTTGGGATTGTTATCACTTGAGCTGCCCTCTTTTGTGAAATCAGTTTCCCTTGGAATCATCTCATTATAATTCTGCAAAAGCTATTAATTCTTCAAGATTGAAACTACTATATCTTTCTTGTTTATAATCACCTCAAATGAAGCCCTCTCTTCCAGATCCTCAAGATTTTCTGCCATACATCACAAATTCAAACAAACAAACATGGGTTTAAGAACACTTTCGCCCGTTTTTGAATGTTAATAAGCATGAAACTATGCACCATCAACTCCATTTTCACCAAGATTTAGGATATACAATCCTTCTGAATTGGTCTAACTTCTGAACTAGCTACCACATATATATATATATATATAGAGAGAGAGAGAGAGAGAGATCTGTTTGTTAAATGATGAAATCTAAAAGAAAACCGAGAAAGAATTGAAGGGACATGAAAAAAAATTAATGGAAAAGAACTGATCATAAGAACTACTTACACAATTGTCTGCACAACTACCTTGTTGTTTGCAGATGATCCTATATATCTGATAAAAGAGAACTGCTGTCCTTGTAATTAAATCAGCCTTTCTTAATTTATGCAGAGAAATTTGCCTTCAAAGTCATATGATGGCTACTAAGAGGAAATTCCTTTGCATAAAAAGAGATTCTTATACAAGAAGTGTTATTGCAGAAAAGGTAGATGCTAGTTTTGGATTGACCATGCTCCTCCAAAATAAGGAAAAAGAATGGAGCAGAAACGGCCACGTACGTTTACTTCGTGATCCAACTCTCTAGTCAAAATCTCATCAAATGATCCTCCCAATTCACATGCCTTAATAAGTGTCTAAAAGTTTTTGACTTAGTGAACTATAAGTCATAAAACTTTACCTAAGTGTGCTAGCTCATCAAATTACAATTAAGTAGTTTAAACTAGTGATATTTCAACTTAATGAAGATTCATCTTTTACTAAATTAGTTAGTGATCTTGCTAAGAGGACACACACACATACTTATGTATATACAGAGACTGTTGTTTTTCAATGGGACCATTTTCCTTAAGAAAAGTTGGCTTTAATGCTTTATCGACAACTACAAAAGGCATCATGGTGAATTCCTATCACATGGCTTTGACAGATGCACGCCTGTTACCCTAGCAAGATGTTAAATCTCTTTGCAATGTTATCAGCAACGAAAGCAAATCACGTTCGTATATGCTAAAAAGTGTCGGTTATCTTCAATATTTCGTTTTGCATACATGATTAGTATTACTTATATTGATACATGACACAATACCAAAAACCTTTTTTGATTTTAGCATAGATGAACATATCAGAAAGTTTTCAAATTTATTAATAAGTGTGACAGCAGTAAGATAAACTGATATAAATAAGTACTAGATATGTGTATATGATGAAGATGATGTACATATGATTCCATCAAAAATATAGTGCTTCAAATTGAAATTTTGGACTATTAGAGTGAGAGTAACGTCACCTCGACGTTTCCTTGTGGTGAGGGACCAACTGAAATCCATTAAAACCCTCAAGCTGTAACGTAGAGGACCACACAATTTTCTTGCTGCTAAATATATATATAGTTGAATTTCAAGATATATTTATTAATTTCAAGCCAGATTTTAATATGGCTAGCTAGCTAACAATCTTGTTTGGCAGATCAAGATTTCTTGACAGGGATAACAAACTTATCCGTGTTGAACCTTCTATCCCAACCAAGAATTTTAAAATGTGCTTTAAAATTTTTCATCATTAGATGATTAGCCTTTTTTCGATTGTGGGCTGCCTAACAAGAACCAACAGTAGGTAGTTCACATTATGATGCTTAAGGACGTCTCAACTAATCAAGAATCGGATCGACTATGTATGTATAAAACGAGGGATCATAAAGATGATGATGATCATCTCAACTTGAAAATGTTGGACTGAGAAAAGGGTTTGAGATGGTATACTTCACCTTATCTCTATCTAACTATCTCAAATGAGAAAGACTATATTGAAATGATAATAATGACAATAAATAGGCATAAATTTGAAAGGCAGCTACATTGACAGATAACTGATTAAACATTATTTTTGTCAGCTAAATAATTTTTATTAAAGCTTTTAATGTTCTTGTTGGAAAAGGTATTTTAAGTAACTAAGCTATACCTAATATTTGGTTCTAAAATAAATGTATGATCTACTCAAGCCTTGTATCCAAATTAAAACCTTTCTTGATGCAACTATAGTGAATTAAGTTTGTGTTACCTTTACTTTCTCTAGTACAACTATTTAGTGCACTCGTTTAATTTCATCTCGCCAGTTCATCAACATCTAATGCCCAAAACAACTCATCGTTCGTACTTTATAAAAGCATCGGGTGAAACTTGTAAATCAACTAAAGTTGAGAATGCAAAGAAAGGACAAGTTATAGTAAATGAATTGATCAACCAATCTTAAGTAGTCACATTATGATTCTTCATATTCATCACATGACTACGTCAATTACAACCAGAGCAAAGGGCTGTACTATTTTAATCTCTAGTCATATCATTCATAATTAATAACACATCAACCACTACAATATATATGACATATAACACAAGATTCACCCAAATCATTTCATTCAATTAAATTAAGAGAAATAAAAAAGATTATGTATAATCTGTGCTCATGATCAGATCATAAATTACTAGAAGTGATGAGAATCTCGAGACGAAGAAGAGCAGTTAGATTTGAAGAGGGTACCCCAGTTTGCATTATTGACAAATTAATGGTCCCCAGATCCCAGACAAGGGACTTTTTCTCAGAGATCCAGTGAGGCATTCCTTCCCTAATTCTAACACCCTTCTTCTTTTTTAATTAATTTCAAGATTCATGTATTATTAATTCATGAATAATTATATTAAATCCTCCTCAAAAATACATATATAACTGATCATGCATGTCTGCTATATATATGATGAGTTAGTCTCCTGTACCGTAAACCTGTGATCCCCCTTTAATTTAATCCCTAGCAATACATAGGTATAATAGGATTGGAAGGGAGACCACAAGTGTTTGCCATATATGATTCTCCTAATCAAGCCCCGTTTCTATTCTATTTCTACACTCATATATACACACTGAAACACAACTTTTACAGCTAATCTGGTAACTAACAAATTAAGGGACTTGTACAGAGTAATCTCTAGCTAGGGTTAATGTTTAATTTGTTAACCCTAAACAAGAGTTGTTGGAGTGATTAATGCCCTTAAAACCTTGTTAGTAAATAGATCATTATTTCTTGAAAGACAAATGAGGTTGGAACAGGAAAAAAGTTTTACTCAACAGACATAAAGGGACCACTCTCGACGAAGGTACCATATACTAGCTCCTTTTTCTCTTTAACTTAGTTGACGATTCATTGATCATAGCATGCAACCAAGGAAAAGCCCTTGTCGACAACTTAAAGCGAAGGAAATGCTGTTGTGCTAGTACTTGAACCAACTAAAGTTAGCATATCCAAGTTCTTAGTCGCGAAATATTATTATCAAGTCTTAACGAGCAAAGATTCATGTGTTATGTTGTAAAATCCTACAATTGTTCAATTTCCATGCTAGGTTGATCCCAAAATAAGCTTATAATTATATGTTCTTCAGATATGTGCTAATATGCGTAGAGAGAGAGGGAGACAGAGAGGGGAAATCAGACACAAAGTTGAGTTGATATATGTTTGAAAGAGGAATGCAGTCTTAGGAATCACATGTCCTAGGGATGCTAGCTCCAACTTTGTCATCACCTTATCTAAGGAGCTTCTTTTTTAAGACAAAAACAACTACTTTGTCTTTGTAGAAAGTTTTTTTTTTTTTTAAAGAGAGTAAAGTTTAGAAAAAGAAACTACTTTAATATTGCTGCCATCTATCTCTCTCTCATCTGGAAAATGATAATTCATAGGAGAGAGAGAGATGAGGTGCAGAACACTTTTCTGTGTGGACATCTTTTGCATTATTACACTGAGAGCATTTAATCCCCTTAATTATACTACTTTTCTTTCTTCTGCTGCCTTTGTTTCTTGCATGTATAGATACACATTTGGTGTATGTATACACAGACGTCACTGTCTTGATGGGCAAGAGAGATAACTGCTACACCAAGAAAAGAAACAGAACAAGAGTAGAAAGATAAGACAATCCTTCTGAGTTGCTTCCCCCATTGAAGGATTGGTCAAATTGCTTTCCATTTCTGGAACCCTAAATTGCCTCACATGTGAGACCGTTATCGCTTCTTTTTTTAAAAAAATGGTGTACCCCACTATTAGGGGTTCTCACCGCTCCTGCCCTGTATTGATGGAGGAAATAAATCGTGGGATGTACTTAAGTGATTTATAGAGGTAGCTCAAGTATTCAACCCTCCCTCTACCACTTTAGCTATGGCTTGGGGCTCT
Source organism: Pogostemon cablin (assembly GCA_023678885.1). Lineage (NCBI taxonomy): Eukaryota > Viridiplantae > Streptophyta > Magnoliopsida > Lamiales > Lamiaceae > Pogostemon > Pogostemon cablin. The sequence continues at coordinate 2,126,986 of CM042994.1, read as the reverse complement.
CTCTTCTTTTTCATCATTTAGAGAGAGAGAGAATTACTCTTTGTTGCTTCTTTTATCTTTAATTAGCCATTATTGGTTTCTTTATTGTTTGTTAATTATCCATCATTTTATGTTTAATTTAGTTGTTTGTGCCACACTCTAGATGAAGGTATTTGTAAAATTTGACAAGTACTATGGCTTAAATGAGTTGTTAAATTATTAATTAAAAATAAATACATATCCCTCCATTAACTTTATTTCGGTTCTCTGTAAATCCCATTAAAAGACTTGTTCTCAACTACCACCATTAAGGGCCCCACCGCCCCTGCCCTGGGGATTGGTGGGGGAGATAAATCGCAGGATGTGCCTCAAGTAGTTTATAGAGATGGCTCACTGTTAAACTTGTGCTTGCAAGAGGCCAAGGCCACCGCCCCTGCCCTGGGAATTGGTGAGGGAGGTAAATCGCAGGATGTGCCTCAAGTAGCTTATAGAGAGGGCTCACTGTTAAACTTGTGCTTGCAAGGGGCCAGATCCATGCCAAAGGCAGGATTCGAACAACCAAGCTCAGTTGGAAGGTCTTTCCACCCTCTCCTCTACCATTTGAGCTATGCCCTGTGAGCACTTGTTCTCAACTATTACAGAGATGTGAAGAAGTTGAGTGTAGTCTCTTACACAGCTACATGGATTAACCCATTTAATGTTGATTCAATTGACAATAAAAAAATTCAAAAAATAATAATAATAAACTCCAGAGTAATATGATAAACCATACAATAAGTGTAAAATCGTTATCTCCAGCGATCAATTTAATTTTAAATAATTTAACAATAAAATTACTAAAGAAAAATACAATAAGCTCCAAGAATAATAAAACATAAACTCTAAACCATTAAAAAATAAATAAATAAAATTAATTTTAAAAAAAAAAACCACCCTCAATATGTAACATATACACATATTAATGTATCATTATGTAACATATACACATATATTATTCATTCAACCTCTGTTTATATACATACACATATATATTCATTTAAATTTTGATGGTTTTAATAAACTTAAAAAGTTGTAGTAGTTACAAATTGAAGAAAAGTGAAATGGCACATCAATCTATGGAAAGAGAAAAAATGCACTCAAAGAAGGGAAATAAGGGCATGCTCAATTTGAACTGTAGATGGAAAGTAACAACTCATTGAGTCTGGCCTCCAATTTAAGTGCACACTCGCGATGGATCTTTTGTGATCTAAATTCGTATTTCTTGTCAATTCATTTCGGATGTCAGTTGATAGATAAGTTTAATACATTAAATTCTTGAAAATGATAGTAGAAAATGAGACAGAAGATATATAACTGAAGGTGTCTATGGGTCCTCAAGAGTTAAGAATATGGTTTGTTGTAGAAATGTGACTTTTATACTGTGAACATGTGTCATCACATTGCTCTATAAAAATTAATAATCATGCTACATGCCCAAATGACAAATGAATGTGGTATCAAATTTTACAACATGAAATTGCCTTGACCAAACACACTTCAACTTTTGATTACTCTTCAATAATATGTAATAGCAGAGTAAAGGAAGAAACCATAGTCTAATTGATAGATGGTAACAACTTAATCAGCACCAACCCTAATCATAGAAAGCCAAATTCTTGTCATTATTCATCAAGTATAGTGTTTTGATATCACAATATACTACACTGTCATCCCTACAGCTCAATTTCTACCCTCCAAAAGAAATTTATTTATCTTTACTCTTCTCATTAAAGGGGGGAAGGAGGGTAATGGGCTAAGTAATCTGCCACACGACCACAGATGCATATACTTACTCTGACCTTCAGAATGCAAATAAATAGGGGCAGTCCTGATGTTTCCACCTGAAGCACAATTATGACATATATATTGTTATATTGCTTTAGTGAATGCAATGTGCAGACTAATAAGCATTGCGTAGCCATAAAAAGGAAAATCTAGTGTAGAAAAATGAGATGGTCAGTAATTTACCAAAAAGTTATGCTCCAGTAGGAGTACATTTCATTTATCAGGAAACTAAGTCATGAAGATGTCTTCATTTTCAATGCTTAAGTATACAGATCAACTGACAATCTCCAAAATCCCACACAGCAGAAAGTTATATCATGGGGATAGCAGTGTTTGATTAAAAAGAAAAATGAACGAACTTCAAGATTCTTTAAAAAACTTCAGATTAGCAAACACGTAGGAGAGAAGGAAGGCCTCCTCTCCCAATGATTTTAAAAATAAAGCAGCATAGAAAAGTCCCAAAACATTCCTTTGAGATGACAACACATTATTGGAAAAGAACTGATACAAAAGTACACTTCATGGAATACATTCTTTCTTGTTTAAGATAATATTTGAACAGAAAAAACCTGCTGTGCCAATCTATGCAGATTTTTCAAAATCTCTCAAGAAACTTCAAGCAGCCAGTAAGTTGTCATGGCTCCAAGCCTGTTACACAAATGAAATGACCAAAAAATTAAACAAGAGAGTAACTAGAAGTTTCTGCTCTCTAAAGCAAAAAAAAAAAAGAGATGGAGAAGGATGCCTTAAGTGTATTGTTCAGTTTTTTTCCCTTCAAGATCTGGTATATTCTGATTCTTATTCATAATTCGACAATTAGATCAGTCAGTGTAAGATTGATTACTAAATGAAAGCTTCGTTTGGAAACAAGGAATTTCGCTACTATAGGAAGTCATAGTTACGGCCCCCATTCTCTGGGGCTTCAGTCGCCGGCTACCCTGTCATCAGGTCACCAATTTACTTAATCTTCCAGCACAGGGAAGGCACCAGCCCTCATACATGGTCTTACGAGTATAGTGTTGGTACAAAAAGTCATACATGGTCTTACGAGTATAGTGTTGGTACAAAAAGTATAGTCAACCTAATGCGTCTCCAATGAAAATTGGAGTTACAAGTGTTCTAAATAAGTCATTTGAACTTCAGAGAAGACCAGTGTCATAGAATCACAAGGAGTTACTTCTTAGTCAGGCAGTAGATTATAACAGGACTAATTTACACCTTCAACTTATATTGGGGTTGCAAGTTTTGATTTGAACTTTGAAGAAGACCATCATGTCAGATACCAGTACCACTAGGATTTGTAAGTCAGGCAGTCAATTAGGCTAAAAGCAGGAAAGCAAGGATCACCCTCAGCTGATTACAACACTGGAGAAGACTAACTAGTAAATTAGCTACAGCTGAAGATCCCAAATGATACTTCATGGAAAAAAAAATAATGTTTTGATACAAGTAAAATATAGTAGAAACAGAACCTTACCCTCTGAAAGCAATTCTGTATGCATTTATTATAGCGACTCAGTGACGTGATCTATGACTTAGTGACGTGATCTATTTATGCCCTCCGCTTTGGCAGTAACGCCATACTCTTAGATCTTAGCAGAGTTATATCAAAACACGACATTAAGTATAAACAGCATCCAATACCAATTCAGGATATAAGTTGGTTCAAACTTTGGGCATCAAAATGCAAGACCAAAATATAGATTTTGCTGCTTTGATTACATGATATATGATAGTATATAATAAGCTTCAGCTCTAAAGCATAGTCACCTTCCATTGACATATTTCTTACCACACATCCAAAATTCACATAATAAGAGTGAGTTGTCTATGTCTAGATCAGAAGCAAAATAGAGGTGGCCCTGTAGTGTCAGTGTATTCATAATGCAATTACAAAATAATTGATCAAACATTACTTAGTCTACTATCTCGGCTAATTTCCTGTCAAAAACCGGTGAAGCATACTCATATTATAGGCAACATTGCCTTCTTCATGTTGAGAGCAAATCAGCTAAGATCCACACATGCATAATTGAAACAGTTTCGCATTCAAAAACCTATTAAACATGATAGCAAAATTATCTGTTCTAAACGACGCAATCAACATTGAAACAGACGACACGCACTCATTTAATTTCTAATATGAGTAACTAAAACCCCATGCCTCAAAGCATAATGCTCGAGCTGAAATTATAGATTAAGAGCCATACCCCATAAATTTATTTCTGGTATCCGCCACCGATAGCATTATCATCCTCGACAATTTTTGCAGTCAAGTACGGCCTCGGAAAATCAACCGGATCAAAAGTCTTCTCCTTCATCATCTTTTCCACATCGGCCTTCTTCAAAATGGTGCGCTTAATGGGGGGTCGATTGCGGCGCTGGTCTCGGGCGAAATACTTGATGTCATAAACTGTTTCCGGAAGGGAGGTGGGCACGATGGCTTGAGCGGAGGCGGTGGCGGGGCAAAAGACACGGTACTCCGTCGCCTTTGGGACGGCGGACATATATTCTGGATCAGCGACGGGACCCGTGATTTCCCACGGTTTCTTAATGTAGCGACGAAGGGTCTGAATTAGGGATTTGGCTGTGGACGCCATTGCAGAATTGGGGATTTTTCTTCTCTCTCTGAGCCCCCTTTAATTTGGCAGATTGAACTTTGAAGAACAATTGCAAATAGTTTACAAAGCAGAATCGCAATGACAAAACAGCGACTTAAGAATAGTTGCAAATCGTTTCCACCTCCAATTCCATGCAAAGAGTAAATAGCGACTTTATGAGTGCCAGAGGTTTATTTAATTAATTAAATTAAAGTTAAAATTTTGTTATGTCTCTTTTTAAAATTTTAAATCATGTCCCAAAATTAATATTTGTACGATTTGATACTATAGCTAAAAATTTTAGTTTTTTTTTTTCTTTAACTTTCACCAAAACTCTTGACTTTTGCTAGTAAAGCATCACGTGCAACACATATGACCGTTCAATTTGAGAGAAATCAACGTGCTTCGCTGAATTGGTAATCCAAATAAAATTGGATCAAACATAATTTCAATCATAATAAAATTGCCAAATTACCTAACTGCAGACATTTAATATCTGAAATATTTTACTATTTTTATTTACTAAAAATGTTTAACAACATAAAAAATAAATTAAAACAACCGAAAAAGGGAAATTAAATACACTCTTCTAATTAAAATTACATTATAAAAGATTTTTTATACTTTTGGTTTAATTTTTATTTTTATAACATTTTCTTTATAAAATTTTATTAGTAATTTATTTAAAATTAAATTAATTATTTCGCTCTTTTTTTTCTTTAAATATGATATTACTACTCTATCTTTTAGTGAATAGCTTATTCACCTCATTGTTTTTATCATTAAAATATGAGTTAATTGAGTAAAAAATCACGAAATTTCAACGGATTGCAAATTAATCCTGACTTTTATAAAATTGCAAAAAAAACCACGACCTTTCATATTTGTGCAATTTGCACCCATCATGCAGTTGACCGCTGACGTGGCGTTGACCTTGCCACGTCAGCTTTTAGTTGATTGCAAAAAAACCTCAACATTTACTTAAATTGCAATTTAATCCCAACCTTTGAAATTTTGGCAAAAAAGACCATAAATTTTTAATTTTATTTTTAAATTGCATCATCTAATAAAAAATTATACAATATTTTATTTTTAAATTTAAACTCTAAAATATTATTAAATAAAATAATAAAATTATTATATGAATAAATGTTTATTACTTAAATTATGTGAATAAAATTAATTATATCTATTAAGTAGTAAAAAAAATTATACAATCTCTAAATATTTAAATTCTTTTAATTTTTAAAATATTTTTATACATTATAAAATTATTATAATTTATAAAATCAAAAATATTTGCCATGTCTCAACATCTTTTCGTAATTTCACATTATATATAAAAGAATGACAAATATATCTATGCAATGTTTAAGGAATTTTATAATTTATTAAAAAAAGATTTAAAATTAATTTATAAACTCAAATTTTATAGTGAGAAAAAATATTCGTTAAGATTTAATTTATACAAACCAATCTCATACTTAAATAATAAAAAGACTTTGTATTAAATAAAAGACTTATACATTTGAACTTTATGGAGTAGTAAAAAATTAATATATAAAAAATTTAAAAGTTTTTGTAAAAAAATAAATATTTAATATAACATTTAATATGAAAATACAAAATAAAAATAAAATTTTAATATAATCTTTAGTTATGAATTTAAATTTAAAAATAAAATACTGTATAATTTTTTATTAGATGATGCAATTTAAAAAAATATATAGTTTTTTTTGCTAAAATTTCGAAGGTGGAGATTAAATTGCAATTTAATTAAAGGTTGAGGTTTTTTTGCAATCAACTAAAAGCTGACGTGGCAAGGTCAACGCCACGTCAGCGGTCGGGCAACCTTCAGCTGCCCGATGGGTGCGAATTGCACAAATATGAAAGGTCGTGATTTTTTCTTGCAATTTTATAAAAGTCAGGATTAATTTGCAATCCGTTGAAAGTTCGTGGTTTTTTACACAATTAACCCTTAAAATATTCATGTTAATTCAATTAAAATTAAATTATCATTATCAACCAATATTAATACTCCCTAAGTAAGACAGGTAAATTTAAGATGAGTTGTGAAATTAATTTATTCATTATTAAAGTATGTTATCATATAAATAAAGTATGTTTATTGATAGTTAAAATATGTTTTTACTTAATCATATTATATTATAACATCCTATCATTATACTTTAATGTATTTTTAATCGTACTTAAAAAATACACTTAAACTATCAATAAATACATTATATATATATATATATATATATATATATATATATATATATATATATATATATATATAACAATCATACTTTAACACATCTCACTCCTTGTTCACATACGACACCGTCTAACTAAAACTTTGTTATAATTCTTACATCCTACTATAACTCTTTCTCTCTCCTCTGGTTTAAAGAGCCTATTTTACTCTTTTGACGTTGATTATGAAATATGGAGTATTATTTAATATATAGTGGGTGGTTATATTAGTGAGAGTGTGTACTTAATATTTTAATTTTATTAGTGAGTGTATGTAAGTCTCATTTTGTCTAAAAAGGGAAATAAGATCATTTGGGGACGACTTCTATAATGAAAAAAAGGGACACTTTGCCCCTAGGACATAACTCAAGTGGTAGAGAAGAGGGTGGAAAGACCTTCCAACTGAGCTTGTAGTTGTTAGGTGGGGGGTTCGAATCTTGCATTTTACATGAATTTGGACCCTTGCAAGAACAAGTTAAACAGTGAGTCATCTCTATAAGCCACTTGAGACACATCATTACCTCCTCCGACTCTTTGAAACGGGTGGAGGGAGTATTTAATTTAATTTAATGTTATACACAAAACAACCTAGCTACAAAATGGTAGATTAAAAAAAATTGCGATAAAATAATATTATATTTAAATTTTAATGTTAATTATTAATCACAAAGTTTCTTGTACTACATCCGTCCCGTAAGAAGGTATGCACTTCCTTTGTAAATAAATGGAGTAAAATACTAGTGCTTATGTGAGATAATTTTTAAAATATTAAAATATAAATTATTATATAAGTAGAGAATGCTTATTTATAATTAAATTATGTTTATTAATTATGGTAAATGGTGCATAAAATATGATTATATTTTGTTATAAAATGAGGTGTGGATCAATATATTTTATCTTTATAATAAAAATATTTTAATACTCCTAATAAATTTATTGTTATCAACATTTAATTAATTAATAATAATAATTTCATCCAAAGTGTTAAGTGAACCCTTACCTTATTAACGCTGAAGGGGTAGAGTTCCAAGACTTACTGGAAACTTCTGTTACTCCGTTCGCTCTCTCAGGATCATACCTTCGTTTTTTCCCTCGTGCGCATATTCTCTCTCTACTCTCACTCTTTGTTCTTCACTCTCTCTCTCCATATCCAAACTAAGTTCCATTAATCAGGTACTCATTTACATTTAATTAACTAGATCATGTCGATGTCACTGGACCTATTTTGTTTCTGTCCTCTTGTATCCTGATCACTATTATGCGTTTCCCACTTTGTCTTTCAAGTGATGTGCAAATGTGTGCCAATATGAATCGCTAGATTTGCTGATTTATTTCACTCTGCCTTCTGATTCCAGGGTTTTGCTCTCGAATCATACCACGCTCAGATCTGCTGGTGGAATTAGTGAAATACTGATAATTGGTTAGTTTTCGTTGTTGGATTTTGAGTATTGTCTTATGTTGCTGCATAGTAGCCTCGCATTTCCGGAAACATTGTGGGGTTTATGGATTGATGCAGAGACAAGTGATTAGGGCTTTTATTAAAATATTGAACCTCTTGGTTGTTTGGCATTTGTTTAAGATAATTTCTTCTTGCTGTCATTTTGGTTTTTAGTTGGAACTAGTGTTTGTGTTGCTCATCAATGTAAAAATATGTATAGTATATATTGAGGGGATTTGGGTTTATGGAGGTTTGTTATCCCAAAAAGCTTGATACATTTAGGGAAAACTAATTCTCCAACTCCCAAATTGTTTTATGATTTCATTTGAAAACATATGCAAAAATTTCCAGTTATATTCTTAATTAATGCAAAGAAAGAGAAAGTACTTCACCAATGCACAGCCATGGATTGGAGTCATTTCGTAAGATTTCTTAATTTGCATAGTAGTTTTTTAAACATCAAGCTTTTTAGGAGCAATGAAGTATTTTGTTTTGGTGATTTCTTACTTTCATTATCACAGACCACTGAGTGTAAGGGTTCTAGTGACTAGAGAGTCACATGCTTTTGGAACACTAAATTGAAACCTTGTAAGATTAAATTTTATTTGACATGAGGTGGGATTAGCAGGTTAAGAGTATAAGGTTCCAAATAAAAAGGAGAAAACTCAGGTCTAATATTTAAGATATGCCTGCTTATTTGCAGCTTGATGGGATGGCTGATTTTAGGAACTAGATTTTTGTGACATGGCTTGTCTTAAATTCTTTGGACTTCCTCCACGTTCAGGATATGCTAGAATTGATGGTCCATTGCACAAATAGTGTGTCAATGGGAATTAGTTGGTGAGATTACCTTTTCTATTTTTTTACTTTAAAGGATGATTTGTATTTTAGTAAGAGCGTGGTAGAGATTTTTTTTTAAATTTTTATATGTTTTATTTTTACTAGGTAATAAATGCCTTAAAACCTTGCGCTATATAGAAATAAAACGTCATTCGAAGGTTTGAGGTGGATGTGTGTCATATGTTCCTGACCTTTCAGGTTTAATATTAATATTGATAAATATGTACTCCCTCTGTCCCTGAAGATTGTTCACTTTTCCTCATTGGTTCGTCCCACATCATTGTTCACCCCCCAAAAAGAAAATATCATTCTAATCTAAAACCTAAAAGTGCACATTAATTTTTAAAATGGCATCTCTTGTTTCCACACATAGCATACTTATTTTGTTTATTATCTAAAAATACCATTTCACTCCCAAAAGTCAATAAAGTTAGTCAAAATGTAACTTTTTCTTAATATCCGTGGTACAGTAAAGGTGAACATTGTTCTGGGAGGGAGGGAGTATGTATTTCATTTTTAAGGAGTAAATCTCCTAATGGACCCCTATAATAGCAAATCTAAACATTAGATTGTGATTTATCGCCACCGTCATTTCATTCGTTTTCACATGTCATTACTGTTATTATCACAAAACCTGGTAAAGAAAAGCAAACTCTATTTTTTTTTTTTTGAAAAAAAGTTTTTTAACTTTTAAATGGGAAACTGTATTAATGTTAAGTGAACTCAACGGATAGGCATTAGGTCAGTGCTTAGCTGTTTTAGGGTATACAAGAAGCTTCCATTTGTCATTTGAATGCGCTCCCCTTCCCCTACTACTCTATATATACACTCTGTTGGTTGTTCATTGGTCATCATTCACTCCCTCCTCCTCTTCAGTCACTCTCTCGGTCTCTATATTCAAATAAAATTTGATTCATCGGGTAGCAATTTATTTACTTAATGAGATGATGTTGATCGCTTTTGCGTTGTCTGTGTTTTTTTTCCAAATGATGATTGATATTCATTTCATGGTTGATTTTTCTGTCTTCTAAATAATTGGAAATGTGTCTTGTGCTGTTTTGTGGATTAAGAGATCTCTGATTGATTATTCACCCCTACTGTTTTCATTCCGTTTCTTGTCCTTCGATCCTGTCGTGGTTAGATCTGCTTTTGGAATCAGTATAGAACTGATAATCGATTTATTTTGGTTGGGTTTGGTTTTTTCTTGAAAGATTTTGACTGAATTAACTAAACAGGAAATTATTGGTTCTTCTAAATATTTGTACCTATCAAAGATTTTGCTTTTTATTTCTTATTTGGTGCTCTTTTTTTTTTTTTGGTTGAACTAGTTTTTATTATGAATATGTAATAATAACCAATAAATGGTGATATGTACTCATTGAGATTTGGATTTATCTTTATTTGGGGGTGGGCGGTGGTGGGGATTCTGGCCCCTTTTTTGTGACTTTTGTCTCGTTGCCCCTTCAATTTTATAAATTGCCTTTGGTCACAATAATTTTGTTTTTGTGTGTGGGTGCTGTTACATGACTGGGCTTCATCTCCCCTAAATTTTTGTTAGAATTTTTGAATCGTTAAACAAAAAATTGTAATGATAGTTTCTATGTATGTTACGAGTAAGAAAATAAAAGTGCCTCTCCCGGAATCCGTCAAGTTTTGGTGAAGTTGTATATGTTTCAGCATTCAATTCTGTTTGTAACAATTATGCCACAGATTTCAGATGGTTCTGTGGGGCTCTGTACTGTTTTCTGTTTCTACTCTGTATGAGTCCTTGTGGTATCCCACCTTAACATTGAGTTCATTAGCTTCTGGCAGGAATGGCTGCGCAAACTGCATCTCCTCCGCCAGCTCCAAGTGCTCAAGTGATTGGAAATGCTTTCGTTGAGCAGTATTACCATATACTTCATAACTCACCTGAATTGGTTTACCGGTTTTACCAAGATACAAGTTTGTTGAGTCGGCCAGATCCTAATGGCCTTATGACGACTGTGACAACTATGAAAGTTAGTTTAGTTTCTTAAAACTGTCAGATTGTTTACTTTTATTCCTGAATGTGTTCCATTTCATCTTTAAGTTTTGTTTTGCCTTGCCTTGCCTCTTACCTGCACTGTTACTCTACCTTTTTGGTAAGGTAATCTTTCCTTGTGAAGCTTTCTCATGTGATAATTGATATCGCATGATGCATTCATTTGAGTAGCTGTTTTTGCATTACTTTGTCATAATATACTTGCTCCATTTGTGAAACTATGATTTAGTCCTTTTGGTTGTAGAAGATTTTTCCATGCAATGGTTGTAGAAGATTTTTCCATGCAATCGGAGTTACTAGTCAGTTTATGTCCGAATTTAATCTGTATTAACTGCATAATTGTTTGATAAAATTGCTGTAAACTTAGACTGTAATACCTGAATGGGATCTATATCTATGTATAAATTATATCTGAAAATGCTATTAAGCTGAATATAGAAAATGAATGGAAAAATCAATGGAGCTTTATTATGCAGGATAAGAATGTATTCTTTCTCGTCAATAGGATTGTCTTGTAAGTTTTTGTCTATATTTTTGTTGTACCAGAGTATAAATGATAAAATATGTTCCATGGATTACAAAAACTACAAGGCAGAGATAAAAACTGCTGATGCTCAGGATTCTCACAACGCTGGAGTGATTGTTTTAGTTACGGGCTGCTTGACTGGAAAAGATAATAAAAGCAGAAAATTTACACAGACCTTTTTTCTTGCTCCTCAAGACAAAGGGTTTTATGTGTTGAATGATGTTTTTAGATTTGTGGAAAACAATGAACCAGACACCGGCACAACATTGGTTATTGGAGTTCATGAGATACCATCTAACTTTGTGGAGCCTAAGCCAGGTTGACTTTATGATTGCACTTTTTTTGTGGGGGCTAATTTTAAGCCCCTTGTTTTAGCCTTTTTATTCATCCTCATTTTGTATCCAGATCCCATCCAAGTGGTTAATTCTGCCAGTGAGAACTATGCATCTTCTGAGGTAAAGGAAGTTGAGATTCTTGAGGGGGGAATTGATGACCAAGTGATTGATGAGGAACAAGTTAATAACGATGCCAATAATTGGGCTGAATCTGAAGTTCAATTGAATGAAAATCATGTATCCGTGGTTTCAGATGCAGCTTCATCACCTCAGGAGGATACACCCAAAAAATCCTATGCATCAATCGTAAGTTCACAGACAAAGAAGGGCCCTACCAAAATCTATGTTCCTACCAATACAGTGAAAGCAGTTCCTACAAAAAGTGATAAACAAACACTCAGCTCAGTTGCTGAGGTGCCAGGTTCTGAATCATTAGCTCCCGTTGCACCTGATAATGTACCAGAAAGTAAAGATACTATGGATGAAGGTATTTCATTTGGTTGTTGTATGCCATACTTATGTGAATTTATAAGCTCCATATACCTTGATTAGCATTATTGAGCTTAACAAAAAGATGTAAACATTCACCTATATGTGATGAGGGTTTTTGGATGTCCGAAATTTCCATTCACAAGCTCTTCCTTTTCAAATCTCTGATTTGTTTTTTGTTTTCCTCATTCTTACAGTTGAAGGCCACTCTATATATGTGCGCAACCTGCCTCTAAATGTTACAGTTTCTCAGCTGGAAGCTGAATTTCATAAATTTGGGGCTATTAAGCCAAATGGGGTTCAAGTTAGAAGTAATAAGGTTGGGTTGGCTTCATCATGACTTTTCTACTGTATCTTTCAGCTTTATTAGTGTTTTGTCTTTCGCACCTTATTTTCTTTCTTTTTAGCCGCAAGGATTTTGTTTTGGCTTCGTTGAATTTCAAGAAATTGGCTCCATGCAAAGTGCAATTAAGGTATGATTCAGATAAACACATTATTATTGTGTCCATATTTTAGTAGAATATCTCAATGTAGTATTGAATCGGCAGAAGGTTTAGGAATTAGGATGAATGCATGATTTTATTAGAAAAAAACATTATTATTGTGTCCATATTTATCTCCAATTTCGCTCTTTCGTAATCCTAGTTTTGCTCTGTAGGCTTCTCCCATAACCATTGGTGATCGTCAAGCTGCTGTGGAGATTAAAAGGACTACAACTCGAGGTGAGTCAGAGCTACTGACCTACACATTAACTTTCATCATTCTGTTATCCAATTCTGGAAGTATGTGTATAGAGTTATTTAGTGCGATTCAGGCTCCTTCTCAAACCTACAAGGGGTGTGATTTACACTCTCACATTCACACACTTGCACGCTGTCAAACACCATTCTTGTTGATATGTATAATATGTGAAGTGGATGCATGTATTTGGTGAAATGCACTGGGTGCAGGATGTATTTCATCATCCACCAGGGTCAATCATCTATAAGAACTCCTTGGGCACTTTAATCTTATAAATACAAACGTTGTTTGTGCACAGTTGGCAGTGGGAGGGGTCGATTTACTTCTTCTCGCGGAGGGTTCCGGAACGACAATTTCAGAGGCCGTGGGAACTTTAATGGTGGCCGGACATATGTCAGAAGTGATAGCTTCAGGGGCCGTGGGAACTTTAATGGTGGGCGTGGTGGGGAAGGCTATCAGCAGCATGGAAGAGGCTATCAGCAGCATGGAAGAGGCAGGGGGGGTCATCGTTCTAGCCCGACTCAGAATTTTGTTTCGACTTGATACAATGGACGAACATTGGCGGCAATTTTGACGGTAATCCTACTGCCGATTTTTGTCTGGAAAAAGCAAAATGTTAGTCATCAGACTCATTAGGGTTTGATCCTTTTCTTTCTCCTTCAATCTTTCAAGAAAATTGTGCTGCCAAAATGAAATGGCCTTTAGTTTAGTACCAGTCAAGGGTTTTTTTTTTCCTAATTAATTATTAATTATCAGAATTTTGTTTAGGTGAGGGTTTTCGCAGTTTAGTAGAATGTAGGTTGGAATGATCACTAAAACATTTTATTATCTGATGATGAAAATGGAAAAAAGGTTATTATTATTAGTCATTTTATATTCATCATAGTTTAATCCCATTTTTCAATCTCTAATTTCAGGTTTTTTCATTCCCTCATATTTTGTTTTGATTGTATTTGATCCTGTCAATCCATATTAATTCTTATATATGAATAGGAGTGCTATTTAATCATAGATATAGTAACCGTTGTAGACATTTAGATGAAAGTTGTGCAAAAATGTAATAATGGAAGTAGCCAAGTAGGTGTACAAGTAAAATTCACTCCATTGGATGAAATAATTAGGGTAGATGGTACATCATCAAACCAAATTTCCCATCCGTCGATTTTTAATATATAGCAAGTCTAATGGATTAATAGTCGGGACAACTGAAAAGAAAAGTGGGAAGATATATGGTATACATTTAGTAGATAAAATAGAGAAACAGAATATGTGAATTCATTTTCTTGGTAATATTACTAAGTATATACTTCCTCCATTTATCAATAAAGTATTTATTTACGCACATATGATAGTTGATCTCATTTTCTTGGTAATATTACTAGTGTATACTCTCTTCATCTATTAATAAAGTATCTATTTACTTTTTACACTTAGTTGTTTTTGCATACTCTATGCATTAAGAAATATTATTATTTTATATAAAATGATAGTTATATTAGTGATGAGTGTTGGGTGATTAATGTATGAGTATTTTTTGTTAAAAATAGAAAATTCATACATTTATAATAGACTATCAAAATGAAAAAAATTTGACATATTATCAACACAAGGAAGGAGTAGTATATTAGAATGCTATAAATAGATACGTATTTCTAAATTGAGGAGTATAAAAAAATAGTGATGTTTAAATTTTAAAAGAATTATTAGTGGTACTGAAAATATGGCCCAAACTCACCAAATTTGTGCCATATTTTTTAGTGATATAGGCAAGGATGTTGGGGGTTGAAAGGGATCCATTTTTATACTTCAAATCATAAATAATTATAGATTTAAATTATAAATTTTACTTGTAAAAGTTCACCTTATTACATTATATAAACCCACCCTAATTTTTCTTCCTTATCTCGATAAATCAATTTGAACCTGTCAATTTTAATCTTGAGTCTTGACCCGTCTGTATAAATACACGTACTTTATGATTTTAAAATTTATTTTGGAATATATAAAAAATATCAATTTACATTTATTCATGGGAAATGTTGTGTGTGCAATTTTATACGTGTCATGTGCTATTTTATATCTATTTATTAAACTTTAATATTATTTTTAGGATTTAACGCAAAAATTTTTAACAGTGTAAATATAATTCAATTTCAAATTGTGTTTTATTCAATGTCCTAATCGTTCATGATCTTTATTTATGAATCTATGATACGTGTACCCTTAAACCTAATGCTTTTTTCGTTCATGATCCTTATTTATGAACCTATGATACGTGTAACTTAATCGTACGTGTAACTTAATCCTTTAAACCAAAAACTGATTTTCAAACCTGAAAACTAGGTAAATATTTTCATTTTTCTATTTTCAAAGGAGTCTCATAAATCACTAATTACTAATACAATTTTTTTTAATAAAATAGTTATACCTCTCTCTATTTACATGCAAAATAAATGATTAATTTATCGATGAGGGAGTTATAATTCTTAGAACTCTCCTAATTTTTCTTTTCAAATTATTTTCTTCGTTAATGATATATTTCACGTATTTTTTAGGGCGTAGTTTAATGAAAAATTAATTTTTTATTATAAATTAAAAAATTATATATATATATATATATATATATATATATATATATATATATATATATATATATTTGTTAATTTAATGAAAACATGTGTAAAGTTATTGGGATAGATTAAAATAAATATTGTATTGGGATTCGTGTAAAAAGTAAATGTTACTGTATTATAGTATCTTTCAAGGCATTTAGTAAAAATAAAGTGTAAAATACTTTGTGGGATATATAAAAAATGAATACTCACTCCGTCCCGTTAAAACATTTATTTATATTTGCTTTTTGCACGCGGATTAATGAATATAATATTTTATTGTGTAATGAGGTGAGATATACTCCTTCTGTCCCACCAAAGAGAGTCTTTTACTTTTTGCACGTGAATTAAGTAATATTATTATTTAACGTGTATGAGTAGTTGTATTAGTGGAAGTGTGAACCATATAGTTTAATTGTATTAGTGAGTGTGTGGGTGTCCCATGTGTGTAAATAATGAAATGAGACTATTTGAATGTAACGCCCAAAATGAAAAAGAGACTCTTTAAATGGGATGGAGGAAGTATATTATATTAATGTAAAGTGATTAGTAACCAGGTGGGCTAGCCCACCTGGCTACTGGGTTCCTCACTAAGGTGGGAGACCCAAGTTGATAATTTTAAGAGAAAAACTATATAAAGTTATTGGAAATGATGAATAAAATGTAAAAGAATAAATAAAATTGTTGAAATTGATGAATAAAGTGTAAAAACTATGTAAGATGTAGGGTGTATTTTTATCATTTATGAAATTGTTAAAATTATTTGAGGCACCTCAAAATGGAAAATAGATAAATAATACTCTCTCCGTCTCAGGCTAAGATGATCATTTTTTCATTTTGGTCGTCCACCAAAAGAGTTCCCTTTCCTTTTTTACATACATGGAACCCACACACACCCTCTAATACAATTAAATCCCCAGGGCAGGGGCGATGAGGCCCCTAATGGTGGGGTACACCAAAATATGGGACTCATACTCTCATTCATACAACTACTCATTACACATTAAATAATAATATTTTTTAATTAACGTGCAAAAAAGTAAATGACCATTTTACGAGGGAACAGAGACGCGGGGACGGAGGGAGTACATGTGAATGAATACTATTTCTTGAAAATTCCATCAAATAAGCAAGACACACGTCATACGTTAATATTCTAGTTGCTTGACAGCAAACACACCAAGGCATAGCTCAAGTGGTAGAGGGGAGGGTGGCAAAGTATTCCAACTGAACTTGGTTGCTGTAGGGTGGGGATTCGAATTCTGCCTTTGACATGAATTTAGCCCCTTACAAGCACAAATTTAACAGTGAGCCCTCACTATAAGCCACTTGAGGCACATCCTGCGATTTACCTCCTTCACCAATCCACATGGCAGGGACGGTGGGGCCCCTTACACTATTTTTTTAGGGTGGCCCACGTAAACCATGTTGCGTGTGAAAGCCGCATGACGTAATAATTAGCAGTCCAACCAATGGCATCGCGTCGTTCCCCTACGCGTCGCCTTCACCAATTTGCCTTGCTCCATAGCTGTACACCTCCACAACAACTCGACACGTGTCTCTACCGCCCAATACCTCCACGTGTTCGACTTAACGAAAAGTGCAACTTGGAACTACTGTAGGCCCCATCTAGATTTCCCCAATCTCCTTTTTCCTTTTTTCAGGCCTATTTCCATTAATTATTTAATAACGACACAATTTCTTTTTTTTTCGTTATGTATTACTAATAATTTTGCTGAATTTTCAAAATCAAATGTTATATCACTGTCGAAAGACATGTATTTTCAATTATTATAGTATATATAATGAAACAATATAAATCTATTATTTTCTCTATTTTTACTTACATATTAATGGATTATACTTAGGAGGGGATGATTGTTTCGGGGTCCTAGAATTGGAATTCAAATTCCACACTCAAATGTTAAAAATCACCCCATATATACCTATATACATTCTATCTCCTCAATTAATACACTTTTTTCTTTATCTTTCCTCTAATATATTCTTTCTTACGCAATGATTTGACATAATGTTAAAAACTACCCTATCAAAAATCCAAAATAAACACAACATTAATATTCATAATTTTTAAACTCCCCAAACCCCAAAACAAACCTCACCTTATTGTTTAATTCGATCTAATAATATGTTTTGTTACCGGATTGCCATTGACTATAAGCTAAAGAAAACTACGTATACTGACAAATTTAAATATCTTTTTACTAATTATTATGAATCTATGATGAATAAAGCGAAATATAATTGTCAATTGCTACACTACTTTATAATTCTGCACATATAATTTGTTATCAGATTTCCTCACATTTCTGCATATGACTATTTATTATGAGTGAGACTCTTGTGCTTTCGGGGACATCGTGTCCATTTGCAATTTAAACCCTAGCAATATATAGGTTTAAATAGAATATGGAGGGAAGAATTATGTTTTCATGAGGGCTCGGTGTGTCCCTGTGAGCGCATGAGCTTTTGTCATTTTTTATTGGCTTTTTATTCGTAAAAAGATTATTATTTGTAGTTATTTTATGTTCCCAAATTATTGTATTAATAATTATTCTGTTAAAATACATATAATTACTTATATTAACATTCCTGACGTGTAACTTTTTTACAAAGTTCGATTACCCACAATCCATTTTACATTTTTTTAAGGCTCAAACTTGTGAGGGTATTAAAAATATACTTTCTCGTCTCACACTTATGTTCACATTTTTCGTTTTTGTCTGTGCCACACTTATGTTCATCATAAAAAAGGGAACTTCACATCAATCAACAATCTTAAAAGTTATCTTAATTTCAAAAATATCACTCTCACATAACCCAGTAATATACTTTATACTTATTTATTACCTAAAAATATCACAATACCCCTAAAAAATTAATAAAATTGTTCAAAAAGTAACTTTTCTTAAACTTCGTATCTACGGTGTCGGTGAACATAAGTCTGAAACGGAGGGAGTATTTTCTAAAAAAAGGAATCTTTTTATTAAAAAAAATCTCTGCACTGTGGTCAAGATTAGTGGGTTGGACTAATCTAAAGTTTATTACTCCCTACGTCCGTCCGAAAGGTGGACATTTACTTTTTTCACGTGCATTAAGAAGTATTATTATTTAATGTGTAGTTGTTAGTTGTATTAGTGGGGTGTATAAGTCTCATGTATTTATTGTATTAGAGATGTGTGTGGATCTCATGTGTTTAAAAAGAGAAATGTAAACCTTTGGTGCGAACGCTAAAAATGACAAAATGTGGACGTATCCAGCATACGAGTATCATTCTAAAATTTGACTTTTAATATTCAATTGGATTCCATATCATTCTTCTTTTTTTGTTTAATCTTTGTCAATAAATTTACTTTCTTATGGTAAAGGAAAAAACAATTACTCCACTAGATATAGACATCAAGCCTTTAATTAACGACATAAAATTATGTTTAAACATTGGGTGATATAATTAGGATATTAAAGATGACCGGTAAACTGATGGTGGATTATTAAAACGCATGTGTGACCGTTTCACGTAAATAATGTGAGATGAATAAAATGTGATAATTTTTATAATAAAAAATGATATTCAATTAATGAAAAATTATAACGATATTTAATGAAATAATTTATAATATAAATGAAAAGTGATAACATGCGAAAGTAACAACATTTTATAGAGGGAGTGATAATTAATTTAAAATATGTAAGATAATCTTACATGCGCCAGAAATACCGAATTATTAGAAGAAGTGAACCAACATTAAAAGACATTAATACTTTAAAGTATTAAATTATTTGGGCAAAATAACATTTACTAACTTTTTATTCTAAATCCAAATATTAAAATAAAAATAAAAATAATATAAATTGCATAAATAGTGAGAGGAGAAATAAGACCAGATGGAGCACATGCAAAAACAGAAAGGTACATTAATAGATAGTGATTGCAATAATACGAAGTAGAGGGGGAAACCCCATAATTTGTATCAAGTTGTTGCATATAAATAATCAAAGATAATGGTACATTATCTTCAACAAACATAACCTAGCAAGTGGCATGTGTTAACATCAAGGGAGAAAGAGAGAGTAGGTTTTTTTTGTAATTTTGAAGTCAATTTTATTTTGGAAAAAATTGGCATCAATTGTCCTTTGGCCATTAAACTATAGGATCACTAGGTGAGCAACTTGCATCAATTACTTTATTTTATTTTCTTTTATATATACTATATATACATTAGTACAATCTACAATAGACATTAGGTTTTAGATTAGATCTCTACTACCATAGTTGATGTTTGGGTTAATTGAAAATAAAATCACGAACTTATTCCTATTGTAAATTAATTCTTACTTCTAAAAAATTACAAAAAAATTATCGCCTTTAAGTATTATTGTAAAAAAATCCAAAAAAATCATACTTAAATTGAAAATTTGGATTTTTTTTGTTACAATATTTAAAGGTGATGATTTTTTTTTGCAATTTCTCAAAAATGAGGATTAATTTTCAATAGGAGTAAAGTTCGTAGTTTTTTTTGCAATTAACCCATGATGTTTTATGCCATGTGCCTTATATTTAAGAATAGTCATTCTCTAGATACAAAATGACGCATGTCCAATATTTGGGTTAATTCATTTAATTTGAATAGATTGAAGATAAAATTTATAAATAGAGAATGGATTACACTTTAATGATAAATGAATAGTATATCACAAAATTACAGAAAAATAGTACTAGTAATAATTACATACCATACTCAATGAATAAAATAATATTTTAAATGAATTCAAGATAAATTAAAGAAAATGATAGTAAAACCTAAAATTAAGTAATACAGTCCAATAATATATACTCCACCATCCCGTATTAAGATTTACGCTTTCTATTTAGGGTTGTCCCAAGTTAAGGTTTATATATTTTTTTTATCAAGTTGAATTCACACAAAACAATTAATTATTCCATATAGGACTCACACACAACACTAATACAATTATCCACTCTAAATTAAATATTATTCCCTCCGTCCGGTTCTAAGGTGTCTGTTTGCTTTTTGCACGTGAATTAAGGAGTATTATTATTATATGTAAAGTGAATAGTTGTATTAGAGGGAAATTGTGGGTCATATTGTGTACTTTTACTAAATAGGAGAAATAGACACCTTTGAACCGAACGCTAAAAATAATAAAATGGACCCCTTATTAGCGAATGGAGGGAGTATTTCTCTCACCTCACTACACATTAAAATATTATGTTCTCTTAATCTCTGTCAATGTTAATAAAAGACGGAAGGAGTACTTATTTTAAATTAAATCATAAAAATAAAATAACACTATTTGATTGTGCACGATCATTTCTCTTTAAAATTTAAACAAGTTGAGTAAAGTTAAATTTATTACTCATTAATTAAATATACGTGAAAGTTTAACAAATTTCGAAAATGTGGGTGAATTTAATGATTGTTAATTGAGTTAGTTCAAACAAGATTTAATCTACTTTTTGTCCAATATAAATGTACACTTATTTTCTTACGAATATTAAAACAAAAAATATCTTTTACTTATTCCCTCCGTCTGCTCCAAAGGTGGACATTTATTTTTTGCTCGTGAATTAAGAAGTATTGTTATTTAATGTGTAGCTAGTAGTTGTATTAGTGTGGTGTATGAATCCTATAAATTTATTGTATTATTGATATGTGTGGGTCCCATGTGTTTAAAAGGGAAATGTATACCTTTGGTGCGAACGTCCAAAATAGCAAAATGTCCACCTCTCGGGCGGACGGAGGGAGTACTTCATTAGTTGGGAGATATGATATCATTTATAAATTATAAATAAATTATGTGAATTAAAAATGGATAACAATTTTAAAATTAAATTGTACTTTAAAAATTAAAATATAAAAAAGAAATTCTTTTGTAGAGCGTAAATATATATGAGAAGAATGAGATTAGAAATGTGTTTATAGATACAGAATGGAGCACACGGAACCTTCTCTATCACTTTGTGTACATTTTTTTTTTCACCATTTAGATTGACACTTAACGAAAGGAATAAAATTCTATATTTGCTCTATTCTAGGTTTACTATTTTTCTTTAAAACTATCTTCATCCACATCCCACCACAACTCAATCCAACAATATAATATTCATTTTTCTATTTTTCACATTAACAACCTACAACTCAATCTAATTTCAAATTTTCTATACTCCATCAACAACTCAATTTAACCTGCATTTTTAATAAATAATCATTTCTCTCTCATCTATATATACAATAATTATCATTAAATTATTATTATGAATTTTTTAATAATTATAATTAAAATTAAAATTATTATATTTTAAAAATATTTAATTTCTTAATTATATTAGAAATGAGAACATATAATTTGAGATTGAGAGAAAAAAAATTAGAATTTTTAATATTGATTCAAAATATGTTAATATTATACTCTATTTATATAAAAAAAATTAATAATAATTTTGATAATTTTTTTTAAAGAAAAAATTAATTTAAATAATATTTATATAAAAATTTAAATTATATTTATAAAAGTATACAGCTACCAATCACAATGTGACAAGTGTCACATTGTTATTGGTAGTTGACAGGTTGAGGGCTTGACACATGGGATGACTGCACACCCCTCAATCAACCGGTTGCTCCAATGTTTACAATTTTTATTTTTTTTATTTTTCTTCTCTTTGTACTTTGTGAACGACATGTGGGAAGGGTTGTCAATGGGGATGGTCATAGTGTAAGATTATTATTGTCTAGTGCCATTAATAATTAAATATATAAGATATTTATTATTATAAAATATCTTAAATAAATATATGATTTAAATAAATAATATATATGAGATAAATAAGATCATATATATATTTATGGATAACAATCACATTGATAGAATGTGATTTGATAAAGATTTAATATCTCGATCTGATCATCTCTCCACCTATTAAAGATACATAGTTTTGTGAATTCTCTATCACATAAAGTTTCACGTATTGTGCCTAACGAAAGGGTGAGGAGAGAGAAATCAAATTTCAGCGTAAATTAGCAGGAACATATTTGTATCAAGGTAAGTCTCTCATCATCATATAAAGATGTGAAAATCATGAAAATCTAAGATCAATGTCAATTAATGAATTAATTGATTATGTTTAATTTATGCTTACATGTGGTATCAGAGCATGGTTTTGAATCTCATAATTTTTCATCAATTTATATTTTATGAATCTGTAATTCACTTATCATATGCCCAATTGAATGAGATTATCAAAACATGCATATATATTTTTCCGCTACAATATGTATGAGAAAAATGATGATCAATAGATCTCAAATAATTTATTAATTTTTGGGACTTATGTAAATTATAATACTCATCATTAATTTGATTGGCAAAATAGTCTTCTTTTAATCAAAGAAATTTTATGTCATTAATGACTTAGCTATATGAATAAGTTGAGTTGAATTTCATGAATTGTAATGGGATGTGAGATGTATTCTATAACCAAATTATCTCGATTTTAATTCACACTTTATTATTAATATATATGATGTGTGAGTATTATGTTTTATGTATCATGTATTAAAGTGATATGAAAAAGTAATTATAATGAGTTGATTAATTCTTCTAAAGTTCTCACATTAATAAAATGTCAGGTTAAAAATTGGCATGAATCCAGAATTGATATATTGAAATCTTATGACTCATGTGAAAATCGTAGTGATATGATTTCCATATTTGAGGTGTGAATAATATATAGTAATTTAATTACTCCAATTTTAACATTATACTTTTGGCTCATAACTATCTCATAGATGATTTCCATATTTGAGGTGTTAATAATAGCAATTTAATTATTTCAATTTTAACATTGTGCTTTTGCCTCATAATTATGATGATTTCCATATTTGAGGTATTAATAATAGTAATTTAATTACTCCAATTTTAACATTATGCTTTGGCTCATAATTATCTATGAGATGATTTCCATATTTGAGGTGTTAATAATAGTAATTTAATTATTCCAATTTTAACATTATGTTTTTGGCTCATAATTATCTATGAGAATTTTATGAATAAATTATGAAATAATGATAATGATTTGATTATTACTCAGTTTGCTTTTGAATATAATCTATTATGAGAATCTTTGATAAGATTATAATAGATGATTTTACGATTTAAATTTATTAATTTAATGTTGGTCTGTTAATCACTAAAGTGGTCTGACCTGAAAGAATAATAAAGATAAATCGTATAATTAAATTTTAATTTTCCATATTTATGTGATGCTTGAATAAGGAATTATTATATGAGCTATTAAAAATTTCATAATTATAAGACTTTAAATTTACCCAAAGGTGATGGCGAGTCTTTATAATTCCTGAATATGAATGTGATAATTAATTATATTATGTCAAACTATTTTGTACATCCAAAGATGACAAAATAGTTTTAATGGATATATTTAATTATCAAATAAAGTTAAATTTGCAAGCATCATTATGATTATGACTGTATATTGTTGTATCGCCTAAATGAGAACTTCGATATACATTTATTACCTTCGATCCTGAATCTGTTATTAAATTACTTAAGGTATTTATAGAATAAATTATATTATTCTTATTCTTATTCTTAAAATTACCTATATTCATTAGTTTTTATTCGCATGCTGCATCTGTTCCATTATAAAATGGATTAAAGTAATTTAAATAGTGTAAATAAATTCAATTTCACCAAAGTGTTTTGGATTTTATTTATCACTTCAAGATAAATTGCTCCTTTGCTTGTACTATCAATAAAGCTTAGTAATCTGACTATAATGCTTGAGTTAGATCAAATAGACTGAGCATAATGTTTATGCGAATGAATGTGACTAAAAAATTAAGTCTATCTTACTTAAAGTTAAAAGTGTCAAGGAATTTATGAAATTAATGAGAAATCATTCATAAATTACTGATAAACCTCTTAACGAGACATTTATGGCTACCTTAACCATTATGAAGTTTGATGGCTCTCGTGGCATACATGAACTTATCATTAAAGATAACAAATATTGCAGTAAGATTTAAACCTTCCATAATGAATGTGATTGAAAACTTATTAGTGCAGTTTACAAACTCACTACCTTATAAGTATGACATGTTCCAGATGAACCATAAGAAAGACGAATGGAATGTGAATTAAATTCACATATTGTTGAAATTAATGTTGGTTCAAAAGAAAAGGTTTAAGAAAGAATTTAAACCTCATGTTCGTTTAAAAAAATAATGAAGTTGGAACTAAACGTGGCATTAATGTTTGGGGTAACTCTCCAAAATAATTATTCTAAAGATTAATTAAGAATAAAGCCTTTCATGATATAGACTCTTACTGATCTGAATATATGTGTGAATTGCATTAAAGAAAAGCAAACTAAACACACAAAGAATAGAGTCACAATAACTAAACAACTTCTTATGATAGTTTACACCGCTAATTATGGATTTTATGATGATCCCTTCCTAAAGAAATTATGATATTTCATCATTTTAAATTTTAAATTTAAATTTTCACATTATAGTTATATCTATCTTTGCAAGAAAATTCTCATTCTATAAATACTAGATAAGCATTTATTAATGAAGTTGAGAAAATTAGATAGAAAAGTGAAAATTATAAAGATGGGAAGAAGTGATGAATTTTATGGAAAGTATGATGAATTATCATGCTCAATCATTGAATTACAAATTACAAGAAAAGCTGGCATTTATACTTAATGTTGCAAACCACAACAAATTGTTGTTGCATAATTATATAATCGTACTTTATTGAATATGGTTGGAAGCATGTTGAATGATTAATCTATACCCATATTTTGTGGATTTTTGCACTTAAAACTGCCACTTACATGATGGTCGAGTTTCCAGTAAAACGGTTTTCAAAACACCTTATGAACTGTGAATGAGTAGAAAACTCGATCTTAGGCAGTTGCATGTTTTAAATTGCCCGGCAGGGATTATGATTTACATCCACATAAAAAGAAATTTGATATAAGAAACTTAAGTTATTTCTTCATAAATTATCTTTAAAGTATAAAGGGTATGGATTTTATGGACTTAACCATAGTACGAGAATTTTAAATCTGAATATCAAATTCATTAAGAATTGTAAAATCAGTGGGAGTATGAAACCATGAAATGTGGTTATTGAAGAAGTTGGGTGAAGAATTTGAAAATACATTCATCTAAAACTTCTTCTAAAGTTGTTATATAGTTGTCGAATAGTCAAACAACTTTCAAGGACAATATATAAGTTATTCTACTCTCTTAATGAATCTGATTTTACTAAATCAATTGTCAATGAGCTTTCATTAGATATGTCACATCAAATAGTATTAAGAATGTCTTAAGGACAATATATCTGCTATTTCTAATGATTGCATATGTGGTAAAATAAAATGAGCTAAAATTTGACATTATAATAAATAATAAAACTCTAGTTTTGGAATAAGTAATGAAAAGTACTAATTCTATTAAATGAGTAAATGCTATGAAAGACGAGTTGAAATCAATGATTCATAATGAAGTTTATATCTTGTAAGAATTGCCAGAAAGTTACAAAAGAATTGGATAAGATTAAGAATGAATAGATGACAATATCAAAAGATAAAAAACTAGAGTTATTGCTAAAGATTTTACTAAAAAAATGAAATAATTGTAAAAAGATATAACGAGTTATTTCTATACAGGACTCCATTACAATTATCATGGTTTTATAACTCATTATGACTTAGAGTTGCAACAAATGAATGTTATGACTGCTTTTCTGAATGATGATTTGGTATAAGAATTCAAATGGATCAACTCAAAAGTTTTTCCATTGAAAGAAAATATCACATGACGTGTAAACTTAAAGAATCAATATACGAATTTAAACATGCTTTCTTTTAAAGATATCTTTTAGATTTAAGAAAAATATCATAAATCGTTGTACTTATCTGAAAGTCAGTGGGAGCATATTAATTCTATATGTTGATAATAAACTTGCTTGCTACTTAATGATCTTGGTTTATTATGTGAAACCAATAAATTTCTATCAAAGAATTTTGGAATGAAATATATAATGAGACAACTTATGTGATTGAGATAGAAATATTTCGGTATATATCATAAAGCTTACGATGTCTCAGCAAGTATATGTTATTAAAGTTCAATAGAGATTATGGATAGAAAGGTGTTTGTAAAGCACGTTCTAATCCGGAAGGAAGATTATAAGTTCAACCTTATGTAATGTCCAAGAATGAATTGGAACGTACTATAATATTCTTTATGCATATATTATTGGTAACTTAAGATACACCAAATAATGTTAGAGTGTTTGGTTATTATTGAAGTGATTCATAAATGGATGACTAGCATGTTGCATAAGGAAAGATTATGGTATTTTTGTATGAAATGAAGCACTCATGCTTACTTATTGAAATTTTAATTACCTAAATGTAATTAAATATAGATTCAGATTAAGATGATTATATGATGCAAGAAAGTTCACTTAGACTTTTATGTTTCTAAGTCGAAAATATTGTGTTATGCAAAAGTGTGAAGAAGTTTTTTAAAACTTCGTACATTCACTGTTAAAGTTAACTTGTGGCATGATTTGAAGCTACAATTAAGAAAATTGAACGTGGAACTTAATTTCAGGACTTGAAATAAGTTGACAATAATGTCAAGTCGCTGAAAACTTATTATGATTATTCCGCTGCATCGTTCTTCTCTAAAACGATGGATATTCCAAAGTTGCTAAAACATATGAAATTAAAGTATTTGTCGTTAAGAAGAATATTAGAAACAAATATGTCAATTGAACATAATTATACCAATCTTATGATTTCGGATCCATTACATAAATGATTTCTATAAAGACATTCATTGAACGTTAAATGAAAAATGAGATCATTGAATGGATGTAACAAATTTATGATGAACAATTGACATTAAGAGCTCATTATGATGTGTTTCTAATTGATATATCTTGTTTTGTCATTTTAGTATACATGAATGTTGACATTAATTAAACAAGATTTTATCTCAAATTGAGATACTTATGTGGACCATTATTGATCTTTAGGTTTATGAGTCACGTTGGGTAGAAAACTAATATCATAGTACATGGAAGGAACTATGTCGAGTAAATAATATAGAACCGACATGACTTGTGTTAGTCTATACTTAATATTGACATTATAAGTAGACCAATTAATTTATCTTATATCGCGCACATTATGTAAATTATTTAAATCCTCATGTTTGATGTTTAATTATGTCACCCAAACAAGTGGGAGAATGTAAGATTATTATGGCCTAGTGCCATTAATAGTTAAATATATAAGATATTTATTATGATCAAATATCTTAAATAAAGATATAATTTAAATAATATATATATATATATATATATATATATATATATGAGATAAATAAGGTCATATATATTTATGGATAATAATCACATTGATAGAATGTGATTTGATAAAGATTTAATATCTCGATTTGGTCCTCTCTCCACTTATTAAAGAGACACAGTTTTATGAATTCTCTATCACATAAAGTTTCACGTACTGTGCCTAACGAAATGGGTGAGGAGAGAGAAATCAGTTCCCGGCGTAAATTAGCAGGAACATATCCGTATCAAGGTAAGTCTCTCATCATCATATAAAGATGTGAAAATCATGAAGATCTAAGATCCATATCAATTAATGAATTAATTGCTTACATTTAATTTATGCTTACACTTAGGATATAGTATTCTCATGAAATATTTTTGATGTATAACTCATCCAACGATATTTTATGTAATATGAGAAACTAAAATGAAATAGAATTCGAATTGGAAAAAGAGTATGATTTTATTTTCATACTGTATGATTTATTTAGGCAAAAGTTCATGTGCCTCCGGAGACACGTCATATTCTATTTAAACCTATGTATTGCTATGAGTTTAAATTATAAAGGGGTACGGAAATTGCAAAAGTGCACGGGCACAATAGCATAATTATACAAAAGATTATATAAAAGATGGATAAAAACGATTTACCTCCTCCACCAATCCACAGAGCAGGAACGGTGGAGCTCTAATGGTTGGTACACCACAAAAGATGGATAAAAACACAATTTGTTGAATGTGCAGAGTCAGCTAACACATCAAATGTGCTGCTTTTTGAACCTCCTATATCACAAAAAGAATATGAACATTAAAATTATAATAAACAAATCAGAATGCTGACGGATCAAAATAAAGAAATCGTTGCCAATTGTTAATCTACCCACTTGATCTCTCAAGTGTTCATTTTAAAATTGATTAATTCATTAAATTAAATATTGAGCTGATTTTGGTACTATGTGAATCCCATCAAAAGATGCTCTTGCATAACATGTCCATATTAAATGAATTTAAAATGTCTCATTAATGTTATTTCATGACATGTTCTAAATGAATTTAAAATGTCTCATTAATGTTATTTTATAGCATGTTCTTTTCTTCCTCCAACGTAAAATAGAAATTTCTATGCAAATATCATCTAAACACTCCAACATCTTATTTTTTCATATACACACCAATGTTTTATTAACTTATTTAATTCAAAATAATTTAGATATTTTAATCTTTATTAATTTGATTTATCGTAGGTAGTGGCGCGTGTCAGAGAGAGGGGGGAAGGGGAAGGGGGAGAGGGGGACCAAATATGTGAAAAAAATTGCATAGGTCTATCCACCAAAAATGCTGGTCACAACCACGTGGCTCATCCCAAATTCACCTCCTCTCGCCACGTGTCTCTCTCCTGACCCTCTTACGTTGCAACTCCAACACCCTTTACGTCTTTTCACAGCTACCCCTGAATTGAAATCCCCCCCCCCCCTTTTTCTCACCTTCTTTCTCTCCCATGGTTTCCTCCTTGCTGCTACCCGTTTCTCCTCTGCAAACCCCTCTACCTTCTTTAAGATAACATCCTGCTACTGTTGGGCATTGATTTTATTCGAGGGAAGAGGAGTCAATTGTTGAATTAATTTGTTGTTTTTTGCTTTTACAGGGGAAGAAGAGTACCCAATTGAATTCTGCTTCGGCGAGCCTCACCGAAACTTGATCCTTTACTTGATTATCGATGGAGGGCGGTGAAGGAACCACGGAGATACTCAATCCTGCGATTCGCATGAACGGGGTTTCAAGGGATCTACTTCAAAAATTCATGAAACGAAGCCGGAATCCGTGCGTACGAAATGAAGATGATGATGAGGAAGAGGAGGAAGAAGAAGGGGATGAGGAAATTGAGCTGAGTTTGGGGCTTTCGATGAACGGCAGATTTGGAGTGGACCCAATGCGGAAAAAGCTTAAACGCTCCTCTTCGATTGCGAACTTGGTCTTCACAGTTGGAGCTGAGGATAATGGCGGCACGCGCCAAGCGCGTGGGGTGGAGTTCGACAGATACACGCTGCTGTCGAGGACGCGTTCCCTGCCGACGGAGGCGGAGGAGGAGTGGCGCCGCCGTAAGGAGTTTCAGTCGATGAGGCGTATGGAGGCGCGCAAGAAAAGAATGGAGAAATTGAAGAATGTGAGAGTGATGAAAGATAAGGAGAACTGCTTTGAGGATGTCAAGAATGGGAATGGATTGCAAGAAGCTGTTAATGGGATTCATAACAACTCTGAAAATGGAAATGAAATCTCATCATCATCACAAGGATCGGTAGGATCGCTACGGAGTGGTTCATCTGGAGTTTCTGATGTCGATTTTCGCTCTAAAGATGGTAAAATATCTTCTTTCTATGTTCAATTTCATTCTTCTTATCATAATGCTTTCTCTTATGTTAATAATGTTATTTCAAGCCTATTCTCTTACTGATTCTGTTGATGATTTATATTTGTCTGGGAACTATTCAATGGGGGTTGATTCTCTGGGATAGATGAGGGTTGAGGAACCCTTTCTTGAATTGAGTTGATAATTCTGTTTTTTTAATTAGTCATTCGTGAGAATTTTCTTAATCAATCTCTGATGGAGGCCGAGATGCAATTCGTTTGTTCGATTTCGTTCACTCTTTAATGTGATTTTTACATTTTGTGGCTTCCCTGCAGCACTCTGAATACATAAGTTAATATCAAGATGGAGTTGGCAATTGAATTATGCATTTGGTTCTTAGCAGTCCTATTAAACATTATGCATTGGACTAGGTGTTTCTCTTGATGCATATGTTGCAAGATCAAGCTGGGTTCTATGATCCTAAACCGTGTTTATTCATCACTTGTTATTGGTCTTTCCATTCACTTTTTTTCTTTTTTTTTTTTGGTTGTTTTGGAAAAATGCGAAAGAGTGTGAATGGCTATGAGCTTTAGAATTCATCTAAGAAAGATCGTGTTCAGAATGTGTCAACTCTCAATGTTTGGGGGCGTCGTTTATTGGTTCTGGCTGTGAACTGACTCGATGAGAAATATTTCCATTGTTGGTAGTTGATTATATTCTTAGTCTCTTTATTGATTTTATGTATTCAAAAAACTTGATCACAAATCTCAGTCACTCATCACCCCTCTTGATGCTTCTCTTCTTAGTTAATTCCTTGCCACATTTTGAACCACAGAGCCTCTCAGAAAGTACTATATAATAACCAACTATGAGTTGATTGTGTTTGATATAGTTCTTGCTACGGATGAATAAGATAAAAACTTGAACTATATATAGTGCTTCTTCAGGTCATCAAAGTTTCTGAACCCATATTTATGAGCATGCATTATCTAATAAGCAAGCACATTAAATATAGATATATTTTTTTCATTGGTTGCTATTTGGACATTACAACCAATCTTCTTTCCAGTGTAAATTAACATGATGTCTCATTGCAGGAGCAAAACCAAGTGTCGAGGCTCCACCTTCAGCCCATCATCATTCCCATGATCGGGGCAATCAAGAACCCGCAAGCAGAGCTTGCGAAAGGGACGCAAAACCTGGTAACCAATCACTCAAGAACTCAATGCTCGATATGCCTTACGTCTCCACCAAGGGAGATGGACCTAATGGTCAAAGGATAGAAGGATTCTTGTACAGATATAAGAAGGGTGAGGAAGTTAGAATAGTCTGTGTTTGCCATGGCCTGTTTCTTACACCGGCCGAGTTCATCAAACATGGCGGTGGCGGTGATGTAGAGCACCCGTTGAAGCACATCGTGGTCAACCCTTTTCCTCTCTTGTAGTGTTGGGCTCATTTTTAGAAACCAGTTTGAATGTTTAGCTGCAAACGTAGCTTTAGTCTGGGGATCGGGCTATCGAGTAGCCGGTGAAGTCGAGGGTTGTTTCCTCGCCTTGTGTATTTGCTCTTCTTTTTCTATGTTGAGAGTCTTTGTTTTGTTTGCAAAATTCTCTAAAGCTTTTAGCTTAATTAAATCGATTGATATAACAATGATGGAATTGAATCAGGCAGATTTCAGATTATTTGGTAACAAATATGCCTACTTAAATCCAAAATTTGGTACTCTGACTAATTCGATGTAATGCTATTTTACTATCTTGTAGTCCGCTAATTCGATATGTAATATCAGCAAAATGAGTTGGGAAGTTTAATATTGTAATAGATTATTTCTTTTATAATTTCAGGGTGCTTGCTACATTATAGTTACACACATTTTTGCCTATATCTCATTTTCTCAATATAAAAATTTTCAATTATTTTACTATAATCAACTAGTAATAATACAAGTATAACAAATTCTTCCCTAAATTCCTAATAATTGATGCTTAAAGTAGAGAATTATTTTGTGAAATACCGAGTATTTTGTAAATTTCAAGGAGAACACTAAATCATTTTCCATGCTAACCATATATCAACAATCTCAAATGAAGAAAAAAAAAGGTCTTCTCTATAATTTATTTCAAAAATAAATAGAAAAGAGATCAAAGTTGTATACAACAACCTGCAGAAAATCTTTGTGCAGGATATCACTACAACCCCACCCCCATCCCATCCCACCCAACCCCCAATCTGGTAATCACAAGGAAAATTTGGGGGCAATGACTCTAGCACTAAACTACAATTTACAATTAGCTACAATTCAGTCATCACTCATCAGCACTACCCCCACCCCACCCCACCCCACCCAACCCAACAAGATGACACACTGAAATAAGCATAAAAATTCCTGTAAATCTAGTGACTCACATCTCTTAAGAATTCCTAATCCAATAATCATGGACTAACACGATGGAGGTTGGAGTTGCTTCAACCGCCTAACCACCAGTTTCATGGTGGGTCGATTGGACAGTGTCTCCACCGTGCACACCACCGCCAGGTGCAGCACCTCCACCAGGTCGTCATGCGGGCCTGCATCCCACAGGCCCGCTGTAAAGAACTCCTTGGCCCGGCCCTGTCTCAACAGCATGCACGCCCATGCAACTATGTTGAACCCGTTTCCATACGAAGAAAACGATGGATCCAGCGCTTTCTTGTCCGAAAGCAGCTCCAGCAACACCACTCCGTAGCTGTACACATCCGCCTTGTCCGAAACACGGCACGTCATTGCGTATTCAGGTGCAACATAGCCGAAGGTTCCGGCTACACCGGTCGTTGCGTGTGTTTCTGACGTGCCGAGGAGACGAGCTAGCCCGAAATCGGAGAGGTACGCGTTGTAGTCCTCGTCGAGGAGGATGTTGCTCGGCTTCACGTCGCGGTGGAGGACGCGGGGAACGCATTGATCATGCAAGTAGGCGAGAGCTTGCGAGATGTCGAGGGCGATCTTGTGGAGCACTCTCCAATCAACAGCTCGAGAAGACCTTTCCTGTATGAACTTCTCAAGGTTGCCACCTGGAAGATAGTTATAGATGAGGAACATCTCTGTTTCACTGGCGTGGTAGCCGATCAGAGTCACGAGGTTATGGTGGCGAAGACGAGCTAGGGTTCTGGTCTCTGCGTCGAACTGCTGAACGCCTTGGAAACGTCCGATGGCAAGACGTTTAATGGCAACGAGGACACCAGGAGCAATCTCAGCTTTGTATGTTGCTCCAAAGCCACCGCTGCCAATGCAGTTGCTGGCATTGAAGCTCCCCGTAGCACGCACAACATTCTCGAACGTGAGTGGAACACCGATGTCATTGAAGACGATCACTTCCTTGCGAACGGTTCCAACGCTTACTCTGGACCTCGGCTTCCACTTACGAGTGTAGAAAAACAGGACAGTGAGAGCTATCAGAACTGAGACAATGATTGCTGCAGATGTTACAGATGCAATTGCTATGGAGTTGAACCCTCCATTCCCTCTTTTAAGGCTTTGTGTTGGTGTAGATGAAGCATCATTCTGCGTACTTCCCACTCTTCCCTGTTGATCATTAGGAGACGACGAAGAGGATTTTGTAGGGCAATGTAGAGAAGGATTCCCAACATAGCTACTGCATTTGATCACAGTAGGCATCGGTCCTGACAAATCATTGAACGACACATTAAACGTCGACAGAGTGGTCACATCAGCCAATCCAGGGGGGAGCTGTCCAGATAGCTTATTGTTATTCAGCAGAAGAACCCTCAGGTTCCTCAAATTTGCAAGATCATTAGGAATTTCACCAGAGAGCGAGTTGAACGACAGATCAAGAACTTCCAGAGAGAGCAGCTGCCCTAAGCTTGTAGGGATCGAACCATTTAGGTTATTTCCAGCAATAGAGAGAACTCTGAGATCCTTTCTCTGTCCAAGGTTGTCAGGAATCGAGCCTAACAAGAAATTCCAGTTTAAATTGAGAACAACAAGAGAGACCAAATCACCAAAACTGGCAGGTACATTCCCAGCAATCTGATTGCGGGAAGCATCTAACAACATCAGGGTCGGACAACTCGTGGCTACATCGGATGGAAACTGACCAAATAACCTATTATTGGTCACATTAGCTATTATGCCTCTAGCCTGATCACACTTGTCAAAGAAAGCAGGAGAAAAGCTTCCGGTAAGCTTGTTACCACCGGCAAGAAATGCGTACACTGTTTGATTTCCTAATATTTCGGACGAAACAGGCATCGAATGCAGTGAGCCACTGATGTTGTTATAACCAAAATTATGCACTACCAAGAAACTACCATTAACACCATAAAATGGAAGAGAGATTTGAGTCTGAGTTTTATATCCAAAATATGTAACATATGCAGACGAAGGATCATAAGCATCAAACGTATCCCAAAGCATGGATTGGATAGGAGCACAAGCTGTGTAATCAAATGTTGGGATAGTACCTGACAGAGAATTGCCACTGACGTCGAACAGATTCATACAGGGAACCGGAATGTTGTTGATGATCTCCCCACTAAGTCTGTTCGAGCTCAAATCCAGAAAATGCAGCTTCTTGCAATTGCCAAGACCCTCGGAGATCCTGCCGGACAAAAAGTTCTCAGCTAAATTCAACATCTCCAATCTGTCGCAAACGCCCCAACTGGCAGGGAAATTTCCCAACAGAGTGGCTCTTGGAGCCCACAGCATCCTCAAGCTTGAGAGGCTAGTGATGGCGGATGGAATTGTTCCCTCATAAAAATTGTACTCATCACTAGTAAACGCTAATCTCTGCGCAGAATAACCGCCTCCTGGACTTGAAGGATTCGGAAGAGGATCCCATAAGTTCGACAACACAAGTACAGATAACTTTGTACAATTACCAACCTCAGACGGTATGGCACCACCAAAATTGTTCATTGAAACGTCGAGCACTTCAAGCTGACTTAACTGACCAAGTTCCCCCGGAATAACATCCTCCAACATGTTTGAGTACAGAAGTAGGGTCTTCAACCACCTGCAGTTCCTAATAGTTTTTGGAATCCCTTCAGCTAAGAAATTCCCAGAAAGATCCAAATGCTCAAGCTTCCCACAATTATCCCCTATCTCTACTGGTATTGGCCCATTCAGTAGATTAAACGACAGGTAAAGCCCTCTCAAACCTCCAAACCTACCAATAAACCCTGGAATTGTTCCATTAACTTGATTACCAGCTAGGTTAATAGTTTGAAGACCAGTACAATTCAACAATGAATTCGGAATCCCCCCGAAAATCTGATTGAATCCCAAGTTAAGAACTTTCAAGCTCTTCAACCCACTGAACTCAGTAGGTATCGAGCCCGAAATCAAATTCCCTTCAAGATCAAGAACCTCGAGCTTCTCCATGCCCCAAATTTCAGCAGGAATGTCACCACTTAATTCATTGAATGGCAGAGATAAATTCTTAAGTTCAGTAAGCTTAGCAACAGCAGCAGACAATTTACCCGACACTTTAAGGTTTCTGCCTAAACAAGGCCTCCTGATACCAAAACCATACAGAGGAAATTGAGCTATTCTAGCACAAGATAGAGAATTACCTCCACCAATTATATTCAGAGCTATGACCCGAGAACCCGAATCACAGGAAACACCGGGCCACGAGCAGTGATCCGGGCTTTTCGAATTCCAGCTGCTAATCACTCCATACGGGTCTGAGAGAGACTCCTTGAACTCCTCCAGAGCAGATTTATCCCAATCGGAAGCACAAATTGCCTCCTTTAGAACTGAAAACAGAACACAAACGAAAATCAGGAGCTTCAATGGCTTCCATTTCGTTGTAAAAGAAAAACGACCCATTATCGAAGGCCGAAAAGGGTCTTCAAAAAACCCGAGTAGAGGCCGGGCCGCTTGTCGTCTCCCCCTCTCAAGAACAAACATAAGAACACAAACCCTAGCCCTGATTTCGGAGCTTTCTTTCTTCAATAATGTAAAATGGAGTCTAGAGAGAGAGAGAGAGAGAAGGGGGAAGGAGGATGATGAGGAAGAAAAACAGTAGCTGGTTTCTTTGTTGAATAAACGCGTTGCTGTTCACATTTCAAGTTTTCATTGTCATTGCTTTCGATGTTTTTTCTTATTTTCTTCGTTTTAATGTTTTTTTTAGGATTTTAAAATTCCACAGAATTTTGGTCTTAATGTGGACTACTCCCAGTCTGAGACCCAATGCCACTGCAGATTGATTATTCCAGCTCAGCATTGCTCTTCTTCTCCTATTATTATAGTATTAATTAAATAATTAATTTTGTATTTTTAAACAGAATCTTTTCAAACTTGAGAGATTTTTATAAATTCCATAAATTAGTCACAAATTGTGATTAGATTTTACCTTACATCATCACTTCCTTTTCTTTAAATATATAGATTTCTGCTACTTCCAGGTGTGCTTGAACTGATGGTGAATAAAACAACCATAAAAAGTGACTACTAATTTTACACTCATAAAAAATGACAAAAATATTTTCTTACTTTTATTTATGAGGAAATTTACAATTTTTATTTATGTTTTGCGTATATTTTACTTTTATTTGTACTTTATTTTTCTTTCAAATTTTAATTTGATTATATCTTGACTTATATGACATTTTTTATTGGTCAATTTTGCCTTTTTTTTTCTTACATGACTCAAATTTATTTTGATGTATTTCTTAATTAGTGTAGAAACTTAGAAAGGTATACCATTTATACAGTATAATTAACTTTTTTTTTAAAAAAATATATAGTTATTGCATATTAATTTGGAGTGCATTTTAAGTTAAGACAAAATTAACGATTAACAATAATCAATGTACATCAGTATTAAAGCATGTAAGGAAATTTTAATTTTTAATATAATCTAATAGTGGGCAATATATTATTAAGCAATTATATTAGCTATTCAATTGTTTTATGGACTTAATTAAGTGATCCAATTAAGGTATAAAGGTCCATGAGCTATAATAATAATGATATGGGTCAATTGAGTAGATACTCAATACTACGTGACTAGGTGATTATGGGTGGTCTAATCAAGTAGTATATAAAGACTCACAGGTTATGGTCCCCAATATACTTAGTCGCACATGATTTTTCCTTCTCCCCATCGGGAGGGATTACGATGGTCCCATGAAGGAATAAGGAGGCTTAGTTGAGGAAGGTCATAATACCATTAGATCGGTGAGTTCGTGTTCCGCCTAGAGGGTTCTACGGATTAAGGTACGCTTCCGCTTTACAGTTAAGATCTCGTTTAATCATAATAGGGTTTAAGGCATTAGGATTTATGAAATTATTTCCTACAAGTGGTATCAGAGTCACCCTCTCTGAGACCTGCTCAATTAATGTTAATTTTATTAAATCATTAATTTAATATTCAATGGTGTTAATTTGATCAATCACGTTAAGTTATAGATTCATTGGAATTGCATCGGCAAATCCAGATCCCCACTTGAGAATTTCATCGTTATGTGGAATTATGTGAATGTTTGTTAATGTTTACCACATATCATTAAATTATCGAAACATTATGATTTGTTTGGTGAAAATAGTATAATATAAAGATATTGTCATTAATTAGAGTATCAATTGGACATTGATGTTGATATAAAACACGTATTAATCATACATACATATGTTAGAAAATTCAATTTATTGAAACTGAGTGTATGGATCGTTTAATGGGGTGTTCAAGGTTCTAATTGATCACAAAAATTTAATTATTACAATTCATGACATTATGTTTTGAAATAAATTGATCTCGAAATCATATGGCATCATGAATGAAATTGGGTGAAATTCACCACTATAGTAATTTGCCATCAATGGGATTTTGTCGAATTTGAAATCATGTTGATTTTACCATTTGTGGATTGATTTATTTGCAATTATTAATCTGGACAGTATGCTCCTTTTATTATTTATGGGTTTTATTTTTTAATTATTTTATTAACCCAATCACTATTGATAATTTCGGAATACTTAAGTGGTGGCCAATAAACATAATTATTATTTGAGCCATGTGTGTGACAGTTTAATTAAGGATATTTGTCTAATTTAATTTATTTAAATTAGGATTCGGAATCCTTAATTGAGTTATGAAATCTTTTAGTATTTTTTAAATTAAGGTGAATCATCTAATATTCCTATTTAGTTTATGGAATTTAATTAACGTATAATTGGGAAGACATTTTTTTAATGTCGCTCAATTAAACTTAATATTTTTATATATTTATTTAATTGGTCTAGTAATTATCAATCTAGTCAATCAAAGCATCATGTTGTCATAGCAGACTCTGTGTGTGGAGTGTGACTTTATTGAAATTACATAGATGAGTGTGTAATTATTTATGCATTCTGTGTTCGGCCCATAGGTAAGCACAGTTTGACAGAATAATAACACACATGTGATAATAAATATGTGATAATTATTTAAAATTGTTCGTGTGAACATCGGTCGGTCCATAGATAGACTTTTGTTTGACAGAACTTATTATCAGTACTTGATTATTACACTAAGATTACCCCTGCAGTTAATTTTTGTCCATAGATGAGGTTAATGTTGCACAAGGTGTCTTGTGATGGGTCTCCAATTAATAATATTGTTCAAGTGTATTTTCATGCGGGTATTGATTGGCCTAAAGGTAGATTAATATTTGACCCGAAATACATAAGCATCTGTGGTGGTAAATACGTGATAATAATTTAGTTTGACATGTGAGTAATAAGTCGGCCCAAAGGAAGACTATTGCTTGACAGTTTTTATTTTCAGTATTTGACCACTACGTGAGAGCATCATTTAAATTAGTATTGTGGTCCAAAGACTTGATACTAATGTTGTGCTCGAATCCTCAAAATGATTCTAATTTATTTAAATTTTGAAAGATTATAAAGTTTAGTGCAAGCATGCATGATAATCATTTTGGATTAATTCTCTGTATAATCAAGAAGTCTGCTAATTAAGTTTAACCGATATCAACAACAAAATCATACATAATGAAAACTTCAACAATAAAGATGAGACTAGTAGGCTTCAAGAAAATTTAGTCTCAATAAAGTATAAGGGCAATAAAAGAATACCCGTAAAGAAAGCTGCTACAGACGAAATTAAAGTATAACATTTTGTTTCTCTTAAAGGCTTGTGGAATTGTCTTATAATACACCATATTAAAGTTGCTAAGTGTGAATGGTGTAGTTAAAAAGCATGATTGAACTCCATAACATATGGTTATTAATGGGTGAAATACTTAAGATTGCAGCTTATGGTCTCAATAATTTTTTTAACTAAAGTAGTTGTGAGAACTATTTATGAGTTTCACATATGGTGATGTCCAACTAAAGCTAGATCATTGAGATCTACTAAAGAAATTTGGACTCAAACAGTTATCGGCTGCTTTATAGATTATGAATAAGGTTTTGTGATCCAAATGAATTAGTTCATATTTGAGACGGGTAATACGGAATTCTGTGAGGATGTTGATTTGGGAGGAAGAATAATTAATATTAGAGACATTGTCTTTGAAGAGGAGTCTATAAGACCCCTACTTATGCTTTTAAGAATGTCCAAATTTAGAATATTGATAGGACAATGTCAATAATATTTAAGGCATAATAAAATCAACAACCTCAAGAATTAATGTCACTAAGAAAACCACTAGAGTTGTGAGAAAAACAATTCGGATGATTATGTAGTTTTCTCCTAAATAATGAGGACACTATAAAATTAATGGTAGAATATTCAAACAATGTTCATCAAGCCATACAAGGTCCAAATAGTCTAAAATGAGTTAATGCTATAAGTTATGAGTTTAAATCAATACAAGATGATTAGGTCCGTATCTTGGTAAATGATTATACTCAAAAGAAAAAGAAGGCATTGCTTTAAGGGACTTTCTATAGTTACTGAGAAAGGTTCTTTTAAAATAATCGTGACATTGGTAGCACATTTTGATCTTGAATCACATTTGATAGACGTAAAGATAAAGTTTTATGATGGTAACATTGATGAAATGATTTCAACAGTTTAAGAACTAAAAAGAAATCTATCTATACATTCAAGTAAGTTTTTCCATAAGGGAATCACAAGTATCATCATGAGGTAATTGTCTCATTTGGTTTTGAGACAAGTGTAGATGTTTATATAATTCAGTGGGAGAATGT
Source organism: Pogostemon cablin (assembly GCA_023678885.1). Taxonomy (NCBI): domain Eukaryota; kingdom Viridiplantae; phylum Streptophyta; class Magnoliopsida; order Lamiales; family Lamiaceae; genus Pogostemon; species Pogostemon cablin. Next base: position 2,086,370 of record CM042994.1, on the reverse strand, counting down.
TTAAGTTAAACTAAGGGAGACAAGTGGAGTCTCAATAAGGTGCCCTAAAAAGTTAAACTAAAGATTTAAGAAATGTAGAAAATTTTCTATATGCTTTGACTATTGAAAGTTGTTGTATGATGAGGTCTATATAAGACTTAATTTGGCTTCTGTTGTTAGTGTATAAGTAGATATTTAAGTAACTTTAGTATGAATCTTTATAAAGTATATACAGAGAATTAATGATAACATGCTTACACATCAGGGATCAGATTTTTTAGAGATCATGAGGAATTCTGATTCTGAGTTTGTTGGATGCCAATATAGTATAAGATCCACTTCAAGCTACATCTTCTGTTGGTTTTGAAAACTATATAAGTAAAAGTGTTAAGCAAACACTTGTAGCTCGTAATCCATGACAATAGAAATAAAAGCACACTAAGGGGCATCCAATCATAAAATAAAGGTTGCGAATCTTTGTCACATAAAGTTGATTATGATAGTTAGTTCGCAGTAAAGTATTAACGACAAGAGTACTTATAAGCAAACATATTGATATAGAATTCTTGATTGGTAAAGAAAGTGTTCTTATGGATAAATTTTGGTAGAGCATATTATGATAGACTCTAAATACGGATCCGCCAATCATGTATTCAACGCTCTGTAATTTTATGAGCTAGCTACTCATGTGAGGTTATATGATTTTAGAATACATTAGTTAAGTGTGATTCTATATTTGTTGCTCTTTAAAGTTTTTAAGACATTTTGATTTTAGATAATTCGATTTTCTGCAGAATAAAGTTGATGGTTTTGAATTCATTGTGAATTCACTAAAGTTAATTTTTCTATTTTGTAATATTTTACATTATGGATTGATCTCACTAAAGATTAAAGTTGGACCAGTTGAAATAGACATGATGTTGATCACATTGCATGTAATTTCCATGTTACTCACCATATTTGATCTATGTCATTGAGTATATTGATATTGGTGATTGTCGGGGTTTAACCACGATTTGTAATGTGGTGAATGCCGCGGTAGTTTCATATTAGTGTATGAGATGGACCAGATTGTTAAGTATAGCCTGAAGAGGAATAACATAAAGTTGCGCGAATAAGGACTCTTGATATAATTTCTTTGGAAAAATAGATAGCTCAAGTGGAAGATTGTAAGGAAATTTTAATTTCCAATATAATCTAATTGTGGGCAATATATTATTAAGTAATTATATTATCTATTCAATTGTTTTATGGACTTAATTAAGTGATCCAATTAAGGTGTAAAGGTCCATGGGCTATAATAATAATGATATGGGTCAATTGAGTAGATACCCAATACTACGTGATTAGATGACTATGGGTGGTCTAATCAAGTAGTATATAAAGGCTCACAGATTATGGTCTCCAATATACTAAGTCGCACATGGTTTTTCCTTCTTCCCATCGGGAGGGATTACGATGGTCCCATGAAGGAATAAAGAGGCTTAGTTGAGGAAGGTCATAATACCACTAGATCGGTGAGTTCGTGTTCCGCCTAGAGGGTTTTACGGATTAAGGTACGCTTCCACTTTACAGTTAAGATCTCGTTTAATCATAATAAGGTTTAAGGCATTAGGATTTATGAAATTATTTCCTGCAGTTAAGAGAATCACTAGCCTATTTATAATTTAAAGAGTATTTTCTAAAATATAATGAGTATGTAAAATATAGATAAGCATATTTTCAATCCTCTTTAACACCCTCTTCATATTAATTTAGTTTGTTCTCTTTCTAATGCATATTTATTATAGTATTTATTCTTTATTTTAGTTTTTGTATTTCCACATAATTTATTTTATTAAATATATGAAGTAATAAATATTTTGATGTAAATTTTAAGAAAAAAATGTATTGGAACTAATGAAATACACAACACATTTAATTTTAAAGAGTTGTTATGACTCTCCAAATTTGAAGAGCCAAAATAATTATGTAAAACTTTTTGTTAATTTAAATAAGTTGTTTGAGGTATTTTTTATTGGTTGACTCTATAATTATAGATAATATCTAATTTAAAGAGGGTTTAGAGCATCTCCAAGAGATTATGTATAATTTAGAGAGGATTTTGAGTAAAATAAAGAATCTTTAAAATATAAAGAGTTGTATTTTTATTCATCTCCAACAACTTCTTTATATTTATCATTTTCCCAATGCTTATTAATTACATTTGTTATTTTCCATATTTTTTTTTCTACTCCTAATTAATTTTATAATTTCTCTCCATATGAATTCATATATATCTATATATTTTTTAACATAAAATAATCATAATTTTATAATATAAAAAAATAAAATCAACTTACTATTCCTACCTATTTTTTTAAAAAAATTGGATATTTACTAATACTAATATTATTTAAATACAATCTTAAAGAAATTTGAAAAGGATCTATCGTTCTTTTAACAATAAAATCAAAGTGAAATAATAATATTGGATTATAAATGAAAAACAATAAATAATCAATTGAATATTTAAAGGAATGACGTATTGGAAATAGTGAAAATCTCAATGTATTTAATTTTACATATTTGGCTTGGCTCTCTAAATTTAAAGAGTGAAAATCATTAAGTAAAAAAAAATTGTTATTTTAAAGATACTTTTGAAGATATATTTATAGGTATAGTCTTTAAATTATACATTATTTCTTATTTGAAGAATCTTTTGAAGTTGCTCTTAGAAGATGCTCTAAGAATAAACAAATACTTTAGAGCATCTCTAAGATATTCTTTATAATTTAGAGAGTATTTTCTATTATATAGAGAGTATGTAAATTATAGATAATCATATTTTCAATCCTCTCCAACACACTCTTTATATTTTATTTAGTTTGTTCTCTTTCCAATGCTTATTTATTATAGTATTTATTCTTTCTTTTAATTTTTGTGTTTACTCCTAATTTATTTAATTAAATATATGAAGTAATAAATATTTTAATATTAATTTCAAGAAAAGGAGTGGTGGAACTAATGAAATACTCAACACATTTAATTTTAAAGAATTGTTGAGGCTCTTTAAATTTGAAGAGCCAAAATGGTTATGTAAATTTTTTGTTAGTTTAAAGAACTTGTTGGAGGTACTTTTTGTTGTAAGATTTTTTAAACTATAGATAATTTCTCATTTAAAGAGGCTTTAGGAGACGATCTTATGAAATAGTCTTCAAAACTTGGTATTATATGCAGGAATAATTAGGGGGAGTTTAGTGACTTTAGTCACACTTTGTCTTATCTTATTTTATATAATAATAATAATAATATAAATTAATGTTAGACTAGATTTAAACCCCATCATACACCTAATTGATGATTGACCCTTAAACATAAATTAAAAGAAGACTCTTGATTTTATATTTGTTTTCTATGTAAGAACAATTGACGTGTAAGGTCGTAGGAGGAATGACATCATGTTATCCTTAATCATCATGTAAAATTTAGTAAAAATATAAACAATTAATTAAAAATAAATTTCAGTATATTTAGAAATCTAAGTAATTAAAACCATTTGAATCTAATCTTACATTATGTCACGCAAATATTTATTACTACACATAAATATATGTATTTTTTTGTCCTTTTTTTTGGTATTTATTTTTATTTTATATATATATACTCCCTCCGTCCCATTTCAGATGACACACTTTCTATTTTGGGTTGTCCCACAAAAGTTTGCATATTTTCAAAAAAAGTAAAAAGTAAAAAGTAAAAAACAATCACCCTTCTTCATACACTTTATTTAAAAAAAATTCATCTCTACCTAACATACTTTATCATTTATTTATTAAAAAAATATCATTATACCCTTAAAAATTATTACTTTCTTAATCTTCATGTTGAAATTAAAGGTGCAATCTTTTGTGGGACGGATGAGGTATTTTTTTACGAGAGATGGTGGGTCAACGGTGGAGGAGGATGCAACAGCCGGTCAAAGAATGTATTTGGAGTCAATGGAACAGGCCCAAGCCCGCACCTAGTTTGGGCCTTACCTTAATCTAAATGGGCCTCAATTATTCTGAAGTTGACATGCTGACTCCTCCACAGTAGGGGCCCACTAACCAACAAGATTACGTTTCGTGAGGGAGAGGGCATGAGAGGATTATGATGGAGTTCAAAAGAAACCCGAGCCTAGTAGGGTCAGCCCGATTAATTTTAAAAAAATTAGGTTAGGGTCATGTTTTCTAACCTATTAAATTCGGGTCTTTTTAGCCCCGAACGATTACCCGTAAATTAATAGAGTTAGCCTATATGATTGGACTTTTATCTACTCTTATTTTTGCTTATCTCGTTGTTCTCTTTACCTCTTTATTTCACACATTCTCACTCCTTTTTTCTCTTGACACAGTCATACATTCTATCAACATGGTAATACATTCCCTCAATCATTTTTTCTCTCTAATATGGTGACAGCTGTAACACTTTCTTTCACACATTTTCATTTCTCTTATTTTTCCTCTAAAATGTCTTCTCTCTTCACTTTTCTACTCTTACTCTATGCAAAAATAATTGTTATAAATAAATATATTAATTTTAAGGGTTAATTGCAAAAAAAACCACGAACTTTACTCTTATTGCAAATTAATCCTCACTTTTGAAAAATTGCAAAAAAAACCACCACCTTTAAATATTGTTCCGAAAAAAATCCAGTTTTTCAATAAGAGTAGGATTTTTTTGGGTTTTTTTTTGCAACAATACTTTAAGGTGGTGGTTTTTTTGCAATTTTTCAAAAGTGAGGATTAATTTGCAATAGAAGTAAAGTTCGTGGTTTTTTTTGCAATTAATCCTAATTTTAATCATCACAAAATTCCTTCTTCTTATTACTCCCATTTTATAAAAAATAATTATAATCTACAAATAAAATAATTTTAATTATGAAAATTTTTATCTTAAATGATAGAATTTCTAATATATTTTTTCAAGCATTTTTTACTAATTGTTTTAAATCTTAAAAAATTGATGAAGTAATTTAGTACTCCTTATTATGTTATGTATTATTAATTTATTTTAATTTTGTATTTATAAGTTTTTGTATTTTTTATTATATAGCTCATACGGCTGACTAGCCCAAAGTTTGTTAGGGTTAGGTTCACTGACTCATTTAAACATACTTGATTAGTCCAAATTCAGTTTAATTGGTGATAGACTGACCTAAGTAGATTCAGTACGTAATTTTCTTAATCTTTCCCTCTCTTCATTTTGCTGTGTGGGTGAAAATTCTTTGATTTCACTTGGTTGAGGGGTGAAGATTCTTTGATTTAATGCACTAATAAATGATCAAATTCTAATAGAAAATGTACTAGAGCAACACGTGCTTCTACTTCTGTTCTTTCTTTAGTTTTCTTTTTCATTTTTTATAAAATAATTGCATCATGTAACCTACACCTTATACATCACATCTTTCAATATGTTTTTCTTTACTTTTTTCAGTCAAATACAAAAAAGGGATCCAAACTTTCATTGATCATGTGAAAACTTGTCATTGTCAAGTATAGATGGACAATACCCTAATGGGGAATTTTTTGGTTGCTTTTGTTCGCATATAAAATTTAAAAGAAAATAAAATTTGAAGGATAGTTAATTTAAATCCAATTATTTAGTAAATATGGATTGAAATAAATATATATTTAAATATGTTAAAAATAATTGTAGACTTCATTTAAAAAACAGAAACAACTTAAAATATACTACTATTAAACAATATCATGTGGGCTCTTTACCCCTTTCAAGATTATACTACTCTAGAAATTCTTTATTAAGCCCCTCACTTTTGTATTCACCTAAACTTTTAGTCATTATTGAAATTGATGCTACATTTTGTGATTACTATTCAAAAAAGAAAATGTGGACAATTGATTTTTTCCATAAACTTTTGGAAGTCACATGAAAATAAATTTGTGATAGTGTATTTCAATTTCCTGGAAAAGAGTTCAAATTTTTAATTTTCATAAAACCATACTACCTTCCTCCCACGTATTTTTACTCACATTTTATTTTGGGTCATCCCACGTATTTTTAACCATTCCATAAATGATAAAAATACATAATATTTTATTATTTACTTTTTACAATCTCAACAACTTTAATTATCTTTTTACACTTTATTCATTATTTCCAACAATTTTATTTACTTTTCTTTTTAAATTACTAATTTATTCCTACTTTTTTTTACCTTATATATTAAAAAAATAACACGTCTTAATTTACGTACATGTATAAAATTGTGAAAATATTTGGTACTGAGGGAGTAATAAAGATTATTTAAAAGGGTCATTGTCAAATGTTCACAGCCATCATGGTCAATAAAATGTCAAGTGGGCAAATTTGACCCGTCCAAATTATTTATTTATTTATATTTTTTAACTTGCACCGATCTAGTGCTTAACTAGTAATTCTTAACATAAGATTTATAACTAAATAAAAATATATTCATGAATAAGTGGGTAGATAAACAACAAATAAAAAGTAAAATGTTTTATTTAAGTCTATTTTACATTGATCTCAAAGTTTGTCAAAAGTCAATACATAATAGAATTTAAACATAAGTAATTGAGTGCAATATTATTATTTTAGTAGTTAAAAACTCCGTACCTACGTTAATAGTGTAAAGTAATATATGTGACAAGATGAGAATTACTTACCATATAAGAAAATGCATGAAATACATGTAGCCAATACTTTAAAGCAAGACAAAACACAGTGTCATTCACTGTACCATTATGATGATTACATACAATTACAAAGGCAGTCATTTCATCAAGCTCCCATTACACAACACCAATTTGATCATATGGACATGGATGATTTCATTTTTTTTTTTTTTTTCATTTTTCTTACTTAGATAATCATCCCTGCTCTTCCTATAAAAAACTACATCAATACAAGGATATGTACTTCTATTGGAGGGAAAATTATCTTCTTTTTTTCCTTAATTACAAGAACAATCACTTAAAAAAATGGAGCTGTTCCTTCTAATCTAAGAGCTCCTAAGCAAATGTCTTTAAAAGATGAATGCAGTGAATGACTCGATAAAAATATAACCGTTGAACGCGTCGTATAACCTTAACAGCATCGAGGCAAACAAGAGAGCCAAGAAAACCACTTCCCAATCGAGGATTTTTGCGTTGCTTTAGGCTCTTCGGTTTGCAACTCTGTTTTTTCCTCTGTTTTCTCCGGGACTTTCTTCAACGATCCCATCTTTCCACTGTCATTCACCAATCTGAGATCAAGAAAACATGTTAGAAGAGCCCCTCAGACTCCCTTGCATCATAAGATGAAGGCGAAAATGATAAGGAAGGCGGTTAAGTTCTTACACGGGGAATGCAAAAGAGCTGCTGCTGCGCGCGCTCTCTTCAGAGAGACGCGCTGTACTACTTGATGTAGTACTCGTCATCTTAGAGGTCTCTGGAGCAACCTTAATGCTCTTGTTGGAACCTAGGTTGTCAGCATGGGAGGCATTGCTCGACTTCACACCACTTTCTTCATGTGCAGACACTTCTACAACTGTAGGAAGGCTAGAATGGAGGTTACTCATTTCATTATGCTTCGTCTCAGAAGGTTCCACATTGCTCAATTCGTCGAGCTTAGAGAGTTCTCCGGATCTCCACAATAGATCTCTTGAGAAACTATTGTTTCCCACATGAATGCTGAATAATGAATCATTTGAAGCAACACTCCATTCGGAAGCATTCGTAGGGTTACTAGAGAACACGGATGAAGGGATACGGTTGGGATCATAACCGGGAGGGTGTCCCATTGTTTGGATTGGCGGAGATGTCGTTAGTAACAATTGCTCCTCGATCCCTTGAGGTGGAGAAGCACTTGTTAAGCTCCATGGAGGTGTTTGTGTACTGTTGAGCGAAGATATGGATTCTTGACCATGTAATGGCTGTCCGTTCGTTTTAGATTCCTCAATGGAATCATCAAAAGGATTCTTTGAAACAATGTCAACTTCCAAGGAAGAACGAGCAGAGGAAGAGGGAGAAGAGGAAGACGAAGCAAATGAAAATTCGGGTCTTAATTCAGCCTCAGGAGTTTTTCTTACATGCTCGATTTTACGTTGTTCCGATTCCATACTCATTAGATTGTTATAGTTCTCAAGAAGTGGTTATATCACTGCAATGTGGAAAGATGAATCAACTGTATAACAAAAGAACAGATTTAGAAACAAACATTGTTTCAAGTTTGCTTTTATGTCATCCTTGTTAGCAACAAATGACTAAGTTTAATAGATACATAACTAACATGTTCTTGAAAACAACATAGAATCACAAAGCCAAGAGAAAGCAAAGAAATAGATACTCAATTCACACACACAAACAAACTTGTATATGTATATATATGCGTGTTTGTTTATAACATTAATTGCATCAATAATCCACACTAATAGCAATTACAGCAAAAAGTACTAATCAATTGCTTAACATGCAGATGGTGAAGGAAGTACTTAAAAAACCTTTTTAGGTTATTATACATGGATCAAATTACAAATTAATCTATGTAACAATGAATCTCCTACAGAGGAATGGGACAACGATCATTCGCACATAAAACCAATTCTAATTAGGGTTCTGTATCCAACATTCAATTAATTTCTTGATTCTAAACGAATTATTGAGATTCTTGCAAAAAGAATTATACATAAAACAAAAAACTTTTAAGACATAGTACCTAAGATGAAGAATTTGTAAGAAGCCCGTGTGTTTCCCCCTTTGCGAAGAAGCCAAAGTATGATATATCAAACAAAACCTTGGCCTTTCGAAAGAAATGTGATGCAAATTAGGGTTGCACGAGAATGGGGGATTGAATTCAATACCAGGGTTTATTCTTGAATTAATCTAGATTGATGGAGAGCCATGAATTTCGGACAATTCTTGATTGACTTTGATTTTTGACCAGTTATGTGTAATGTCAGTGTTGCATTTGTATTTTTACACTTTTGCCTTAAATTTTGGCTATATTTTCTTATATTCTAAATATGTATACCCAAAAATATATTGGCCAAACCCATTTCAAATTTATGAAAAAATATTTAAAATTGATATTTTTTTGGAGATAGAAGGTGACAAAAGAAAAGTAAGGCTAAAAAATCAGTAAAAATCTTATCTTTCATGTATTCTTGCCTCCCTTATCTTACATATATGTTTTCTCTTTACAGAGATCAAAAGAGCAACAACAATGGAGAAGATGATGTTGGGTAACAAAGTTCAGATTTTTCAAGAAGCCCTCTTTCCACAATTTGCCACACATCACTTCCCTTCAATTTTCACTCAATTAAAATCTCCAACTATTTTCATAAGCTCAATCCCTTCTCTTTTCCACAAAGCAAATTGCAAAATTCCATTTAAGGTGCTCTCTCTCTCTCACACACACACACACACACATATATCATGGATTGATGGAGCAGTATTTTGATTAGGTAGATGGTGTGAGGAGGAGGAGAGCCAACATGGAAAGTGAAACCTATGTACTAATGGAGCCTGGTAAGAATGAAGAGTTTGTAACAGAGGATGAACTGAGAGAGAGATTGAAAGAATGGCTACAGAATTGGCCTGCTAAATCACTCCCACCTGATTTAGCAAGATTTGATGCAATTGATGATGCTGTTCAATACCTAATAAAGTCTGTCTGCGAACTCGAAATCGATGGCGATGTTGGCTCTCTCCAATGGTACCAAGTTCGATTGGACTAATTATCTTGTCTATAAGAAAATAATGCATGGCTACAGAATAGCATTCAAAAATCAATTTATATTTGGCACCATGCCTTGGTAAGCAATGCAAAGATTTATTCAAATTTTAATATGTTTATAATTTGTGCGCTTCTTAATTTAAAATAATTCTATGATTTAGGCATATTTTCGAAAATTTCCAAGGTATATAGATTTGAAGTGTAGTAGAGATTATTGAACTTGTGTGTTCACAAAATCTAGAATGAAATCAACCTTTTGGCCAAGAGATTCAACTTAGTATTCAATAGAAATTGAAAAGTTATTATGGTTCTTGATTTGCTCCAAATTATTCTTGAGATAGACTATCTAGAGATGCATATGTTGCATATGATCTAGTCCTGATCTTCTACAGTATGTCTGAAAAATCAGCATGTAGATCAATGATTGAATTAAGATGACTAGTGTTATTGTAAATGAGAGGTTATGATAATTCTGTGATGGAGTTCTTGTTGACCTACTAAAAGAGTATTTGGTGCTAAAGCATTGGATTAGTCCAAAAAAATAAGAATCATGACCAAAACTGGAAAGAATACTTTCTTGTTTTGTATTATTATATTTTATTTATCTATTTTTTCTAGGTATGATAAAATAGTATTTTTTTCAGTAGGATTTTGTTGTGTTTTTTTTAATGTCATTAATATAATAGAAATGTTTTTTTGTTTATAAACTTGCACTATTTGTTTGGTGAAAAGGAAAGAAAGAAAACAGGGGCACACATGTAAATAGAATGAACTTAGTAATTGATCCTCACCTGTCTTCAAACATTAAAAAGAAAATGAAAAAAAAAAGTATCCTCATATGTAAATAGTAGTATCTTTTACTACTGATCATGATAATGGTTTCAACTCTTTTCTTTGGACACTTAGTTTTGCTTGCCATCCATGGTTATGTAGCCATAATATCTCAATAGAATATAATTATATACTGAAATTACATGTGATTGAATTGGACGGTTTACCATGGTAATATTTATCTGGCAATATAAAGTATTTATTAATTCCAAGGTTTTTTTTAATTAAGATAATTAAATGTAAAAATTAGTATAAATTATCATGTGTGTTTAGAAGAAATGGGAGTAAGAATACCTGCACCCAAAACTATATTTTACAAATAATCAATAAACCTTTAAAAATGTGAATGTGAATGCGAATGCGAATGCTAATACTCCCTCAATTCCACCTTAGTTTTCACTCATCTTTGTAATTACAAAATGACAAGTGAAAACTCAGCTTATAAAGGAAGAGTAATACTTAACATGTAACATTTAATTAAAGGGTGAAATACAAAATAGATATCCAATTATATAGGTGATCCTACCGATGATTTAGTAGCTTTTATGAAGGCAAAATATTGTTTTCATAAAATATGACTATTAAATCCTTGCATTATTTTGACATCTATTAAAAATTAAACGAAATATTCATAAATTGAGGTGAGGAATTTAGAAAATAAGATGTATGTGCAGAATAGGCATGCTAATGATTAATTGCGGTAAATCAGGTGGGCTATCTCACCTGGCCATTGGGCTTCTCACACAAATGAGTGACCTGAGGAGAATTACAAGGAGGCTTGGAGAATAAAGGGTGTATGGAGACTTGGTGAAACTAACTACTAATAACTAACTTTGTCTGATAAAAAAAATGATTAATTGTGCCAGCAGATTATTTATTTATATTCATTTATATTTTAATGAAAAGTCATATTAATGAACATTTTATAATATAAATGAAAAGTGCTAACATTTTATAGCGAAATTGATAACTATTTTAAAAAATGTGAAATAATTTGTAAGACGATCTCATGTAAGACTTATTATTAAAAAGATCGGCAAAATATGAATGAATTGTATAAATAAACAAGTAAAAAGGTTAAGTTTTTTTTTTATAGAAAGGTAAATTCTTATAAAGTGTGTAAAATTTAATAATTTGTTCATAGAAAGGTGTAAGTTGTTATAAGTCGTATAACTAGTGATTTTCAAAATCGGTTGGACAGGCCGGTTCAACCGGGAATCGGCTTCTAAATCGATTCAAAACCACCTTAAAACCGTTTTTTGAGTTGAATCGGCCAAAACCGGTTGAATCGGTCCAACCGGTTTTTGAATTTTTTTTATTTTTTTTCTTTTTATATTTTAAATTATGTGATTTTCCTGCAGTGGTGCACTAGATGTATAGCAGTTTGAATATAAACTATGTAATATGGTATTGAAAGAATATACAAAAATATGTATAAAGTATGAATTATAAACTATAAATATTTTATCTAATTATATTATTTATATAAATTGAATTTTTTCTTTATAAAGTAATCTTGGTTATTATAAATTTTTTGAATAAATTGTAATATTATAAAATTTAATTGAAAAAATGTAAAATTCAATTTTTCGGTTGAACCTCGAACCACTGCATCCACCGGTTCAGTCTCCGTTCTGGTTATGAAAACACTAGGTATACCATTTATTTAGTAATAGTTAATACTAGGGTTCAGAATGCGTTAGAGATTTGGGGGCACAACTTCTAGAGAATTCAATTAAAATGTAATCTTTTAGAAGATAAAAATGAACGAGTAACAAATTAGATTTTTTAGTTATTATTCAATCCTATTGTTCAGGAAAGATCTAATCTTTCATTCCTCCAAATCCTTTATTTAGGGATTAATTCCAACAAAATCAAACATCCCACTATATATGATTCTGGAAACACAACACAACACAACACAACACAACACTCGAATTGGTTTGTGTAAAGATGGAAACAGGAGGAGCCTCTACGCCAGCCAAATTCTACAGCGCCCTCGTCGGCTGCCAGCAATGTCAAAACGGCGTCGTCTGCCGTCATTGTCAAACGTTTGAACGAGTCATCTTGTCTCTAGCTGTCCTACTGATGTTTCTCCTTGTCCTTTTAATGCTCACTTTTATTGCTGGAGCTATCAAGAAGTCATTCTTCTGATATTCTATTGGAATTTATTCCAAAATTTGAATCCACCCTCTATTATTATTTTTTGTTTATCATTTACTACCTACTTTCATTCTCTATTCTCTAGCTAGTTTGCAATTAAATTGTATGATCCATTTCATGCGTACTTTACAAGATGATTTAATTAAAGTTGGAATTTTTAATTCAAAGTTTGCAATCTAATTAAATATCTTAAGATTTTTTTTAATCTTTTTTTGCGCGCATCTTGTTTTGTTTGATTAACCTGCCATACCATTTGATCATCGTCTCTAAATCCCCATCTTGTTTGAGTAACTTGACATGCCATTTAATCATCGTCCCTACATCCTTTATTATGCCACAATGGAAATAGCATGTTATTGACCAAGATTATAACTTTTAAAATTTAGTGACGTTTCGGGAATTGAAATTTCCTCTCCTCATTTTTTTTTCTTTCTAAAATAAAAATGAGTTAGTCTCTCGTAAAAACACCCTATCAATACTGTAAGTGTGCGTGGGTGAAAATAAGCAGAAGAATACAGCGGAAAAGATAAAAGATAAAAGACAAGATAAAAGACAGGAGATGTAAACGTTTGTAGCGGTCTCATGGCAAAACTTCACTAAACTTGGAAAATTAATGAATACAAAGGTAGACCTATTACAAGATCTAAATTCTTCAACGCTCAAAATAGAATAGACCAATGTGGCTCTGAGTGTTGTAGCACCAGAACCAGCATACAGAAAAATACCTTTTGTGTGTGTATGTATCAGACGTTGTACCGTTCTGGAATGAAGGCTTTTGACATTATATATCCGTGCAAGATCATGTCTGCTTCCATTTTCAGAGACGTGTCTTCTGCAGTTTATTTATCTTGAGCACCAATATCTCAAAGGCAATCTCCATCACTTCCTTAAAAATAGGAAACTTATAACTTCCCTTTTTGTGTGTGTATGTATCAGACGTTGTACCGTTCTGGAATGAAGGCTTTTGACATTATATATCCGTGCTTAAAAATAGGAAACTTATAACTTCCCTTTTTGTGTGTGTATGTATCAGACGTTGTACCGTTCTGGAATGAAGGCTTTTGACATTATATATCCGTGCAAGATCATGCCTGCTTCCATTTTCAGAGACGTGTCTTCTGCAGTTTATTTATCTTGAGCACCAATATCTCAAAGGCAATCTCCATCACTTCCTTAAAAATAGGAAACTTATAACTTCCCTCTTCTATGTGCTTACACGATCTCTCGTCAAACACTCTGAAATTCTGCAGTTTATTTATCTTGAGCACCAATATCTCAAAGGCAATCTCCATCACTTCCTTAAAAATAGGAAACTTATAACCTCTCTTTTCTATGTGCTTATCACGATCTCTCGTCAAACACTCTGAAATTCTTTCTCCCACGTTCTATTAGTTGTCTGAGAAAACAACAAAGTAATAGCCAAGACAACACAATACAATTAATAGAACACGTGGCATGGAGAGGTGAAATTCAGAGTGTGACTTCAAGTGTGGCAACATCATCAGTCACACTAACAAATAATAGAACACGTGGCATGGAGAGGTGAAATTCAGAGTGTGACTTCAAGTGTGGCAACATCATCAGTCACACTAACAAATACATAGAGCATATACGATTGGAAAGGGACCACAAATTTATACCGTGAAACACAAGTGTTTGTGATTAAGGATAGGAGATGACTATTTGCACCTCCAATCTTACTAATCGCACCCTAATTACTTAATGTACCTCGAAATAATAAAATAAATAATAAATTCACTACTAAACACACTCCATTTATGACATATCTACCCTTTAATTTAAATATTATCTAAAATTCATACGGAAATAATATAAAACACTTTCATTAGTTTCTCACCAAGTCAATATGAAGAAGTCCGTCGGAGAAGAATGAAATCTGTCGGAGGGAGCAAACAAAACCACCCCATATCCCTCCGTTTCCATGGTGAATCACACGTCGGAAAATGTTCTCAGGCTGCGTTTCACAGAGGATGAATCTGATTCTTGCGATATGTTCGATGGCCATTGGGTCGTTGATGAAGAATCTGAACCCGTTTACCCACCAGGTTCTTGCCCGTTCATCGATGAATCCTTCAATTGTTTCAAGAATGGATGTACTGATTTGGATTACACAAGCTCCGGTGGAAACCTCATGCTTGTAAAATTCCCAGGTTGGCTTATTTATTTATTTCATTATTATATATATTTAATTTTATTTTTTTACTTTCCGCCATTGATGAAGGTTTGAAGGTCTGAAATTGCTGAAAATGTTGACGGGAAAGAGAATGGTGTTCATGGAAGATTCACTGAACAGAAACATTAATCTGTTCTTTGAGGGAATCATTGATCAATAAAAGAAACGTGTTCAAAGTTTCTGAAAGGCATCAATTTAGAAGCCATGGATTCTACTCCTTCATATTCAAGGATTTCATCTGTTCAATGGACTTCATAAAATCTCCATTCTTGGTTCAAGAATGGAATTTCTATCGGGTGGCCGTCACGAAACTCTGCGTTTAGACACCATGGAAGGATCTTACTACAAATATGACACTGCGGACAGAATAGAATGAGTTTGTTATTCTGTTTGGGTATAGCATCCGAAGTTGTTCGATTATAACAAGCGAACATGTTATATAAGTTGTAGTAATTTTTATTAAATAAAGATATTTAATCTTGCAAATTTATAGGGCACGTTTAGTAAAATTTAGGGTACAAATAGTTAATCCCCTTGTTTTACTATTTATATAAAGGTATATATGTCTTCTCACATAAACAATTTTAAATTTATGAATGAATGAGGTTCATTTAGTAAAGTTGGAGGAGCAAATAGTCGCCCCCTTAAGAATACTGTGGTTTCAAAACTTTTTACTATAAATAAAAGATTTTAAATATTTAAAATAGGATTTATATTTTCTTTTATTTATTTTCTTATGGCTGTTTTATATACTCCTATGTTGATCAAGTGATTTGATGCAATTGATGATGCTGTTCAATACCTAGTCAAGTCTGTATGTGAACTCGAAATCGAATAATTATCTTATGTATCTGAAAATAATGGCTACAGAGTGATCTTGGATGTCCTGTTAAATGTAACAGGAGATCCGAACAGAGGGTGAATTGGGCTGCTAATTTATATTTGGTGCTTTGCCTTAAAGGTAAGCAATGAAAAGATTTATTAAATTAAATTATATAAATTCACACTTTAATCTGTTTATAATTTTTGGATTTCTAAATTAGTACGAGTAAATGAATACTTCGATATTGGACCCAAAACTTTGTGAGCAAGCTATAAAGAAAGGCTTGGCAGCCTTTGATGATGATAATTTGATCTCACCCCTATTTGGGTTTTAGAGTTGATTAGTACAAATTAATAAAAATGTGGTTGATTTTGAGATTTTTTCTTTTTATCTTCTATTGTTAATCTTGTAGTATCAACTCATAAATGTTCAGTTTGTACTTTGTATCCTGATGGATCTGTGGAGTTCTTAGGTCGATATAGATGAATTAATTTATATTTAGTCTAAGAATTGCAGCTAAATTAAACTTCATCCTGATTTGTCGAGGTTATCAATTGGAGGATAAAAACTAATTTAATCACGTAACTTTATTTATATTAATTTTTCATTAAAAAAAGATAAGATTTTTAATAATAAAGTTTTATCCATTCAAAACCTGAATTATAAGTAAATTTTTAATAATTCTATTTTTAGGGGGTGGGTAGATGATAGGTTGGGTGGTAGAGTTCCCTCCAAAAAAAAATTATTTTTAATAAAATTTAGATTTTAATATTTAATATAATAAAATTTTATTATTTTTATTTATCATATATAAAATTCTATTTTAAAAATAAATTTTGAATCATAGATTTGAAATCCTTTTAAAAAATGCATAATTCATCCAAACAGTGGAATTCAAATGAATTGATTTAAATTCCAAGAAATTTAAAGTCCACTCATTTTCAAATGACTTAATCCAAACCCAACCCAAAAAAATATTCAAATATTTATAAAAAGATAAATTAATAAAATATTAAAATAAATTAAAAAAAATATTAAAAATTATTATCCCATCCCTCAAAAACTCAAAAGTATAAATTCTTATATTATATTTTCTTCGTTTGCTTTCTGTAAGTGTGAATTAAGAGTATTATTATTTTATGTGTGGTAGGTAATTATATTAGTAATGAATGTGAATCTCATATTTTAATTGTATTAGTAAATTTTAATGAGTATTATTATTTTATATGTGGTAGCTAATTATATTAGTCATGAATGTGGATATCATATTTTAATTGTATTAGTGATATATGTGTTAGTTCTGCAAAATGGTAAAATGGTCCTCTTAACCTAGGACGGAGGGAGTATTATTTTATTCTTAATGAAAGGGTATTTACATCTTTTCACATAAATTTATTTTAAATTTATAAATTAGTAGAAGGCGTCCCCATTTTTTAACTCATTAATCATCTCCTTAATTGATAGTGTGATTCTTGAAAAATGGATAGAATTGCTATATTTCTACATAATCCAAACTACATATATTAATTAACAAAATGTGATAGCTTTTTACTTAAATAGTTTGACAAATAAAAGGAAAATTTAATGCTTCCAAGTCACATGCGAATGGCGATTGGCGATTGGCGGGGACCTTTAATGGGTAATGGTTCTTAATTTCGAGAGGTTGTCTTTTGTGCAATTAGGAAATATTAAATTATTGTATCCTAAAAATTATAATCCTATCTTAAGAAAATTCTCCTCAACCCAGATTCAAAATGTGTAAATTAATAATAGAAATATATACATTAATAATTAAAATTTTATACATATTATTTGCGAATTTTCTATTAATATTTTAATGAAAAATTGAATATAAAAAAGTTATATATCTATTAAAATATATATATTCACTATTAAATAAAAATTAATATATGAACACACACGTACAACCAAATAGAATGATAAATCAACTCGTCCCAAAAAAAAGGTTGAATTTTTGTTATGTTGATTTTTGTGTGATTTAAAATGTAATAATTTGTCATCTTAAAAATAGTACTAGTTTTCGAAATAGGATATTAATAGTAATAGTAATAGTAATATTAATATAAAAATCATTTGCCATTATTTAAATATGCAAAATTTGACAAATATATTATTCTCTAGGGTGAGACTTGTGTGCACCGGGACACCGTGCGCTTTTAGAATTTAGTATTATGAGAAAAGATATACTCCCTCCGTCCCGTTTCAATATTTACGTTTGCTTTTTGCATGTTGATTGAAAAGTATTATATTTTAATAGGTAGTGGGTGGAAAAATATAATATTTGATGTGAAGTGGATAAGTGTATCAGTGTTGGATTATATATTAATTTTTTTCGGTTGGTCCTATATTCCTAAAAAGGAAAACGTAAGCATTGAAATGAAATGCGCAAAACAGAAACGTAAACATTGAAACTGGACGGAGGGAGTATTGTTTTGTTCTAAAGGGTATACACTTTAATAAGTAAGGGTACATCATTTCATTCTAAAAGATATACACTTTTTATTAATATTTTTTATTTTTTTTAGAAAATAAAAAGTACACATCTTTGTACTAAAGTGTGTAAAATTTAACATAAAATTCTAAAGGTGCACGGAGTGTGCCCGTGCGCCCGG
The DNA here is from genome assembly GCA_023678885.1 of Pogostemon cablin. NCBI lineage: Eukaryota > Viridiplantae > Streptophyta > Magnoliopsida > Lamiales > Lamiaceae > Pogostemon > Pogostemon cablin. The sequence continues at coordinate 2,068,030 of CM042994.1, read as the reverse complement.
GTGCACACAAGTTTTTATCTATTCTTTATGATGAAAATAAAAATAGCGTATTAAATGTATATATGGCTAAACAACAAATTAATTTCACATAAACTCGTGTCAATGTTGCTTCGTATAAAATATTCTAAAAAAATAGTGAGACGTTGATTATACATACCTGCAGACATATTAAAATTGATTTAAATTAATAGACTCGAACGGCTTCATAATATAATGACCCCATGTCCAGCTTCTCTGGCCATAAAATAAGGAACAACACTAAGAAATAAATAAAATATAGAATGCCATTAAATATGATATATGATTCATTCATGATCTTTGTTTTAATAATTAGTACGTATGTTCGTTAGATTGCAAAATCACACCAATAAAGCTGCACCCATGAAGTTCAATATCGAAATTCTCTCTCTCACACACATATGTATAAAATCCCACGTAACCATTTCATAAAATACTTTCAAACAAGTTTTTCCATTATACAATTGTGGAAAGATTCCTCTTAGCACAAACAATCAAAACATATGCTCCCTCCGTTCCATAAAAAAATTATTATTACTGTTTGCATGAAAATTAAGAAATATATACTCCCTCTGTCTCATAGTTAAGTTCACAAACACTGTAGATACGGAGTTTAAGAAAAGTTATTTTTAACCAACTTAATTAACTTTTTAGGGGTATTGTGGTATTTTTAGGTAATAAATAAATTATAAAGTATGTTATGTGTGTTAGGTGAGAGTGATATTTTTGAAATTAAGATAGTTTTTGAGGTTATTGGTTAATGTAAAATTTTTTTTTTGAGTGGTGAACATAAGTGTGGAACGGACGAAAATGGAAAGCGTGAACATAAGTGTGAGATGGAAGGAGTAATATTTTAATGTATAGTGGATAGTTGTATTAGTATTTTGTGTGACCATGATTAATTTATGTGGGTCCATTAATTAAAAAAGAAAGACAAAGACTTAGATACAACCTCCAATTGGTACAACCTCGTATAATCTTCTTCCTTCACATTCAATGTGTGTTTTCCTCTTTTTTTTTTTAAACTGTTGCTGTTGCTTTTTTTATTATTTAATTTTAGGGATATAATTGCAATTTTACCCTTGTGGTTTAGGGTATAATTTATCCCTAGGGTTTAGGGTATAATTATAATATTATCCTTATGGTTTAAGATATAATTTATCCATATGATTTAGGGTATAATTGTAATTTTACACTTGTGGTTTAGGATATAATTTATCCCTAGGGTTTAGGGTGTAATTGTAATTTTACACTTGTGGTTTAGGGTATAATTTTACACTGTGAACGGATAACGAGTGAAACATTTTACTAAAAGTATGTAATCGCACTAGTGAATATTCTAAAATAATTTTGGGGACTAGTGAATTTCTAAAATAATTATGGAGATTTTTTTGATTTTATAAAATATAATTGAGAATGTGTAAAATTTATTTTTCCAATAAAAACAATTCTCTTTTGGTCCGATTTTAACAACACCAATTCAAATTATATGCTAGCAAGTTGCATATATGCATGGCGACGAAAGGAAATTTTTGAGCTCTAAAATAGTGTTACATCGGGATGGTTATCATTTAATGAATGATTGACTAATGAATTAGTTTATCATTATTATTAATTAATATTAAGTAATTCAACATCAATGAGCATTTTTTTCAACCAAATAAATAACTCTTAATATTTCATCTATCAGAAGATCTTATGTTTGTTTTGAAAGTGATATACCTTTGTAATTTATGATATACTCTATATCAAGTAAATATCTTATGAACATGAGATGTTACATATGGCGTGCTATTTAAGAAATGTATTGCTTGAAAAATAAAATTTAGGGTGTCAAAAGATTTTAAAAATCATGAGCTTGACTCTAACCAAATTTTGAGTACTCATCATCTTTTAAGATCTCTGAGAATTTTTTTTATTGTATAAATGTCACAAAATTCGTCATAATTGCAATAGAATTTTTTCCGTCACAAATTTTCGTCAATTCAAAAGCACGTAATTATAATATTTTTATTATAGAGAACGTCGACTCGAAAAAAAGTTCTTAAAATGTAATATCAGGTAAGATTTTCATAAATTAAATTATCGATTATCATATTAGTATACTGGATTTACAAATTAGTAATTATATAGGTTTCTTAATCTCAGAATGGTTTTTTTTTATAATAATAAAAAATCCACCAAATATTATATTAGTGGATCCGTTAACATTCCATTTCACAACATTGTACATCGATTTATTCAACTCAGTTATAATTTTCCAGCATATATAAACATCCTACCTCAATTATTTACAGCTTACAATCTTGAATCTTTAAAGCATCATGATCATGACATCTAATTAATATATGTATTTGACAATTTTATTCACTACTTTTAACATTAAATAAAAACAAAATATATGTTGTACATGATTTGTCATTTTAACAAATATTGTGATAGTCAGATGTTCTTCAATAATTTTCAACAATTAATGGATATTGAACTGATCGGAGCAGATGGATACTGTTCTATTGTTTGGTGGTCTACTTCTTTAATTTTCTTGCTGCACTGATTGGACTTTTAATCTTATTTTCCACTTTAGTTATCATAAATAAATAATTATAATATATGAAATACTAAGTATTTTGAGTTAATCAATTCTGTTATGGGAATAGTATCAATTTATTTAAGGTGTATTCATTGATTGAGAGGGTATCAAATTTGCGGAAGGAGTGATAGGAGATTTGAAAGTGATTACTTATCCAATCTTTGTCATTCACAAATGGTGTGTATTTGGTATTCCAACCTCTATTGGATTGGCTGTGGTTTTCCTCTATTGAGCTGGACATTTGTAAGGTCGGCTCAATCGGCTCAGACAATTATACTGGACTAGTTATAAGTCAAACATATTTTCTCTGAGTATCTTCGATCATGTCTCGTCTTTGTCACCGTGGGTCATTGGGCCTTTTTTATATATAAAATCAGCTTTGCACGGGCTTTATTATCTGTCAAGATACTTATATGGTTATACTTAGATATATTCTTTTAATCATTGAGTCTTTGGCTTATGTTTAGAATGGAATATACATATATATATATATATATATATATATATATATATATATATATATATATATATATATATATATATATATATATATATATATATATTAATTAGTATTAGTTATAACTAAAATGGAGTAGAAATGAAGTAGAGTTGAGCTTAATTAATGTTATCCTATAAGACTGTAGACTGCTCAATTTAATTAAACGTATGGACATTTTCGAACATTTTAAGAGTGAATAACATTTTCATTGACCTAGAAAATCAAAACAAATGAATGTGGAGCATCTTTTAATAACAAACAAAATGTTTAAATTTGTTTATGTAAATTGAAATAAATATTTTTTTTCTTTTTAATTAATAATCAATCAATTCATTTTAACTCTTAATTTTACATAATGTTTGCCTGATCCGGAAAAGTCCATATTAGTCAAATAGTTGGTATATAATATATAGGGCACCCTTGCTTGATACGTCAAATAGTAAAATAATTTTAGGTTTATTTAGTTTTTTTTTTATTAAAAATGGAGTATTAGTTTTCTTTTTAAAAAAAAAACTATATATTACCCATCCGTGCGTTGCACGGAAAGAATTAAAGTATATTACAACTATATACTTTTAAGTTGTGTTTGAATTGAGTCATTTCAAATCCAATTAATTTGAAAATTAGTGGATTTTAAATTCCTTGAATTTTAAATCAATTCATTTGAATTCCACTATTTGAATAAATTATGAATTTTTGAAAGGATTTCAAATTCATAATTCAAAAATTATTTTTAAAATAGAATTTTATATATGATAAATAAAAATAATAAAATTTTATTATATAAAATATTAAAATCTAAAATTTTATTAAAAATAATTTTTTGTGGAGGAAACTCTACCACCTAACCTACTCCTACCTACCCTCATCCCCAAAAAAATTTTTTATAAAATTTTAGATTTTAATATTTAAATAAGTAAAATCCATTATTAGTAAAATAAAAAGAGTAAAATAATAATTAGAGTAAAATTCAAATTTATATTGTAAAATAAAAAAAGTAAAATTTAAATAATAAAATTCATTATTAGTATAATTAAATTTTATGTTTGAAATTAAAACATTATTTGGACGGTCAAGATTAAAATTGAATTATTTCTAAATAGAGTAAAATTGAAGAAAAAAAGATAAACAAAAAAAAAGAATGATACCTGATTGGACTTACCAATAAGATCAAATATGAGAATGATTGAACCTAAAAATAATATCAAATAAAAGTATAAAAGAAGATAAAAAAATTAAAAAGTATAATATACCTTTAAGGAGAATGATTGAAACTGCAAATAAGATCAAATAAAAGTATAAAAGACAAAACAAATTATAATAGATTATAAATAATATGAAAGTAGAATTTGTAAAAGAGAAGAAAAAGAAAAGCATTAGAAAAAAAAACAAAAAGAGAATGATTGGACCTACAAATAAGATCAAATATGAGAATGATTGAACCTAAAAATAATATCAAAGTATAAAAGAAGATAAAATAAATTAAATTATGAAAATAAGGTTTATTGAATTATTAAAAAAACACAAAAATAGAAGGAAAAAAAATAAGATAACAAAATATTAAAAAGTATAATGATACCTTTAGGAGAATGATTGAACATGTATATAAGATCAAATAAAAGTATAAAAGACAAAACAAATTATAGTAGATTATATATGAAAGTAGAGACTGTAAAAGAGAAGAAAAATAAGAAGCATTAGAGAAAAAAATAAAAAAGAATAAGATCAAATATGAAAATGATTGAACCTAAAAATAATATAAAATAAAAGTACGTATGAAAGAAGATAAAATAAATTAAATTATAAAATATGGTTTATATAACTATTAAAAAAACACAAAAATCGAAGAGAAAAAAAATAAGATAACAAAAAATCAAAAAGTATAATTATACATTTAGGAGAATGATTGAATCTGTATATAAGATCAAATAAAAATATAAAAGACAAAACAAATTAGAGTTGATTATAAATAATACGAAAGTAGAATCTGTAAAAGAGAAGAAAAAGAAAAAGCATGAGAGAGAGAGAGAAAAAAAAAGGGAGAAAATAAGAATTTGATTAGGTTGAAAAGATTTACGTATATATAATGATTTTAATGAATGAACGACCGTGATTGAAAGAAAATATTTATACAGACGATTCTAATAAAAATAAAATTGATACTATATTAATTGAACTTAAGCATATATTCATTAAAAATTAATCAAATTTATATTGTTAAATTAAATAAATAAAAAAGTAAAATTTAAATAATAAAAAAATCCATTATTAGTATAATTAAATTTTATGATTGATTGATTGAAATCAAAGAAAAATCACATGTCCTATGTATATTAAATTAAATTATAATATATGTATATTGATTGATATATTAATTTAAATTAAGCATATATTATTGATTAAAAACTAGTTAAATATGTCAAAAATATCTCTTATATTTACCAAATTTATATATTGTTAAATAAAAAAGTAAATTTTAAATAACAAAATCCATTATTATTAGTATAATTAGATTAGATTTTATTATTGAAATCAAAAACATTAATTGGACGGTCAAGATTAAAATTGAATTATTTCTAAATAGAGTAAAATTGAAAAAAAATTGAAAATAAAAGTAGAGGTTTAGGTTTGCTTTTATATATGTATAGATATTACTTTATTTTTCATGAAATAATTTACTGCACAATTGTTAATTTTCGTCAATTGAGTATCATATTTTATTAAAATAAAATATCATCATTCTTTATCCATCTTATAAATGTTTGATTTATATATATATATATATATATATATAATTTGTTTTCTAGTTATTTACGTAAGGAAATAAAGTTGATTGTAGTAGTGGTTGTCTGAGTTAATGTTACATTGAAATATTTCGAGCATTTCAAGATTTTTGCAGGCCACTCTTCAGAATACAGAAATTCACATTTAATGACTATTTGACCAAATTTACCAAAATGCATGAATTAATCAAAATTATATACATGTTGTAGTTCAATAAAGAATACAAATTCATTGTTAACCAAATTAATTTTTGGGTAAATTAAATCAGTACTCAATGATTTTATTTAACTAGCATATTAAAAATATTTCATTAAATGTAACATTGCAATATATATAGTATAGTAACAGAAAGGGAAAATAGATGATGAAATAACATAACTAGGTTTGGATGGGTGGATCGCCGCCTCAAACAAACGATTCTTTTCTAAATTGAGAAAAAAGTGTGTTAAAAGCGCTATTCTGCAGTAGCGACATCATCACGGCTTTCATCACCTTTGTCAAATCATTCCTTCTTCTCTCTTGACTCTCCTATGATATCTGTGGACTGTTCATATGCTCTCTTACCAAAGTACTCCCTCTCTCCCATAATACTTTTCGTACTTTCCTCATTCGTTTGTTCCATAAAATTTTTCACACCTCAAAAAAGGAAATATCACTTTATTCAACAACATCAAAAGTTATTTTAATTTCAAATTTGTCACTCCTTTTTCACATACATATCATTACTTTATACTTTTTTATTACCTAAAAAATACCACAATACCCTCCAAAGTCAATAAAGTTAGTTAAAAAGTACAACTTTTCTTAAACAACGTGGAACAGTAAACGTGAAAAGTTTTCCGGGACAGAGGGAGTTGTTATCTTCACCGTTACTGTAAATATTTAATTAAAAAAGCTTGTTTTTAATTAGTTTATTTATTTTTTAAGGATATTATGATATTTTTAAATAATTAATAAAATATAAAATATGTTATGTGTATTAACTGAGAGTGCTGTTTTTAAAATGAAAATCACGTTTGAAGTTATTGATTGAGTTTTTTTTTTTTTTTGTGGTGAGATAAGTGTGAGACATACGAAAGTAAAAAATGTAGAGATAAGTGTGAGATGAGATGAGTGGAGTATAATTTTGAGTTCATTAAAAAAAATCACGAACTTTACTCCTATTGCAAATTAATCCTCACTTTTGAGAAATTGCAAAAAAAATCAAAACCTTTAAGTATTGTTTAAAAAAAAACCCAAAAAAACCCAACTATTAGTCACAAATTGGTTTTTTTTTGCAACAATACTTAAAGGTTGTGTTTTTTTTGCAATTTTTCAAAAGTGGGGATTAATTTGTAATAAAAGTAAAGTTCGTGGTTTTTTTTGTAATTATCCCTATATATTCTATATAATTTTATTGAGTTCTGGTATTTTATTAATAATTCACATCACATAAATTGTATTTTTCTTTTTATGAAATAAGCACAATTGTTCAAGACTTAAAGGTAAAGAAGAAAAGAAGAGTGGTATAATATCATTATCCATAAAAATAGTAGTGTTGATACAAAAATATCGACATATTAAATGTTGATGTGGGCTTTGACACAAGCTTCAAAAAGAAATTTACACACACGTATATTTTTATATATATTTACACACACGTATATGTTTATATATATATATATATATATATATATATATATATATATAATAATGATAAATAGTTGAAAATTTAATGTTGGTGGACTAAAAATATTTATATTGTTCAATTGACAAAATAGAATTCAATAAATAACCAATGATTAAGAGCTTAAAATTTTATCATATTGTTGGACTATTTCATCTACAATAACAATAATTAATACTTAAAAATATTACTCCATATTATTATTATTGAGTTGATCACTGATATTCAAAGTATTACATATTATTACATAAATTTTAATTAATAAAAATATTTCTTTTCCAATAAAAATATCATTTGAAATATAAAGAATATTAATGTTTGATTAAACATGGAGTAATAATTTTATTTGTCGGAAAAATTAAGAATATGGAGTAGATCTTTATATTAAAAGGTAGTACTCCTTCCGGCCACTTGAAAGGTATTCATTTAATTTTTGAGCGTGGATTAAGGAGTATCATTATTATATGTAAAGTGGGTGGTTGTATTAGAGGGAAATGGTGGGCCATAGGGTGTATGTTTTTACTAAATAGAGAAAATAGATACTTTTGAACTGGACGCCCAAAATGATAAAATTAATACCTTGTAAATGGCCGGAGAGAATATAACATTCATACACAATGATATTCCCTTCGTCTTGGGTATTTATGTTCATTTGTACCTGCTCACAGAATAAGAAATACTAGTACTGTTTTCAAATATAGTGCAAAAGAAAAATATGGGTAAATTAATAATTTAAAGTGGAAAAATAAATAAAATTGTTAGAATAATAAATAAATTATAAAAAGTAGATAAAATGTATAGAACATTTTTACTATTTATTGAAGGTGCATAAATATTTGGAATGAATAAATATTTTTACTATCAAAATGTAAAGTATGTATAAATACGTTTTACTAAAAAAGTAATTTTTTTATTGGATCAAACCTGGACACAAGTAACTTGAGCATGCAAGCTAAGCTAGACTTTGCATTGTTCTTATAAAATCAATAAAATTAATCAAAAACTACATTTCCTTAATTTTTTTATAAAAAATACTTGTTCAAAGTTACGAGAAGGACACAATAATATTAGTAACTAAAACTAATGTATACTCGCACTAGGTAGCGCCTCTAGGGATGAACCTCAAAATAAGTAAGTTGGTGCACATTAATTACATCATAAATATTTGTGAAGTGTGAATAGAGATAACTCAATATGATACCCCCTACTCCCCACCCTCTCTCTAAAAAAAAAAAAAAAAAAAAATATATATATATATATATATATATATATAAATAAATGTATATATATATATATAAATGTATGTATACATGTAACATGTACTCCAATTGAAGATGATCACAACACACCCACCTCTGAAGCTAGATAGCTTGGAGCATTAAATACACATCTAGCAAAAGTGATTCATGGCTAAAAAACAGAGAGGCTGTTTTCTGGCCATTGTGGCGGTGGCGACGACAATGGTGGTGGTGGTGGTGTGCGGCGGTGCAAATGAAGAAAGCGATAGAATAGTGGCTCTTCCCGGCCAACCAAAAGTCGGATTCCACCAGTTCTCCGGCTACGTCACCGTCGATGAACTCGCCGGAAGAGCCCTCTTCTATTGGCTCACTGAGGCCACACAACAACCCTCATCAAGACCTCTTGTTGTTTGGCTCAATGGAGGTACCCCTCAACCCTATAACCCCCCACCCCACACCCCCAATGCAATAATCAGTAAAATAGTGAAGTAATTTGTGTGTGTGTGATTTTCTTGCTAGTATGCATTAATACTTACTAGTTTTTTTTTTGGACAAATTAGTTGAAGAAAATGTCATTTTTTGTTTTTTTTTTCCTACCTAATCATGAATATCTTCTCAGATTTTTCTGACATTTGAGTTTGACTGAAAACACTAATAAAATGTGACATTGGAAACAAGCATGAAATTTAGGGTGATTCATTCAAAACCCATTATTTATTATCAAATTTTCTTCATTTTAAGTTTTAACTACTCCTATCTATTATCTTCTGCCCTGTTTATTAACATGTAAAATAAAGGCTGTATTTATTAGTGTGAAAGCTATGCATGGAGTAATAAATTAAAAATAAAAATAAAAATAATTTAAAGGCTGGAAGCTAAGTTAGAACAATCCTCATTAATTGATACTCCAACTAATATCATCTGCAGAATATTAAATTTGTCAGCATGCTTGCTGCAGCAGGAATTAGTTAGGTCATTCATGATGTTCAGTACGATCGAATTGCAAATTTGCTGAATTTATGGCCTCTTTTGCAAATATCATACACGAGTGCTGCCAAACACTTACTATTGAGTGCACATCTCAATTTAATTTCACAAATATTTTAGACTTATTTAGGAGATATTTATCCCCTATGTAAAAATCTAAAATCATTGTCAAACTACTAGGTTACAGAGTTTTATTACTCCCTCCATCCAGGTAACAATGCTCATTTATGTCAAATTAAAAAGCGTTGTTTTTTAATGTAATGTAAACTTTTCATATGCACAATTTTTCACTGCATCTCTATTAAAAAAAAATCATACTAAAAAATCATGACTTCACATTGCCCCTAAAATTATTTTTCAAACACAAATTGAATAAACAAATTACGAGTGCGAAATGGATAAAAGATTTTGTGTGATTTCTTACAATGATCAGAGAAGACGATTTTATAATTTTGTAATTAACATATTTAATTTCATCATTGCTTACACTTCAATCAAATTACGACAATAATCCAAAAAAATATGCATTCATTCTTTAAAAATAGTGCAATTCAAATATTATACGATTTGGAGTGTGCTTTGTTTGTTTGACAAATAGAATTAAACTAGTAGTAATTTTCACTAATCTGATACTTTTGTTCAAACGAATTTTATTAAATTTATTATTATTTTTAAAAGGTCCTGGATGCTCTTCGGTGGCGTACGGTGCATCGGAAGAAATAGGACCTTTCAGGATTAGCAAAAACTCATCTGGTTTATATCTAAACAAGTTTTCATGGAACAAATTAGCAAACTTACTCTTTCTCGAAACTCCGGCGGGTGTCGGCTTCTCCTACAGCAACAGATCCTCCGATCTCTTCGACACCGGCGACCGTCGCACCGGTATTCACCGCCGCCTTCATTTGCCCTAATTTATTTGCTTTTTAACAAACTGAGAAATTAGACGTATTTCGAAAATTACAGCAAAGGATTCGCTGCAATTTCTGATCCGGTGGCTAGATCGATTCCCACGATACAAGAATCGTGAGATTTATCTGACCGGAGAGAGCTACGCCGGCCACTATGTCCCCCAATTGGCCAGGGAGATTATGAACTACAACGCTAACGCTAGGCACAAGATCAACCTCAAGGGCTTTATGGTAATTTCCCACTTCCCTCCCTTTTGACGTGCCATTTTTTTTATTTTTTTATTAATTAATCATTGATATTTAAATTTTTGTAGGGGAATTATAATGGTAATTTTTTTCGAGGTATAATTGAAAAAAAAAAATTACGAACTTTACACCTATTGCAAATTAATCCTCACTTTTGAGAAATTGCAAAAAAATCACAGCTTTTAAGTATTGTTGCAAAATAAACACAATTTATGACTAAAAGTTAGGGTTTTTTAGGTACGTTTGAAATAATACTTAAAGATAGTAGTTTTTTTTTTGCGATTTCTCAATAGTGGAGATTAATTTGTAATAGTAGTAAAGTTTATGGTTTTTTAATTAACCCTAATTTCATTGCCTTTAATTAATTACTCAATTTTGTAAAACAAACTATGAGAATGAACAATTTATTGTGAGAATGATATATATAAAATGGATTATAAGATATGAATTCATTATTCTCTCTATCTCATCATAATGTTTATGTTCCTTTGTAAATAGATACTATTTTATTATATTAAAAAAATATTTTAATAAGTATTCCCTCCATCCCATACTTATTGTACAATTCCTTTGTAATAAGGAATGGTGCAAATAATTATGAGACAGAGGGAGCATATTTTATATATAGAATAATCATATTTTAATATGGCTAACAACTAACTTTATCATTGTGGTATATATTTATGGTGAATTATAATCTTAATATTTATTTAACTACTATTCTAATATCACACTTGATTAAATCAAAATTAATGAAATTGTACAAGGTGGGTAATGCGGTGACGGACAACCACTATGACAACCTAGGAACGGTGAATTACTGGTGGAGCCACGCCATGATCTCCGACAAGACCTACAAGCAACTCATGAGCACGTGCGACTTCCAACGCCAGAAGGAGTCCAACGAGTGCGAGTCTCTCTACTACTACGCCATGGATCAAGAATTTGGAAACATCGATCAATACAACATTTACGCACCTCCTTGTCATAACTCCGACGGAAGACCCACCGGCCCGACCCGCCACACCATGCGCTTCCCCCATCGCCCGCATTCCGTACGTATTAATAAGTTACCCATTTCTTTTTTTAATTATATATATATATATTTTTTACATTTTTTTTTTCTTTTTTCTAGATTTTTAAGCAGTTATCAGGGTATGATCCATGTACGGAGAAATACGCTGAAATTTACTATAATAGGCCTGACGTGCAGAAAGCTCTCCATGCAAACATTAGTGGTCGGATCCCATATAAGTGGACTGCATGCAGGTTAATTTTGTCATTAACAATTTATTAAATTAAGACTTGTATCAATATTTTATTTTATTTTCTTGTACCTTTTGCGCAGTGAAACTTTGAATAGAAATTGGAATGAGTCGGATAGCTCAATCCTTCCAATATACAGAGAATTAATAGCTGCTGGATTACGAATTTGGGTTTTCAGGTAGCAATTAAAAGATTACATTTTAAAAAAATTGAAATTAAATCAATAAATTATTAATTTGGATTGTTAAATTAATGGTTATATATTTTAGTGGGGATGTGGACTCAGTTGTGCCAGTCACTGCAACAAGATACTCCCTAGCACAACTTAAATTAGACACCACAATTCCTTGGTATCCTTGGTATGTTAAAAAACAGGTGAGTTACATCAAATCACAATATATGGAAATTTCATTTCATTTTATTTTATTTTATTTTATTTTCATATATATATATCTAAGTGAATAAATAAATAGTTAGAATTAAAATATGTATATATGCATGTATGTATAGGTGGGAGGGTGGACTGAGGTGTACAACGGGTTGACGTTTGCAACGGTGAGAGGGGCAGGTCATGAAGTGCCTATGTTCAAACCAAGAGCTGCATTTCAGCTGTTTAGATCATTTTTGCAAGGGAAGCCCCTCCCTAAGAAATGAATTGCAATTTCGCCCCCATTTTAAGAAATTTATCTGTTCATTATAATTAGTAGCCAAAAATCATGATTCTGGCGAAAATTGCCAACTCGTAATTCGGGTTTATTGGGATTGAAATTATTTAATTAGTGTTGAAACTTCAAATCAGTCAAAGATTATAAAACCGGATCGGAGAACGAACCGGAAGAGGTAACGATTCGAGGTCCAACTGGTCTGACCGGTTCAACCGGAAAATTGAATTTCACATATTTTCAATTATATTTTATAAAATTACCAATTATAAAAATATATAATTACCTAAATTATTTTTTAAATTTTAAAATACAATTTAAAATTAAAATATAATTGAATAAAAACATCTATAAATCATAATTTATACATAGATAGTAGTTTATAATATACGCACTCAATATTATAATTCATAATTTAATCAAAATGTAAATATTATGTTTTAAAATAAATAAATAAATAAAATTAAAACCGGTTGAACAGGTTCAATCGGTTTTTCCAGTTTGGCCGGTTCAACCCAGTTCAAACCGGTCCAACCCCCAAAACGATTTTTTTTATGTTTTCCTGATCGGTTCCCGATCCAACCGGTTGAACCGGCCGCTCTGATCCGATTTTCTAATCACTGAAATCAGTACCTTATGTTTCAACAATGTTCATATTTTTCTTCCATTTTTTCCCCCTTTTTAAATACAAATTACACAATCTAAATTTGATAAAAAGCTCTAATCTTTTAATTCATTTAATTAATACTCATCAGTCATCACTTTATAAAACAAAACGATTAAAAATAAATTTAATAACTAATCATAATCACCCTAAATTTATTCATGACTAATTTGTTGACTTAGAGGGTTTGTTGGGCCTTCTATTGTAGAATGTTGTCTTCATGACAAATTTATAGAATGTTGCAGCTCAAATTGGGCCTCTTATTGGATAACTGAAATAAGTACTCCGTATGTTACCAGATAATATCTGGTCAATTGACCAATCAACAGATGGACTAGTCAAATTGTATAATTTGTATACGAGAATAACTACATTCTTTTTTTTTTTTTTTTTTTTTGATACAGACCACATAGGGATCGATTAGTCATTTGGAATATTTTCTAACAAAATAATTAATTAAGTACATTATTTGGTCCACCAATACTGTTCAAACGTCTGCAAGTGTGTAATAATAGAGTTCTTTTTTGTGTTTTTTTTCCTTCCTCATTGCAATTTAAAAGCCACTACCCCTCAATTTGAAAAGTCAAATTAGTCTCTTTAAATGCCATTTGTGCTATGTAAAAAGTACAATGTTACAAATGTTTATCATGTAGACAGGTACCATGTTGCACTTAATATATACTCATAAATGAAGTGAATTGAAGGTCATATATTTATAATTGTAGATTTCAGAAAGTAATCTTAATAATAATAAACATGTGCATATAGTCATTTATACACTTTTCAATTAATGTAAAAGTGTTAAATATTTTAAGAGCATAACGAAATGTGATCATTTTGTTTTTCTAAATAATTACAGAAAAATTATAATTATAATTATTTTTTTAAAAGGACAATCGTTCGTCTTATATTAAGAACATATAATATTTTTGTAATTAATTATCACTTTTTATTAAAGATATTATCGCTTTTCTTTTCGTTTTATTATTATTCGTTTATACTATAAATTATTCATGAAACTATTATTACTTTATATTAATAAAATATCATTTGTTATTATAAGAGATATTACTTTAGAACTTCCATTAAAAACCATGATGTAAGATGGTTCCGTATAACTCTATGCTTTTTTTTTTCAAATACAAGCTATGAAGCATAATCAAATTGCGAAAAGAGCTGAAAAATTTAAACATATGCTCTATGAGTATTAAAATACTTTAGTTGTTGAATTAAAATAGTTATTTTGAACCTTAAAAAAATAAGTGTACATTAAGGACTTTCATGGAAGGTTTTCATTTTATTATTCAATAATATACTTCATATATATATATATATACATATATATATATATATATATATAAGTTTAGAGTTATTTTGGGATGCACCTGGTGCACACAAGGTTTTATAGGCTAAAACCATGAAGTAGTGGGTAGTTTTCTATTTTTATTTTTTTATTATTTAATATAATTAATGGGTAGAGATTGTATTATAATTTAATCTAACAGTTAGAATCATTCAGGTGCACCGAAGTTAAACTCATAAGTTTAACATTCGATTAAATACATTTATAGAGTTTCTAATTCTTATGAATGCAGCAAGCTTGATCAACCAAATTGCTCACACTACAATCTAATATCTAGTTGTGTATTGAATCAAACCAGAAATTGAACTAAACGAAGAAGGAAGACACGAATTATAGTGGTTCGATCATGTTGATCTACATCCACTTTCTAAAGGAGAGTAATCATTATATGATGAAAAACATAGTTACAATATAAAGATGATGATGAACTTAAACACTTAGAAAACTCTAATTTGATGCACTAGTTTGAATGATGATGATCCACACTTCTCTCTACTCTTTCTGTGTATGATTCATCCCTTATATACCACACTGATGCATACAAGAATGCACCAGCAGTTTCAATTTCTTCATGTGATCAGTTGAGTTGGTTACAACCAGCTTCCGAGCTACTTAACTGCCTAATACAACACCTTCTTGATCATATGGTTTTTAACTCCATGTTGATCACATTGTGTTGAATCTTCACCATCCAATCAGCAACTCATCTTCTTGAATCTAACTGAAGAATCTAACCAAGTTAACTGTCATGTGTTGATGATGGGCTCACAATCAAAACATCATCATCTGAGTAGCCTGCATCTTTCTCAACTGTCATCATGCATGAAATAACCACACAATCGATCAGTTGGTTGCAACTGATCATTTAACTTCTTCTAGCTGTTGTTTACAGCTGTAACTTAACTCACTATCACCTAAGCTTCACTTAATCAAGCAACACCTCAACCATAACTTGTAACAGTCCTTCAACTTCATCTCTGATCTTATGCAACACTTTGAGATTAGCTATTCAACTAACATTGCTGCTAACCATTCATCACTTCTTTTGTGTACAACTATATAAGCCACACACACCTACACATGCATGCATAGATGCATAGTCTACATACAACAAATCTCCACCTTAGACTATGTATCATCACAAGTGATAAGATACTCTCCACCTTGCTGCACTTACAGGCCGCAGCTCACCTTTCCTTTTCCCTTTTAGTGAATATCAATAAGACTCTTACACAATTCAAACTTTTGAATAGGTAGAGCCTTAGTAAACATATCAGCAGGATTTTCAGTTGTCTTAATCTTTTTGACAGCAACTAGCTTTTCTTCTATCATATCTCTTATGAAATAAAGTCTCACATCAATGTATTTAGTCCTTTCATGATATCCCTAATGCTTTGAGAGATGTACAACACTTTGATTATCACAATATACCTCAATACTATTCTGCTGAACTCCAAATTCTCTCAAAATACCAGTCAATCAAACACCTTCCTTTATTGCTTCTGTAAGAGCAAAAAATTCAGCTTCAGTGGTGGATAATGTCACTATGTGTTGATGTGTAGCCTTCCAACTTATTGTTGTACCAAACAAATTGAACACATAACTTGTCATTGATTTCCTTGTATCAATATTGGCTGCGTAATCTGCATCCACATAACCAACAACAGCCTCATCCCAAGCATCCTGTTTCTGAAACTTCAATCCAACTGATATAGTTCCTCTAACATACCTCAGTGCCCACTTCACTGTATCCCAATGAACAAGACCAGGATCACTCATAAACCTACTGATCACACTCATAACATAAGTTAAGTCTGGTCTACAGCATACCATAGCATACATTAGACTACCTACTACACTTGCATAAGGTATTTTACCCATTTCAACCATTTCTTTATCTGTTTGAGGCCCTTGAAAAGATGACAGACTCAACCATTGCTTAACTGATACTGATGCACTCTTACAAAGATTCATATTATACCTCTTTAGCACTTTATCCAAGTATGACTCTTGAAACAACCTCAATACTCCAGCTGATCTGTCTCTCTCTATCTGCATTCCAAGTATCATCCTTGCCTCTCCAAGATCTTTCATGTCAAACTCCTTCCTCAAAGTATCCTTTACTGAATTGATTCCTATCATATATCTGCAAGCTATCAGTATATCATCTACATAGAGTAGTAGATAAGTGTAGCTTCCTCTATCACATCTTATGTACACACAACTATCATACATGCTTCTGATAAAACCATTTGAAGTAATATACTCATCAAATCTGAGATACCACTGTCTTGGACTTTGCTTCAGACCATATATTGATTTAAGTAATAAACAAGTCTTTGAATCTGCTCCTTTTAGACTAACACCTTCAGGAATCTTCATGTAAATCTTCTCATCTAAATTTCCATGCAAGAAAACTGTTGTTACATCCATCTGATGAATTCCAAGTCCAACTAAGTAACAAATGACAGCAAGATCCTTATTGAGCAGTGTTTAACCATTGGTGAGAAGATTTCATTATAATCTACACCTTCTTGCTGTAAAAATACTTTTGCTATAAGTCTTGCCTTATATCTTATTCCTCCTTCCTTGATTGTAACTGGTTTCTTCTTATATATCCACTTACAACCTACAAGCTTCTGGTTAGCAGGTCTGTCAACAATCATCCAAGTATTATTCTTTTTTAAAGATTGCAGCTCTTCTTCCATAGCATCCAACCACTACACACTCTCCTTACTTGATACCGCTTCTGAGTATGTCCTAGGTTCATAGACATCAATGTCTGATGCTACATACAATGCATATGATACAGTGTCTGCCTCTATATATCTTATAGGTGTTTTGATCTGCCTTCTCAATCTGTCCCTAACCAATTGATAGCTACTTAGAGTTCTTCTTTCATTTGAACCAGATGACTCAGACCTTTCTTCAGCAGCTATTTCCTCATGTACACTACCCTCTCTTTGATCTTGATCATGCTGTACAATTATTTTGTCATCATGCTCCACCTCAAACTCACACTTATCAACAGTTATCACCTTATCAGACCCTCTCTCCAACAAAGGCATCATTTCTTCATTGAATGTAACATCTCTACTAACTATGAACTTGTTATTCTCATAACACCATAGTCTGTACCCTTTTACCTCTTTAGGATAGCCTACTAGCACACACTTAATTGCTCTAGGATCTAACTTATCTTGTTTCTGATGTTAATACACCAGACAACCTATAATCCTCAAATGACTGTAATCTGATATCCTTCCAGACCATACTTCTTCAGGTGGTTTAAACTTGAGTGTTGTGCATGGTGACAGATTAATCAAATAGGCTGCAGTAGATACTAGCTCACCCCAGAAACCTTTTGAGAAACCTCCACTGCTCATCATACACCTAACTCTAGCAAGAAGTGTCTGATTCATTCTCTCAGCAACTCCATTTTGCTGTGGAGTACCTGGTACTATCTTGTGCCTCTTAATACCTTTCTCTTGACAAAACTTATTAAATTCATGTGACACAAATTCAAGCCCATTGTCTGTT
Source organism: Pogostemon cablin (assembly GCA_023678885.1). Classification (NCBI taxonomy): domain Eukaryota; kingdom Viridiplantae; phylum Streptophyta; class Magnoliopsida; order Lamiales; family Lamiaceae; genus Pogostemon; species Pogostemon cablin. The sequence continues at coordinate 2,049,599 of CM042994.1, read as the reverse complement.
CTTAAGCACTTGACCTTGTTTCCAGTTTGTAGTTCTACTTCTGTCAACCATACTTTAAAAACTGACAGTGCTTCATCCTTGGTTTTTAAAATTTTAATCAATACCTTTCTTGAATAATCATCAATGAATGAAATGAAGTATTTCCCACCTCATATAGTTGAAGTCTTGGAAGGCCCCCAAAGATCTGAGTGAACATATTCCAACCTAGCTTTGGTATTATGCTCAGCTGCACCAAACTTCAACCTCTTTGATTTTTCTAATATACAAGCTTCACATTGATCTAACTTATAGGTTGAGCTGATCTCAAGTAGCTTCTGTCTTGCAAGTTCTTGAAACCTCTTTCACTTATATGACCAAGCCTCTCATGCCAAACATTAACACTACTTTCATCCTTAGTTGTATTAATTTGTCCAGTCACTACAGAATCATCCAAGAAGTACAGATCAGACCTCTTGAACCCTTTAACAACTACTAACTTTCCTTTTATGACAGCAAGTGTATCTCCTTTCAAATGGCACTCATAATATTGAGAAACTAACATTCCAAGAGATATTAGATTTCTCCTTAAGCTTGGTACATATCTAACATTCTTTAACATCCTGATTTTTCCATCAAACATTTTAAGTTTGACAGAACCAATTCCAACAATCTTACAAGTATGATCATCACCTAGCATTACTGATCTTTCATCTTGTGACCTTAATTCAGTAAACCAATCTTTCCTAGAAGTCATATGAAAAGTACATCCAGAATCCATAACTCATTCTTCTGATACTGAACTAGAACACACAGACATTGCTTCAATGAAATCAGAATCTGTAACAACTTGATTTGTTGTTACCTGATTTGCATGAGGCCTCTTATTGCTTCCCTTTTCAGCTATCTTCTTTGCCACCATTGCTTTCCATTTGAAACATTGTTTCTTGTAATGTCCAGACTTATTGCAGTGGAAGCAATTCTTGTTTTCTTCTTCATCTGCTGGTGCACTATAGTTCTTTTCTGACTTCCTCTTATCAACATTACTCTTATTATTCTTGTTGTTCTTCTCCACTGGTTATGTTTCTTCACTGTCAATCCTTCTACATTTGCTTGTTGTTCTGGATTCTTGTGAAGTACCTTTGCCTTAACTGCCAACAATACTTGCTCAAGGGAGATGGATTCAGCATTAGCAAATAATAAAGTATCTCTCAAACCTTCAAAAGACTTTGGAAGTGCTGACATGAGAATGACAGCCTTGTCTTCAGTTGACAGGGTCACATCAATGTTTTCTAAGTCATCAATGATCTTGTTAAACTCATCTAACTGACCAATTATAGACTTATCTTCTGATACCTTGAAGGAGTACAACTTCTGCTTCATGTACAAACGGTTGGCCAAACTTTTAACCATGTATAACTCCTCTAATTTCTTCCAAACTCCTCTTGCAGTAACTTCTTTAGAGATCTCCCTTAGAGCCTTATCTCCAAGACACAAGATGAGAGCACTTCTGGCCTTGGTTTTTTGATCTTGATCTGCTGCAAGAACAGCAGCATCAACTCCTGCAATCTGACCTTCAGGCAATGGTTTAATGGCATCTGATAAACCTTGTTGAACCAACATGGCCTCCATCTTCATCCTCCACGGACTGAAGTCCGCCTTCTCTGTGAACTTTTCAATATCAAACTTTGTGGTAACCATTTGATCTTCTTCTCCACCGAGTCTTCTTCTTTTTCTTCTTGTTGGCTTCCCACAGACGGCGCCAATTCTTATGAATGCAGCAAGCTTGATCAATCAAATTGCTCACACTCCAATCTAATATCTAGTTGTGTATTGAATCAAACCAGAAATTGAACTAAACGAAGAAGGAAGACACGAATTATAGTGGTTCGATCATGTTGATCTACATCCACTTTCTAAAGGAGAGTAATCACTATATGATGAAAAACATGGTTACAATATGAAGATGATGATGAACTTAAACACTTAGAAAATCCTAATTTGATGCACTAGTTTGAATGATGATGATCCACACTTCTCTCTACTCTTTCTGTGTATGATTCATCCCTTATATACCACACTGATGCACACAAGAATGCACCAGCAGTTTCAACTTCTCCATGTGATCAGTTGAGTTGGTTACAACCAGCTTCCGAGCTACTTAACTGCCTAATACAACACCCTTCTTGATCCTATGGTTTTTAACTCCATGTTGATCACATTGTGTTGAATCTTCACCATCCAATCAGCACCTCATCTTCTTGAATCTAACTGAAGAATCTAACCGAGTTAACTGTCATGTGTTGATGATGGACTCACAACCGAAGCATCATCATCTGAGTAGCCTGCATCTTTCTCAACTGTCATCATGCATGAAATAACCACACAATCGATCAGTTGGTTGCAACTGATCAATTAACTTCTTCTAGCTGTTGTTAACAGCTGTAACTTAACTCACTATCACCTAAGCTTCACTTAATCAAGCAAAACCTCAACCAAAACTTGTAACAGTCCTTCAGCTTCATCTCTGATCTTATGCAACACTTTGAGCTTAGTTATTCAACTAACATTGCTGCTAACCATTCATCACTTCTTTTGTGTACAACTATATAAGCCACGCACACCTACACATGCATACATAGATGCATGGTCTACACACAATACTAATTATTATACTCCTAAAATAGATAAATAAAATTCCACATTTTCTATCTCGCTGATATTTTCGGTTTATTTCTAGTTACGTGTGAAAGAATGAAGATAATAATTTGATAATGGAGTTCTACTAATCAGTCAGGGCCAATATTCAACCATCAAGACCACCAAACATAATCTCACACACACTACCCCACCCCACCCTTCCTCTCAATGTTAGCTTCAGATCTACATCATCATTATAATACAACTCAGGTTAAAACAATCCATGTTTAAGGTAATCTTTTAACTAAATCGCTGCAAACCACTGTACCTATGTATCAAACTCATCTTGACCAAATTGAAGGGAGATAAGGTATGGCCATTATAAGAATGGAATTGACTGTTATTATCGAGAAGTTGTCTTTTTTGTGTTTTTAAATGTTTTCCAAGGAGAGTCAAACAAAACTCAAAGGGCCAAGAAAGCCAGTTGGAGGAAATTCTAAAGTATTCAGCAGCAAAGATATTATTTGGTTCTTTTTTTTTTTTTGCTCTTCCTCACGTTTGGGATCAAAGCAATTAAGATCCCTTCGATCAGCCATAAATACATGCTTTTCAGCTTCATCATTAACCATCATATGATTGGTCAGTCTCTCTCTCTCTCTCTCCATCTCTTGAAAAGCTGCTGAGATATTGTTGTTTGTGGGTTTGCTTTTCTTGTTTCTTTAGAATCTTGAGCTTTTCTGGGCTTTCTTGCATATGGCAGCAGATTGAGTTGCTTATAATATTGGTATTTTCTTGGATTGGAGAAGAAATTGATCAGTTTTTAGATCTTCAGTATTGGGGCACTTTTTTTTCTTTTTTTTTTTTTAAAAAAAAATAGGCTTTGGTGTACTTTCTTGAAAAATTGGGTGAGATCCTTCTGATTGGATTTATGGGGTTTGTATTATCATAATTTTTAGTTTGTTGATTTTGTTCACACTCTTGAATATTGAGGGGAAAAGGGTAGTGCTGGAATTTTTAGGCTTCTTAAATTGTTTTTCTTTTTTAATTTTATTTTTAGGGGATGGGGGAATATAAAGCTAATTATTTAGAGATGGAAGCAGAAGAAGATGTGATTGCTGCTGCTAAGAACATAGTAAAAGCATTGGAATCAAAGATGATTCTAACAGATGAAGCTAGGAAAATCTTGGCAGCTCTTGGTTCCCAATTGAGCAACATAACTAGAGTTGATCAAACTAGAACTGAAGAAGTTGAAGAAGAGGATTTGGGAGTTGGTGAGATTGAACAGCAGCTGAATGAGATTCAGGATAAGGTGATGCATTGGGAGAAAAACCAGTCTATGATATGGGATAGTGGTGCTGAAGAAGGGTACATTTATATGAAAGCTGTGGATGAAGTTCGAAAGTTGATTGATATGTTGGAGAATAGGAGATCGGATAATGGTTGTGATGATGCTGTTTTGCTGCGTAGGGCTCATGATATACTTCAGACAGCAATGTCTAGGCTTGAAGAGGAGTTTAGACACTTGCTTGTTCAGAATAGGCAGCAGTTTGAGCCGGAGCACATGTCATTTCGTTCTAGTGAGGATGATTTCATGGAGGGGGGCTCGGTTATTTCGTCTGGGGATGATTCTCTGGAAGATGTAGTCCAGAGAGATAGCATGGGGAGGTCGTCGGAGGAATATGTGGTTGAGTTGGTGCATCAAGTTGTGGTTCAGGACCTAAGGAGTATTGCTAACTTGATGTTTGATTCGGGTTATGGTAGGGAATGCTCTCAGATGTTTGTTAATGTCCAAAAGGATGCTCTGGATGATTGCCTTTTTGTTCTTGAAGTTGAGAAACTCAGCATAGAGGATGTTTTGAAACTGGAGTGGAATGCTTTGAACTCGAAGATTAGAAGATGGATTCGAGCGATGAAGCTATTCGTTCGCGTTTATCTTGCTAGTGAAAAGATGCTGACTGATCAGATTTTTGAGGATCTTGGCTCTGTTAGTTCTGTTTGTTTCGCTGAGTCGTCGAAATCTGCAATGCTGCAGCTGCTGAATTTCTGTGAAGCTATTGCCATTGGCCCTCATCAGCCGGAGAAGTTGATTCGGATACTTGATATGTACGAGGTCCTTGAAGACCTCGTACCAGATATACTGTCTTTATATTGTGATGATCAAGCTGGATACTCTGTTAGAACAGAATGCCAGGATGTTTTGAAGAGGTTGGGAGATTGTGCTAAGGCCACCTTTCTTGAATTCGAGAATGCAGTCGCCTCCAACGTCTCGACCAACGCCTTCCCCGGAGGCGGTGTCCACCCTCTCACGAAATACGTGATGAACTACATCAAGACTCTGATTGACTACAGCAAGACTCTGGACAATGTGTTGAAGGACCAAGAAGACGAAGATCCGGTTCCTGTTTCGCCTGATATGAGTCCGGTGAGCGAAGAGGAGGGCGGAAAGGGAACCCCGTCTACGTCTCCGATGGCGGAACACTTCAGATCTCTCACCTCCATCCTTGAATGCAACCTGGATGGAAAATCAAGGCTATACAAGGAAGAGTCATTCCAGCAACTCTTCCTCATGAACAACACACATTACATGGCAGAGAAGGTGAAGAACACCGAGCTGAGGACCGTGCTAGGCGATGACTGGATCCGGAAACGCAACTGGAAGTTCCAGCAGCACGCCATGAACTACGAGAGAGCAACGTGGAGCTCGATTCTCGCCCTACTGAGAGACGAAGGGATCCAAAACCCCGGTTCAAACTCCATATCAAGAACCTTACTCAAGGACAGACTGCAGAGCTTCTACCTTGCATTCGAGGAGGTTTACAAGAACCAAACGGGATGGCTGATACCGGATTCACAACTCAGAGACGACCTTCGTATTTCGACGTCCCTCAAGGTCATCCAGGCGTACCGCACGTTCGTCGGACGACACACAAACCATATCAGTGAGAAGCACATCAAGTACAATGCTGATGATTTAGAGGACCATCTTCTAGATTTTTTTGAAGGATCTCAGAAATCTTTACATGGAAGCCACAAGAAATGAGGACATAGTTGTATGATTTAGAGAAGCTCTCAGTATTTAAGATTACATTTTGTTTTCTTTTTGTACCACTCTTCTTAACCAATATCTCTTGTCTTTACAAGAGTTGCTTTGCTGTCTGAAGATAAAAGATTGCAGTTTTGAGATATTTGCCATCAGCTGATCCTTCACATGTTTTGTCCTGGATTATCTTCATATGATCACTTAATAGAAGTCTCATAATCTTGTATTTTAAGGATATGATATGGGAATTCTTTATATGCGTATTAACTCTAATTTTTATTTCTTGAGTTTATTAGCTTATTTATTCAATGCCTTTATTTAATTGGTTAAAATGGGAAAATGGAAAGATTGTATGACCGTTATGTGACAAAAAGGTTTTGTAATTTTAAAATTTTAAGTTACAGTATAATCGTAATATTACTATAAGCAAAAAAAAAAAAAAACTGTAGCCACAGTTATAAATTCCAGACTTATATATTTTATTAGGGTATTTACCTCTGAAATAAGTACTATATATAAAAGATGGATTGTAAAACAAATCGAGTCATAATTAAAATATATAATATAATATAATATATAAGACGTATGGAGTAATAAAATATATAAACGGATCTTAAAACAAATCGAATCATAATTAAAATATGAGTTTCACTAAATACACACCATTTTTTATTAAATACACATCCTCATTAATATATAATTAATATATATTTTTAAAAGAAGTCTAAATTACCCTTAAATCATTAAATACACACTCCTTATATATATTTTTATATTAATAAGTTCTATATGGATTAAACATGATAACACTCTTATTGAGATGAAAAGAAGATGAACAACAAATTGAAATGGAGACGGATTCCAAAATATTGCTCAAAATTCCCCATATTGAAAGCTTTGATTTAAGTTACTCAAATCTAGGAAACCCCAACAATTACATGTTTCTTCATCTTCAAATAGCATTTCATCTTCGATTCTTATAATACCTAAATCGCATAAAATGGAATCAATAGTTAATACACATATCAGTATTTGAAGTCCTAGGAGAAAATAATGAACAAGATTTGAGGATGTATAATTGATTCAAACCGATGGTAAGTTCCAATAGAACATAATATTAAGAAGTGTGTATCGCTCCATTCTAATTGGATATGGGTTGAATATATATAGATGTTTCATCGATGGATTGGCTTGGGCCTCTACCGATCAGTCACTCGAGCAAGCCTTTTCTCAGTACGGCGAAGTTATCTAACCGAAGATCATAAATGATCGCGAGACCGGTGATCCAGAGACTAGCTTCGAATTCATTACTTTCAAGGATGAACAGACCATGAGAGATGCGATAAGCAATGAACTAGCAGAATCTCGACGGACATTGTATTACCATCGACGAGTTTCACTCTCGCGGTGGCAGGGGTGGTGGAGGTAGAGGGGATTCTGCAGTTCTTGTTATGGAGGTTATGGTGGTCGTCGTAAGGGTGGTTACGGCGGCAGTTAAGGTAGTTTACTTTAACGATCTAATTGAGGTTTTTTGATAGTTTACTCTTATTAAAATAATAATAATAAATATATTAAATTGTGTATAATCTTCAAATTTAAAAGGGCAAATTTGGCTATTTAGGCGGTGTGTATTCAATAAAATTAAGATTTAAAAAATTAAAAAGAATGTGCATTTAATAAAAGGTGTATATTTAATAAAAAAGAGTGTATTTAACTATACTCTTAAAATATAGCTATTGTATAATATAATAGTAAGATTTTGTTTTACCTATATAATAATCTTATTTTAACCTGTTTTAAAATCTGTCTAAATAAGCACAATCTCACGAGATATTTTACTAAAATAAGAAAATCATTTTTTAAAAAAATTATATTCTTTCTCACACACTTGATCGGTCAAACGATCTGGAAGGCAGTGATCCACTTGGCGCATACTACTACCGTATGCTTGGAAGCAGACGATAACTGCTCTGTATAAATCTGAGTCTAAAACCCTCGGGGGCGAGATAATTAGTACGCTTGACGGGTATTCCTCCTTTTCTCTGGATCTTTCCTGGTAAAACCCTAAAACCCTTTTCCTCTCTTCTTGTAATTTTGCGCGATTTCTGTGATCGGTTTACGATATTAGCCTGTTGATATTTATGCGAATCAAGTCATAGCTTATGTAAAAAAAAAATTCTTTTTTCTTTTTTTTTTACTTTCCGATTGAAATAACGGGGTGCAATGAGCTCAGTCTTCGTATATTATCTCGCAGATTTCTTTTTTAAATTATTTATTTTAATTTATGTGTAGTAACTGACTGGTTATACTGCTGTAAAAGAATAACCTTTGCCTGACTTTTTTTTTCCTTTGAAGAGTGTATATGGGTTGCCAAATATGAGAAGAAATGCGTCTGGTTCACCTCTTACTGCTCACTGGTTGAAGAAGAACTAGAGTCTAGTCTTAATTTACTTGATTAAAATATAAAGTCGGGACATCCGTCTGAATATTGATAAGAGTTTATTGTGTTTAATCTTCAATATATAAACCTGAAGTGAAATATTGATCTTCCTCAAGGGTTTCTGGAGTATTAATTTTAATTTACTTGATAAACCATAATCAATCTATTCCATGGTGTAGAGCAAAATTGACAGATTGTATGTGTTTGCTTGTAACTTGCCGTTCTAGCCTTATTTTCTTCTACTCTAAATGTGGGCCCTTGCTTCAGGTACATCAATGGCCTTTCTGAACAGAGTTGGCAATGCACTTAAACAAACTGTCAGCAAGCATGTTGTTTCACAACTTCCTACCTCAAATGCTTCACTTTTTCAAGCAATGAGATCCATGTCAACATCATCAAAGCTCTTTGTTGGAGGTGCGGTGGTCTAATGTTTATGATGATTGACCTCTTTCCATCTCCTATTACATATAATGCCATTGTTACTGCAGGTCTCTCCTACAGCACAGATGAAATGAGTTTGAGGGAAGCTTTCGCTCAGTATGGGGAAGTTGTTGAAGGTATTTTCTTTCTAAGATTTTGATAGGATTTTCCCTTTCAAGTTCATTGAAATTATCTGTTGGACTGTTACTATTATTGGAGTTGATAACTTTGAGTTGTAGTCCAGTTGATAAATGATGATTACCAAAATTCCATCTTGGAGATCATTTGGGAACTACTCAGTGGAGTAGCTTTTTAGACTGTTCCCTGTAGTATTAGATGCACAATCTCCTAGCAGTACTGGACTTACTGCATAACTGATGCAACAATTCTTTGACTCCGTAGTTTTTTTCAATCATTCAATCTTATATGCTACTTTTTTTTTTAATCTTTTTCTAAGAATCTAATTAGAAGAAAAAAAAAATTGCAGCTAGAATTATTACAGATCGTGAGACTGGTCGGTCACGAGGGTTTGGATTTGTTACTTTCACGTCATCTGAAGAAGCTTCCAGTGCCATCCAGGCATTTGACGGCCAGGTACTTAATCAGCTTTGTTTTTTCAGACTTTTCCTGTAAGACGTATCAGAATGTAGAAATCAGAATTATTGTTTCTCCATTGGGTGAGCTTTTCACTTTTTGTTCCACTAAAATGCTAAATGGCATGCTGATCATGCTAAATTTTCTCTCTCTCTTGAAATTCCTTGGAAAATTACTAGCAGCAAGCCTGCTATGGAATAAATTAACTATGTAGTGTAAGGCGTTTAAATAAATTTAATTCAGTTTTTCTTGAAGATATCTTCTTAACCATTTATAATTGACTTGAGATGTTTTATGAGATTTTTTTTTTTTATTAAAATTAATGATATCTAGGATCTACATGGGCGAAGGATTAGGGTGAATCATGCTACAGAAAAACCTCGTGGTGGGGGATTTGGTGGTGGGTTTGGTGGGGGTTTTGGAGGCGGTGGATATGGTGGACAAGGTAACTATGGAGGTGGAGGATATCAAGGTGGCAATTACCAAGGTGGAGGTGGTGGATATAGCAGTGGCAACCAATATCCAAGTAGAGGAGGTGGATATGGCAGCCCTCCTAGTGGAGGAGCTGGGGGCTATGGTGGTGGTGACTCTTTACCAGCAGATGGTAACTACAGTGGTGGTGCAAGCAACTACTCTGGTGCTCAAGCTAGCTTCTCCTCCATTCTCAATGACGTGACAACCGGTCCAAGGGAACCACTCGGTGATCTTCAAGATAGCATTGATGACGGAAAGGAAGATTTTGAGGACACGTTGGATGAGAACACCAGGGATGACAACGAGGAGCCGAATGATTATGCTAACACCAGGAGCTGAAGACAAGGCCAATAGTTGGAGCTGTCTTGAAGTGTGAAAATAATTTAATATTTTCTTTATCCAGCGTTTCTGTGGTATCTTGCTTTTTAGCATTTGAATCGAGACTTGTTGCAAGAAAGATGATACAGTAACTATTCCGTACAGGTGGCCTGGATTCAATTTTCTGAATGTTGGCCAACTCTTGTTTACAATTTAAGAGGGAATCTACATGTTATCTGTGTCATTTGATAGCTCTTATATCATTTCAATAGTCTCTGTGCATGATTTTTAATATGATATCTTCTTATTACATCACATTATTACTTCCTTCGAATTATGATCGTATTACATGCAATATTTCTCTGTAAATCCCCACTTGAGGTTTCTCTTGATATTCATACGACACATGATAAGCAGCAAATTTTAAAGAGTTTTTGTGTTGTTATAAACATTCGAACAATTAGTAAGATCCAGAGTATTGAGACATTTATATATTAGACGGATTGTGAGATATGTTGATCTATTATTAAAGTATGTTTCTTATATAAGTAAAGTATGTTAATTAGTTAAAGTATGCTACATTCTATAAACATTTAATCATACTTTAGAAAAATACTCCCTCTGTCCCTCACTAAGAGGGGGTAAGAGGGGGTCTCATTAAAAGGGGGTCTTGCTTTTTGGCACGTGGATTAATGAGTATTATTATTTAATGTGTAGTGAGTAGTTGTATTAGTGGGAGTGTAGGTCCTTTTTTTTTTATATCGAGGTTTCGGGCTTACGCCAGACTAGTCCTCGAGGAAACAGTCCCGGCCCCTCAGAACTGCCTCCAGGTAAACCGCGGTCTTTAACTATTGCGCACAAGGAGTCGATCCTCCACCGAGTTTCAGCCTCCCTCGAGGAAACAGTCCCTGCCCCTCAGAACTGCCTTCAGGTAAACCGCGGTCTTTAACTATTGCGCACAAAGAGTCGATCCTCCACCGACTCCTCCACCGAGTTTCAGCCTCCCTCGAGGAAACAGTCCCTGCCCCTCAGAACTGCCTTCAGGTAAACCGCGGTCTTTAACTATTGCGCACAAAGAGTCGATCCTCCACCGAGTTTCAGCCTCCCACACTGCCGCTTGTAGCCCTCAATATTAATTGTTCCAACATTGCGCTCCGGGGGGGGCTTGAACCTCTGACCTTTCAATCAGGGGCACCTCAATATTGACCCCTCAACCACTGGGCCAACACATCATCGGTTGTAGGTCCATATTTTAATTGTATTAGTGGGTGTGTGGCTTGCTTTTTGGCACGTGGATTATGGAATATTATTATTTAATATGTAGTGAATAGTTGTATTAGTAGGAGTGTAGGTCCATATTTTAATTGTATTAGTGGGTGTGTGTGAATCACATGTGTGTAAAAAAGGACAAGAAACTCTTTGAGTAGGACGCCCAAAATAGAAAAAACCCTCTTTAAATGGAACGGATGGAGTATATATTAACAAACGATAAGCATACTTCAACTATATAACAATGATATTTTACTGTCTCATATAATTAAAGTCTCACATGAAACTTTGTCAAGAAAAAAAAACACTAAATTTTATTCTATATAAGGTTGAACCTCGTGATTAGTTTCGAATAAACCAAATTTATAGACTAAAAAAACCGAACTTTACTTAAAAAAGTTAAAACCACAGAATAATACAAAAATAATATAATCTGACTAGAAATTGTAGGGTAATTTACAAGCCAGAGAAACTGCAATTGCAGAAGCGAACAATTCATTACATCAATACCACTGGCGCCACAACATCAAATAGCAGAAACGCCTAAATTTTCAAGGGTACAATACTTCAAACAGCCCAAAAAGGTTTAGGGACAGTACTAGAATGTATTTCTAACGGCTCCTTTGCTGTTCTATCAAGGTTGTAATCCGCATCATCATCATCGTCGTCTCCATATTCCATCAGCTTGATCAAAGTATCTGTCGTAACATATTAGTCAAAATGAAAGGGCATTTCTTATAAAAGAAACATTAAAAGAAGGGGAATAATGAAGCCTGCAAAAATTTAACATAGATTGGAAGCACTTTTGCTCAAACAAGTAGGATATGATGATACCTCTTGAGATGATAGCCGGAGTAAAAACTTACCAGGGACAAGGGGAGGTATCGATTCTGATCGGTGAGTTCCATTGCTGTCTCCAGCCACTTTAGGTGGTGGTGGGGGAGGGGGTGGTGTTACACTCTTCCACTTGGGAGGTGGAGGGGGCATTTCATTGGACAAAGGATTGACAAGCTTCGTCTGATTTTGCAAATCTGATAACCCTCTTGGACCTACATGTGATGTTAGTTCACGTGGCATTGAAAATTCTGATCCCTGTATACTCTTCTGGGAAAGCATATACCACATCCCCCAAGTTAGCACATATATACACATCTCAAAGAACATGAATATAATAAGACGGCAAAAAAAAAAAAAAACAGCGGACTGCATATCTTATAGTACAGCTTAGGAAGGAACTCGAGCTATATATGGTATATACATTATGTTGTAAGTAGAGCATGACCATGCTCCTAAATATTCAATTATAATATCAATATCAAGCAATAATAAGAAATCATAAGCAATTTTGATCTACGATTAAGAAAAAAATGCTGAAAGTGGTGCACTTGTGCATTTCACTCTACACCATAAACAGCAAAGGAATCAAAGAAAAATCTGGAGTAGCCATAATGAAGAAATGAAACAGCAAGCAGTCTCATTCCACCTCAAGTAGGAGGACCCTGTGAAATATACAAGGGGGGTGCTTGGTTTGAAATTGGGAATCATTGAGGGTCAATTACAATGGGAGTGATTATGATTGAATGGTAGGGTATAATCAACGGGAATGACCCAAACCCCCATACCAAGTAAGAGAAATTAACATTTCACATTCCCATTACCCATGACCAAGCACCCCCTATGGATCCAATATAACCGTGCAGTATCAGCCTGAAAGCTTCATAGAAGGTCAGTGAAAATACCTGGAATAATAAGTAATAAGCATCAGAAGGAAGATACTTCATAAGTATATTCAATAAAAAAGCTATCAAATCAAATGATGTACGCCTGTATTTACAAGTCTGTAAATCTAGACCTTGAGAGTTGCAAGTCAAAAATAAATCATGACCTAATCTAATTCCAAAATGTACAGATTCAGTGTGATTGGGGATAAGAAAAAGGGGTAAATTTTACATATTGGTATTGACCTATTATCAAGAGTGCATTGGAAGATCATTTTCCGAGTATTTCGTAATAATGGCACTCCAAGTAAAGAATGCACATGTTAAACCAGCATTCATCAATGCTTTAAAAGAAAACATCTATCTAGAAGATGAGCAGCAAGGAGCCTAACAGGACAGTATTCCTCAGTTATCCACACTCTTCTCCATAGTCTTACATAACTATTTTAGTTTCTTTTTTCAGATAAAACAGCTATTGACATGATGCAGTTGTGACTGGTAAATATAGAAATCCATAGATTTTATAAAAAAATATTTATAGTCTTAAACTATAAATCCCCCAAAATCCTAATCTCCTCCAGCAATACCCTTTCTAGCAGAAATTGAATTGATACCTGGTTTGGATTTGTTGGCCTATTTGCAGCAACAGGTAATTCCTGAAACTTTCGTTTTTGAGGACGCTTATCCTTTGGAAGGGGGGCAACCTCCACTGGAGGATCCATTCCTGCTGCTATAGTAACGGGGGGTACTGTAGCAATGACTGGAGAAGTTGAGTGCCTAAGGGCTAAGGCAACTTGTTGCAATGGTGTAACTTGTGGATATATTCCACCATATCCAATATAGCTTGTTGAACTGGACAAAGCGTGACTAATAAAAGCAGTATTTGCTTGAGATAGTGCAGGATTTGGCGATCCAAAAGGTTGTAATACTTGACCCTGAGAAGCGACACTGCTCAAACCAGTATTAGTAGATGAACTTAAAGCAGGTATGTTAGTCACTTCTGATCCATTTAGGGGATTATTCGTCCCAGCCTGCAACTGAGGTGGAGGTGGAACAGCACCATACACCTTACATGAAGATACCCTACAGCACACAAAACCATGACAAACCAATTAATTATCCTCTAAAATGTAAAATAATGCTTATATTAATAAAAGAACACTCTTCCCAACAATATGCACTTCATTATTTTCAACTCATTAATTTGAGAAATTTTTTACTCACAATTAAAGAGTCTCCTCTTGCATGGATCAAAGAAGACATCATCTATCACTTACAAATAAATTAAAAAAAAAAAAACCTTAAAAGATATCATACGAATCGTCGAATACATAATGATTATGTAGAGTTCAGATGAAGGCTAATCAGCTCAAATTCTGCCCCTTAGTATTGGCACACAACTCAATCCTCTTAAACATAAGCATGAGAGATACATATAAATATTTACCTAGATGCACCAAACTCAGCACTAATCGTGTCCAACAAATTTTCGGCCAAAAGCTTTGCATGCTCAAGACTCTTCGCATCATTACTCGATAAGAACAAATGCAACGGTTGCTGTGCTTCTGCATGCAGGCAAAGCACATGAAAGATTACAAATTAGCCATGAACAAGACAAATGCAAAAAAAAGTACACCACAACTATGACCTTCAGCCTGCTCATTTTCAGCATATCCAGAACCCTGCCCTCTAATTAAAACAGTTGCTCCTGTTTCATTCATAATGTGGTTTACATACTGGTCCTGCAATTACAAAACCAACCAGCAGCACAAGAAAAAATCTCTCCAGATAGCATGGAGATGTGGGAGAAAGCTTTAGATACTAGAATATCAAAATTATGATAAAAGTGAAAACAAGCTTAATTCACTAATCAGATATAGATAAAAATAAGTATACAGAAGGTTTTGGAAGAATTACATGCATATACTATAATACGAAAGCACAAAATGATCCGTGTAACCAAACAATGATATAATATAAACAAAAATACTGCGGACACATCCGTTCACCAACTCTCCTACCATTCAAGTATCAGGCCATAAAACCATTGATTGAAAATTTGAAATTACAATAATGAGAAATTACCAAAAGAAGGAACAATTTAGAGAAACTTATGAAGGGACATGGAAAAATAGCTAATTATTTTCGACGAAAAGGTTATTTTTCTATGTCTTAGTGCACCATTACTTCCTCCATTTTCACCAAATATCAACTGCGATACCCACTCAAAAAGGAAACAACAACAAACAAGCAAGCAGAGGAAAAAGAAAGAATAAAACAGGGAGAAAAATCAACACTCAAAAAAACAAAACAGAGGACAACTAACAGAGAAAGTAAATGAACCACAAAGGATAAGGCAGCAAATGTGAAACATATGAAGAGAATAAAACTCACATTTGGACCACGGATACGAGTAACGATGTGCACTGATGGGTCAACCTCAAATCCCAAAAGTACGCAGGTATTCAGTAAATGATCAACCTAAGGCATAGCATTTATGAAGTTGGTCAAATGATTCTCAAATCTCAATGATGTATCTATGCAAGGTTCAGAATTACCTTAATCCCACTGTTAACCTTAGCCTGTTTCAGCATTTCTTCCACCATAGCAGCAGCTTGATCAACTGCTAAAATTCTTTCTGCTGTTGTTTCCAACTAAAGCCAAAACATAAAATGTCCTCATAAGAGTACAGCCAAATGGAAGAAAACAAAAACCAAGTATTTAACAGAAGTAACACATTCATAAAATGTTGCCCTAATTATGAAAAATTCAAGTGTGAAGTATGTCCTAGCACAATCAATATATTTGACTATATGACTGTATTAGCAGCGGATTCACTCCAAAAAAATTTAAATGAAGGAAATCACAGAAATACCACACAGAGCTATCAAGAGAACTTTTCAAGCAGACAGAAGATTTATCAATATGAAACCTTCCTGTAGAACATGCGGTACTACAAACCAAATAAGAAACCGCAGTAGAATTCCACTAAGCATAGCCAGAGTAAAATCAAACTACTATAACTTAGAAAACCATAAATCATAAGATGGGTCAACTGAAGAATAGTACTGTAGCAAATTTGTTTTCTATAAGGAAAAAATATATGTCATTGACCCTTTTCATATGAAATGTAAACATTGTTTTGGTTTGAGATTAGCTTGGAATTCCATCTTATTTGTATTACAATGACTATATGGACTGATGCTAAAGAACAGTAGCACAATGGCAGTCTCAAATTCTAGAACAAATCACCTCATATATTCGTGAAATTTGATGAATAAATATAAGATGAGAATAGGAGGATATGGAAAAAGATAGTTTTGGAACCCAGTTTAAACCAAGTATGTGTGTCTGTATTTAGACCAATTTAAATCCAATGACGGTGCCCTCAAAAAGATAATCCACGCACCTTAGAATATCATCACTGGACAATTTGTTTTATAAAGATCAATAACTTAAAAATATTTTGAAGGAAACAGTAAAAACTTTGGAGGATTTCAACAGTGATGTTTTGCAGGGGTTTTATTTTACTCATACACCTTGAAAATTTGAGAATTTAATCATCTACCACCAACTGAAGTTTTATATAGCATGGGTTTAAAATTTCGGAAGCACATGTAAATTCATCTCTATTTAAGTATTTATAAATTACAGCAGATTTGAGTGCTTTAACGATCACACACTTCAGACAAAAACTGCAATAAATAAGTGCTTAAATAGAAGTATTTTTTCACAAAAGTAAATGATTGCCAGTATAATCCTCAATCTCTAATCAACCTTTTTTTTTCTCAGATCATCCCCATAATTAAATACTTACATGTGAGGCTGCAGATATATGAAGATATAAAGGTCTCTCACCATCAGGTGGCGCATTAGGAGGATGATACTTCCCCCTGTATCACATCAAAGTAAATCATACAGAAAACACACAAAGTAGGCCAATATAATAAGACGGCCCGGCCAACTTACCTTGTTATAACAACAGCCCCCGTAGTCCTTTGAATCTGAAAATGTCAGGCAGGTCATCAACACCCAACCAAGAGCAAATAGCAAATTACGAACCACAATAAGAAATTTGTTTCTTCAGAAGTCCTTGGTTGCTCAAACCAAAACATTTACACTTACCTCTTCCTGTGTTTGGCGCTTTGTGAGTTTATAACGTATAGCAGAATCAGCATCATTTATGAAAATTTCTCTAGCTATTAGTTCATCGTGAATCTTTGGCTTCAATTGAGAAAGAAAGTGGTTTTAAAATCCAGAATTGTATCCAGGGACTGTGAGCCATATCACAAAATGAGTAACAACATGAAGAAAAATTCACCATTGCAATTAAAACAAAAGAAATTGATAGATGAGAAGGCAGGAATTTTTACGCAAATATACTATTAGATGCTACCCACTTTCCTAACCATGATACATGTTGATGACAAAGTTACAGTACTATATGTTATGCTGTGCGCATTTAATTGTACCCTCGAGCAATTCACAGCAAAATGATGAGAGTTTCACTTCATTTAAAGCAATAATTAAGCACTGAAAGTGAATAATACAACTAGGATATTATAATGCATGCATGGGCCATGGGGAAAAAACATGAGAACACAATCATATCTCAGAAAAAAAAATCAAGTGCCAAAATGAGAGATATCCTTACTTGGACTAGCTTTTGGACAATGGCAGCAGCATGCAGCTGTAATGGCACTGAAGCACTTGCGGCGGGGTTGGACTTGAAGTAGATAAAGGGATTGCAAGAGAAGCACCAGCCACTGCAGAGACATTAGGCAAATTTATCCCTTGAATATATCCCATGTTTACTAATGGAAAAATCCCTGGAACTGCTTTTACAGCAGTAACCAGAGACTCGTCCGGCTGATCCCACTTTCTCCTTTTTCTACAAAAACAGCTTACAGATGTTAAACCAAAATCTCATTTGTCTATTTATCACTAGTGGGCTATATTTTGGAGGGATGATGGTTAATGTAGGACCTCCAGACCTATTGAATTGACCAATAAGATTAAAATTATCAAATGAAGGGAATGGAAATTTTATTTTACATGTCTAATTTTTAATTTTCACTGACAATTGAAATTTATTCAGAAATAGAGTTCTTAAAAGTTAAAACAGACTAAATAAATTATAAACTACAGTTCTCTATTTTTCTCATTCGTTGAATCAACCTTCTCTGATATTAATGCTTAATTATGCAGCAGTAGATTCATCAGACTCGTAAGTCAGATCGCTAAAAGTGTAAAAAAGATAAGAATTAAAATTCCTTGTGATAGACTAACAGAAGTTTATGATTCATTTGCTCATTGTCCCACGACAAATATACATCAACATGATTCCAAGAATGAGCTATAAAAGCATTCAGCCTAGAAAAGAATATATATATAAACGATTAAAGAGTATCTCCAAAAGAATCAGAGCATAGCACCTCTGTTTCGTCATTGATGAATCAGATTCAGATACCCTAGCATATCTGTCCTCCGTCATTGATCAATCAACCCTTTTCCTACTGGATTGATTGAACTCGATCAGCCTTTTTCCTCCTCAAATCCTTCTGTTTCAGATTGAAATTGCGCTTCTTTTACCTTTACGCGTGAAATTGTACAAATATTCGCGGGTTTTTAACTTTTATCGACAAGTAGGATCCTGAAGAGAGAGAATCTTGGACAATATCGAGGAATACAGAGAGCGTAGGGATGCACGTGACTTGTCCGTGCTAATTCTTATGTGGACAGTTTTCACTAATGGGCCTTTTATATGCAACTGGGTCCGCTTATTGTTTTTATGGGCCAAATTTCTAATGGGCCTTTATATATTACTGGGTTGGGTATTATTTATATAGGCCAGTGGTCTTCTAGTCCAGTAAGTAAATATAAGAAAACCCAATAATGACTGAAATTCATTTTTTACTAATTTTCGTAAAAATTGATAAAAAGAGGAGAGGTTATCCTATCCAATATCCCCAATTCTGAGAAAATTCTGGCCTGCTGACCTCTCCAGTTACTCTCTCTCTCTCTCTCTCTCTCTTTTGCTTCAGGTACTATAATGTTGCGTGTATGTATGTGTACGAATGTACGTTTCGTCGTATATGTAGGCTTATTTTGTGTGTGTTCGAAATTGGTGCTGTTTGGAACTAGAAATGCTTCTTGAATATTGTTCTGATACTTCCTATTTGAACGCGTGCTGTTTGGAAAGTTAATTTGTTGAAGTTTGTAGGCTAAATGATCATTACGAAAGATTTATGCAGTTTTTGGATGGCGCGGTTAAGTAAATGAAAATGCTTGGCGTGTATGATGAAATTCTTGGTCTGTGCTTAATTTAACTTAATTGACTTAATGCGTTTGGTAAGATTCAAAGTGGGAGATTAGTGATGATAATATGATCTAATTAGAGGCTTTTCTTCAGCATAAACTTTAAAACATGTACAATTTTTTACACTTCAGGGAGCTTTTGAATTCTGGGTAGCTGAATAATTGGGCTCTGGTGAGCAATGGGGTCACCTTTTGGAGCATCGGTACAGTCCAGGTGATGATTATTTTAGTATTTCTCATTTGGGTTACCTCTGTGTGTGTATGTGTGTGTGTGTGTGTGTGTGTGTTTATGACCTATTTTATTTCCAATAATTTGATTTTGGAGGCTAATAAGTAATAAAAATGTGTTTTGGCTTCAATTTTAGTTGCCTGACGTGTCCATTTCTTGGGGAGGTAAATGGTATGCGTGTTTCTGGGGTTTCTGCACCTCGAGTTGCAGTTGTGAGGAAGGTTGTGGAGTGCAAAGAGTCGAGAATCGGGAAGCAACTGATTGCAGTACCGTCCAATGTGACTCTCACAATGGTTGGCCAAGATATAAAAGTAAAAGGCCCCCTAGGGGAGCTTGGTCTTACTTATCCACGAGAAATCATGCTTGAAAAGCAAGAGTCTGGAGCTCTCAGAGTGAAAAAGACTGTGGAAACAAGAAGAGCGAACCAGATGCATGGATTGTTCAGGCAACCTCTCTATTTCAACTATATTGTTGATACCCCTAACTGACTCTTGCTTTTGTCTTTAAATTGATGCATGATTTACTACTTATTGTGTTAATTTAGGATAGATTTCTGTGCAATATTACTAGAATAGAATTCGAATGCAATTGATTCTTCTTCTTAAGCTGTAGGAAGTTAATACAGATGATTTCGCTCTTTTCTTATTTACTGTGAGGGAAATAAAATATTTGTAAACAACTGAAAATTTGATGATGGGGTAACTGACTGATATGATTTTGTAATACCTCTAATTTGTCATCCTTCCTACTGGCTGTTGGATATGACTTCAGGGTATAAAAATATGTAGATTTGCTTCATAAACTGGATATACAATGCAAATGAAATCACCAACCCAAATCTTTCAATAGATGATTATTTCTGAAATGGAGAAAGATGACAAAAGGCTCAAGTACATCAATGGGAAAAAGACTCAGCAAATATTACATTTCACTCTTTTCCTTTCTTTGGGTAGTACATCAATGGGCCTTTTGCTGCATGTTAGATTGGGTAGTTACCATATTTCCTGAAGCACATGCAAATGTCATCTATGATATGAATCACGCAGTATGATTAGAACCAACCAATCTGAAAGGCTTCTAGGAAATCATGTTGATGTTCTTACTAAACAAGAAAACTATTATGGTTCCTTAGTTTTAGCATATGTATGATAACCTTCCTCTTTCATCACTTGAGTAACCCTTTGAGTACATTTATACTGGGTACAAAATATTTGAAAAAAAGTGCCTACTATAGGCTTATTGCCCTGGTGTTTATTTATTTCAGCCGACAACAATTTTTATTAACATACTATAATTTTTGGCTTTCTTGAACCATTACCTTAGTTTGAAATTCTTGAAATCGTGTTTTAACTTTTGTAAAAGTAAATTTTACTCTGCACATAGTGCACCATCCAATGTTGCTTTTTGGTATTGCAGACTGTTTGTTATGTGATGCCTTTTGTTTAGTTTATCTATAAAAAGCTAGATCACCTTTTTTAAACTTAAACTTCTATATCTTCTCCCTTCTAGCAGCTTTTATTTCATAAAGGGATACTATATCTGAATAATGAATTCTTAACAAAGATATTTTATGTACATGTTGCTTGTTCCTGACATGATTTTATGCTCTTTAATTAGTTTTATAGAGTTGCGTTTGTAATCTTTACTATCTTAGCAGGACGCTGACCGACAACATGGTGGTGGGTGTTTCTAAAGGATTTGATAAGAAACTTCAATTGATAGGCACAGGGTATCATGCTACAGTTGAAGGAAAAGACATAGTTCTTAATCTTGGCTTTTCTCATCCGGTTAGAATGGCAATCCCTGCTGGTCTGCAGGTGAAGGTGGAAGAGAACACGAGAATTACTGTTAGCGGATACGATAAATCTGAAGTTGGTCAGTTTGCTGCTTCTATCAGGAAGTGGAGACCTCCAGAGCCATACAAGGGTAAAGGTGTGAAATATTCTGATGAAATTGTAAGAAGGAAAGAAGGTAAAGCTGGCAAGAAGAAATAAGCAAACATTACACTTTTGACATTAATTTTGTACGTATTTCGTTATTTGTCCATATAAGTTGAAGATACAGCACATGTTGCTTCAGCGACTGTAAGAACTAGCTCATTCGTGGTTAGTTGTTCGTTCGTTTCGGTTCCTGATTTGTCCTTGGGAGGCATATGTCTGCCTGAGAGGTTCCTCTAATATCCTGAGATGTCTGATTTGATCTTGCCTGTTGAATTTAAATTTTCTTATGATTGATCATTGAACAGTTGATGGAGTTAAGATGTAATGTGAGAGAAGTTGCAGTTGAAAAAGATGTCAATAATTATGTGGATTTAATATAAATGAAAAGCTGATGACTTATAACAGTGAAATAAAATTGAATTTTATAGGGAGAAATCTATAATATGTGTAATTAGAGGAAATGACAATGTTGCCCTCTAACTCTAGTTTCATATTCATTGTATTGGTGGGCAAGGTAGGAAAAAATTCATTTGCTTGGAGATGCGGGGTATCGAACCCCGTGCCTCTCGCATGCAAAGCGAGCGCTCTACCATTTGAGCTACATCCCCAATTTAAATTTTTTTAAATAATTAATATATATATATATTATTATTACTTAAAAAGTATTTGTTTGACAAAATATGGATTTTAATTTATTGTTTTCACTAAGTGAAAATGTATTTGAATGGTATCTGGTGGAAGTTAACAGGCTGTACATAACTTATTATAGGAGTATTACTTTAACACATTTCATAACCCGTCTCACACACAGAACTAATGCCTCAAGTCAAATATTAAACGTTATATGCAATTGGTGCAAATAGTCATTTGTAGTATAATGGAAGAGTAACAAGTGGAGTATATTTGAATTCAGACCGTTAATACGAGAATGTCATCCTCTGTGATGACAATTTATTACTTAGTTTAATTTGTTTATATTTAAATTTACTAAATGTAAAGTTTAATTTTTTTATATTTAAATTTACTAAATGTAATAATTAATTATTTAGAAAAATAATTTATTATAAAAAAATGTGACAATTCCTTATCCATTCAATTATTTCATTTTTTTACTTAATTATCATAACAAAACTTTTGGCGGTTACATGTTGTGGGCGATACATATTTGATAGGTTTTTGTTACTGTATAATAATAATTACTTAATTAGGTGACTTATTGAACTCAATTTTCTACTATATATTATCAACACCAGACAGAAGGATGACATTAAATTAAGACAATAAATTGGCAACAGTGTATATATTATATATACTAATTATATAATATATATTAAATTTTATAAAAAAAATATATATAATCGGGTACCCGTGGGTATTTTATGCATTACCTGTACCGTCCCATACCCTAATGATATTTTTCACAACTACTCGTATCTATCTCAAACCCGTTTACAACTATCCGTACCCTACTCATTAGGGTTTGGGTAGATCGGGTACCAGGAAATACCCATCTCATTGTCATCCCTAGGCAGAGAAAGATAATTAGATCATGATTATTAGATTATGAATCAAATAATGTCACTTGAACAAGAAAACTACCATAATAAATGACTTATATTAACTGCAACATTTTAGCACCCCCACCTATAGGAAACATCACAACGATCTTTATTGGAATTTTGGATTGTAAGTATTTTATTTTAATCACACACTAAAACTATCTAACATAATTGTACACTATTTTTTAAGTGTATTTTAAAAAAATCATATTTTAACTATTAATAAGCATATTATATCTATATAACAAATAATTATACTTTAACAATTGGTTGACCTGTCTCACTATCCATCAACTCATCTCACAAGAGAATCTCTCGTTTGCTTTCTAGAATAATTTAAAATAAAATAATAAATATAAAACATATTAATAATTTATATTGAATAAAATGGCGGCGGGAAAAAGCTCAACATGAAATGCAATTTGGAGGCTTTGTTTGGCCTTAGATTGGCCTCGGTCGTCATAAAATATAATAATCTATAATAAATTAATATATATTTACTTACATACAAAATACTCCTAAAAAACATAACTACCTTCAAACAAATGATATTTATTTATAATACTAAAATAACATAATTACCTTCAAACAAAGGATATAGTTTACTCCATAAGTTAGTATTTGGTGTTTTGTGTTTTCGGTGCACAATATGTATACGGTATAAAAGTTTACTTTAAAAAATATATTTTTAATTAATTTTTATTAAAAATAATAATTGGAATATGAAAAATATAAATATTTGATTAAAAAAATTAAATTTTGATCAATACTATAAATATGTTTTTTTAATCAAACATTTTACTCTGTTCGTATCAACGTTCTGAATGAAAAATGTATATCCATGTTCCATAGACTCTTTAATATATAATTTTAATTTTTTCGAGAAAAAGAAAAAGAAAATAATACTATCAATTTTACTCTAGATGTTAGGTTGAAGCATGGAGGACCTGATTAAAAAAAAAAAAAAAAAAAAAAAAAAAATAATAATAATAATAATAATAATAATAATAATAATAATAAAAAAGAATATTACTATCAATTGCACTACGGATTCGTAGCATAGAGGACTTAGTTAACGTTGTGTTTTAATTGGGTGTGCACTTCTTAAACGGCATTTTGATCGGACATGTCGTCATTTTTTAAGTGATAATTAGTTTGGATAATATATTATAAATTTTGTATCCAAGGCTAATTATTTGAAGTACATAAATACTTATTTAAATCGAGTTTACGTTATATAACGTATGTAAACTTAATTACACATGTAAAATTATTATTTAAATACTTAAATTATAGTACTTTCCAAAATTTAAAAAAAATTACTTTCAAATTTTTATAAATCTTAATTTTTCTATTACTCTTTAATACATGAAAAATTACTATTTAAAAATATGAATTATTACTCTTCAAAAAGTAATTTTTTATATATTAAATAAAATTTCAAAATTCAATTCTACATTTTATAAATTATTTTATAAACCCGACATACATTATGAGAAAGCATAAAAATACTTTGAATAACAAAATTTTAAATAATTCTAAAAAATAACAATATAATATCAATAATAAATTTATAAATATCAACATTGATCTATTTACCTTTTGATATTAATAATAAGATTAATATACAGTATGAGACGAATGAATTTATTATTAAAGATTTATATTAAAGGATAATTTATTAAATTGAATAGTTCATAATTATCAAAGAAATTGAATATTGATTCAATATTGGAATATAAATTGTTCCGATCATTTTAGAGTCAATAAAAATATATTCAAATATTAATATATAATGCATTTTCTACCAAATAATAATGTATTGGAAACAAATTTATTTTTAGAGTGAAAGGTTATATATGATGATATAGTTGTTTTACACCGTAAAAGATTTAATTGAACACACTTTATTTATTTTGTCATAAAATTTTTATTCAAATATTTCATAATTTTTTTAAAAAAAATAATAATAAAATAAGGGAGTATAGATGTATCATGAGGGAGGGGTTGGTAAGTTCGTGGGATGGATGGTTAATTCTAACACTTTTGCAAATATAGTTCTAGAAAAAGATAAACCTATACACGCGCTACCTCAAAAGCGTGGCCGAACCTTGCAACTCCGTAAACATAACATCGCGTGAGAACCACATCTCCAACGAACGGTGGTGATTCTTGGAGACAAATACACGCCAACGTATCTCTGCTTCGAAGATCCAAGCCCACAGCCCGGAGCCTGACCTCAGGCTCGGACCGAACCTAGAGACAATTTCCCAATTAAAATTTTATTTAATCTTCTGCATTTGATGGATTTATTTGCAAGTGCTTGTCTGAGAAAACAAAAACCATCCTTCTCAGTTCTCTGTGTAGAGAGAGAAAGTGAGCAGTAAGCAGTGGACAGCAGTCTGTAGGGGACCTATAAGTACACTTTTATGTATGTATATGTAGAGAGAGAATGGGAGGAAATTTCATTAGGAGTTGAGGCTGAAGCTAACCAGCACTGTTTGATATCCATTCCAAGAGTTATTATTTCGCATTTCAAAGTAAGTTCGAGATATACATTTACACGCACTGGCACACGTACTCTCAATTATTTTACTCAGATCAACACTCTGCTGCTTCTCTTACTTGTACGTTGCACTAGGTTGGAATTCTTCTTTAATTTTTATATTGTACCATCTGTAATTGAGCTGGATTGTCCTCTTTTGCACTTAATTTACTCGGTATGGGGCTGTACACAGTTCTAATGAGATTTTGTTGTGGTTTGTGGCGATTTTATGTGAAGTTTTTTAGCATGCAGAACTTTTTAGGTTTCCTCTTTGTGGATGATGGGATAATTTGGTTGTGCCCTAATTTTTATTTTGTGCATGGTTAGTTATGTGGTCAAATTTGCTTTTGAGAAGAAAATTGAAGCTAAACAATGGAAATAGGGTTTTATGGCCTTAATTTAGAGTGGCAATTGGGTATTGTAATTATTTTAAGTAAATGAGATTATCCTCAGTTTGACATTTTGAATTTCAGTCTTTTTTATTTCTATGTCTAATAAGGCCCATGTTTTTTTTTTTTTTTATCTGATTCTCTTATAAGATCATTTACAGTTTATCTGTTCATGTTTAACAGGGATTTCTAGACATGGTTTAGTAAACAGGGACTTAGTTGATCAATTTAGTGAGCATGGTTTGATTGAAAGTGGACTTCGAAAAGATTATTTATGGTTAGACGAGATCAAGGCTATACTTTACAATCCAATAGTTGTTCAGCAGTCATCAATTGCTGGAAGGATCCTTTTGTCCTGTCTTGTGTTTTCGACGGAGTAGCTTCTTTAAGTCAAACAGAGTGCAGTTCCCAAACCTTGTTCAGTTCAGCAATTTAAGCTTGTCAATGTGCAGATGTTGCAGCGTCAAATTATGTTTAAACAGCTGCAGGAACTGCAGCGGAGACAGCAGCTTCAGGATTTGGGTGGAGGCAGAAATCAGGATTATGCGTCATTGAAACAAGCTTCACCCATTCAGCTTGCCCCTACAGTTGACGGGTCACCAATTCACGATTCACAAATGCTTATGGTTGATAGTACTCAAATGATGCAACAAGATGAATCAGGCATTTTTCAAGGCTTCCCCAGTGGATTAGTTCTTCCACAAAGTCATAATAGTAATACTTTGGGTTCTATGGGCCTATCGCCTCCACAGTTTGGCATGTCTATTTACAATGCTCCTCTGAATACGGATATGAATTTAAATCTATATTCTCATCTCCAAGATCCATCTAACCATTCTGTAAATCGTCTGACCAAAAACACTAACAGCTTTTTAGGGATGTCTTCTATGCATCCATCAGTTCTAGCTAGCTCATTTATGGGTCGACAGGACAATTTTTCTTCTGACCAGATTAGCATGCCAGATGGGTCATCGCTACCCAATCAAGTGTTTCAAGAGAAGAATTTATTTGGACAAAATTCATTTCAAAATTTTGATGGTGACCTTTCATCTTTGAACTATTCCCCACAAGGAATTACAACGACGAAGAATACATCAATTGTGGAATCCGAGGGGAGGCATGACGATACTGGTTGGGCTGGTATTTCTCTAGGAAGAGCATCGAGGAATGGGATGTCTGAGACTGATGCCTCTTTAGATCCACTGGAACAGAAGATCTTGTACAGTACAGATGACCACAGCTGGGAATCGTCATTTGGCTCAAGCAGCAAAATGGGAGGTTTTGAGAGTACAGTGGAAAACCCATCATTCATGGACACGTCCCTGTCAATTCAAAGTGGTAGCTGGAGTGCTCTGATGCAGTCTGCAGTGGCAGAGTCTTCGAGCAGTGATACTGCAGTACAGGAGGAGTGGAGTGGGCTGAGCTTCCAGAACCCAAAACCATCTTGTGACAATCAACTCTCAAATATTAATGATAGTGAAAAGCAGAAAAATAATTGGGTTGATAGAAACATGCACAGTGTCTCCTCTCCAAGTTCAGAGCCTGAGCAGGTGCTTCAGAAATCTAGTATGAAGTGTAGTTTCCCTGGTTTTCAGCAATCAGGACACCAATATCTTAAACAGAATGAAGAATTTCAGTCCATGAGTTCCCATTCCACTGGCCAACACTCACGCAGTAGTAATAGCCACTTGGCTGATTATAACTCTCACCTGAATTATCCCACAGGAGGGAGTCAGCTGGCTCAAACATCTTCACAATCAGAAGGTATGTTGTCTGCTCAATATATGGAAAACTTGCAAAATGATTTGCATCTGCCTATGTCGTGTCATCCAGAAATGAAGAAAAGCCTGCATTAACTTTTGGTAATAAAATGCCATAAGTTTTCTCCTGTTATTTTATTTTTTATTTTTGGAAATTTGTCGCTGAATTCAAGGTTTATGAGATTGCTTAGAATCTGATTGGTGATTAAGATTGACAGAAAGTGATAGCTTATAACAGTGTCCATTTAGAAGCCAATCTGATGTTTGGTCTTTCTTTGGTTAATTTTGTATTTTAAATCCTTATAGATATCCAACATCCCCTTATAAGGACCTTAATGTTGTTTACAACTTTCTAAACGTATAATAGATTATGAAAATCATAGGTGTTCACTTCAAGGCAGAATAAATATGAAGTTTTTGTTTGATGCAGGCCATGGATTGAGAGACACTCTCTGGCTCCAAGGAATTTCATCGAATTCATTTGATCAGGTGGATTAGACAAGTCTTCGTCCCTGCAAGATTTGTCTATTTGTTTTCATTAAACTTGAAAAGGGTTCTCTATATACTCAATGCAGTCATAATCGTTCTATACAACCGCATGACAATATTAGTGGCCATGAGTAAAATTAAAATCCTTTTTAAGAGTCAAGACACTTATAATCAGAAATTAAGATACTCTACAAAATTAGTTATACATGGCAGAATTAAGTTCTGTTCCTGCTGAAATGTTAATAATTGTTGATTACATTTATCTCTTTTTACAATTGAACCAGCTGAATATCCATGGGTGTTCTCTAGAATCACAGAAGATGGATTCCAGAGAGAATGTTGAACCCATGTCAACTCATTTAGGTGCTTCTTCAGATACTCTTGGTCAAAATGTGACTGCTCCAAGGTTATTATAGTCTACAAGATGCTAATCATTTGTTTTTGCTTAAAAGCCTCGCCTCAATGAAATATCATTCACTGAAATTTATATTGCTTCGTTTGCTAAACAATTCAACAGTTGTCCTGATTCACGAGGTTTTGAATTTAGACCGGGGCCTGCAGATTCTGGGACTCCACAGTCTTACTCATTTTTCCCATCTTTGTCAATGGTGGGTTAAAATAAAAAAATGTGTATGTTTTTTATTGTTTATCTTGACTGATTCAAGGGACTCTAAGCTGGTGATTACATTTATTGAAATCCTTTGCAGTTCCTGGATAATGATGTTAACTTCCTAAATGCAGGGTAACTCAAGTGCAGTATCCCTTCCAAGTCATTATGAGAAGGATTATATTAATAATCAGCAACCAGCTCCAGGACCAAGTCACATGACTGCTAAACACCCATCTTATAATGCTTCTTCCTCACAAGTAAAATTTCAACAGAGAACTACTGATTCGGGTGGTTCAAGATACCCCCTCTTGGAGTCTGCAGCGGTCACTCAATCTTCAGGGGCATCTGCTTTGTCACAACGTGTAAATTTTCCTGCGGGGCTTCCAACTGCATGGCCAGATATTACCACTCAGAGAGATGTGTCGTCCCCAAAAACTAACCAGTTGTCTTCCAATATGTTCCAGTCCCCTGGTTCAGGTTCTTGCAGCGTAGAGAACAGCTTGGGGGCTCCATATGAGCAGCCCAACCAAAGCTGTAATATACAAGAAAGTAGTGCAGGATATGAACAGCGACTGCAGAAGGTTAGTTTTGTCCATGAGGGCCCAAATGAAATGGACAATCCAACAACACCAAGCAGAAACAGTGATGCACAATATCCTTTGAGACATCATATCTCAGAAGTAGATAGTGTCACATCAGGTTCGTTGATGTCTCATACAACCCAGCTGCCCCTCGCTCGAGCAGAGCAGAAAGATGATATAACACACAATGTTCCTACTAGTGATTCCAGTGCCTTCGGCCATTCCTTACATCAAAATTTGTCATTGCTGCACCAATTGAATTATTCAAGAAATGATCTGACTGATTTTGGTGATAGGTTTCCATTTAAGCATGAAAACATTGATTATCAGCAGGCAATTGCGAAAGCAAGAGGGCTGATGTCGAGTGGGCAAAAGCTTGTTGTCCAAGATAAAGTAAAAAGCGATCAGGGCGCAATGCAGGTCAGTGCATCTTCACCTGGTGTTAATAAGGGATGGAATTTCTCACAAGAGGCCATAGTAGATCAGTCAGGGAAGGTTTCATCAGCAGCTTACTTTCAGAACTTCCAACAGATGAAGATGTTAGGTCAGGATGACCCTCAGAATAATACAATTGTGAGCAATCAAGCTTCCAATTTAGCACATCAGTCTCAGATCAGTTTGCAAATGGCCCCATCATGGTTTAAGCATTATGGAACTTTGAAGAATGGACAGGAGTTACCGGCCCAAACATTCTCTGGATTAAGTGTTGGAAAGCTACAAGAAAATAGTTTGATTATGCAAGTCAATTCCGTCAACGCTAGTCAGGGAAGTGGCATATGGCCATCTCCAGCTACCGCTTTGGTAGCAAGCACACAGTTATCACCCTCGAGTACATTGCCTTCAGATGTCATGTATCAGAACTTGTCTGTTTCTAAACTTAAGAAGCGTAAATCTTCTTCTTTTGACATGGTACCATGGCATAAAGAAGTTAATCATGAGGCACCAATGCCTCAAAATATCAGGTATCACCTTTTAAAGCTAATTAAATAATGAAGCTTTCTGCTAGATGGATATGATTCTTATTCTGTCTCCATCAATGCGATAAATGATTGCTATTGCGTAATTCTATTTTCCCTTTGCTAAATCTCTTTTTGATTGACAGTGAGGCTGAGTTTGAATGGGCACATGCTTCAAATAGAAGGCAAGAGGTGGGGCCAGTCTCCGTTTTTAATACAATGTTATAAACATTTCAGTGTAATATATAAAAATCCTTTTTACTGAGACATCCTATGTTACTAGGCCATGAACGAGGCTGAAATTGTTGATGATGTGCACCCTGTGGTTCGCGCAAAAAGACGACTTGCTTTTACAACTCAGCTTATGAAGCGGGTGTTTAGACCTGCTCCAGCAGGTATTCTCTTTGAAGAAGTAAGTTCAAGCTGCAATTATCTGGCATATTCTGCTGCAAGATTAGCATTGGGGGATGCTTGTAACCTGATAACAAAATCACCACCATCAGATTCCAGTGACGTGTAAGAATTGCTTTTGGAAGTTTATTCCTTTTATTTATTTATTTTTAATTTCAATAGAACGTCAACCATAATTTTCAGTTTGTCAATTCAAAAACTATTACGAGCCAGTTTTCCTTACTTTTTCCGTTTATGGCCAGTTCACCTGATAAGTTAAAGACTTCAAGCAGAACTACTGCTTGTAATTTCTCTAAAGTTATGGAATGCTTGATTGGTAGGGTGAAGAAGCTTGAAGGTGATCTATCAAGGTAAGAACACGCGAATGTTATTCCTTGAAACATTTCACTTATTCAATTTGCATGAATATGAATTAAATCGTCAAGATTTCCTTGCTGAGATCAAATCGAGCTCACACAGGCAGCATTAGTTGATTTTCACCTATAAGGGTTTTCTGGCGTACACAGAGAACTAGTTCCTAAGTTAATTGTAATTATGATTATTACAATGCATCTTGCTGAATTGCAAGATGTCAGGATTTGGTTGTAGTTCTAGAGAGATTATCTAAATATGATCCACTATACATTTTAGTCAAGCCATACCTTTTCTTTTAGGTTGATTTGATCTTGGTTCGTTTGAAATCTTCTGAATCCAAGCATGACATTTTATTCTGCCCTCATGAAGGAAAGGTATTAATTATGAATGTGTTGGTGCAGGCTGGATCGAAGTTTATCAATTGCCAGCATCAAACTGGAAATTCAAGAACTGGAAAAGTTCTCGACACTTAATCGTTTCGCAAAGTTCCACATCAAGGCGCCCCCAAATACAATTGATCCGGTATCATCTTCAGCCCTTCCAACAGTGCCGAAAACCGCCCCTCAACTATATGTAATAGCAGTTCCGATGCCTGATATATTACCAGAAGGGACAGATTGTATTCCCTTATCATAGATAACCTTAATTGCCCATTTACTCCCCATATCTTTTCCATCTTGGAGCAAACTTTTACACTCAGGGAGCAATGAAAGTGGGCAGTGGAGGAAATGCACCATCAGATCAGTCAAGTTAGGTCAGTGAATCTTCTTGAATTATAAAGGGCCCAGTTCTACATTTCTTGAGGTAGGATATATATAATATAAATATATATTGGTATCGTTTAATAGCATAAAAGATTCAAGGAGGATTTAGGAGCAGGTCCCTTAACTTCACAGGTTAGTTCAACTATGGACTTGTTCGGTTTTGTTATAGTGTACATGATTGATCTGCTTTTATATGATGATTATGTAGTATTACTTTAGTTTAGTCTTTATTTCTTGCTTGAAAAAAAAAAAAAAAAACTCTTTCCACGTCTTCAATGGCGGATTTGGATTCCAGCAAGTCTTAAATGAGAAGAGTAGCATAATTAGTAGCCTTCTTAACTTGGCATTGCAATGAAAGAGCTTGGGTGGGCGATTCCACCTTTTGCCCAAAGTAGCCTTCTTAACTTGGCATTGTCATGAATTAATTTTTCGCATGCATGTGATAATATTGTCATCTCTGTTCTATTGTTAGTCTGTGACAAAAAAATCAAAATGTACTTTTAAGAAGCTTCCAAACCCTTTCCAGATTTTAATAATTACTATTATGTGAAGTACGAGGTTCTTCCTTTTATCCTTTATGTTATGGCCCTCAAGAGAGAAAGTAGTGTAGTATGCAGTACTAGAACGTGACAAAAAAAAATATTGTCTTTTAGTTGGATCTATAAGTGCCACTGATACTGAACTACAGGTCAGCAAATCCAAGATCTTGCTGCTTTGAATAACTGGGCATGATTCGTCTGTCCAGTAATCAGCATCTGATGCAATCATGTGTGAGAAAGTGATGAGAGAGAGAGAGAGAGGAAAAGACAAGTTTATGCCTTGTTGCACTCGTGCTAAGATCAAGTTATATTTATCCTTTGGAAGATCCACATTATTATTAAAGAAAACGGTCTAAATAGGAAAAATTACTATTGTTGGCGGGCCTGACGGCAATGGGCTTTTCATTCAGAAGACTTTATTGGGCTTCTTAGAGCAGCCCAATACAAAGGGGGTCATTACAAAAATCTACAAATCTAGAATACAGGATTATGTTACAAAATCGTACTTGTGCTATTCTTTCAAGGAATTACCTTAACTAATTTAATTTATATAATATCATGCGACAAAGAATCTGGAAGAACCATATGGTTGAAATGCCAGAAAAAGTACCATTCATCTTGTTTGATTTCAAAAATCTGCAAAAATATAAAATCAATTAAGCTTTTCAAACACTTCCAGATGCAGGCCATTACAACAGAAACGTTGAAAAATAATGACTAGTTCAAGAAAGTCATAATAATCACACAAAAACTGTTCCCATATAAAAACAAATACTAAACTTGATCGGTGACGCCTTGCTGCGGATATTTTGATGCCAAAAAAGACATCATAGACCAATGTATATCAACAAGGATACATTGAGAGTGTTCAAGATCAAGGGAGAATAGTGGGATGGGCTCCTCAGCAACAAGTTCTATCACATCCATCTATTGCTTGCTTTATAAGCCACTGTGGTTGAAATTCTACCATGGAAGGCATTGGCAATGGCGTCCCTTTTCTTTGCTGGCCGTATTTCTGTGACCAGTTCATTCACCAGACCTACATTTGTGATGAGTGGGAGATTGGATTAGGTTTAACCAAAGATGGCAACGGAATCATCAAATGAGAACAGATAAAAGATAAGGTGAACCATCTTCTCAGGGATAAAAGCTACAAAGATAGAGCCTTGAATCTTCAAGAAAAGGCCATCGACAGTGTCAAAGGAGGACGCTCTCACAAGACTTTTCACAGTTTCATAGAATGGGTGAAGAATTACTGAGTAATTCCATCAACATCACAATGTGTGTTTCATAGTTCAATGTTTTCTCAATAAACTCTCCTGTCACAACATAGTAAACTTTTACATGAATGATTTAGATAATTGCACAATATGTTTCGTCCTTTTACAATTTTTGGCTGCATAAATGACATCCAAATGGGACAATATAATGGATAATTATCCAAGAATAAAATTTGAATTGTTTTAAGACAAGTCAAACTAAGTGACTCTATGCATGCAGAAGTTATCTGAAGCAGAAATTTTTTATCTACTATAATATTACTAGTCTCATATAGTTGCGAGAAATGATTTATAGAACAATAAAAATGTCTATTTCTCGATACTCTTCCTATAATCTAGATATAACCATACGTAAACTGTCATATAGACACTGTTCCATTAAAAACAAGAACTAAACTTGATCAAGGACTCTCTATAAGGAGAGTTATATGCCATTTTTTGAAAAAACAGATTGCACGATTAATAAAAGATAAAAGCCGGCAAAACTCTTACAACAAACCCGCTGCCGATCAGCAACTTTGTCAGTAAACAACAGAAGAATACACGACTTTCAAGGTTGTCACAAGAAAAATAGACAGAGAGATAATCTAAATTAATGTAGGCAGAAGATGTAAGAACTAAACAATAAGGACAAACCACTATACATAAGGCAAAAGGAAGTATATGATTCCAATGCCGGCATAGAGGAATTGAAAAGATCTATGTTGGTTTCTTTTTATTTTCTAGCTCATGCCACCTACAAAACCAAAGCTGAAAGTGAAACTGGGAGATCATGTTACAAAATCGTACTTGTGCTATTTTTTTAAGGAATTAACTTAACAATTTTAATTTATATAATATCATGCAACAAGAATCTTGATGAACCATGTGATTGAAATGCCAGCAAGCGTATCATTCATCATGTTTGATTTAAAAAAATCTGCAAAAATATAAAATCAATTAAACTTTTCAAACATTTCCAGATGCAGGCCATAACAACAGAAAACATTGAATAAAGAATGACTAGTTCAAGAAAGTCTTAATCACACAAAAAACTGTTGCCATATAAAAACAAAGTGCGGAAATTATTGATGCCAAAAAAGACATCATGGACAAAAACCAAGTGACGTCAGCACAAGAAACAGACACAAACTACCATATATTGAAATAGGGAAATTATTATATGGATCGGAACCTTTTATCTTATTATTTGATTTATGATTTATTTTGTCCTTGGGAATTAATATGTGCCCTTAGGATATAGTAGTATTAATTTTAAGGGTATATGTTATGATATCCCACATCGGTTCCGCACGCAAAAGTGGAAGGGCATATAAGTGGGGGTCAACCCTTCACCTTCAGCCATGGTTTTAGGTGGAGTTAGGGCTCCCTATCTTATGTGTCTAACAATTTGGTCCGACCGTCCGGGTCCGGACGGGCCACGGGAAGGGGATACCCAATGTGTGGGCCCAGGGGTTGCCGCCCCGGATGGTGGGCCCAGGGGGGTTGCCACCCGGAGTGTGCCGTCCGTGGACGTCCGGTTCGAAGAGGGATGGATTGTTATGATGTCCAACATCGATTCCGCACGCAAGTGTGGAAGGGCATATAAGTGGGGGTCAACCCTTCACCTTCGGCCATGGTTTTGGGCTCCCTAACTTGTGTGCCTAACAATTTGGTCCGCGGGGGGTTGCCAACCGGAGTTGTGGGCCTAGGTGCGGGGGTTGCACCCGGAGTGTGCCGTCCGTGGACGTCCGGTTCGAAGGGAGATGGATTGTTATGATTTCCCACATCGGTTCCGCACGCAAGTGTGGAAGGGCATATAAGTGGGGGGTCAACCCTTCACCTTCAGCCATTCTGATATATGCAGCACATGACGATGGGAAGGAGACAGAATATGCAGCATCTGATAACAGCGCTTTCTAATTCAACACGTAAGCGAAATCTTGAGCAAATCACAAAGAAGATTAACATTCATTGATTTTTACATGACAATAGGAAGGAGACAGAATATGCAGAATCTGATAACAGTGGTTTCTAGTTCAATTCGTAAGCAAAATCTTGAGCAAATCACAAAGAAAATTAGGTTAATGGTAAGAAAAACCACAATCTTTATTCATATTGCAAATTAATCCCCACTTTAAAGTAATTGCAAAAAAGAATCTCACCTTTAAGCATTGATTCAAAACACACCCATCTGCGGCCCGTTGGGGGAATTTTGCAACAATGCTCAAAGACGGGGTTCTTTTATGCAATTTCTCAAAAGTATGAATTAATTTGCAATTGGAGTTTGTTCATTGATTTTCTAGCAATTAACCCAAGAAAATTTGAATCCTAGCCTCCTCATCTATGTTTCTAATTGTGGCTATAAATTAAGTAGCTAACGTAAAGATTGAGCAAACATAACATAGATAACAAATGGGAGGTCCACATGTTATTGTTGTACCATATCCAGCACAAGGCCATGTGATCCCCATGTTGGAGCTTTCGCAGTGGCTGGTGGAGAACGGTATCAAAGTCACATTTGTCAACACTGACTACATTCATCAAAGGTTGGTCGAATCATTGTCTGAATCAGACAATGTTCGAGACCTAGTTACCATGGTTTCGATCATAGATGGATTGGAGCCATGGGAGGACAGGGATGACATGGGGAAGCTCGTAAGATCAATTTTCAGGGTCATGCCTGGTGAGCTGGAGGCTCTTATTCAGAAATTAAATGGAAACGAAACTCAAAAAATCACCTGTGTTATTACTGATTGGACAATGGGATGGGCTCTTGAGGTTGCAGAGAAAATAGGGGTCAGGAGAGCAGATTTCTGGCCTGCTGCAGCGGCCTTGTTGGCCTTGTTATTCAACGTCCCCAAGCTAATCAGTGACGGGATCATAGGCAACAACGGTGAGCTGCGCTCTCATATTACACTTCAAAATTATCGACAAATTAAACTTTTGTAAGTTAAATGATTCCAAAGTCATGCTAAAACATACTATAAATGCAGGAATTCCTTTAAAGAACCAGATGTTTCAGTTGTCACCAACCATGCCACCAATGAAGTCTACAGACCTTATATGGACTATCAGACAACTCAAGAGGTGACTTTTGACATTGTGGTCAAGCATCTTCACGCAGCCAAATCAGCAGACACACTAATCTGCAACTCTTCTTATGATTTGGAGCCCGGGGCGTTCTCCCTATGTCCTGATATTCTACCCGTAGGTCCTCTTCTAGCAAAGAGCCGCCAAGGAAAATCAGCAGGCCATTTCTGGCCAGAGGACTCTTTTTGCTTGGCATGGCTGGATCAACAGCCAGTAAATTCTGTCATATATGTTGCATTTGGTA
Source organism: Pogostemon cablin (assembly GCA_023678885.1). Lineage (NCBI taxonomy): Eukaryota > Viridiplantae > Streptophyta > Magnoliopsida > Lamiales > Lamiaceae > Pogostemon > Pogostemon cablin. The sequence continues at coordinate 2,012,670 of CM042994.1, read as the reverse complement.
GCTTCACTGTATTTGATCAGACTCAATTTGAAGAACTGGCTTTCGGGCTCCAACTCACCAATAGGCCATTTTTGTGGGTCGTGAGACAAGATCCAAAGACCAATGTATATCCACAAGGATACATTGAGAGTGTTCAAGATCAAGGGAGAATAGTGGGATGGGCTCCTCAGCAACAAGTTCTATCACATCCATCTATTGCTTGCTTTATAAGCCACTGTGGTTGAAATTCTACCATGGAAGGCATTGGCAATGGCGTCCCTTTTCTTTGCTGGCCGTATTTCTGTGACCAGTTCATTCACCAGACCTACATTTGTGATGAGTGGGAGATTGGATTAGGTTTAACCAAAGATGGCAACGGAATCATCAAATGAGAACAGATAAAAGATAAGGTGAACCATCTTCTCAGGGATAAAAGCTACAAAGATAGAGCCTTGAATCTTCAAGAAAAGGCCATCGACAGTGTCAAAGGAGGACGCTCTCACAAGACTTTTCACAGTTTCATAGAATGGGTGAAGAATTACTGAGTAATTCCATCAACATCACAATGTGTGTTTCATAGTTCAATGTTTTCTCAATAAACTCTCCTGTCACAACACAGTAAACTTGAACATGAATAGTTCAGATAATAGCACAATATGTTTCGTCCTTTTACAAAATTTGGCTGCATAAATGACATCCAAATTGGACAATACAATAGATAAATTATCCAAGAATAAGACGAGTTGTTTTCAGACAAGTCAAACTAAGTGACCCTATGCATTCAGAAGTTATCTGAAGCAGAAATTTTATATCTACTGCTATAATATAACTAGTCTCATACAGTTGCGAGAAATGATTTATAGAACAATAAATATGTCTATTCTTTCTCGATATTCTTCCTATAACCTAGATATAAATATACATAAACTGTCCTCTGTCATATAGACACTGTTCCGTTAAAAACAAGAACTAAACTTGATCAGGGATTCTCAATGAGGAGAGTTATATGCCATTTTTTGAAAAAACCAGATTGCACGATTAATAAAAATAAAAGCCGGCAAAACTCTTACAACTACAACTTGCCCGCTACTGATAAGCAACTTTGTCAGTAAACAACAGAAGAATACATGGTTTTCAAGGTTGTCACAAGAAAAAACAGACAGAGAAAATCTAAATTAACGTAGGCAGAAAATGTAAGAACCAGACAATAAGGACAAAGCATTACACATAAGGCAAAAGGAAGTATATGATTCCAATGCCGGCATAGAGGAATTGACAAGATCTATGTTGGCTACCTTTAGTTTTATTCTAGCTCATGCCACCTATAAAACCAAAGCTGAAAGTGAAACAGGGAGATCATGATAAGATGGGGAGATCACATGTACTAGCCTTACCATATCCTGCTCAAGGCCATGTGATCCCTTTAATGGAGGTTGCACAGTGTTTAGCAAGAAATGACATCAAAGTCACATTCGTCAACAGTGATTTCAACCACGGGCGAATGATGAAGGCACTGTCACATCCTGGAAACATAAATGAACTAATCAATTTTGCATCAATCCCGGATGGATTAGAGGCAGGGGAGGACAGAAACGATGTGGGAAAGGTACTAGTAGCTATGGCGAAGAACATGCCTGAGAAACTAGAGGCTCTTATTAAAAAGATAAATGTAACAGATGACAAAGTAACATGTATCATAACAGATTATGGCTTAACATGGGTTTTCGAGTTGGCTGATAAACTAAAAATCAAGAGAACAGGATTCTTGTCAGCACCAGTTGGCCTGTTGGCCTTCACAAAGAGTGCCCAAAAACTAGTCGATGAAGGGATCGTTGACACCGATGGTGAGTTTTTAATTTGCTATTTTAGCATCATCATCACGTTTAATTATCTATTAACATGATTAAATAAATGTGTGTAATCTGGCACTCATTCACATTTTCATCTAAAATTCAAAAGAAACAAACATCATATGCAATTGTACCTCCAGGAACGCCCTTGAAGCAAGAGATGATCCAGCTGTGTCCTGAAATGCCTGCACTGAGCTCTTCAAAGCTCACATGGTTGCATTTGGGTGATTTCACCAACCAAAAGCTCATATTCCATTCAATGCTGCACAAAACATATGAAGAATCAGAAAAACTAATAGATTACATAGTGTGCAACTCATCTTACGATCTGGAGCCCGGTGCTCTGAAATTGGTCCCTCAATGCGTTCCAATCGGCCCCCTTCTCGCAAGCAGCCGTCTCGGAAGATCAGCAGGATTCTTCTGGGCCGAAGATTCTGCCAGCCTGTCATGGCTAGATCAACAGCCACCCAACTCCACCATATACGTCTCATTTGGGAGCTCCACCTTCCTCGATGAGATCCAGTTCCACGAACTAGCTCTTGGCCTTGAAATGACCAACAGGCCCTTCTTGTGGGTGGTGAGGCCAGATCTGATCCAAAACAGCGATCACACGGCCTATCCTGAAGGATTCAACGAGAGAATCGAGAATCGCGGGAAGATGGTGGGGTGGGCACCGCAACAGGCGGTACTGTCCCACCCAGCGGTGGCTTGTTTCGTGAGCCACTGTGGGTGGAATTCGACCATGGAGAGCGTCAGCAATGGCGTCCCCCTCTTGTGCTGGCCTTATTACGCGGACCAATTCCTGAACGAGGGTTACATTTCCGATTACTGGAAAGTGGGGTTGAGATTGGAGAAGGATGAGAGTGGGGTCATCAAACGGGATGAGATTGAGAAGAAGGTGAAAGTTCTGGTGATGGATGAAAGCTACAAAAGCAGAGCGTTGAATCTTCAATCGAAGGCCAATGGTAGCGTTGCAGAAGGAGGGCGTTCCCGCCAGAATTTCCACAAATTTGTTGATTGGGTCAACAAATAGTAGATGTTAATCAGGGTATTCACATTGATTTTACAAGAATGAACTTTAATAATTAATATAATATATATATATAATTTTTTAATAATAAATAAAGTGAGAATTAAATTTTCAAAAAAAATGTATTTAAAAATATCAAAACATTATTATTATTATTATCATAATAATAAAATTGACATTGAAAAAATAAAAATTTTCTAAAATTGTAATTAAGTCAGTATGTAGAAAGATGAATAGTTGGGAATAATAAAATAGAATAATAAAATATGAGTATTTTAAAAATTATTTTCACTTTCAATAATAATACTGTAATATTAATAATGATGTCATCATAAAATTTACATTAGAAAATTTTAATATTTTCTTACATTATAATTTAAAGTTTTTTCATATAAACAAAAATATAAATTAAATTAGATATATAAAAACAGATCATATTTTGTAAGACGTTTCTTGTGTGACGTATTAAATTATGATTGTTATATAAATAAATTATACTTAATATTAGTTATTAAAATATTTTTTATAGATATGACAAATAATATACTAAAGTACATTTTCAAGGTGTTACAATATGATTTACTACAAATATATTTTAACTTTAACTATTAATAAATATATTTTATATATATATAATAAGTATACTTTAATAATAAATCATTCAAATAACCCAATCTTCCATAATTCGTTCACAACAGAGTATTTCATATAAAAATATTAGTATAGTAAAATGATTATAATATGGCTAATTATAGTGTGCACCATAAGATATGGTGTATTCATATACAAATATAAACAAAAACATATACAATTATGAGTAAAAATGTATACAATTTAATTGTTAGTTTTTTAATGAAAAACTGAGTGTAAAAAAATATACAATTATTAAAAAATATGTATACAATATTGAATAAAAAATTAACGTATATGGATGTTATTTTTTTTTAATGAAAAACTTAGTGTGAAATAAGTATACAATTATTAAAACACGTATACAAAATAAAATAACATGTACTATGTAAAATAGAAAAAAAATCATACACATATGGGTATACCTTTGCATCCGGGTGCACCCAATATACATTTTTATAATATCGAGTCTTCGTCAATACAAACATTTATGTTAAATACTCCATACATAGAATATTGAATACCATAATATTATAATTTTAGAAAATTAAATATTTGTATTTGATTTTGTTAAAGAATAGTCCTTCGATAGCCACGCAATTTAACACAAGACAGAGCCAATGAGCTAGCAAGTGTACTATTGTCACATGTTAGACCAAGCAAGTTGTCCAAAAGTTGATAAGTTCATCAAATTTCGCATTTGAACACCCTGAAAAAATGAAAGAGAATTAAAAATAAATAAATTGAATATTATTCTTAATTTGTTTCATAAAAGAACCCATGATTTTATTAGAAAATAAATATAAGTTACGTTAAACAGTACTGTGTTCAAAGAAAAGGTGCAAGCATGCATGTGCTTTGATAACAAAAATATATATTTTATAGTAAATTATAAATACATTGTTTAGTAACGTGATACCTTTTAAAACGTGGAGAAGGATGTAGTTTCATTGTCATTTTTTCACATAGAAATTCTATCATTTTCTCCCTTTTTTTTATATATTACAAAATAAAATGTTGATTCATGATATTTGATCATCACTTAAACAAAAGGCTACAAATATATATAGACATAATCATCAATAATTATCCCATCTTGATGATGGTAGCTAGATTCCAACATTTTTTTCAATAAAGTTTGGAGGCCCTTATAACATTTATAAAAAATAAAAAATAAAAAGATAAGTACTTCTTTTAATATGTACATTGCTTAATATTCAAAACATAAATACGAGTAGCAATACGTTGTTAAATTAAAATTAAAAAATTAGACAATATTTCTGGAGAAGGGCCGACCAAAAAACAAAAAGAATAAAGCATAAGTTAATTAAAGGACAATACTTAATGGTGAGACCATATATTGGATAATATTTGATGAAAAAGCCCAAAAAAATTAAATAAAAATAAAATAAAATGTTAAGACACATGGTTTAATCAACAATACCATGTATGTTGTTCCCTATTCTCACTCCATAGTACCATGTAATGATGCAATTTCATAACTTTATCACATTTATAGAGTGTTTGAATTAGTAAAATGAGTATAATTGGCTAAACTTCGAAATAAATCTTAATGAAATTTATACTAATAATTATTGTTAATATAATTGTTCTATTTGAGTTTGAGACTAAACTTGCATCGTTACTATTATGAGATATACATCTGTCTAATGTTTTTTATGTTGATTAATGAATATTATTATTTAATATGTAGTGGGTAATTGTATTAATGAGAGTATGAATATATATTTTAATTGTATTAATAAGTGTGTGGGTCTTATATATATATAAAATTTGTAAGAAAACTCTTTGAATGTAACGCTCAAAATGAAAAAAAAATCATTTTAAAGTGGACGGAGGGAATATGTATTATAATGGTACATAAGGAGTTTATTTTAAAAAGAAAAAAATTACTAGGAGTATATTTTATTAACTTGTTGAGAGTTATGTAATTTTTTAAAATATAATAATAATGACAACAAAATTTGTTTGAGAAATTGAGTGATAATAATTTTAATAAGATGTTATGTTTAAACAATAAAAAATTATAACAATTAATGATTATATTAAAAGATAAATTTTTTTGCAAGACGTTATATATGTGAGACGGTTTGTAAAACATCTTAAAGTATGTCAATTATATAGATAAAATATGTTTAATAATTGTTAAAGTATATTTTCTAAAGTATGATAAATAATAAATTAAAGTATGATTTTATTGTGTTATAACATGATTAATTATTGACATATTTTAGTTACAAATAAACATACTTTATCTATATCATAAGCATACTTTAGCAATAGATTGACCCGTCTCTCAAAAAACTCGTCTCACAAGAGAGTGTCTCAAATTAAAATATTCGTAAATAATTTATAATCTAAATTAAAATTAATAAATATCTAATAAAAATACTTGTATATATATCATAAAATACGCTAGTAATATTGTTTTTATATCTTTTTGATACATCTATTCATTTTCTTCACCATAAAATACTAAATTCTCACCATTTAAGATCCCAATAAAATCCTAGTCCAAATAATTATTATCCAAGTATAAGGAAGTACAAGAGTGTTCATCATTCCATCTATTATTAAAACCCATAAGTAACAGATTTCTGACACACAGTAAAATTACAATACAAATGTTGGATTTTTTTATTTTACATATGTATTTTTGCGAATAGATTTAATAAAATATTGGATGGAAAATAGAAAGTCAACGAAGCTTTGTTCGAATTTTGACCGTGGGGATCTGGTTGGTATTATTTAATTGTCTTAATGAAATCACGTGCATCACACAAACTGCCTCACATGATCCCTGGATTTATCGAAATAATCACATGCAAACATGTGACATAATTAAATTCCAACCGTAATTAGCCAAAATAATTAATTATTAATGCGTAGTTTAGTGTCTACTATTTTTTTGGGGCTTCCGATGATGGTTGAATGAATCAACATAATTTAAGGTTTTTGTTTTTTTTTAAAGCTTTTTCTGAGGGCTCTTTGAATACATATCTCCTTTTATTAAATACACACCCTTATATATTTTAAATTATTTTAATAAACCCTAAATTGATCAACTTCAATCTATTGTCTTAATTATTCACATTCTTCACCTGCATCGCTGATCTCTTGAAGAAGAAGAAAAAGTGCATCTCATATCAAATGTTAGAGATATTGCAGAGATTTTACAAACAAATAAATTTGTAAATATAGCAATCCCATAATAATTATTTTATATCCCCTCGCAAATTGGAAATTTTGAAAGAAATTGTAGAAGTCGGGTAAATTCCTTGGCAAGAAAGCTGCCGCTGCCGCATTAATTAAGTTACATTAGTTGTTGAGGCCATTAATGTGTGAGATAAATAATATTACAGTCAAAGGAGAGCGTAGATTTGAGATGTTCTATCAAAACCATGGCTGCCGCTGCCGCTGCCGGTCGGGCTGAAACCGCGTCCACGGACATATCAAAAGTGCCACCAAGCTGCACTGCTTAATTAAAAAACCCCCCAACATTACACTTTGATCCTACTCATCCAATATCTTCTTTTCTCTCTTAATCATCGTTTTTGCATCATAGTGTACACATTGTGTATCTTGAAGTTTGGACTCTTATTATCAAAACTCCCTGAATTTTAATCCAAAGCCGTTTCCAATTTTGAGTCATATATTTTGAAGGAGAGGACCTAGGTATTAAAATCACTTTTAAAGATTCAAATATTCTTTGAAAGCGTCATTGATTTCTTGTGTTCCTGTATTATATTTATATTTTTACATAAAAAATTATTTATTAGATTACTTGGACTCGACAAGTTTTTAATTTAAAAAATAAAAACTCACTAAATACAATTCCGGCTCCGATTCTCTGTGTCATTTAGTACATCATCTCCTGTGTCAAACCGTTAGATAGACTACACGTAGAAGAGAGAAACACTATATCATAATCCTTAAACCCTAGGGGCAATGGTTGGATTTATTTACCCCCATCTTACGTGTCAATCACTTAACGTGTAGCACAAAAGATAATGTACGAAAATGACACAGAAGATCCGATGTGATTCGCGAACATCGAATCAACTCATTTACATATGATCATGTGTTAAATTTTCTTGTTATCGTCAATAACATGAGAAAATTATTGGAATTTTTTTTTTTTTTTTTGTGATAAGTAAAAATAAATAAATAAAAATATTATAGTATATGAATAAAGTTGCAAAGTTGATGATTGGGATGCATCACGGAAGATACAGTAGTGTGAAAGTGGTGATGTGGGATTAGTGGAATTTAAGTTAAAAAGAAAGAAAGGAAAAAAAAAGGGCACATTTGTATAAAATCATCTCATTGTTAGATTTTTTTTCTGTAATTAATTATTTTTTAATAAATATGTTTATCATTTTAGAGTGAAATTTTAGCAGATTTCATTTATATTATAAATTTTACACTTCATTTATAATATAAATTATTCATTTGATAGTCTAAATAACAATTATCATTTTTTTATCAATTACATATTATTTTTATTAAAAATAGTATTATTTATTATTTGTCTCACAAAATTATTCCATTAGACGGTCTTATACATATCTAATTTGTCAATAATAATAAGAAAGTATAATAACTTCAATAAAATTAATAATTTGTTAGTTCTCAACTTATTAACTGTTTAAATTTGGGTACCAATAAATAATAAGATATTTCTTTAAAAATATTTTTAATGTACATTTAAGATCCTGATGAAATTATAAATTAATAGTAATTATTAAAAAAATCTCATATATTATGTATAAATGTTATTAACTTGAACATTTTAAGAGAATTTATGAGTATATGATTGCATAATTTAGAAGATTTACAATTTATACATTAATTATGAATATTTAATTATCTTTTTCCTGTAATGATAATCAAATATTATGTTTAACTATTTATTTATGATTAATTAGTAGTGTGCATATCCTATAATATAAGCAACATATTTCCGTGGTATAAGTGAGGATGGAAAGACCTTCCAACTGAGCTTGGTTGCTGCAGGGTGGGGGTTCGAATCCTGCCTTTGGCATGGATTTGGCCCCCTTGCAAGCACAAATTAAACAGTGAGCCCTCTCTATAAGTTACTTGAGGAACATCCTGCGATTTACCTTTTTCACTAATCTCCAGGCAGAGGCGGTGGGGGCCTAATGGTGGGTATACCATTTAAGCAACATATTTCCATGAAAAAGGGGAAAAAAAGAATTAGTAATGTTAATTGGTAATGAAAGAAGTAAAAGAATTAGTAATGTTGATTGGTAATGAAAGAAGTAGTAATAATTAGTAGGATATTTGGCTTAAGGAAAGGAGGAGGAAGGAGAGGTGGGAAAAAGGGGTGGTAGCATGCAGGGAATGTGCAGAACATGGTGTACAATTCATGCTGCTTCACTGTCTCACATGCTCTCTTTCTCTCTCTCTCTCCTCCACACCCCAATCCTCTCTCACTATTGCATGTGCTCTCCATGTGCTGCCCTCTCTCTTTTATAACTTCCTTGATGGCATGGCCCATGCCACATTTGCATGTGCCCTATAGGGAGGCCACCACACTCCCCAAGAACCAACTTGTTGAGACACCCTTTTTAATGGAATGACATATATGCCCCTTCATTTTGCCTAATATTATTGGATATTGGACATCACCATTACTCACCATGTCTCACTCATTCTCATGTTTTTCTTTTTTTTTGCTTTTCACTTTTTTAATCATGTTGATTTCTAGCTCTCATGTTGAGCAATGATGTCTGTTTTTGTTGTCAGTGAGTGCATGGAATTGATTGTTTGGGATAAGATTTTAATATCTTTAAAATGAGTTGAATTTTTTATTTAAGATTTTTCAAATTTGAGGTATAATTTTGAAACACAAATAGAATTCTAGTGTGTTTTTCACATTTGTCTAATTTTATTTGAGTGATTAAATTTTATAAAATTGAAATCATCATATCCCGTAATTTACATTGAATTTTTTGTGACATTTTCGTGTAGGATTTATGCGTTTTTTAAGAAATAGTTTTACCAAAATTTTTTACGTATCACTCATCCAACAGTGTGACACAGATAATATATCAAAATACATAGAGAATTCGAAAATCTACCCACAAAATGTAAATGTATATATTCCATATCTTATTTTGGAACGGACTTAGTATTAATTACAATTACAATAAAATTTGAAAATAAAAGGGGTATTTTGGGAAGTTCGTTGAAGCCGAGTGTCTAACACGTGGCATTGCAGATAGAGGCAGGCTTTCACTGCTTAAATTTCGCATGGCTCGCAACTTGAGCCATCTTCCCGCTCTAAACTCTCCAACTATTTCCCAAACATATCGGAAGCCAAATTACAAAAATGCCCCCATTCTTAAAAATAATGAAAACACATGCTTACGTTCTATGTGCTTTTTTACTTTGAATATTGTATTTTCGTGTATATCTATGACTATATATATAATCCCCAATATGAAAATAATCACAAAATGTGGGGCATGATTGTCAATTACTTTTTAATTATTTAATTTAATAATTATTCGAATATATGAAAAAAATATTATTATTTTTCTTGAGAATTTAATTTTAATCTTGGAATGGATTTACGGTGTCTTAAAAAAGTATTTCGGTATGTTATTGTATTTTTTGGAATTGATTTAAGAATTTTATTGTTTTCTTTAAAAAGAAGGAATATTTTATAATTTTTAATGATTTTTTTTCAATAATTGAACCAAGATTTTTTACTTACTCCACTTATTTTATTTTGATAGAAATTTTCATTAGAAAAATGTTTAACAAGACCGTAGTCTATTTTACCCACCAATTCACAAATTAAAATAATAAAATAAAACTCACATTAAATAATGAATAAAGCATGTGTGTTTGTTTTATCAAGCGTAATTATTTAAAAATATGAGAATATTTATTTTATTTATATTTAAAAGGCAATGGCATGTTTGTAATTCCCCCAACGTAAGGGGTACAAACTCATAACCCCCTTACTTATACCCAAGAAAACGCCATTCTTTCTCTACCGTCACCCGTAATATTGGGAATTCCCTACTCCTTCCACAGAGCCACCGCCGTGAATCCACCACCACCGTTCCAACCGCCGTGATGGGTTCGAAGCCGAGAATCTCTGCGTCCACTGCAGTCCGACGGCTGAGGAGAAGATTATCAAACTCAAAGAGAAGGCCGAGAAATCCCCAATTCTGCCACCGTAGATCCACACGCAATGACGGCGGCGCGTCGGTTTCCGAGAAGTTGGAAGCTCTCCGGAATCTCATTCCGTCGGAGAACACGGAGATAAAACCAGATCAATTGTTTCGAGAAACGGCGGACTACATCGTACTCCTGAAAACTCAGGTTTTGGTTTTGCAGAAATTGGTTGATTTTTACGGATCACAATCGCAGGAAAACCGAGATGCTGTATAGTATTCAGAATCCGAAGAACATCAGAGGAAGGAAACGAGAGAAGATAATTTGATCGGGATAAGAAGAATAGGTCGTGTCTCCTTTCCTTGAAAATTACTGTTAATTAGTAATTGAATTTCATGGCGACAATGTATGATCCTCCTCCCATGATAAACCCTAGATTTAGCTTATATTTTGTTGTAATTAATAATTCATTCTTCTATCATGGATTCTTCCATCTTCTTAGATAAATCTCTCATCTCCCCATTCATCCATATACAGCTTCTTATCCCCAGAAATTGTGATAATTTCTTGATTCGTGATTTTTCTCAATCTACGAAAGTACATTTCCTTTCACTACTTCACTTGATTATTTATTTATTTATTTTTTAATTTAGAAGCTGGGAAATAAAATGAAAATCATCTGAATTTCTCTAGATCTTTTTATTCACTTTGATGAAATTGAAACTTCATTTTCTTTTGACAGTATATAATTCACATTTTATATTTTCCAACTCAATAATAATAATAATAATAATAATAATAATAATAATTGGGTGGGTAGTTAATAAATTAGTGCTAATTTTGAATTACAGATCCCTCACTTTCACAGGTAGTCAGGACTGCGCCACCATTTTGCATGCAGCTGTCGTCAGGTTGTTCCAGAATTTTCTTTTTTCCTTGAATAAATAAATAAATTGATAAAATATTACTCCATTTGTCTTTTTATTTAATACTCGATCCACTATTTTTATACTAATAAATTGCACAAATAAAAATATCACCTCAATAGTACTATAGTCTATAACAGTTGACACCAAAATATGGACTACATTTCTAAATTGACACCCAATATTACTTTTATAATTTATTTATTATTTAAGAAAACTTTTTAAAGTGCACATATTTATACTTTCTACGTAGTTGTAATGAGATTACATATTTACCCTTACTTCCAAATGTAAAGGATGATATAAGTTGTAATTTTGTAAAAAATTTTAAGTATTAATTGTATGTGTTTTTTGGTTTTTTTTAAAAGAAAATAGATATTTTTCTAGTAATAAACATGTAAAAGAACAGAATGGATACACTTAATAGGAGGTGAGGGAGTGAATTGAATGAAGATTGAATGCTTCATGAGACAGAAGGATGATTTAATTATAGAGTCAGCTATTTGGATCCCTAAATGCACTAAACTTACCCCATTTACTAAATGTACCTTAATATACTTTAAATAAAAGCATATACATATTGCTAAACATATCCCAAGACAATTTTGACCTTTTAATTATAAATCTAATTTTTAATTACTAAATATACCCCAATAAAACATTTTGATCTTTAAATCTGTCAATAGAATCATTTCCGACAATCACTTTATTACCACCTATTCCAGCCACTTGATTTGCATGGGTATTCTTCTTCATTCTTTTTTATTCAACCAAGTTAATACGTTATAATTAATTTTTGAGAAAAAAAACTCATATTTAGATTAATTAATCAACCGGAGTATCTGTTAATTTATAAAAGTCGGAGTTTTTGTTTAAAAATGTTGTGAATATTAGGAGTAGAGTGAGGTGATACAGTGATGCCCCAATCAATGGCCTCCCAGAATATTCACTGCACAATTAATCATTTTATTTAATTCATTAATTCAAATACTAAGATTAATTAGAAATTGTGGCAAGCATACATTATCATTTCAGGCTTCGCTCTTGTTGTAGATGATGGCGACGATCAAACTCCGATTTTAAAATTAAGTGTAAAATATTGAATTAACGAGAGTTTTAAAAATTAGGGTTTAATATAATATGGGGTAAGTTTAAATATATGATATGAATAATATGGATTTAATATACTCCATATTTTTTTTAAAGGAATCTTTGTCTTATTAAATATGAATGTTTTAATTTAAATATTAATGAGGTACGTTTAGTGAATTCGGGTGAAAATAGTCGGCAATTAATTACAACCTTTTTTCTTATTTTAATGGTAGGATTTACCTTTTCATGTTATATTCAAAATTCTACTAGTATTAATTATCAGAACGAATCAAATGTGCTTTGACGATGCTACATGGCTAATAATAAAATATCTAGTGAGTGAAAAAGCCCTGAGATATTGTGAATTAAACGAGTTAAATATTACTAATAGTTAAAATACATATTTCCACCATTTCACAATAATAGCTGCATTTATTATTTGTAATAAAATTAAAAAATACTACTCCATAATATTTTTTAATATAAATCTGGAAATTGTTTGTGTTAGTGTTGTAGGTGAGTTTTCATACAGTTCCATAAATATATTAATTATTTTGTGTAGATTTTTATATATCAAAAGGAGAAATGTACTACTTATTATATATCATGAAATGTCTAAATTAAAAATACAAATATTTGTGTGAGACCGCCTCATGGAGTGTATTCTAAAACAGTTAAGAAGTGATAATATTTTAATGAAAATGTGATACTGAATTGATAAAAAGTTATAATAATACAATGAACTATTTTATGAACAAGTATAAATAAAAAGTGACAACATTTTTAAAGAGAAGTGATAATATTTTTTAATAAAAAAGTGATAACTAATTAAAATTAAAAATGGTAAGATGGCATCAAAATTTTGTTCCAATAAAAAACATGTAACCATTATTATAAATGTAGTATACTGTATATCTTTACCAATATTATTAGCCAATATATTTGATAATCGATTATTATTATTATTATTATTATTATTATTAATTATTATTATTATTATTATTGCGGCATAAATGATAAATGTGCATGTGACTTGTGATTAAGTTATGATGTAAAGTCGATATTACCTAGATTTCATAATAAATTAATTCGACTTGAATGCAAAATATTTCTCACAATGACAACCTATGTTAAGAAAATAATTTGTTTCAATTCAAATTATCAAATCAACATGAGTTTTTTTTTATTATTATTATTTTAAAATAAATATCAAGTGTATTATGGCATATTGATTATTATAAGTCTGTACATCTACTCACGTTAATGCATTAAATTTTACAATAATTGAGTAAAAAAAATTAAAAAGAAAATGCAATATATTTTAAAGATAAATGATAAATCCTAAATAATATGTCCCATCACTAATATTCGAGTTGAATCATTTAAATGAAAAAAATGTCAATAAAAACTATAAAAAGATAATATAATAAACATTGAGAATGTCTTTTTATTCCTGTTGAGTTAATATTATACAGTGCCCTTAAGTTTTGGGGTAAAAATATGAAAATTTACATAGACAGACACAGATCTTTATTCAATAATTTTCTTTAAATTTTTATACCAAGATATTTGTAACACCCCAAAAAAAGCCATAAAAAATAGTTCCAATTAATACTGAAATAGACTTGATATTGAGTTTAAGCCTAGGCATGATATTCTCATCTCAAATGGGCCCAAATCATTGGGCTTTTTTATAAACTTTATTTTTTCTGTAAGCCCAATAAAGAAAATTGTCTTGTAGATCAAATGGCCATTGTTAATTTATATACTATTATTGTTTAGAAATTTATTTTTTATTTTAAGCACATAAATTAAACACTCTTTAAAAGTTACTACTATTACTTATCAATATTTTTTATATGCAAAAATGAAATTTTCAGTTCACTAATAAGTTTTTATTTTTTGTATTTAAATATATATCATTTTTAACATATACTCTACATGACTCATTGACTTGTACCAAAATTTGTTAATATCTTAAGTTGTGTTTAAGAGAATAATAATAATAATAATGAGTTAATCTCTTATACAAGCACATAAGCTCTTTAATGAAGTATTTTATTTAAAGGGTAGTATATATTTAAATTTATAAGAGTGTTTTTTTTCTGATGAAAATTTAATTGGAAAATAAATAATATTAACGTTTAAATAATTTTTTTTAATAAATTAAAAGATATAAATTTTTATACTAAAAAATACAATTATTTAATAAAAAAAATACAATTATCTAAGACTATTGAATCTGGACACTTAGTTTTATAAGATAGTATAATAATACAAGAATGGGACCCACATAAAAGCTCATCCTATGATATCTCGCCACACTGGATTCTAACTCTCGCTTTTTCTCCTTGCAACTTTCCTCCGTCTATGATTTCTTCGTAGACTATTCAGCAATCAGCATCCGAAGATCCTGGATTCAAGGTGATATATATATCTTGTTTCTCATTTTCATTTCATTTTTACAGTGAATTGTTTCCTTTCATCACGGTGAGTGATTTGGTTTTACGTTTATTGAGTTAAAAGTATAGCCCATTAGGGTTTGATTCTTGTGTCTTACCAGTTGTTTTTGGGATCATTTTCACTGGATTTTTATTTGTTTTATGAATTTGTATTGTTCTACGATTACTTCAGAGCCACTTCTGTTGACTGACCCCCTTTTCTTGAGTTTTATTTGTTAATTTGTTTATTCAATTATATGCTCGTCTTGTTACGCGTGAATGCATTTTTGTGTTTTCTAATCGTTTTTATGGTATTTGATGTTGAGAAATTGTAGTTTGTTGGTAAAAAATGAGAGAAATTGGGTATCATGTTATGAATGAAATTCTGTTGATTTTGCTTGATTTGGGGTGATGTGATTCTTTTGTATGGTATGGTTGATCTAAAATTTGTGAAGTTTGTGAAGTTATATCCCATCTTTCCTGGTCATTCTCTTGCATTATTATTGATAGCTTTAAATTTCTAATTGATATGCATGTTTAATGTTAGGATTCAGCATCTGATCCTCCGTTTGTGCCTATTGGTTTTAGGAACAAACTCGAATTCATCGCACCCTGGCTTTAAATGCTGCAAAAGTTGTTTGCTTGAAGGTTTTTCGATCTAAGTTATGCCACTTTCAGTGAAATGTCTAACGAGGAAATCTTGAAGGTTGTTTTGCCTCTTCTAGAAGGAAGAGACCTTGTAACATGTATGTTAGTCTGTAAGCAATGGCGAGAAATTGCGCAAGATGATTACTTTTGGAAATGCTTATGTGCAAAGAGATGGCCATCTATCTGCAAGCAGTCTTCCCCGCCTACTTTGTCTTATCACCAACTATTTAAAACCTTCTACAAACGCCAGCAGAGTCGAGTCCTTCCACCGAGGCTATCCTTCAATGACTTGGAGTTTTACCTTGATATTTGGGCCGAAGAGAAGCTGGTATTCTCGGAAGTGGTGCCTGGGCCCGTTCTCCAAAGGGGAAGCTGGACTCCACCTACTGGAATTTCTGATGTCCTTAGGTTTCACTTGGCTAGTCCAGATTACAAAATGACTCTGCCTATGCAACCAAGGTTTAATATTCCGTTGGGTCAGACTGTCAGCGTCTCAGTGCTCGTAGGTCGGAAGGATTCGAAAAAAGTTGCTTGCATTATGAACAGATCCGTATTTGATTATATAGATCGATCCACTTATCGAGCCATGGCGTTTGATTACCTTGATTTTTCACACCGCCCACCCTTTTGTATCGGGTATAAGGGCTTGGATCTCTTTGCTCTTTATGGACCAAGGTAATGAAGGAGCAATCGATGTGTTCGGAATCGAACTGGATTTCTGTGATGCTGCTAACTCCGAGGATCAAGTGTTGTGGCTCCTCGACATGCTTGATTGGAAGTGAATAATGTGTGCATAATGGCCAAAGTGACCCGTTTGTTGTAGCTATCATGTAGAATCCAGACTTCGTATGTATAGTTTCACTTTGTCAATTAGTAATTTGGCCATGTTTTTCTTCTATCTTCGGTTGAATAATCTCTGCATATCTGTGGGGTTAACATCTGGTTGAATAATAATGATTTATTACTTATTTATATGATATGGATTTAGTTGGCTGTTTTTAATATAGGTAATGAACGGTGCTGATGATGATGGGGTAGAAAGAAACAATATTTGATGGAACATATGTTGAATCATGCAGTTGACTATGAGCAACTAACTGCTGGATTGTGGATTCATCCCTCTTTTAAAGCTTCATTTTGTTTATGATTTACTATATTGTAGAGTTGGTCTTGTCCTTTGGTATACAAGATATACAAGGTATAATATTTTATTTTAAAGTATACACACTTTTAATAAGATTATAATTTTTTTTATTAAAAAGATTGATTGAAATATGAATAGTATAAATGTTTGATAATAAAAATTAATATTTTTCCCTTGATATCAAGTATATAAGCTCTTATAGCCTATCATTTTAATATTAAATGGACGACTTCCGAAAATCATGTAATTTGGGCCCATAATGTTCCAAGAGCATGCAAGTTTTAGCCATATTGGTATGATTATATTAAACATATTATTGTGTTAGTGTCCTATACCCATATAAAAATGAAAGGTATAATAAACATAAAATACAAGATTTCACAATTATAGAAACCGTATTAAGAAGACTTTTTTCATTTTGTTAATACACTTGTCTGTTTATTATCCATCAATTAATTATATGCGAGCACATTTTAATTTCCCCAAAACTGCAAATATTTTGAAGCGTCACACACGTTAACATTAATTGATTGATTATATTGTCAGTTTATTAAAGGACCAACTTCTTCCTGAATTCCGTTACATTTACACTTTCCATTTACTGATATGACCTATATATTCCATTTTTTACATTTCTCTGATCATTTTTCCAATACACCCTAATTAAATACTAAAAAAATATTAAGCATTAAATTATCATAAACATAAATATATCAATCAAAT